>SKCR01032762.1:0-733166 GCA_019454045.1 Zanthoxylum bungeanum | reverse complement strand
TTCAAAAAAAATTAAAATTTTTTACAAAAATTAAAAAACATTTTGTGTTTTTAATTTGATTAATCAGGTGAAATTGGTGTGAGATAGTTGTGTAAGGAATTTCCATGCCTGAGACGTATCTCAACCTATTTCGGAATAAGTTAATTTTTGTTTATTTCATTTTGAATTACTTAATTTGTGAATTCTCCATAAAACTGACTAAAATTGCTCTTCACATGCTCAGTTGACAGATATTATCAACATACATGGTAACATACGGTGTTTTAACATTAAGTGCTCTAGTTTAATTGGAGGAAGCATCTAAAAAATTCGATGGGATAAAAAAAAACGTCTGAGATCCGAGTTATTAAGTTCGTAGTGGTGTTTTAACACCTAGTGCCCTAAAACCAACTGGTTTGGGAGCCACTGGCCCAAATCTTGCTACATGGATCAAAGATGTTGTAAAAATATATATATATATATATCTGAAGTCTGAGTAATTAAGTCCGTAGGGGTGTCTTAACACCTAGTGCCCTAAAGTCAACTAGTTTGGGAGTCACTGACCCAAAGCTCGGTACATGGATGAATGATATTGTATATAAATAAATAAAAAAAATCAGAAAAATCAGAAAAATATTCCATTACTAAAAAAAGTGTGAAGTCTGATATAACTTTAGGACAAAAATATTACCTTCTTTTCAACTACATTTATGAATATTGTGGGAACAATGAATTGATTAATATCTTGTTAGATGTGTGTATGGAGAATGGTAAAAATAATCAGAGAATTTACTTATTCGGTAATTTAGAAAGAAAGAAAACAACTCTTAACTTGGATAAGGAGTTTCACCTTTTTAGTCACTAACTTGTTTATTCTCTTTTCTCTTGTCATTTTGCTTTTGTGTGCATTAGTTTTAGATTGACGTTTGTGGGTATCGTTGCTGTAAGCCCTCACGAGACTACAACTCGTCCACTAGGGACATCTAGGGGTTTAAAAGCTTGTTGCATACGCTAAATACAATCGTGATCCCTAAGAAACTGGCTTAGTTTAATTTTTATTTTAAAGATGTTTATGTTATTTTATTTTTTTTTCGCTCGAGTACTAGTAAAATGTTAGGTTTGGGGGTGTGATGAGTGGTAAATGTATCACAATTTCCCACTCATTTGACCTAATATTTTGTATAGTTTCTTGAGTTTTGTGAATATTTTGATGTGTTTTGTGTTATTTTGTAGATAAATAAAGTTTCAGGACTCTCTAGAGGTGATTCGGGGCCAAAACAGTCAAAAACGGACAAAAAGGGCAAAACTGTCATTTGGGCGTCGCGACCGCTAACATGGCCAGAGTCTTCTAATGAGCGTCGGGGCACGTGGACCAATCATAGAATTTTTGCTAAAATGCGCCGGTTGTAAATGTGCGCCGAATCCGCTAACATACGTCTGCCACGTGTCAACATCACAGCAAATCTGCTAACATGCGTCGTGCCACGTGTCCCCATCACATGCTACCGACAATCATCATCGTCACATCAGCACAATTATTGAGATAATAATTCAGCCCTGCCACGTGTCATCATCTCCGGAAAAAGTCATGCCACGCGTCCAAGATCTACGGCGCGTCGCGACACAAGCACACTTTACACTTTAAGTCGCTTCTTGGAAGAGCGTTATGCGGCCGTCGGAAGGGTTAATGCTCCACAACATTTCCAGTTCACTGGTTCAATGTTTTCCTTCGTCGCCTCGCTGTTTTGGGCTGTTGTTTTCTCTATTTTTGCTGCTGTTTCTGGTGGTTGTTTTTAGGTTACTGTTTTTGCTGCGGTAATTTAGGGCTGTTTCGGGGACTATTTTCTGTGACTTAAGGGTGCAGTTTTGGGGCTATTTTTGGTGACTTAAAGGTGCAGTTTGGGGCTGTATGTTGCGGTAATTTGAGGGATTTCAGGGCTGCTATTTTGCGATTGTTTGGGTGTGTTTCGGGGCTGTGAAGCCTTATGGCCTGTGTGTTGATGTTGTGTGTGATTCGTGGCCTCTATGTGTTTCACGTGTGCATTGACGGGCTTTGTTGAAAGGTGTCAAATGGTACCGTGAGTGTGTTTTCAGGGAGAGCTATTTGTTGACTAGGTTTGTGGGTTTTGCAGCTCGTCTTTGGGTGGCTCTTGTCTTCATGCGTAGCTTGGGCAGTTTGTTTCACCGTTTTTGTTTGTTTGTGGAGAGGAGGCAAAATGAAGAGAGATCTGTGGCTATGTCGGTCAGTGGGGGTTGGTTACATGAGTGTGAGAGGGAGACATGAATGTATGGTGTGGTTTGTTTGTGTGGGGGCTACGTGTGCTAGGGTTATTCGATGTGTTGTTTTGAGAGAGAAGGAGGCTAAGAGGTGGGCACCGTGAGTTGTGTGAGCACAGGGGGAAGATGGCTCTTAGGGTTTCATTGTTTTTATAATTCTTAGTTTTCTTGTGTGCTGGCCGTGAATGAGCTCTCTCGGTTCAAGGGTTTGGTTTGTGTGTCTTTTTATAGGAGTGGGTCAGGGTTTTCCTTGCATGGGTAGGAAACGAAGATTGTGTAATAATGGGGAATATTTAATTAGTTTGTTATAAGGAAAAGATTTATTTAATTTAAGAAGGTGATTTATTTAGTTTATGAAAGCGATTTATGGGATTTGATTTGATTTATTTAATTTAGGCATGTGATTTGATTTGATTTGTTTAATTTAGGCATGTGATTTATTTAAATTGGGAATGTGATTTGATTTGATTTATTTAATTTAGGAAGGAGATTTGATTTGATTTATTTAATTTAGGCATGTAATTTATTTAAATTAGGAAGTTGATTCGTTTGGATTTTAACATGTGTTTAATGTTTTAATTATTTTGGGTTGGGCTTGGAGGCTTGGTTCTTTGGGGTTGTGCGTGTGGCTTTGGTTTGGTGCGCGGACTTTTGGGACGAGTCTAACAGTTAAACAAAGATTAATCGAGCAAACCCGAGGCTAAGCAAACATATGAAATCTAGCAAGGTATTGAGTTTTCTCTTCCGACGTCCGTTTCCCGCGACTTCCGTAACTTAAAGGGTAGTGCCTCCATACGAGGCTCATCATCGGGTCTTATGCAAAAATGCAGTGCCTACACTCGGGAATGAGGACGAGCAAAGAGCCTTGAGAATGAGGACGGATCAGGTAAGTAAAAATGCATGCATGACTTTGATAGGGTTGTCACTGTCACACACTGCACAAGCCCATCAAAGTGGGGGCGACTGTAGACATTGTATTTTTTGCATGAGCTCGATGATGAGCCTCATATGGAGGCACTACCTGAAAAGTTATGGAAGTTATGAAAAACGAATGCCGAAAGGAAGGAAAACCTCCAAAATTAGCCCATCATTGGATTCGAATTCACTGGCCAGTCTCGGATTTACTCAGTCAAGCCTCTGCTTCAAACCTTAGCTTCGGACCCACCATGCAGCCCATGCAATCGGCCCATACAGCCCACACAATCAGCCCTTGCACCCTCAACTTCGGCCCATCCAACCTCTGACCATGCAGCCCATGCATAATCTTCCCAAATATGATAAAATCTCATTAGTTATGAGAGCATCAACACTTTCCAATTTAATGAGATTTTGGGATCCCATCCTCACGAAATTAACAAAGATTTGAAATCCCCTTCTTGCCAAATATGAAAGATCCTAGGACCAAACTAGAAAGAATTCTCCCTTCCTAATATAAGTGATTTGAGTTTCCCTTGTAAATCCCTTAAGCAGCTTATATGGAAAAGAAAATCTTGACACAAAAGGGAGGAGAGAGAGAGAGTGGCGGTAACATTGAAGGAAAAAATAAGAAAACCCTAGGAGGCAGCAACTATAAAAGAAAGGGGTGAGGACTGGCCAAGAGAGGCTCTTTTCTTCATCTTTAGGGCATCACTGAAAAAAACAACGAAAAAAGAAAAGCAACGTGAGAGGCAGAAACATCGCAAACAACAACTAGAAATAGCGTAAGCAACAACCAATAACCAGCGACATCAGTGTGAAGCAACCATAAACAACGACCAGCAACCAGAAACCACGAACCAACAACCAGAAACTGCGAACCAAACCTTGAAACCAAGCTTCGATCCATCCGGCGACGGCCTAACGCACTTCTGAGAAAGCAACTTAAAAGGTAAGACCTGAGGGCACCATTTCCATATTTATTTTTATAGTTCCGGACGCTGCATGTCTGGCTGGACGTGAAATATGTCCAGCCAGGTATGCGAAGTCCTACATCAAAAGAACGACCAAATCTCTGGCCACATTTCTTCTTTCGCATTTCGTTGTTTATTTTTATTTATTTATTCACTTTTATTGTTATTTTATTATTTCGCCTTTATTTTATTTATGATTATTCATGTTGAGGATTATCCGTATATGCAAGGTTATAATTTTTATGTCTGTTTACATTGCATTGATGATTATGTGTGTTATTATCCCTCGTGGTATATCGGATGGAAACCCAGACGTAAATCCCGTAGCCAAATCTGAATGGACGGTAGTGCGGTTTGTACTTGGGATACAACTCCATGTGCCACTCGAGAAATACTCATATATGCGTCGACCTCTTTCTTTATATTTTATGCATCTTTACTTCCTTAGTTATTCCTTTTGCATTATGTGTGTGTGATTAATTATTTATATTGCATTATACTTTTGCTCTTATTTATATTTTACATCGTTCATATTAATTTATTTCATTAATCAGTCACCTTATATCATGCATGAGTGATTTTATTATATCTTTGTGTGAAGCCATATTATATCTATTAATATTTATGGGTGTGCAGATTTGTGTTTATTTGAATTGCCTTGCATGAACTGCATAAGACTTGACTATAGCATTGTGTGAACCCGTACATTATACTGTCATACGTAAGGGACCATTTCGAACCCAACGGTTTGAGTTCTTCCCTTGCGAAGGGTGAGTGCGACCTTAAATCTTTCCCAGTTCACACTAGGTGGCGACTCATTCATTCTCAGGTTTAGTCCCCCGCGGGCTAATCCGTACTCTCTACGGGCTTCGAGCCCAACAGTGTCGTGGTCGCTGAATATCATAGGCATAGCGGTAAACCCCGCTTCTCTCCTACAATAAGATTTATAAAAGAGATTTCAGACAAGGTTTTCAGAAAAAAGAGTTTTTATATAAAGTTATTTCTGGAACTTTGATTTCAGAACCAAATATTTTTATATCAGTATTTTAGTTTTTGTCAACTCACTTAGATCGTACAATGATCTAACCCCCACTCTCAGTTTCCTTATTTTGCAGGTATTCTCGGAGGACGAGCTCAGGAGGACAGATACTGATGCAGTCACTAGGGTATTGAGTCCATCAGTTCAAGTCAGAAAGAGTGAGAGTCCAGTCAGAGTCAAGTAAAAGTCATATATTAGTCTTTGGTTGTAGTAGTCATTGTAAAAGTAAGTGTTATTGAGTACAGTCATTAATGTTGAGTTTTTATGTTATGTTTTTTAGCTTGGGCTACGGTCCCATACTTAAGATATTTAAATAAATAAAATATTATGAGTATTTGTTCATGGTTAGAGAGTAAGAGGCTTATGGGGTTAGTATGCTATATTCCATGCCGGTAACATCTCCCAAATCGAGGATGTTACAGTGTGGAGGATAACTCGTATATCTACCATGGTATCTCAAGTCAAAGGACCACTATGCTACTCAACTCGTGAAGATTCCTATTGACGCAAGCGTACAATCTATTAGGAATCTTCTGTGAGTCGTTCAGTTCTCATCCGCTATGAACACCTACATGTCTATACGAGTCTCCCTAGACTCGTGGTTCATTGAGATAAACCACCAGAATCTAATATTTCGATATACGACATGTACCAGTCTCCCGGGTTTACTTTCGGACCAAGAATGTAAACTTTGACCAGGAACAGCTTAAGAATGATACTGTTATAACATTTCTCAATGTCAACTGTGACGCCTTTACAATTACGTTATAACTTAATCATTCCTAGGTCTAGTACGTCTTTACCATTCCTAAGATAATATATTGACGAAACTGTAAATTTTATTCATAACAAAATATTATTCATACACGTATTTACAAGGAAATACATGAGAAATCGGCACGTCGAGTACCAACTCCAACAAAAACTTCCCAAAAAGGCTTGAGTAAGACACAAGGAGAATGAAAATTCGTCTCTGAGCGTACACCACAACAAGAACATTTAGCTTTCAGTTCACATTTTTCAACTGCAACTTCACCAGTACCTTGAATCAAACCAATCTTCTTCATCCATGGAAAGAAAGCATAATATCTTGAAAATTCAGGATTGTCAAGCTGCAGCGATGAAGCATAACAATCCTCACACGAATCTTGAGAATCAGATAGCTTTTGATGATTTGAACAGAATCACAATTTAGAAATCTCCTTAGCATGAGCATCACACACAAGATCTCCATAAGATTTTTTTTGTTCTTTTTAGAGTCAAAGATGTGATCAAGCCTACAACACCATAGACAAGGCTTTTTAAGGCCAAAATATTCAGCATATTTGATGATGAGATAAAAAAAGATAGAGTTTAAGAGAAAGACAAATATGAGAAGCCATTCAAGTGTAGGTGTTCCTAGAACATGTCAATGATCTCTAAGGTGATTTGTGTGTGAATAAATCAAAGAAAGTTTCGGAAATACTCACTTTGATCGGATGATGTTCAAGAATTTTTCTTCTTTGTTGGAAGCTCCAAGCCTTTGATTTGAATTCCAAACTCAAGGGTGAGTTTCCATATCACCTTAGTTGACTCCCAAAGTGCTAGCTTTGACCAAAAAAAGAAAGAAAAATTTTCTCCTCCAAGGAGTATGTATTCGGCCAAGAGAGAGATATGAGGGAGAGAGTGAATAGTTCACACTTTGTTTTCAAAAACAAAACATATACAAAAAGTTGGTGTGTGTTGACTTGGTAGGTTTGGGAAGTAAATGCCACATTTACTATTCCATCTACTTACATCACAAATAGTGACAAGTTGATGTAAGTCATGGGTCCCACCCATTTAAATTCCAAATTTAGTTGGCTTACACAACACACTTTGGCCCGTTTCGTTTAATCCGACTAAATGAATTTTCTGTCGCTTCGTAATTAAATCTAATTTAATTAAATAATAATACCCAGTAAAATCATTACGGAAGTCGCTTGCGAATTAATTCAAAATTAATTTGTTCGCTAGAATTAAAATCCAATTTAATTTCGCATTGAAATCCAATTTCAATTAATATATCTAATATATTATTTTAGCCCAATTAATTAAATTAAATAGTAAAATCCAATTTCACTATTAAATTTACTTTTTCAATTAATTCCAAATTAATCGTGTTCTCTCCTCTCGACGAATTTAATTCCAGATTAATTCTTTCTCTGATAATTAATCCCAGATTAATTCTGTTCGAGTCAAATGTCATCGGTGAATCTTTGGAAAGCCACCCAAGAGATTCCTGTATATGTTGGCAGTAAATACGGTCATCGGACTATCCGAACATGTGTGTACCCCGGTACCACGTTCTTACCGATTTACAAGACATGATTGGCTTCTAGCAAAGCACCATGCCTACCCAATTCTCCAGAAATATATTCAACATGGAATATATATAATCTGTATTTGGCGTAGTATACATTGTATTGCGTATTACGATCTAGTATCGGATGTCACATACTACGCCTAGGGCTGGAATTGTGTCAGCCCCGTACGGAGCATATATCGGATCATAAACAACTAGTCTCTTTAATCGGATAATCATGACCTAGTCATACTATCCCGATAGCTATAGCATTTATGAGTACTAGTTCTGTATCCCTGCGTGATCATCATCTCTATATGACTGAAGTGATACTTCCAGCTTGTCATCACACCCAACACACTACGATTCTCAGTATACCCAGAATAGGCGTACACAGAACCTATTAAAGCCCCGGACGACTAAAACCAAATTATACTGATTGTCGCAAGTATTAGCGATGCAAGTCTCAGGTTAAGACCAAATACACCTACCATGATTCGGATTCCCATAGACACATAGTCATACTACCAATGGGATTCCGAAGGGTCTATCCCAAGCGAAGCTGTTCCCGATCCAACGGCCAACAGAACCTCATATCACACTTGTATAAGTATCAAATACTTAAATATATGAGAACTATGTCGTTAAGCTTCCATAACGCGCACAAATGCAATACTAGTCTATTCCGCATTATCGATGTCCAGTCTCGATAATACTACGACTATGGATATTTAATGATTAAACTTTTCGTGGATTAATACTGTCTCATATCTTATTAATCCAGTACTAATCATATTGACTTTTATCATTTATATATCCAAGTAATCCAATTTACAAATGATAAAAGAGTAATTTCCTTTGTCACATAGTTATTTTATACAAAGAACACCATGTCTTTTACAAACATTGATGCTATGGGTCATAATCGTCCAACAATCTCCCACTTGGCCTATAGCCAATCACTCAAGTGTCCAACACCTGAACTATGTACGGGTTGCTCATGTTTATGCTGTGATATCACTTTCTTCAGCGGATCTGAAAGGTTATCATCTGAAACGATCTTGTCGATCTTGACATCGCCACGATGTATGATCTGATGAATCAGATGAAACCATCGAAGTACATACTTAGATCATTGATGAGACCGTAATTCTTTAGCCTGTGCTATAGCGCAGCTAAGATGCTAACAGAACTACTCCTAATCTAATTAGGAATTTTATAGATCCAAAATGCTTCTTTTGCTGCCTCAACCGCAACAATATAATCCGCTTTTGTTGTTGAATTGGCAACAGTATCTTGCTTGGAAGATTTTCAGCTCACTGTTCCGTTATTCAAACAAAATATGTACCCTTATTGCGACTTACAGTCGTAATTATTGGTTAGAAAACTTGCGTCGGTGAACCTAGTCACTTCAAGTTCTCCTTCTCCATAGATTAAGAATGTATCCTTAGTTCTTCTAAGATACTTAAGGATGTTCTTTACATCAATCCAGTGACCATCCCCTGGATCGGCCTGATTGTGACTTCAGATGCTCAAAGCATATGAGACACCAGGTCGCGTACATGTCTAACATAGTATGGGTTCTTGGAGAGTGCCAACAACTTTTAGATCTATCCTAGTAGATCCTTATTCCTAGAATAAAGGTTGCCTCTCCCAAGTATTTCATGGAGAATTTTATTGAAAGCCAAGCTTTCACCGATTTTAGTATGGGAATGTGATTGCTAAGAAGCAATACATCATCAACGTATAGGACAATCACTGTCAGTGCGCTCCCACTAACCTTCTTATATACACCAGAATCATCTTCATTTTGAATGAAACCATAATCCATTATGATCTTATCAAAACATTGGTTCCAAGAACATAATACTTGCTTCAATCCATAAATGGATTGGTTTAACTTGCAAACCTCGTTTGAATGTTTTGGTATGAAAAAATCGTCAAGGTGTTGTATAAAACATCCTCCAAAAGGTTTCCGTTAAGGAAAGCGGTTTTGATGACCATCTGCCATATTTTATTATGAAATATGCAGCATTAGCAAGCATTATCCGAATGGATTTAATCATGGCAACGAGTAAAATGTTTCATCGTAATCAACATCATGTTGATGACGATAACTTTTTGCTACAAGCCTAGCTTTGTACGTTTGTATGTTTCCATAAATGTATGTTTTCATCATGAAGATTCATTTGCTACCAATAGGCACAATGCCTTCTGGTACATCAACCAGTGTCCAAACTCGGTTGTATACATGGAATCCATTTTGGACTTCATGGCATTTTGCCATAAATCGAGTCGATACCCTGTATCACTTCCTCATACATAGCCGGTTTGTCTTCCTCATATAAGATTAATATCTACATGAGGTGAGATCAGAAACCCATACCTCTAAGGTTGTTTTCTGACTCTCTCCGACCTACGCGGTTATTTTATATTAGAAGGTTGTGGAACAGTCTCATCCTTGATGAACTGTTCGTGTTCCGTTAGGGATCGGTGCCAGAAATAGTATTACTCTGATTCTCATCGAGTTCTACTTTCCTCCCACATACCTCTGCATATAGGAATTCATCTAAGGAAAACTGCATGGAGAACAACAAATATTTTGTTCTCTAATGGGTTGTGGAAATAATATCCTTTGGTTTCCTTAGGATAACTAATTACAAATAGTCACTTATCCGATTTGGGTTCTAGTTTGGTACCATCCAAACGTTTAATTATATGCCCAGCATCCCCAAATCTTCAGGAATGAGAAATCCGGTTTCTTTCCTGTCTATATTTCATATGGGGTCTGTCCAACAGACTTTGTCGGAACCTTATTGAAAATAAGTATAGCACTGTTCAATGCGTATACCATGAAGGAAATTTATAGCTCAGTATGACTCATCATTAACCTTACCATGTCCAACAAAGTTCGGTTTCTCCGTTCGGACACAACACTCAATTGAGGTGTTCTGAGAGGAGTCCACTGTGAAAGAATACCATACTCTTTCAAGTAATCTTAAAAATCATTGCTTAATTATTCTACTCCACGGTCCAACCATAATATTTTTAATACTTTTGTCAGTCTGTTTTTCTACTTCGTGTCGAAACTCTTTGAATTTATCAAAAGTTTCCGACTTGTGTTTCATTAGAAACACATAACCATAACCCGATGCAACATCCGTAAAGGTTACGAAGTATTTATATCCACCTCTAGACTAGCTAGACATGGGCCCACATACGTCACCATGAACGAGGGCTAACAGCTCGGTGGCACGTACACTTTTACCGCTAAAAGGCGTTTTAGGCACTTTGCCTAATAAACAAGATTCACAGACATCATATGATTTAGGATCAAATTCGTCTAAGTATCTATTCTTCCAAAGAGTGGATATATGATTCTTGTTAATGTGTCCCAAACATTAATGCCACAAATAAGTCTCATCTGAATTACCCAGTTTTAGCTTTTTGTTTATCATGTTATATGTTTGAGATTCATTTATATTCGAAATATAAATATTGTTATTCACATCTAATATGTATATCTCAATATCATCTTTATAAACAAAACACCCAGTGTACTGGAACATAAAGGTATAACCGCAACGGGTTAAACTAGATATAGAGATAATGTTTCTAGTCAAACTAGGTACATTATAACAGTTTCCTAACTTAAGTACATGCCCAAAGAGCAGTTCCAAAACTTAGGTTCCCACACCCAAAATAGCGACTCTCGTCCCGTTTCTGACTCGTAGGTCGATCTCATCTGAAGCCTGTCTCCTGCTAATCAGCAGATCCTGCACATCAGTACATATGTATGTACCACATCCAGTATCAAAATCCAATTTTAAAACTAGTAGTAGATATGTTTCTAACAAACATACCTGAAGTCGGAGTCTTGCCCGCCTTCACTTCCTTCATGTCTGCCTTGTCGATATGGCAGTCACGCTTCCAGTAACCCTGTTTGCCACAGTTTAGGTAGACATCTTGGGATATGTCCTTTGTCTTCCTAGAAGACTGTGACGATTTTGCCTTTGCCCTTTTTCTTCACACCCCAGAAGCCTTCTGGGATGTCGAAGTAAGATGCACCTTGCGCTTCTTGCCTTTTTTGGAAGCTCTGGCTCTGCCTCCTTGAGCATAGCCATTAACTCTCCAAGAGTTTTCTCTTGGTTCAAGATGAACCCGCCCTAGCATTCGGGCAGAGACTGTAAGATCAAATCTATGGAAGTATCGGCCTCGTAGGTAATGCCTAGCTAACCTAGCTGTTCGATGTCAGCAATCATCTACGACACCTAGTGCTCGACAGATATACCCTTTGGCATACGCGAGCGAAAGATCTTCTTTTGCAATTTGTACTTCTAAGATCTAAGGTTAGATCTATGAAAATCCTTTAATTTCAACATCATGGTACAATGATCTAATCCTTTGTTCTGACGATGAAGTTAAGGAGTCATTGCGGCAAGCATGACGGATTGAGCACTAAAGTTATCATCACAATGAGTCTTCCTAAGCTCATGCTCTACTATTTGCTCAATTCTGGGCTCAGGGCCCGATGGGTTTCTCTATCCAATAGAGTAACTTCTCAGCACTTAGGACTATCCTGAGATTCATTTCGCAATCAGGAAATTTACGCCTTTAAAGACATTTTCACCCAGGATTATGTCCTTTGACGCTAATCTTTCAGTCATCTTGTTTGCTATAGTCCAACTATCCAATCAACGATTTTGGGTACACTCAAAATGTAATGGTCACTATAGTTCAACTATATAACCAACTACAAGTGGCGTAGAATTTTAAGTACAGTCCAACTGTTCATAGAAAGTAATAATATATATTAGTCCAACTAATATGTATTTATAACAACGATAAATAAAATAAAAGAGCGCGTGTTGGCAAGTATCCAAACGAAATTACAAATTTAATACTAGCCTCTCACTATTTTTCGGCGAGCCTCTAACCCTCTGTGGAGTACTCGGGAAATCTAGTTTCCTAGTGGGCTAGAATCCCGTTAAATAACACACAACCTTGACTTTGGCCAACAAGCTGTATGAAACTTAACTAGGTAGATCTCTAAGATCAATTGGATGTTGGGTTTTCTAGGTCAAAATAAGATCAAATTAAGCAATTAAATGTGCGAATGCAACAAAGTATAGTAGCGGAAATACTCACTTTGATCGGCTAAGTGGATGCGTTGAACAATAAAATTTTGCTCCTTGATGTATTCGGCCAAGCCCTCCTTGTGTTGATCTTCAAGCTCCAAGCTTTGAGTGTTGATTCCATACCCAACGATTGGTTTCCCTATCACATTTGAATGACTCCTTTGATGTGCTAGCACTCTAGAATATTTGCATCAAATCTTCTTATTCTTTCTTATATCTCTCAGCCAATGAGAGAAATAGAGAGAAAAATTGGATTCAAAGTCGTGAGGGAGAGGAGAGAAAAACTGGTTGTAAAACCGTGAGAGAGAGAGATAGATTAGATGAAGTGTATTGCATTTTTAGATTTCAAAAATCTAATATCAATTACCAAATTCAAAATTTGGTACAAGACTTTAAAGTCTTCAACCACTTCCATTAATCAAAGATGACAAGGTGTCAATCACTAAAAAGGTGACAAGACCTCCATCACTTGAATGACTAATGATGTGACGTGTGATGTGACTTATGGGCCCCAAACACTCCCGGGCTCGAGTTCGCTAATTCCGAATTAATGAATTTTCTGTTGCGACGTAATTAAATCAAATTTAATTAAATAATTATGCCTAGTAAAATTACTATTCACGTCGCTAGCGAATTAATTCTAAATTAACTCATTCGCCCGAATTAAAATCTAATTTTAATTCAGCGTCGAAATCTAATTTCGTATAATATATCGAATATATTATTTTATCGATTAATTCCAAATTAATCGTTCTCTCTCTTTAAATAGTATTTTATCCCAAATAAAATATCTCCGTAATTAATCCTAGATTAATTTTCTCTCTCTTATAATTAATCCCAGATTAATTATGTATGAGTTATACGTCATCGGTGAATCTTTGGGAAGCGACCAATGAGATCTCTGGATATGTTGGTAGTAAATCCGGTCGTCGGACTATCTGAACACGTACGTACCTAGTACTACATTTTTACCGGTTTACAAGACATGGTTGGCTTCTAGCAAAGCACCGTGCCTACCAAATTCTCCAGAAATATTCTTAAAGGAATATATAATCTATATCAGGCGTAATATACGTAGTATTGCATATTGCGATCCAGTATCGGACGTCACATGCTAGGCCTGAGGCTGGAATTGTGTCTGCCCTGTACGAAGCATATGTGGGATCTCTGGTAACTAGTCTCTATAATCAGATAAGCATGACCTAGTCATATTATCCCGATAACAGCAGTACTAAAGAGTATTAGTTCCGTATCCTGCGTGATTATCATCTCTATATGACTGGAGTGATACTTCCATCTTGACATCACACCCAATACACTACGATTCTCAATATACCCAGAAGAGGCATACACAGAACCTGTTAAAGCCCTGGACGACCAAAACCAAAGTATCTTGATTGTCGTAAGTATTAGCGATGCAAGTCTCAGGTTAAGACCAAATACACCTACCCTGATTTGGACTTCCATAGACACATAGTCATACTACCAATGGAATTCCGAGGAGTCTATCCAGAGCGAAGCTGTTTCCATGCCATCGGTAAACACAACCTCCTATCACACTTGCATAAGTATCCAATACTTAAATATATGAGAAGTATGCTGTTATGCTCCCATAACACGCATAAGTGCAATACTAGTCTATTCCGCATTATCGATGTCTAGTCTCGATAATACTACGACTAGGGATATGTAATGATTAAACCTTAGTGGATTAATACTGTCTCATGTCTTATTAATCCGGAACTAATCATATGGACTTTTATCATTTATATATCCTGGTAATCCAATTACAAATGATAAAAGAGCAATTTCCTTTGTCACATAGTTAATTTGTACAACAACACCATGTTCTGTACAAATAGTGATGCTATGGGTCATAATTGTCCAACAATCTCCCACTTGGCCTATAGCCAATCACTCAAGTGTCCTACACCTGAACTATGTATGGTTCGCTCAAACTTCTGCTGAGAAACTGCTTCCGTCAGCGGATTTGCAAGGTTATCATCTGATGCGATTTATTCGATCATCACATCGCCACGATGTATGATCTGAACGAATCAGATGAACAGTTGAAGTATATATTTGGATCGTTGATGAGACTATTAATTCTTTAGCCTGTGCTGTAGCCTAGCTCAGCCGCTAACAGAACTACACCTAATCTTATTATGATTATATAGATCCAAAGTTCTTCTATTGCTGCCTCAGCTGCAACAATATTTCGCTTTTGTTGTTTATTCGGCAACAATATCTTGCTTGCAAAAATTATAGTCATTTTTTTGGTTTGGAAACTTGCAACGGTGAACCCAGTCACTTCAAGTTCTCTTTCTCCATAGCTTAAGGAAGCATCCTTAGTTCATCTAAGATACTCAAGGATGTTCTTTACATCAATCCAGTGACTATCACTTGGATTTGACTGATTGTGACTCCATATGCTCAAAGCCTATGAGACATCTGGTCTCATACATCTTTTCAATGTACAAGTTCTCGGAGAGTGCCAACAACTTTTAGATCTATCCCAGTAGATCCTTATTCCTAGAATAAAGGTTGTCTCTCCCAAGTATTCTACGGAGAATTTTCATGAAAGCCAAGCTTTCACCGATTTGTATTATGGGAATGTCATTTCCAAGAAATGATATATCATCATTATTTAGGACAATCATTGTCAGTGTGCTCCCACTAGCCTCCTTATATACACAAGAATTATTTTCGTTTTGAATTAAATCATATACCATTATGATTACATCAAAATGATAGTTCCAAGAACGCAATGCTTGCTTCAATCCATAAATGGATCGATTTAACTTGCAAACCTTGTTTACTTGTTTTGACTCTCTCCGACTTGCGCGGTTCTTGTGTATTCTGACTCTCTCCGACTTGCGCGGTTCTTGTGTATTCGAAGATTGTGGTACGGTTTCATCCCTGATGAACTGTTTATGTTCCGTTAAGGAATCTGTGCCTGGAACAATATTACTCCGATTTTCATCGAGTTGTACTTTCCTCCCACTTACCACTGCATATAGGTATTCCTTTTAGGAAAACCGCATGGAGAGAAACAATTAAATTGTTCGCTTGTGAGTTGTATAAGTACTCTATACTTTGGTTACCCTAGGATAACCTACAAATTAGGCACTTATCCGATTTGGGTTCTAGTTTGGTATTATCCAAACATATGCCCAGCATTCCCAAATCTCCAGGAATGAGAAAACCCTGTTTCTTTCCTTTCATATCTAATATGAAGTCTGTTTAACAGATTTTTATGGAACCTTATTCAAAATAAGTATTACACTGTTTAATGCGTATCCTTAGAAGGAAAATGGTAGCTCAGAGCGACTCATAATTAACCTAACTATGTCCAACAAAGTTTGGTTTCTCTGTTCGGACACACCGTCAAATTTAGGTGTTCCGAGAGGAGTCCTTTGTGAAAGAATACTATACTCTTTTAGGTAATTGAGAAACTTATTGCTTAAGTATTTTCCACCACGGTCTAACCGTGACGGTTTTATACTTTAGCCGATCTGTCAGTTTACTTCGTGTCAAAACTCTTTGATTTTATCAAAAGTTTCCGATTCGTGTTTCAAAAGAAACACATAACCAAAACGCGATGCCACATCCGTAAAGGTTATGAAGTATTCATATCCTCCTCTAGCCTGGCTAGATATGGGCCAACTTATGTCACTATGAACGAGGGCTAACAGATCGGTGGCACTTGTATTTTTACCAAGTAAAAAGTATTTTAGGCACTTTGCCTGATAAACTAGATTCGTACACATTATTTAAATATAATCAAATATGTCATAGTACCCACTCTTCAAAAGTGTTGATATACGAGTCTTGTTTAATATGTCCCAGACAACAATGCCACAAATAAGTCTCATCAGATTAATTCAGTTAGAACTATTTTTATTTGTCATGTCATATGTATGAGATTCATTTATATTCAAAATATAAATACTGTTATTCACATCTAATGTGTTTATCTCAATATCATCTTTATAAAATAAAAACACTTAGTATTCTAGAATATAAAGGTATACCCACAACGGGTTAAACTTAGATATAGAGATAATATTTCTAGTCAAACTAGTTACATTATAACAGTTTCCTAATTTAAGTACACACCCGAAAGTTAGTTCCTAAACTTAGGATTCTACGGTTAAAACATCGACTCTCGTCTCATTTCTGACTCGCAGGTTGATCTCAACTGAAGCCAGTCTCCTGCTAATCAGCAGATTCCGCACATCAGTACATATATATGTACAACACTTAGTATAAAAAATCCAATTTTGAAACCAATAGTGAACATGTTTATGAAAAACATACTTGATGCCGGAGCCTTGCACCGCCTTCACTTCCTTCATGTCTGCCTTGTCCATACGGCAGTCACACATCCAGTGACCCCATTTGCCACAGTTTAGGTAGACATCTTGGGATATGTCATTTGTCTTCCCAGAAGACTGTGATGATTTTGCATTTGCCCCTTTTAGAAACTCTGGCTCTGCCTCCTTGAGCATAACCATCAACTCTCCAAGAGTTTACTCTTGGTTCATAATGAACCTGCCCCAGCTTTCGGGTAGAGACTATAAGATCAAATCTCTGGTAGTCTCAGCCACGTAGGTAATGTCTAGCTAACCTAGCTGATCGATGTCAGTAATCATCTGCGACACTTAGTGCTCGACAGATGTACCCTCTGACATACGCGAGCGAAAGAACTTCTTTTAGCAATTTATACTTCTAAGAATAAATCTATGAAGATCTTTAATTTCATCATCATGGTACAAGGATCTAATCCTTAATTCTGACCACGGAATTAAAAAGTCATTGAGGTAAGAATAAAGGATTGAGCACTAAAGTTATCATTACATGAATCTTCCAAAGATCATGTTCTACTATTTGCTCAACTTCGGGCTTAGGCCCAAGAGGTTTCTCTATCAAATAGAGTAACTTCTTAGTTCCCATGACTATCCTGAGGTTTTATTCACAATCTGAAAATTAAAGCCGTTTAATAACATTTTCTCCCAGGATTATGTTTTAAACACTAATCTTTCAGTTATCTTGATTGCTATAGTCCAACTATCCAATCAACAATGTAAGGTACTATTGATTATAATGATTGCTATAGTCTAAATATATAATCAACTATAATTTGTTTGGTTAAATTCAAATATATTGATTACTATAATCCAATTATAAAATCAACTATTATTTGAAGTAGTTTGAATACAGTCCAACTGTTTAATTAAAACAACGATTAAATTTTAGTCCAACTAATAAATATTCGAGTAATGACGAAAAATGAAATGAGCGCGATTTGCAAGTATCTAGACGAAATTGCAAATTTAATACCGGCCTCCCATTATTTTTCGACGAGCCTCTAACCCTTTGTTGAGTACTCGGGAAACCTAGTTTCCTAGTGGGCTAGGATCCCGTTAAATAACACACAACCTTGACCTTGGCCAACAAATTTTATGATATTTAACTAGGTAGATCTCTAAGATCAATTGGATCTCATCCAATTCCTAGATCTAGTAGGTGGACATCCAAATCCGAAACATATATCTAATATATGCCAATATATCTAATATATTGCCTAACCTTTATCCTCTGAATCAATTAAGCTTTGGCTTTGGCACAACAAACTTAATGATTCCAGTTAAGCGGGACCCATTGACCTTGGAAAGCTTCGTAATCGATGTCGATGGACAAGAAGTGATCTTGACTTTGGCTAACAAATCACAACTTGGACAAGACATGCGATATAAAACAAAGCCTTCATGATTCAAACACATCCGCGATGGACAAAGGCCTTGACTTTGGCCAACAAACCAGTGCCAATCTTGGATCTTGAGAATGAATCATTCAATGGAAGGAAAAATGCTTAATATTTGTTGAGGGTTTTTCGCGTAATTGGAAACCAATTAATTATCTTTGATTAGGTATCATCATACACCCTTAAACATGCATTCTAAAAGAATAATAAGGCGCGATAAATAAATTAATAATGATATGCGGATGGATATTTAAAACACCTTGTTCCTAGAACAAATCTCTCATTTTCCTTTCTCCCGCTAGCACAAATCTTACATCTACCCAATTACATAACACTTCTAAAGAAACCTCATTTACATTGAGGGGAATAGGTGAGAAGATAAATACAAAGAAGCAAGAGGTAATAGGCTGGACACGCAGGTCCAATTTAATAATTTCTAAATTTATTACAACAATTTCCAAAATTGCCCTCACCCATCTAATATCCTTCCGATATACATTATTCAAACATCACATCCATGTATTCACACAAAGCATGTTATCAATCAATCTAATCCAATTAATTAATCTGAAATTAATGACCATCCAATGTTCAAACAACGATTTGATTTGCGCGAGTCAAACTCGTTTAAGAATAAGTACTCAAAGTACGAAATGGTTTTAGGCCCAATTGGATCCAACCAATTAACCTAAACCAAACTTGGCCCAACCAAGCCCATTAAGCCCAAATACAACTTTATTAGCCCAATTCCAAATTTAGCCCAACTAATTAAATTCCAATATCACAATTTAATTAACTAAAGTGTATAGCCATAATTAATTATTCAAATTAACATTTCCAAAATACCAATTTACATAATTAATCATGCTTATCATCATCAACACATGTCCAACATTATTGAATCAAAAATCATCTCATTTCCATGCTTATAGCTCACGGAAATTAGAGGGATTTTAAATCCGATTTCGATTTTAATCCAATTAAATCCTAAATCAATTTATCCCAAGTCGTTCAATTCATCCAATGATCAAAAAACAAAAACCACCATGATTTTAGGGCATACCAAACTTTCGGCCAAGCAAAAATTTTGGGGAAAAAATAATCCAATTCAATTTTCATCAAATTGATCACATATAACTCCAAGTTATCATCATTCAAACATACTCAATCAATCAATTTTATCAAATCATGCTCAAATTAATTTTACCCAAATTTTACCCTAAATCAATTTCATGTTTAATAATGGCTCTGATACCATTATTGGGTTTTCTAGGTCAAACTAAGATCAAATTAAGCAATGAAATGTGCGAATACAACAAAGTAAAGTAGCGAAAATACTCACTTTGATCGGCTAAGTGGATGCGTTGAACAACAAAATTTTTCTCCTTGATGTATTTGGCCAAGCCCTCCTTATGTTGATCTTCAAGCTCCAAGCTTTGAGTGTTGATTCCATGCTCAAGGATTGGTTTCCCTACCACCTTTGAATGACTCATTTGATGTGCTAGCACTCTTGAAGATTCGCAATAAATCTTCTTCTTCTTTCTTATATCTCTCGGCCAATGAGAGAAATAGAGAGAAAAATTGGCTTAAAAGTCGTGAGGGAGAGGAGAGAAAAATTGGTTGTAAAACCGTGAGAGAGAGAGATAGATTAGATGAAGTGTATTGCATTTTTAGATTTCAAAAATCTAATATCAATTACCAAATTCAAAATTTGGTACAAGACTTTAAAGTCTTCAACCACTTCCATCAATCAAAGATGACAAGGTGTCAATCACTAAAAAGATGACAAGACCTCCATCACTTGAATGACTAATGATGTGATGCGTGATGTGATTGTGGGCCCATATTCGAATTCCGAGTGGGCCTGCAAACACTCCCGGGCTCGGGTTCGCTAATTCCGAATTAACGAATTTTCCGTTGTGACGTAATTAAATCAAATTTAATTAAATAATTATGCCTAGCAAAATTACTATTCACGTCGCTAGCGAATTAATTCTAAATTAACTCGTTCGCCTGAATTAAAATCTAATTTTAATTCCACGTCGAAATCTAATTTCGTATAATATATCGAATATATTATTTTATCGATTAATTCCAAATTAATCGTTCTCACTCTTTAAATAGTATTTTATCCCAGATAAAATATCTCTGTAATTAATCCTAGATTAATTTTCTCTCTCTTATAATTAATCCCAGATTAATTATGTGCGAGTTATACGTCATCGGTGAATCTTCGGGAAGCGACCCATGAGATCCTCAGATATGTTGGCAGTAAATCCGGTCGTTGGACTATCCGAACACGTACGTACCTAGTACTACATTTTTACCGATTTACAAGACATGGTTGGCTTCTAGCAAAGCACCGTGCCTACCCAATTCTCCAGAAATATACTTAAAGGAATATATAATCTATATCAGACGTAGTATACGTAGTATTGCATATTGCGATCCAGTATCGGACGTCACATGCTACGCCTGAGGCTGAAATTGTGTCTGCCCCGTACGAAGCATATGTCAGATCTCTGGTAACTAGTCTCTACAATCGATAAGCATGACCTAGTCATATTATCCCGATGATCTCTGGTAACTAGTCTCTACAATCGGATAAGCATGACCTAGTCATATTATCCCGATGACTGCAGCACTAAAGAGTAATAGTTCAGTATCCTGCGTGATCATCATCTCCATATGATTGGAGTGATACTTCCATCTTGACATCACACCCAATACACTACAATTCTCAATATACCCAGAAGAGGCATACACAGAACCTGTTAAAGCCCTGGACGACCAAAACCAAAGTATATTGATTGTCGCAAGTATTAGCGATGCAAGTCTCAGGTTAAGACCAAATACACCTACCCTGATTCGGACTTCCATAGACACATAGTCATACTTCCAATGGAATTCTGAGGATTCTATCCAGAGCGAAGCTATTTCTGTACCATCGGTAAACACAACCTCCTATCGTACTTGCATAAGTATCAAATACTTAAATATATGAGAACTATGCTATTATGCTCCCATAACACGCACAAGTGCAATACTAGTCTATTCCGCATTATAGATGTCCAGTCTCGACAATACTACGACTAGGGATATTTAATGATTAAACCTTAGTGGATTAATATTGTCTCATATTTTATTAATCCGGAACTAATAATATGGACTTTTATCATTTATATATCCCGGTAATCCAATTACAAATGATAAAAGAGCAATTTCCTTTGTCACATAGTTAATTTGTACAACAACACCATGTTCTGTACAAATAGTGATGCTATGGGTCATAATTGTCCAACATTGGATCCCATCCAATTCCTAGATCCGGTAGGTGGATCTCCAAGTCCGAAACATATATCCAATATATGTAAATATATCCAATATATTTCCTACCTTTTTCTTCTGAATCAATTAAGCATTGGCTTTGGCTCAACAAACTTAATGATTCTAGTCAAGCGGGACCCATTGACAGTGGGAAAGTTTCGTAATCCACATCGATGAACTAGAAGTGGCATTGACTTTGGCCAACAAGTCACAACCGCCCAAGACATGGGATATAGAACAAAGCTTTTGTGGTTCAAACACATCCGCGATGGACATTGATATTGACTTTGGCCAACAAACCAATGCCAATCTTGGATCTTGAGAGAGAACCACCCTTAAACATGCATTCCAAAAGCATAATAAGACGCGAAATAAATTAATAATGATATACGGATGGATATATAACAAATTTGTTCCTCCAAGGAGCATGTATTCGGCCAAGAGAGAGATGTGAGGGAGAGAGTGAATAGTTCACACTTTGTTTTCAAAAACAAAACATATACAAAAAGTTGGTGTGTGTTGACTTGGTAGGTTTGGGAAGTAAATGCCACATTTACTATTTCATCTACTTACATCACAAATAGTGACAAGTTGATGTAAGTCATGGGTCACACGTATTTAAATTCCATATTTAGTTGGCTTACACAACACACTTTGGGGCCGGTTCGTTTAATCCGACTAAATAAATTTTCTGTCGCTTCGTAATTAAATCTAATTTAATTAAATAATAATACCCAGTAAAATCATTACGGAAGTCTCTTGCGAATTAATTCAAAATTAATTCGTTCGCTAGAATTAAAATTCAATTTAATTCCGCATTGAAATCCAATTTCAATTAATATATCTAATATATTATTTTAGCCCAATTAATTAAATTAAATAGTAAAATCTAATTTCACTATTAAATTTACTTTGCCGATTAATTTCAAATTAATCGTGTTCTCTCCTCTCGACGAATTTAATTCCAGATTAATTCTTTCTCTGATAATTAATCCCAGATAAATTCTGTTTGAGTCAAATGTCATCGGTGAATCTCTAAAAAGCCACCCAAGAGATTCCTGGATATGTTGGCAGTAAATACGGTCATCGGACTATCCGAACATGTACGTACCCCGGTACCACGTTCTTACCGATTTACAAGACATGGTTGGCTTCTAGCAAAATACCATGCCTATCCAATTCTCCAGAAATATATTCAACATGGAATATATATAATCTGTATCAGGCGTAGTATACATTGTATTGCGTATTACGATCTAGTATTGGATGTCACATACTACGCCTAGGGCTGGAATTATGTCAGCCCCGTACGGAGCATATATCGGATCACAAGCAACTAGTCTCTTTAATCGGATAATCATGACCTAGTCATACTATCCCGATAGCTATATCATTTATGAGTACTAGTTCTGTATCCCTGCGTGATCATCATCTCTATATGACTGAAGTGATACTTCCAGCTTGACATCACACCCAACACACTACGATTCTCAGTATACCCAGAATAGGCGTACACAGAACCTGTTAAAGCCCCGGACGACCAAAACCAAAGTATACTGATTGTCGCAAGTATTAGCGATGCAAGTCTCAGGTTAAGACCAAATACACCTACCATGATTCGGATTCCCATAGACACATAGTCATACTACCAATGGGATTCCGAGGGGTCTATCCAGAGCGAAGCTGTTCCCGATACAACGACCAACAGAACCTCCTATCACATTTGCATAAGTATCCAATACTTAAATATATGAGAATTATGCTGTTAAGCATCCATAACGCGCACAAGTGCAATACTAGTCTATTCCGCATTATCGATGTCCAGTATCGATAATACTACGACTAGAGATATTTAATGATTAAACATTTCATGGATTAATAATGGCTCATATCTTATTAATCCGGTACTAATCATATGGACTTTTATCATTTATATATCCAAGTATTCCAATTACAAATGATAAAAGAGCAATTTCCTTTGTCACATAGTTAATTTGTACAAAAAACACCATGTCTTTTACAAACAGTGATGATATGGGTCATAATTGTCCAACAATCTCCCACTTGGCCTATAGCCAATCACTCAAGTGTCCAACACCTGAACTATGTACGGGTTGCTCATGTTTATGCTGTGATATCACTTTCTTCAGCGGATTTGAAAGGTTATCATCTGAAACGATCTTGTCGATCTTGACATCGCCACGATGTATGATCTGATGAATCAGATGAAACCATCGAAGTACATACTTGGATCATTGATAAGACCGTAATTCTTTAGCCTGTGCTATAGCCCAGCTCAGATGCTAACAGAGCTACTCCTAATCCAATTTGGAATTTTATAGATCCAAAATGCTTCTTTTGCTTCCTCAGCCACAACAATATAATCCGTTTTTGTTGTTAAATTGGCAACAATATCTTGCTTGGAAGATTTTCAGCTCACTGTTCCATTATTCAAACAAAATATATACCCTTATTGTGACTTACAGTCGTCATTATTGGTTAGAAAACTTGCGTCGGTGAACCTAGTCACTTCAAGTTCTCCTTCTCCATAGATTAAGAATGTATCCTTAGTTCGTCTAAGATACTTAAGGATGTTCTTTACATCAATCCAGTGACCATCACCTGGATCGTCCTGATTGTGACTTCAGATGCTCAAAGCATATGAGACACCAGGTCGCGTACATGTCTAACATAGTATGGGTTCTTGGAGAGTGCCAACAACTTTTAGATCTATCCTAGTAGATCCTTATTCCTAGAACAAAGGTTGCCTCTCCCAAGTATTTCATGGAGAATTTTAATGAAAGCCAAGCTTTCACCGATTTTAGTATGGGAATGTGATTGCTAAGAAGCAATACATCATCAACGTATAGGACAATCACTGTCAGTGCGCTCCCACTAACCTTCTTATATACACCAGAATCATCTTCATTTTGAATGAAACCATATTCCATTATGATCTTATCAAAACGTTGGTTCCAAGAACATAATACTTGCTTCAATCCATAAATGGATTGGTTTAACTTGAAAACCTCATTTGCATGTTTTGGTATGAAATAATCGTCAGGGTGTTGTATAAAACATCCTCCAAAAAGTTTCCGTTAAGGAAAGCGGTTTTGATGACCATCTGCCATATTTTATTATGAAATATGCAGCATTAGCAAGCATTATCCGAATAGATTTAATCATGGCAACGAGTAAAATGTTTCATCGTAATCAACATCATGTTGATGACGATAACCTTTCGCTACAAGCATAGTTTTGTACGTTTCTATGTTGCCATAAATATATGTCTTCATCATGAAGATTCATTTGCTACCAATAGGCACAATGCCTTCTGGTATATCAACCAGTGTCCAAACTCGGTTGTATACATGGAATCCATTTTGGAATTCATGGCATTTTGCCATAAATAGAGTCGATACCCTGTATCACTTCCTCATACATAGCCGGTTTGTCTTCCTCATATAAGATTAATATCTACATGAGGTGAGATCATAAACCTATACCTCTAAGGTTGTTTTCTGACTCTCTCCGACCTACGCGGTTATTTTATATTAGAAGGTTGTGGAACAGTCTTATCCTTGATGAACTGTTCGTGTTCCGTTAGGGATCGGTGCCAGGAATAGTATTACTCTGATTCTCATCGAGTTCTACTTTCCTCCCACATACCTCTGCATATAGGAATTCATCTAAGGAAAACTGCATGGAGAACAACAAATATTTTGTTCTCTAATAGGTTGTGGAAATAATATCCTTTGGTTCCCTTAGGATAACTAATTACAAATAGTCACTTATCCGATTTGGGTTCTAGTTTGGTACCATCCAAACGTTTAATTATATGCCCAGCATCCCCAAATCTTCAGGAATGAGAAATCCGGTTTCTTTCCTGTCTATATTTTATATGGGGTCTGTCCAACAGACTTTGTCGGAACCTTATTGAAAATAAGTATAGCACTGTTCAATGCGTATACCATGAAGGAAATTGGTAGCTCAGTATGACTCATCATTAACCTTACCATGTCCAACAAAGTTCGGTTTCTCCATTCGGACATATCACTCAATTGAGGTGTTCCAGGAGGAGTCCACTGTGAAAGAATACCATACTCTTTCAAGTAATCTTAAAAATCATTGCTTAATTATTCTACTCCATGGTCCAACCATAATATTTTTAATACTTTTGTCAGTCTGTTTTTCTACTTCGTGTCGAAACTCTTTGAATTTATCAAAAGTTTCCGACTTGTGTTTCATTAGAAACACATAACCATAACCTGATGCAACATCCGTAAAGGTTACGAATTATTTATATCCACCTCTAGACTAGCTAGACATGGGCCCACATACGTCACCATGAACGAGGGCTAACAGCTCGGTGGCACGTACACTTTTACCGCTAAAAGGCGTTTTAGACACTTTGCATAATAAACAAGATTCACAGACATCATATGATTTAGGATCAAATTCGTCTAAGTATCTATTCTTCCCAAGAGTGGATATATGATTCTTGTTAATGTGTCCCAAACAACAATGCCACAAATAAGTCTCATCTGAATTACTCAGTTTGAGCTTTTTGTTTATCATGTTATATGTTTGAGACTCATTTATATTCGAAATATAAAAATTGTTATTCACATCTAATGTGTATATCTCAATATCATATTTATAAACAAAACACCCAGTGTACTGGAACATAAAGGTATAACCGCAACGGGTTAAACTAGATATAGAGATAATGTTTCTAGTCCAACTAGGTACATTATAACAGTTTCCTAACTTAAGTACATGCCCAAAGAGCAGTTCCAAAACTTAGGTTCCCACACCCAAAATAGCGACTCTCGTCCCGTTTCTGACTCGTAGGTCGATCTCATCTGAAGCCTGTCTCCTGCTAATCAGCAGATCCTGCACATCAGTACATATGTATGTACCACATCCAGTATCAAAATCCAATTTTAAAACTAGTAGTAGATATGTTTCTAACAAACATACCTGAAGTCGGAGTCTTGCCCGCCTTCACTTCCTTCATGTCTGCCTTGTCGATATGGCAGTCACGCTTCCAGTAACCCTGTTTGCCACAGTTTAGGTAGACATCTTGGGATATGTCCTTTGTCTTCCTAGAAGACTGTGACGATTTTGCCTTTGCCCTTTTTCTTCACACCCCCAGAAGCCTTCTGGGATGTCGAAGTAAGATGCACCTTGCGCTTCTTGCCTTTTTTGGAAGCTCTGGCTCTGCCTCCTTGAGCATAGCCATTAACTCTCCAAGAGTTTTCTCTTGGTTCAAGATGAACCCGCCCTAGCATTCGGGCAGAGACTGTAAGATCAAATCTATGGAAGTATCGGCCTCGTAGGTAATGCCTAGCTAACCTAGCTGTTCGATGTCAGCAATCATCTACGACACCTAGTGCTCGACAGATATACCCTTTGGCATACGCGAGCGAAAGATCTTCTTTTGCAATTTGTACTTCTAAGATCTAAGGTTAGATCTATGAAAATCCTTTAATTTCAACATCATGGTACAATGATCTAATCCTTTGTTCTGACGATGAAGTTAAGGAGTCATTGCGGCAAGCATGACGGATTGAGCACTAAAGTTATCATCACAATGAGTCTTCCTAAGCTCATGCTCTACTATTTGCTCAATTCTGGGCTCAGGGCCCGATGGGTTTCTCTATCCAATAGAGTAACTTCTCAGCACTTAGGACTATCCTGAGATTCATTTCGCAATCAGGAAATTTACGCCTTTAAAGACATTTTCACCCAGGATTATGTCCTTTGACGCTAATCTTTCAGTCATCTTGTTTGCTATAGTCCAACTATCCAATCAACGATTTTGGGTACACTCAAAATGTAATGGTCACTATAGTTCAACTATATAACCAACTACAAGTGGCGTAGAATTTTAAGTACAGTCCAACTGTTCATAGAAAGTAATAATATATATTAGTCCAACTAATATGTATTTATAACAACGATAAATAAAATAAAAGAGCGCGTGTTGGCAAGTATCCAAACGAAATTACAAATTTAATACTAGCCTCTCACTATTTTTCGGCGAGCCTCTAACCCTCTGTGGAGTACTCGGGAAATCTAGTTTCCTAGTGGGCTAGAATCCCGTTAAATAACACACAACCTTGACTTTGGCCAACAAGCTGTATGAAACTTAACTAGGTAGATCTCTAAGATCAATTGGATGTTGGGTTTTCTAGGTCAAAATAAGATCAAATTAAGCAATTAAATGTGCGAATGCAACAAAGTATAGTAGCGGAAATACTCACTTTGATCGGCTAAGTGGATGCGTTGAACAATAAAATTTTGCTCCTTGATGTATTCGGCCAAGCCCTCCTTGTGTTGATCTTCAAGCTCCAAGCTTTGAGTGTTGATTCCATACCCAACGATTGGTTTCCCTATCACATTTGAATGACTCCTTTGATGTGCTAGCACTCTAGAATATTTGCATCAAATCTTCTTATTCTTTCTTATATCTCTCAGCCAATGAGAGAAATAGAGAGAAAAATTGGATTCAAAGTCGTGAGGGAGAGGAGAGAAAAACTGGTTGTAAAACCGTGAGAGAGAGAGATAGATTAGATGAAGTGTATTGCATTTTTAGATTTCAAAAATCTAATATCAATTACCAAATTCAAAATTTGGTACAAGACTTTAAAGTCTTCAACCACTTCCATTAATCAAAGATGACAAGGTGTCAATCACTAAAAAGGTGACAAGACCTCCATCACTTAAATGACTAATGATGTGACGTGTGATGTGACTTATGGGCCCCAAACACTCCCGGGCTCGAGTTCGCTAATTCCGAATTAATGAATTTTCTGTTGCGACGTAATTAAATCAAATTTAATTAAATAATTATGCCTAGTAAAATTACTATTCACGTCGCTAGCGAATTAATTCTAAATTAACTCATTCGCCCGAATTAAAATCTAATTTTAATTCAGCGTCGAAATCTAATTTCGTATAATATATCGAATATATTATTTTATCGATTAATTCCAAATTAATCGTTCTCTCTCTTTAAATAGTATTTTATCCCAAATAAAATATCTCCGTAATTAATCCTAGATTAATTTTCTCTCTCTTATAATTAATCCCAGATTAATTATGTATGAGTTATACGTCATCGGTGAATCTTTGGGAAGCGACCAATGAGATCTCTGGATATGTTGGTAGTAAATCCGGTCGTCGGACTATCTGAACACGTACGTACCTAGTACTACATTTTTACCGGTTTACAAGACATGGTTGGCTTCTAGCAAAGCACCGTGCCTACCAAATTCTCCAGAAATATTCTTAAAGGAATATATAATCTATATCAGGCGTAATATACGTAGTATTGCATATTGCGATCCAGTATCGGACGTCACATGCTAGGCCTGAGGCTGGAATTGTGTCTGCCCTGTACGAAGCATATGTGGGATCTCTGGTAACTAGTCTCTATAATCAGATAAGCATGACCTAGTCATATTATCCCGATAACAGCAGTACTAAAGAGTATTAGTTCCGTATCCTGCGTGATTATCATCTCTATATGACTGGAGTGATACTTCCATCTTGACATCACACCCAATACACTACGATTCTCAATATACCCAGAAGAGGCATACACAGAACCTGTTAAAGCCCTGGACGACCAAAACCAAAGTATCTTGATTGTCGTAAGTATTAGCGATGCAAGTCTCAGGTTAAGACCAAATACACCTACCCTGATTTGGACTTCCATAGACACATAGTCATACTACCAATGGAATTCCGAGGAGTCTATCCAGAGCGAAGCTGTTTCCATGCCATCGGTAAACACAACCTCCTATCACACTTGCATAAGTATCCAATACTTAAATATATGAGAAGTATGCTGTTATGCTCCCATAACACGCATAAGTGCAATACTAGTCTATTCCGCATTATCGATGTCTAGTCTCGATAATACTACGACTAGGGATATGTAATGATTAAACCTTAGTGGATTAATACTGTCTCATGTCTTATTAATCCGGAACTAATCATATGGACTTTTATCATTTATATATCCTGGTAATCCAATTACAAATGATAAAAGAGCAATTTCCTTTGTCACATAGTTAATTTGTACAACAACACCATGTTCTGTACAAATAGTGATGCTATGGGTCATAATTGTCCAACAATCTCCCACTTGGCCTATAGCCAATCACTCAAGTGTCCTACACCTGAACTATGTATGGTTCGCTCAAACTTCTGCTGAGAAACTGCTTCCGTCAGCGGATTTGCAAGGTTATCATCTGATGCGATTTATTCGATCATCACATCGCCACGATGTATGATCTGAACGAATCAGATGAACAGTTGAAGTATATATTTGGATCGTTGATGAGACTATTAATTCTTTAGCCTGTGCTGTAGCCTAGCTCAGCCGCTAACAGAACTACACCTAATCTTATTATGATTATATAGATCCAAAGTTCTTCTATTGCTGCCTCAGCTGCAACAATATTTCGCTTTTGTTGTTTATTCGGCAACAATATCTTGCTTGCAAAAATTATAGTCATTTTTTTGGTTTGGAAACTTGCAACGGTGAACCCAGTCACTTCAAGTTCTCTTTCTCCATAGCTTAAGGAAGCATCCTTAGTTCATCTAAGATACTCAAGGATGTTCTTTACATCAATCCAGTGACTATCACTTGGATTTGACTGATTGTGACTCCATATGCTCAAAGCCTATGAGACATCTGGTCTCATACATCTTTTCAATGTACAAGTTCTCGGAGAGTGCCAACAACTTTTAGATCTATCCCAGTAGATCCTTATTCCTAGAATAAAGGTTGTCTCTCCCAATTATTCTACGGAGAATTTTCATGAAAGCCAAGCTTTCACCGATTTGTATTATGGGAATGTCATTTCCAAGAAATGATATATCATCATTATTTAGGACAATCATTGTCAGTGTGCTCCCACTAACCTCCTTATATACACAAGAATTATTTTCGTTTTGAATTAAATCATATACCATTATGATTACATCAAAATGATAGTTCCAAGAATGCAATGCTTGCTTCAATCCATAAATGGATCGATTTAACTTGCAAACCTTGTTTACTTGTTTTGACTCTCTCCGACTTGCGCAGTTCTTGTGTATTCTGACTCTCTCCGACTTTCGCGGTTCTTGTGTATTCGAAGATTGTGGTACAGTTTCATCCCTGATGAACTGTCTATGTTCCGTTAAGGAATCTGTGCCTGGAACAGTATTACTCCGATTTTAATCGAGTTGTACTTTCCTCCCACTTACCACTGCATATAGGTATTCCTTTTAGGAAAACCGCATGGAGAGAAATAATTAAATTGTTTTCTTGTGAGTTGTATAAGTACTATACTTTGGTTACCCTAGGATAACCTACAAATTAGGCACTTATCCGATTTGGGTTCTAGTTTGGTATTATCCAAACATATGCCCAGCATTCCCAAATCTCCAGGAATGAGAAAACCCTGTTTCTTTCCTTTCATATCTAATATGAAGTCTGTTTAACAGATTTTTATGGAACCTTATTCAAAATAAGTATTACACTGTTTAATGCGTATCCTTAGAAGGAAAATGGTAGCTCAGAGCGACTCATAATTAACCTAACTATGTCCAACAAAGTTTGGTTTCTCTGTTCGGACACACCGTCAAATTTAGGTGTTCCGAGAGGAGTCCTTTGTGAAAGAATACTATACTCTTTTAGGTAATTGAGAAACTTATTGCTTAAGTATTTTCCACCACGGTCTAACCGTGACGGTTTTATACTTTAGCCGATCTGTCAGTTTACTTCGTGTCAAAACTCTTTGATTTTATCAAAAGTTTCCGATTCGTGTTTCAAAAGAAACACATAACCAAAACGCGATGCCACATCCGTAAAGGTTATGAAGTATTCATATCCTCCTCTAGCCTGGCTAGATATGGGCCAACTTATGTCACTATGAACGAGGGCTAACAGATCGGTGGCACTTGTATTTTTACCAAGTAAAAAGTATTTTAGGCACTTTGCCTGATAAACTAGATTCGTACACATTATTTAAATATAATCAAATATGTCATAGTACCCACTCTTCAAAAGTGTTGATATACGAGTCTTGTTTAATATGTCCCAGACAACAATGCCACAAATAAGTCTCATCAGATTAATTCAGTTAGAACTATTTTTATTTGTCATGTCATATGTATGAGATTCATTTATATTCAAAATATAAATACTGTTATTCACATCTAATGTGTTTATCTCAATATCATCTTTATAAAATAAAAACACTTAGTATTCTAGAATATAAAGGTATACCCACAACGGGTTAAACTTAGATATAGAGATAATATTTCTAGTCAAACTAGTTACATTATAACAGTTTCCTAATTTAAGTACACACCCGAAAGGTAGTTCCTAAACTTAGGATTCTACGGTTAAAACATCGACTCTCGTCTCATTTCTGACTCGCAGGTTGATCTCAACTGAAGCCAGTCTCCTGCTAATCAGCAGATTCCGCACATCAGTACATATATATGTACAACACTTAGTATAAAAAATCCAATTTTGAAACCAATAGTGAACATGTTTATGACAAACATACTTGATGCCGGAGCCTTGCCCCGCCTTCACTTCCTTCATGTCTGCCTTGTCCATACGGCAGTCACACATCCAGTGACCCCGTTTGCCCCAATTTAGGTAGACATCTTGGGATATGTCATTTGTCTTCCCAGAAGACTGTGATGATTTTGCCTTTGCCCCTTTTAGAAACTCTGGCTCTGCCTCCTTGAGCATAACCATCAACTCTACAAGAGTTTACTCTTGGTTCATAATGAACCTGCCCCAGCTTTCGGGTAGAGACTATAAGATCAAATCTTTGGCAGTCTCAGCCACGTAGGTAATGTCTAGCTAACCTTGCTGATCGATGTCAGTAATCATCTGCGACACTTAGTGCTCGACAGATGTACCCTCTGACATACGCGAGCGAAAGAACTTCTTTTAGCAATTTATACTTCTAAGAATAAATCTATGAAGATCTTTAATTTCATCATCATGGTACAAGGATCTAATCCTTAATTCTGACCACGGAATTAAAACGTCATTGCGGTAAGAATAAAGGATTGAGCACTAAAGTTATCATTACATGAATCTTCCAAAGATCATGTTCTACTATTTGCTCAACTTCGGGCTTAGGCCCAAGAGGTTTCTCTATCAAATAGAGTAACTTCTTAGTTCCCATGACTATCCTGAGGTTTTATTCCCAATCTGAAAATTAAAGCCGTTTAATAACATTTTCTCCCAGGATTATGTTTTAAACACTAATCTTTCAGTTATCTTGATTGCTATAGTCCAACTATCCAATCAACAATTTAAGGTACTATTGATTATAATGATTACTATAGTCTAACTATATAATCAACTATAATTTGTTTGGTTAAATTCAAATATATTGATTACTATAATCCAATTATAAAATCAACTATTATTTGAAGTAGTTTGAATACAGTCCAACTGTTTAATTAAAACAACGATTAAATTTTAGTCCAACTAATAAATATTCGAGTAATGACGAAAAATGAAATGAGCGCGATTTGCAAGTATCTAGATGAAATTTCAAATTTAATACCGGCCTCCCATTATTTTTCGGCGAGCCTCTAACCCTCTGTTGAGTACTCGGGAAACCTAGTTTCCTAGTGGGCTAGGATCCCGTTAAATAACACACAACCTTGACTTTGGCCAACAAATTGTATGATATTTAACTAGGTAGATCTCTAAGATCAATTGGATCTCATCCAATTCCTAGATCTAGTAGGTGGACATCCAAATCCGAAACATATATCTAATATATGCCAATATATCCAATATATTGCCTAACCTTTTTCCTCTGAATCAATTAAGCCTTGGCTTTGGCACAACAAACTTAATGATTCCAGTTAAACGGGACCCATTGACCTTGGAAAGCTTCGTAATCGATGTCGATGGACAAGAAGTGATCTTGACTTTGGCCAACAAATCACAACTTGGACAAGACATGCGATATAAAACAAAGCCTTCATGATTCAAACACATCCGCGATGGACAAAGGCCTTGACTTTGGCCAACAAACCAGTGCCAATCTTGGATCTTGAGAATGAATCATTCAATGGAAGGAAAAATGCTTAATATTTGTTGAGGGTTTTTCGCGTAATTGGAAACCAATTAATTATCTTTGATTAGGTATCATCATACACCCTTAAACATGCATTCTAAAAGAATAATAAGGCGCGATAAATAAATTAATAATGATATGCGGATGGATATTTAAAACACCTTGTTCCTAGAACAAATCTCTCATTTTCCTTTCTCCCGCTAGCACAAATCTTACATCTACCCAATTACATAACACTTCTAAAGAAACCTCATTTACATTGAGGGGAATAGGTGAGAAGATAAATACAAAGAAGCAAGAGGTAATAGGCTGGACACGCAGGTCCAATTTAATAATTTCTAAATTTATTACAACAATTTCCAAAATTGCCCTCACCCATCTAATATCCTTCCGATATACATTATTCAAACATCACATCCATGTATTCACACAAAGCATGTTATCAATCAATCTAATCCAATTAATTAATCTGAAATTAATGACCATCCAATGTTCAAACAACGATTTGATTTGCGCGAGTCAAACTCGTTTAAGAATAAGTACTCAAAGTACGAAATGGTTTTAGGCCCAATTGGATCCAACCAATTAACCTAAACCAAACTTGGCCCAACCAAGCCCATTAAGCCCAAATACAACTTTATTAGCCCAATTCCAAATTTAGCCCAACTAATTAAATTCCAATATCACAATTTAATTAACTAAAGTGTATAGCCATAATTAATTATTCAAATTAACATTTCCAAAATACCAATTTACATAATTAATCATGCTTATCATCATCAACACATGTCCAACATTATTGAATCAAAAATCATCTCATTTCCATGCTTATAGCTCACGAAAATTAGAGGGATTTTAAATCCGATTTCGATTTTAATCCAATTAAATCCTAAATCAATTTATCCCAAGTCGTTCAATTCATCCAATGATCAAAAAACAAAAACCACCATGATTTTAGGGCATACCAAACTTTCGGCCAAGCCAAAATTTTGGGGAAAAAATAATCCAATTCAATTTTCATCAAATTGATCACATATAACTCCAAGTTATCATCATTCAAGCATACTCAATCAATCAATTTTATCAAATCATGCTCAAATTAATTTTACCCAAATTTTACCCTAAATCAATTTCATGCTTAATAATGGCTCTGATACCATTATTGGGTTTTCTAGGTCAAACCAAGATCAAATTAAGCAATGAAATGTGCGAATACAACAAAGTAAAGTAGCGGAAATACTCACTTTGATCGGCTAAGTGGATGCGTTGAACAACAAAATTTTACTCCTTGATGTATTCGGCCAAGCCCTCCTTGTGTTGATCTTCAAGCTCCAAGCTTTGAGTGTTGATTCCATGCTCAAGGATTGGTTTCCCTACCACCTTTGAATGACTCATTTGATGTGCTAGCACTCTTGAAGATTCGCAACAAATCTTCTTCTTCTTTCTTATATCTCTCGGCCAATGAGAGAAATAGAGAGAAAAATTGGCTTCAAAGTCGTGAGGGAGAGGAGAGAAAAATTGGTTGTAAAACCGTGAGAGAGAGAGATAGATTAGATGAAATGTATTGCATTTTTAGATTTCAAAAATCTAATATCAATTACCAAATTCAAAATTTGGTACAAGACTTTAAAGTCTTCAACCACTTCAATCAATCAAAGATGACAAGGTGTCAATCACTAAAAAGGTGACAAGACCTCCATCACTTGAATGACTAATGATGTGATGCGTGATGTGACTTGTGGGCCCCACTTGATTCGAAATCCGAGTGGGCCTGCAAACACTCCCGGGCTCGAGTTCGCTAATTCCGAATTAACGAATTTTCCGTTGTGACGTAATTAAATCAAATTTAATTAAATAATTATGCCTAGCAAAATTACTATTCACGTCGCTAGCGAATTAATTCTAAATTAACTCGTTCGCCTGAATTAAAATCTAATTTTAATTCCGCGTCGAAATCTAATTTCGTATAATATATCGAATATGTTATTTTATCGATTAATTCCAAATTAATCGTTCTCACTCTTTAAATATTATTTTATCCCAGATAAAATATCTCCGTAATTAATCCTAGATTAATTTTCTCTCTCTTATAATTAATCCCAGATTAATTATGTGCGAGTTATACGTCATCGGTGAATCTTCGGGAAGCGACCCATGAGATCCCCAGATATGTTGGCAGTAAATCCGGTCGTTGGACTATCCGAACACGTACGTACCTAGTACTACATTTTTACCGATTTACAAGACATGGTTGGCTTCTAGCAAAGCACCGTGCCTACCCAATTCTCCAGAAATATTCTTAAAGGAATATATAATCTATATCAGGCGTAGTATACGTAGTATTGCGTATTGCGATCCAGTATCGGACGTCACATGCTACGCTTGAGGCTGAAATTGTGTCTGCCCCGTACGAAGCATATGTCGGATCTATGGTAACTAGTCTCTACAATCAGATAAGCATGACCTAGTCATATTATCCCGATGACTGCAGTACTAAAGAGTACTAGTTCTGTATCCTGCGTGATCATCATCTCCATATGATTGGAGTGATATTTCCATCTTGACATCACACCCAATACACTACGATTCTCAATATACCCAGAAGAGGCGTAAACAGAACCTGTTAAAGCCCTGGACGACCAAAACCAAATTATATTGATTGTCGTAAGTATTAGCGATGCAAGTCTCAGGTTAAGACCAAATACACCTACCCTGATTCGGACTTCCATAGACACATAGTCATACTACCAATGGAATTCTGAGGATTCTATCCAGAGCGAAGCTATTTCCGTATCATCGGTAAACACAACCTCCTATCATACTTGCATAAGTATCAAATACTTAAATATATGAGAACTATGCTATTATGCTCCCATAACACGCACAAGTGCAATACTAGTCTATTCAGCATTATAGATGTACAGTCTCGACAATACTACGACTAGGGATATTTAATGATTAAACCTTAGTGGATTAATACTGTCTCATATTTTATTAATCCGGAACTAATCATATGGACTTTTATCATTTATATATCCTGGTAATCCAATTACAAATGATAAAAAAGCAATTTCCCTTGTCACATAGTTAATTTTTACAACAACACCATGTTCTGTACAAATAGTGATGCTATGGGTCATAATTGTCCAACATTGGATCCCATCCAATTCCTAGATCCGGTAGGTGGATCTCCAAGTCCGAAACATATATCCAATATATGTAAATATATCTAATATATTTCCTACCTTTTTCTTCTGAATCAATTAAGCATTGGCTTTGGCTCAACAAACTTAATGATTCTAGTCAAGCGGGACCCATTGACAGTGGGAAAGCTTCGTAATCCACATCGATGAACTAGAAGTGACATTGACTTTGGCCAACAAGTCACAACCGCCCAAGACATGCGATATAGAACAAAGCTTTTATGGTTCAAAAACATCCGCGATGGACATTGATATTGACTTTGGCCAACAAACCAATGCCAATCTTGGATCTTGAGAGAGAACCACTCAATGGAAGGAAAAAACGCTTAATATTTATTGATGGTTTTTCGCGTAATTGGCAACCAATTTATTATCTTTGATTAGGTCTCATCATACACCCTTAAGCATGCATTCTAAAAGCATAATAAGGCGCGAAATAAATTAATAATGATATACGGATGGATATATAACAAATTTGTTCCTAGAATAAATCTATCCATTTCCTCTCTCCCGCTAGCACTATTCATACTTCTACCCAATTACATAACACTAAAAGAAACCTCATTTGTATTGAGGGGAATTGGTGAGAAGAGAAATACAAAGAGAAAAGAGATAATATGCTGGACACGCAAGTCCAATTTAAATAAATTCTAAATTCATTACAATAATTTCCAAAATTGCCCTCCCCCTTCTAATATCCATCTGATATACATTATTCATACAATACATCCAAGTATTCACACATAGCATGTTATTCAATCAATCTAATCCAATTAATTAATCTTTGAATTAATGACCATCCAATGTTCAAACAACGATTTGATTTGCGCGAGTCCAACTCGTTTAAGAATAAATACTCAAAGTACGTATTCTTGAATTATATCGAACTATAATTTTAAATCTAATTTAAATTGTATCCAATACTAATTCATATTTAATTCCAAATTAAATAATTACACTTATTTATGTGCCTTAAAGACTTGAATTCCAAATCCAATCCAATTGGGTCTCAAAGGCCCAATTAGTATCCAATACTATTCAATTAAAGTCCAATGGGCTTTCAATTAATTCTTTAGGCGTGGGCTTTGGCCATTATGGATCAAACCCAAGATGCCAAGGCCTAATAAGGAATCACCCTTTGCCCAAAATCAATTTTGGCCCATTGGGCCCAATTAAATTATTAAATGCTCAATTGTCATATTTGAACTTTATGGAAATGATTTTAGGCCCAATTGGATCCACCCCAATTGACCAAAACCAAACTTGGCCCAACCAATCCCATTAAGCCCAATTACAACAATTAAATTAATACATTATTCCAAATTACATATTAATCCATTTCAAGTGTAATTAACATAATTAGTCAACTAATCTAATGTTTCCAAAACACTAATGAATCCAATTAATCATGCTCTTTAATTCCAATTCATGTCCAACACAAATTGAAGTAAAATCAATCCATTAAACATGCTTATAGCTCACGGTTTTGACAAGAATTCATCATGCAATTTGATTTCAATCCAATTAAATCAACATCTAACATACATTTCATGCCAACAACACATCCAATTGTTAATTTTCAAAAAATCACCATGAGCTACTCTGAGGGTGCATTCGGCCATGTCTTAGGAATTAGGGATTTTTATCTAATCAATTTATCTCAATTCTGACAATGCATAAATCCAATTCAACATCATATAAACATAACCACACAATCAATTTAGGCAAATCATGCTCCAAACACAAAATCCCCAAATCAAAGTATATAAACCCTAGAATTCAAATCAAACTTAGGATGGCTCTGATACCATTGTAGGTGTTCCTAGAACATGCCAAGGATGATTTGTGTGTGAATAAATCAAAGAAAGTTGCGGAAATACTCACTTTGATTGGATGAAGTTCAAGACTTTTTCTTCTTTGTTGGAAGCTCCAAGCCTTTGATTTGAATTCCAAACTCAAGGGTGAGTTTCCCTATCACCTTAGTTGACTCCCAAAGTGCTAGCTTTGACCAAAAAAAGAAAGAAAAATTTTCTCCTCCAAGGAGCATGTATTCGGCCAAGAGAGAGATGTGAGGGAGAGAGTGAATAGTTCACACTTTGTTTTCAAAAACAAAACATATACAAAAAAGTTGGTGTGTGTTGACTTGGTAGGTTTGGGAAGTAAATGCCACATTTACTATTTCATCTACTTACATCACAAATAGTGACAAGTTGATGTAAGTCATGGGTCACACCCATTTAAATTCCAAATTTAGTTAGCTTACACAACACACTTTGGGGCCGGTTCATTTAATCCGACTAAACCAATTTTCTGTCGCTTCGTAATTAAATCTAATTTAATTAAATAATAATACCCAGTAAAATCATTACGGAAGTCGCTTGCGAATTAATTCAAAATTAATTCGTTCACTAGAATTAAAATTCAATTTAATTCCGCATTGAAATCCAATTTCAATTAATATATCTAATATATTATTTTAGCCCAATTAATTAAATTAAATAGTAAAATCCAATTTCACTATTAAATTTACTTTGCCGATTAATTCCAAATTTATCGTGTTCTCTCCTCTCGACGAATTTAATTCCAGATTAATTCTTTCTCTGATAATTAATCCCAGATTAATTCTGTTCGAGTCAAATGTCATCGGTGAATCTTTGGAAAGCCACCCAAGAGATTCATGGATATGTTGGCAGTAAATACGGTCATCGGACTATCCGAACATGTACGTACCCCGGTACCACGTTCTTACCGATTTACAAGACATGGTTGGCTTCTAGCAAAATACCATGCCTACCCAATTCTCCAGAAATATATTCAACATGGAATATATATAATCTGTATCAGGCGTAATATACATTGTATTGCGTATTACGATCTAATATTGGATGTCACATACTACGCCTAGGGCTGGAATTGTGTCAGCCCCGTACGGAGCATATATCGGATCACAAGCAACTAGTCTCTTTAATCGGATAATCATGATCTAGTCATACTATCCCGATAGCTATAGCATTTATGAGTACTAGTTCTGTATCCCTGCGTGATCATCATCTCTATATGACTGTAGTGATACTTCCAGCTTGACATCACACCCAACACACTACGATTCTCAGTATACCCAGAATAGGCGTACACATAACCTGTTAAAGCCCCGGACGACCAAAACCAAAGTATACTGATTGTCGCAAGTATTAGCGATGCAAGTCTCAGGTTAAGACCAAATACACCTACCATGATTCGGATTCCCATAGACACATAGTCATACTACCAATGGGATTCTGATGGGTCTATCCAGAGCGAAGCTGTTCCCGATGCAACGACCAACAGAACCTCCTATCACATTTGCATAAGTATTCAATACTTATATAAATATATGAGAACTATGTTGTTAAGCATCCATAACGCGCACAAGTGCAATACTAGTCTATTCCGCATTATCGATGTCCAGTATCGATAGTACTACGACTATGGATATTTAATGATTAAACATTTCGTGGATTAATACTGGCTCATATCTTATTAATTTGGTACTAATCATATGGACTTTTATCATTTATATATCCAAGTATTCTAATTACAAATTATAAAAGAGCAATTTCCTTTGTCACATAGTTAATTTGTACAAAGAACACCATGTCTTTTACAAACAGTGATGATATGGGTCATAATTGTCCAACATCAAGAAATGCATATAATAAAATAAGAGTGATCTTGTTGGTGTTTCTATGAAACATGGTTGCAAATTTGTTTACTGCCATTACTGATTGCTCTGTTTTGGGATATGTACACAGACCAAAAGAAACAGAGGAAATTACAAAATGTTAAACAAGAAGGACTTGAATAAGAAGAGAGAACAAAGAACAGAGAACAGTGAACAGAGAAAGTAGATGAGGGCAAATGGTTTTATTTTAGACTGAAAAAAGGCGGTTAAATGGGAATGACAGCCAATTGAGAATTATAAATGCAGCTGATTAAAAAAATATTAATACATCTTATTGACTCAGAGTAAATAAAAGAACGTTTTTTTATGGATTGTTTTTTTTAAATACATAATCTTTTGACAGGATCAAGTAACTTTTGAAGTTCAACAAGTGATAAATCATACTAGATTGTTGGATCAAAGGGAAGATAATTCAACTGTGAAAGCATATATTATAATCTTATTCAAATAAAAAGAAAAATCTAAAACATATTTAAACTTAGAAGTGTCACTTATATCGGATCTTTTGGGCATTCTTCAGTTAACTGTAATATTTTTTTTTTCGCAATCGTAGGAAACTCCGCCGCCAAACCATACCTTTTGGGTTTAAGCGAAGCAGGTAAAACTCCCGACTGTCCTAGGCTCTTAGAAGAAACGCACTCATTGGATTCAAACCCAGGACCTAAAGGCCAGATCCTAAGCCCTACACTACCAAATCACACATCTTGGGAACCACCAAGTCACACCTCTTGGATACTGTTAACTGTGAATATGTTTGTGCTTGTAATCATATAAGTTTGAGTAATAATAAGAAGTAATAATTAGTATTTAATGTGGATTTCTCATCTTTTTTTAAAAAATGCAGATAGCATATGTGATACGCGACTCGTCTTAAATATTAGAAACAAATATGATATATATCAAATGTAAAATAATAATAATAATAATAATAATTAATATCATACCTTTAATTATTGTTGTCTAGCCAATGTAATTTTTTTAACATTCTTTCAAATTAACAAATGCTATTTCTAACTTATTCCATTTTATAACTTTTTATTGATGGAGAATAAATCTCTTAGTGCAATTATAAATTTGGTTAGCTTATGAACACTTTTATAGTTAACTTAATATGACTTATGACTCTTGAACTTCTACTAATAAATAAGTGAGAATTAATGAAGAATGTAAGAAATTAAACATTAATAATTCATTTGAAATAAATACACATTTGATTAATAAACTTTCAATCAGTAATAATATAAGAAAATGAATAGTTTGGAAGAGTTAGGAAAATGAAAGGTTTCAAATTGTAGAATATGAAAAGTTAAAATATTAATAACTCATTTGAAACGATATGTATTTAATTAACATATTTTCAATAATTAATAATTTTGGAAAATGAAATGTTTGAAGGATTTGTGAAAATAAAATATTAGTGGTGGAAGAATGTGAAAAATCATACATTAATAATTTATTTTAGATATTAATAATTCATTTTAAATATTAATGATTCATACGCCTACGTGGACAAATTTAAAGATGAAAACGTATACGTGGACAACCTAAAAATGAAATCATTTCTCAATTTTTATATAATATATAAATATATTGAATTGAGTTGATGAGAGTAACATTTTTTTTTATGACAAGTTATAATTTGATGTTTAAGTAAGATAAAAAGTAACATTTATGGTGTTAATGGTTAGCATTTTTCTTTAAAATAAAATTTAAAATGAATATACAATTTTCATATGTTGAAATTTTATTTTGTCGGACAGTTATGCCCATGCAGGGATGCAACAATCTAGTTTTGTAAAAAAAAAAAATAAATAAATAAATAAATAAAAAATCATACTCATAGAATAGCTTAATCATATGTTATCATGTGTATTAAAATAAAAAAATGATTATATTTGATATAACTTCATATATTATATATTTATTATTGTTGACGGCCGTTTTTCGTTTCAGGAATATTTCGGGAAAAACAACTCCTCGAACAAACCTCCCCTAAACAGTGAATTTGTTTGGTTAGTTGGGAACCAAATCAAACTTGACAAGCAAATCAGAAAACACATAAAAGACAAAAGGGTTTAACGTGGTTTGACGGAATGGATCCAACTTACGTCCACATGATGAAAGGAAAAAGAATTTTTATTACTATTTCGGGTCAGACCGACCTCATTATCTCTCAATTACACTATGTTTTTTTCTCTCTTTTACAAATTATGTAAATGCTAAAAAGTGCTCGAAAAAGAAGAACCCTTCAATCGAAGTCTTCAACCCCTTTATATAGCATGTCTAGATCTATTATTTCACCAATTTGTAACGTCAGTCACGTTACCCTGCTATTATTACCTAGACTTATTTCCCCAAATAATATTATCATTTTAATAATATATATATATATATATATATATATATATATATATATATATTATATATATATATATGAGATATAATTTAACTTTAGAAAAATTAGTTTATAAATAAGAAAATCTTATTTTTTAAGCATAATATACTTACATTATTTTGATGTTTAAGTTGAAAAAGAAAATAATTCTATGATTTAAATATTTCCTAAAAAGGAAAGTTGAATATTGAATGATGATATAGATATGAATGAATTATATATATATATATACACACTAATATATTAACATTTTTAGTCACATTTTTTAGATGCAACTCACAAGTTTTGAGATGTTAGCATGTTTCAAGCCTATAGGCTATAATAAATTCATAATTTCTTATAATTTAACTGACTTAACTCTTGTGTGAAAGTAAAAGCTTATGGTGTAACATCCCACCAGAGGTAGGATGCTACTGGCAGGTGACAAGGTTAACACATCTCCCTAAGCCTCCAATATTTTTTAAAAATAAAACGGACATGACCCGTCCTAAAACTAGACAACCTTGATCAAAATCCAGCATTAAACAAACCCAAACATAGCATCCAACATATTACAGGGCCTCAGGCCCACTCATAATGCATCAAAACTAATCAGACACTCAAGTGATTCGTGCCCACAACATCACGTTTCATATTATATAACCAAATAATAACAACTTATATTATTATTACATCTTCCCATTTATCTAACAATCCCAATATCCTAAAGCCAAAAAGAACAACCCATGGTGACTTTGTAAAATAATATATGTCATCCAGGCATCATCTCCGTTAAAAGTAGAGTCTAAAACAAAAAGAAGGAAAACCTGCAATCACGAACAAACTGGGGGGGGGGGGGGGGGGTGAATCTGGTGGACTCGGTGAGTAGATACCAAAAGAAAAAAATCATAAGAAAAATCTAAGACATGTCAATAAATCAATTTTCGTGCATGAGTCGTCAAAAAATATATCAAGCGCTCAACAGCCAAGTCACGCGCGAAGACTGAACGAAGAACGAACGATCTCTTGTCGACAAGGTAGCGGGTCAATCCATTTCAGATGGATGAGACCCTAAACAAGCACCCTGGTGGAAAAATATGATAATTCGTAAAAATATAAAAAAAATATATACAACAACCGTCGGGGCGGAAACATATGATCAATCGATCATCTTAGCAGACACATATCGATAATTTTGAAATCATGAAAATATTTAACAAGCGCTGAGACAGAAACATGTAATCATAATGCATATTCGTTCACAGATAAAACTCGATTCAAATCATAACTTTAAACATTAAAACCTGTAAAATTCAAACAAAGAAAACATAAGACGAGGCATCTACTCAGAGTGATAAGTTGTAGAAGATTACTGAGAGGTGGGCGGTTGATCGAGCTGTCGATCTACAATAAAATGTAAATAGGTAAGATTCTTGAATTGATCACTTAAAGAAAGACAAGGAAAGAAAAAGAAAAAGAAAAAGAAAAAGAAAAAGAAAAAGAAAGTCCGCCACGTATGGAAAGTGAGCGATTTGAATAATTACTTCACACTAGAGGCGTATAAATTACTTTGCAACATTGTCTTATCATCACCAAAATATATCCCAACTTCTCGGATCCGAGGACAATCCTAAAATCCATATCCAAGTCCGCAAAGTTCTCAGCGCCCTTAAGCTTATTAGTATCAAGCATATGAGCAAAGGGGTTGTTCGAAGATGCCGCCATCGCAGATCTATCAAATAGATAGCGAATAAACGGTTAGCAGACAAAACAGTTTCATATAATATCAAAAATATTAAATAGATCATGGAATTTTTAATCTAAAAATGTCCCTCCCAATATTTCATGCAAAACTGTAATCCCTAGACAAAATACAAAAAATGCGATAATCAAATCAAACATAATAGTGAAAGGTGGACCCCATGAATATATTTCAGCTCACAGCTTTGACATGTTCTCGTTTACGTATATTCATTAGGCAGACAACTCATTGTCAATCACTCACCAGTGACTTCTAGGTTCCGGTCTTGATCGTTTCACATTGTGACAGCTTTGGTACGTTCACAAGGAGGCGTATCAAGATTAAACTTGTCAATGATAAATTCAAGATACTTGCATAACCCTAACAACTTTGATACGTTCAGGATTCCGCTTTCTCTTGAATTTACCTAATATCAAAATATATCCGGTACAAATAAATTCCTACCGGCTATATCCTCACAGCTTTGGCACGTTCTCGGATATAGTCGTAGATTATTTATCTATAAGCGGTATTGACAAGACGGCCCAAGTAACATGCATCAAATATATATTAAATATAAAACCTTATTTTTCAAATACGAATTTTTCCGCAAAAGATGTTTTTACTTTATTTAATCAAATTAAATAAATACATGCATGCATAAAGTAAATATTAAATTAAACATTGAATTTAAAGGCATAATCATATGGAGTGTTCAGAATCAGACTCGCTCGAATACCATTTTGTTGGGGATTTTAGGGGGTAGATCCGGGTAACGCAGCGGAAAGCGAAATATCAAAATTTTCCGATTTCAATAATTTTCTTGGGCAAGTCCTTAATTAATTTAACCACTAAAGATAATTTTGTTTCCTCTTCTTTACTTCAACTTGATCATAAAATTTTAAAAAGAAAATTTTATGCGATAAAATTTTTGCTCTTTTTTGCTGGGATTTTGGGACTGATTTTTGAGAATTGTTGGGCATCTTTAAAATAAGGAATTAGGATTGATTCTGAGTTAAAGGCGAGGTTATTTTGAAAACCCCTCTTTTAAATTTTAATTTTTTTGACCAAAAAGGCAAATAAATTGACCTCCCAAAAGGTAGTTATAAAGAAAAAAAGAGCTTGCAATTTTTTGCGCTACAAAAAATAAGGTCTTTAACGTCAAAAACTATTGACGCCATTTTGACGCTAAAGGTTATTAGCATCGAAACTTTTTGACGCTAAAACGTGGACAGGACAGACATTTAGCATCGAAATAAAAAAATTTCGACGCCAAATAATTTTGTAATTAATAAAAAAAAAATTCTTTTAGCGTAGAATATTTCAATGCTAAAGGTTATATAATATTAAAATATATATATATTTTATTATTTTTAGCATCAAATATTTCAACGCTAAAGGATATACGAAAAATTTTATAACAAATTGGCATTATAAATTAATTTCAAACTAATTTCATTACAGAAGTAATTAAATTTTTAGAAAACATAAGAGCATTATTACAAATTTATTACAAAAAATTATAACAATGATATCTTTATTGATATAAAATTAAAATTATAAAATTTATCACAACAAAAAATATAAAATAATAAACAAAATGATAAAATATAATTTTCTATAAATTTTCTCCATCTTCACTTTCATATTCTTCATCTTCACTTTCATTGTTGTTCATTTTCGTCACTATCTTCATTTTCACCATTTCTTCATCTTCATATTCCCCTACAAATATATATATATATATATATATATATATATATATTATATATATATATATGTTGGACAATTATGACCCATAGCATCACTATTTGTACAGATCATGGTGTTGTTATGTAAATTAACTATGTGACAAAGGAAATTGCCCTTTTATCATTTTTAATTGGATTACCTAGATGTATAAATGATAAAAGATCCATATGATTAGTTTTGGATTGAGATGATATGAGACAGTATCAATCCACAAAGGTTTAATCATTAAATATCCTTAGTCAAAGTATTATCGAGATTGGACATCGATAATGCGTAAAAGACTAGTATTACACTTGTGCGCGTTGTGGGAGCATAACAACATAGTTCTCATATATTTGGGTATAGGATACTCATGCAAGTGTAATAGGAGGTTATGTTTACCGATGGTATGGAAACAGCTTCGCTCAGGATAGACCCCTCGGAATTCCATTGGTAGTATAACTATGTGTCTATGGAAGTCCGAATCAGGGTAGGTGTATTTGGTCTTAACCTGAGACTTGCACCGCTAATACTTGCGACAATCAATATACTTTGGTTTTGGTCGTCCAGGGCTTTAACAGGTTCTGTGTACTCCTCTTCTGGGTATATTGAGAATCGTAGTGTATTGGGTGTGATGTCAAGATGGAAGTATCACTCCAGTCATAGTGGAGATGATGATCACGTAGGATACGGAACTGGTGCTCTTTTATGCTGCAGCTATCGGGATATTATGACTATGTCATGTTTATCGATTATAGAGACTAGTTACCAGAGATTCGATATGTGCTTCGTACGGGGCATACACAATTCCAGCCTCAGGCCTTGCACGTGACATTCGATACTGGATTGAAATACGCAATACTACGTAGACTACGCCTGATATAGATCACATATTCCTTTAAGAATATTTCTGGAGAATTGGGTAGGCATGGTGCTTTGCTAGAAGCCAACCATGTCTTGTAAATCGGTAAAAATGTAGTACTAGGTACGTACGTGTTCGGATAGTCCGACGACCGGATTTACTGCCAACATATCCGGGCATCTCATGGGTCGCTTCCTGAAGATTCACCGATGACGTATGACTCGCACTTTATTAATCTGGGATTAATTATAAGGGAGAGAAAATTAATCTAGGATTAATTATGGAGATATTTTATCTGGGATAAAATATTATTTAAATAGAGAGAACGATTAATTTGGAATTAATCGATAAAATAATATATTCGATATATTATAAGAAATTGGATTTCAACGCGGAATTAAAATTAGATTTTAATTTGGGCAAACGAGTTAATTTAGAATTAATTCGTTAGCGACGTGAATAGTAATTTTGCTAGGCAAAATTATTTAATTGAATTTGATTTAATTACGCCGCAACGGAAAACTCGTTAATTCGGAATTAGCGAACCCGAGCCCGGGAGTGTTTGCGGGCCCACTCGCTTTTCGAATCAAGTGCGGCCCACAAGTCACATCAAGCGTCAAATCACTAGTCAATCAAGTGATGGATGTCTTATCACTTTGAGTGATTGACAACTTGTCACTTTTGAGTGATTGATGGTGGTGGTTGGATGGCTTAAATGCCATATACCATTTTTTGAATTTGGTATATCATTAATTGATTTAGGAAATCAAAAGCAACTAACACATTTCTTCTTCCTCTCTCTACTCTCTCGGCCTTGGGCCATTTTCTTCTCCAAAAATCTGCAATTGCCGAGAACAAGGAGAAGCAAAGGGAAAGATTTACGGCAAATTTTTCGAGGTGCTAGCACACATAAGGAGTCTTACGAAGGTGATAGGGAAACCCACCCATGGGCATGGAATGCACACCCAAGCTTGGAGCTTGGCTGAGCAAATGGAGCACAAAAAGGAGGGCTTTGCCGTGAGCTACATGGAAGAAAAGCTTGAAGATTTTTGTTGTTCCTCGCATTGCAAAAGCCGATCAATGTAAGTATGATTCCGCCATACCTCTTTGAGTATTCACACATGATTTCATTGCTTGAATTGATATTGGGACTAATCTAGAAACCCAACAATGGTATCTTGAGCCATTTTGAGCATGAAATTGAAATTAGGGTAAAATTGGGTAAAATTGATTTAAGCATGTTTGAGTGAAATTGATTGTTTGGATATGCTTAAATTATGATAACATAGTGTTATGCATGATCAATTTGATGAAAATTGGACTGAATCAAATTTTCCCCAAATTATTGGCTTGGCCGAATACTTGATGCCCTAAATGTCATGGTGATTTTTGTGTTTTTGATCATTGGATGAGTTGAAATTATTTGGGTAATGTTGATTTAGGATTTAATTGGATTAAAACCGAATCGGACAAAGAAATCCCCAAATTGCCGTGACTTGTAAAGCATGGAAAATGATTGATTTTTGATTCAAATATGTTGGACATGTGTTGATGATAATAAGCATAATTAATTGTGTAAATTGATGTTTTGGAAATATTAATTTGGTTAATTAATTATGGCATACACTTTAGGTTAATTAAATTATGAAATTTGGAATTTTGGTAATTTAATTAATTGGGTCAAATTTGGAATTGGGCTTGTAAAGTTGTATTTGGGCTTAATGGGCTTGGTTGGGCCAAGTTTGGTTTAGGTTAATTGGTTGGATCCAATTGGGCCCAAAACCATATCCATAAAGTCCAAATATAACTAATGGACCTTTAAAACTTTAATTGGGCCTAATGGGCCTAAATTGGTTTCTTGGCAAATAAGGGTGATTCCTTAAATGGGCTTTGGTATTTGGGTTTGACCCATATTGACCAAAAGTCCATGCCTTAGAAATTAATTAAAAGCCCATTGGACTTTAATTAAATTAACATTGGATGTTAATCAGGCTTTGAGACCCGTAACGATTAGATTTAGAATCTAAGTCGTAAAAGCACATTAAAAAGTGTAATTATTTAATTTAGAATTAAATATAGAATTAGTATTAAATATAAAATAAATTGGATTTAATGTTGTAGTTTAATATAATTCGAGAATTCGTACTTTGAGTACTTATTAATGAAACGAGTTGGACTCGCGCAAAATCAAATCGTTGTTTGAACATTGGATGGTTATTAATTTCAGATTAATTAATTGGATTAGATTGATTGATAACATGCTTTGTGTGAATACATGGATGCGATGTATGAATAATTTATATCGGATGGATATTAGATGGGTGAGGGCAATTTTGGAAATTGTTGTAATAAATTTAGAATTTATTAAATTGGACCTGCGTGTCCAGCCTATTACCTCTTGACTCTTTGTATTTCTCTTCTCACCTATTCCCCTCAATATAAATGAGGTTTCTTTAGAAGTGTTATGTAATCTGGTAGAAGTAAATATTGTGCTAGCGGGAGAGAGGAAATGGAGAGGTATGTTCTAGGAACAATGTGTTAAGTATCCATCCGCATATCATTATTATTTTATTTATATGCGCCTTATTATGTTTTTAGAATGCATGTTTAAGGGTGTATGATGATGAGACCTTAACAAAGATAATAAATTGGTTGCCAATTTACGCGAAAAACCCTCAACACATATTAAACGTTTTTCCTTCCATTGAGTGATTCTTACTCAAGATCCAAGATTGGCACTGGTTTGTTGGCCAAAGTCAAGACCTTTGTCCATCGCGGATGTGTTTGAATCATGAAGGCTTTGTTCCATATCAGTGTCTTGTCCAAGTTGTGATTTGTTGGCCAAAGTCAAGATCACTTCTTGTCCATCGACATTGATTACGAAGCTTTCCATGGTCAATGGGTTCCGCTTAACTGAGATCGTTAAGTTTGTTGTGCCAAAGCCAAGGCTTAATTGATTCAGAGGAAAAATATTAGGCAATATATTTGATATATTGGCATATATAAGATATATGTTTCGGACTTAGATGTCCACCTACTGGATCTAGGAATTGGATGGGATCCAATTGATCTTAGAGATCTACCTAGTTAATTATCATACAATTTGTTGGCCAAAGTCAAGATTGTGTGTTATTTAACGAGATCCTAGCCCACTAGGAAACAAGGTTTCCCGAGTACTCCACAGAGGGTTAGAGGCTCGCCGAAAAATAGTGGGAGGCAAGTATTAAATTTGCAATATTCGTTTAGTTACTTGCCAATACACGCTCATTTCAATTTTTCATCAAATATAAATTAATATATTAGTTGGACTAATATTTAATCGTTGTTTTAAATTAAACAGTTGGACTGTATTCAAACTACTTCAATTATAGTTGATTATATAATTGGATTATAGTAATCAATATATTTGAATTAACCAATTAAATTATAGTTGATTATATAGTTAGACTATGGTAATCATTATATTTAATAGTACCTAAAATCGTTGATTGGATAGTTGGACTATAGCAATCAAAATAAATGAAAGATTAGCATTTAAAATATAATCCTGGGTGAAAATGTATTTAAATTGCTTTAATTTTCAGATTGGGAATAAAATCTCAGGATAGTCCTCGAGACCGAGAAATTACTTTATTTGATAGAGTGACGTCTCGAGCCTAAGCCCGGAGTTGAGCAAATAGTAGAGCATGATATTTGGAATATTCATGTGATGATAACTTTAGTGTTTAATCCGTTATGCTTGCCACAAAGACTCCTTAATTTCTTAGTCAGAACTAAGGATTAGATGCTTATAGTATGATATTGAAATTGAAGGATCTTCATAGATCTATCTTTAGATCTTAGGAGTATGAATTGCAATAGAAAACTCTTGGAGAGTTAATGGCTATACTCAAAGAGTCAAAGCCAGAGTTTACAATAGGGCAAGAAGCGCTAGGCGCATCTTACTTCGACAACCCAGAAGGCCAAGGCTTGGCCAAAGGCTTCTGGGGTGTGGAAAAGGGGCAAAGACAAAATCATCATAATCTTCTGGGAAGACATAAGACATATCCCAAAATGTCTGCCTAAACTGTGGCAAACGGGGTCACTGAAGCGTGACTTCCGTATGGACAAGGCAGATATGAAGGAAGTGAAGACGGTGCTAGGCTCCGGCTTCAAATATGTTTGTTATAAAAATGTTCACTGCTAGTTTCAAAAAAATTGGATTTTGATACTAAATGTGGTAAATATATGTGTACTGGTGTGCAGTATCTGCTGATTAGCAGGATACTGACTTCAGTTGAGATTTATCTGCGAATTGAGAACGGGACGAAAGTCGCTGTTTTAACCGTAGAAACCTAAGTTTAGGAACTACCCTTCATATGTGTACTTAAATTAGGAAACTGTTACAATGTAACTAGTTTGACTAGAAACATTATCTCTATATCAGGGTTTAACCCGTTGCGGGTATACCTTTATATTCTAGAACACTAAAGTGTTTTATTTTATAAAGATGATATTGAGATAAGCACATTAGATGTGAATAACAGTATTTATATTTTGAATATAAATAAATCTCAAACGTATAACATGACAAACAAATAGCTCAAACTGATTTAATCAGTTGAGACTTATTTGTGGCATTGTTGTCTGGGACACAATTAACAAGACTCGTATATCCACACTTTTGAAGAGTGGATACTAGGACAGATTTGATTCTATTCAAATGATGTATACGAATCTAGTTTATTAGGCAAAATGCCTAAAACACCTTTTACTTAGTAAAAGTGAAAATGCCACCGATCTGTTAGCCCTCGTTCATAATGACGTAAATGGGCCCATGTCTAGCTAGGCTAGAGGTGGATATAAACACTTCCTAACCTTTACGGATGTGGCATCGCGTTATGGTTATGTGTTTCTTGTGAAACACGGATCAGAAACTTTTGATGAATTCAAAGGTTTTCGACACGAAGTAGACAAACAGATCGGCTAAAGTATTAAAACCATCACGGTTAGACCGTGGTGGAAAATACTTAAGCAATAATTTTCTCAAATACTTGAAAGAGTATAGTATTATTTCAATAAGGACTCCTCCCGGAACACGTCAATTTGACGGTATGTCCGAACTGAGAAACCGAATTTTGTTGGACATGATAAGGTTAATCATGAGTCGCTCTGAGTTACCATTTTCCTTCTGGGGATAAGCATTACACAGTGCAAAACTTATTTTGAAGAAGGTTCCATAAAATTTTGTTTGACAGACTTCATACTAGATATGAACAGGAAAGAAACCGGGTTTTCTCATTCCTGAAGATTTGGGTATGCTGGGCATATGTTTGGATGATACCAAACTAAAACCCAAATCAGATAAGTGCCTAAGTTGTGGGTTATCCTAGGGAAACCAAAGTATAGTATTTATACATCTCATAAGAGAACAATGTAATTGTTGCTCGCCATGCGGTTTTCCTAAGAGGAATACCTATATGCAGTGGTAAGTGGGAGGAAAGTAAAACTCGATGAAAATCGGAGTAATATTGTTCCAGGCACTGATTCCTTAATGGAACAAAAATAGTTCATCAAAGATGAAACTACACCAATAATCTTCGAATACACAAGAGCCGCGCAAGTCGGAGAGAGTCAGAAAACAACCTGGGAGGTATGGGTTTCTGATCTCACCTCATAAAGATGTCAATCTTATTGAGGAACAAGAACTGACTACGTATGAGGAAGTGATACAAGGTATCGACTCCCTATTATGGCAAAGTTCCATGAAGTCCGAATGGATTCCATTTGTACCAACCAAGTTTAGACACTGGTTGTTGTACCGAAAGGCATTGTGCCTATTGGTACTATATCAGTCTTCAAGGAAGACATATATGGAAGGCAACATACCAACGTACAAAACTAGGCTTGCAGCGAAAAGGTATCGTTATCAACATTGTGTCGATTACGATGAAACCTTTTACCTGTTGTCATGGTTAAATCCATTTGGACAATGCTTGCTAATGCTGCATGTTTCATTTATGAAATATGGCAGCAGAAACGTCAAAATCGCTTTCCTTAAAAGGAAACCTTTTGGAGGATGTTTATAATATCCTGACGGTTTTGTCGTACCAAAATGAGCAAATAAGGTTTGCAAGTTAATTCGATCCATGGATGGATGGAAGCAAGCATAGCGTTCTTGGAACTATCATTTTGATGTAATCATAATGGTATATGATTTAATTCAAAATGAAAATGATTCTTGTGTATTTAAGGAGGTTAGTGGGAGCGCACTGATAGTGAATGTCCTAAATAAATGATGATATATCATTTCTTGGAAATGATATTCCCATAATACAATCGGTGAAAGCTTGGCTTTCATGAAAAATTCTCCGTAGAATTCTTGGGAGAGACAACCTTTATTCTAGGAATAAAGATCTACTGGGATAAATCTAAAGGTTGTTCACACTCTCCGAGTACTCGTACATTGAAATAAATGTACGCGACCTGGTGTCTCATATGCTTTGAGCATATGGAGTCACAATTAGGCCAATCCAAGTGATAGTCACTGGATTGATGTTAAGAACATCTTTAAGTATCTTAGATGAACTAAGGATGCTTTCTTATACTATGGAGAAGGAGAACTTGAAGTGACTGGGTTCACCGTTGCAAGTTTCCTAACCGATAAAAATGACTAAAAGTCGAAAAAGGTACTATAAAGTTTGAATAACGGAACAGTGAGCTGGAAATCTTCCAATCAAGATACTGTTACCGAATAAACAAAAAAAGTGGATTATTGATGCAGCTGAGGCAGCAATAGAAGCCTTTTGGATCAATAATAATCCTAATTAGATTAAGAGTAGTTTTGTTAGCAGCTAAGCTAGGCTACAACACAAGCTAAAGAATTAATGGTCCCATCAACGATCCAGATATATACTTCAAATATTCATCTGATTCGTTCGGATCATACATCGTGGTGATGTGATGATCGAATAAATCGCATAAGATGATAATCATGCAAATCCGCTGACGAAAGCATTTTCTCAGCAGAAGTTTGAGCGAACCGTACATAGTTCGGGTGTAGGACACTTGAGTGATTGGCTATAGGCCAAGTGGGAGATTGTTGGACAATTATGACCCATATCATCACTATTTGTATAGATCGTGGTGGTGTTGTACAAATTAACTATGTGACAAAGTAAATTGCCATTTTATCATTTGTAATTGGATTACCTAGATGTATAAATGATAAAAGATCCATATGATTAGTTCCGGATTGAGATGATATGAGACAATATCAATCCACAAAGGTTTAATCATTAAATATCCCTAGTCAGAGTATTATCGAGATTGGACATCGATAATGCGTAAAAGACTAGTATTACACTTGTGCGCGTTGTGGGAGCATAACGACATAGTTCTCATATATTTGGGTATAGGATACTCATGCAAGTGTAATAGGAGGTTGTGTTTACCGATGGTACGGAAACAGCTTCGCTCTGGATAGACCCCTCAGAATTCCATTGGTAGTATGACTATGTGTCTAAGGAAGTCCGAATCAGGGTAGGTGTATTAAGTCTTAACCTAAGACTTGCACCGCTAATACTTGTGACAATCAATATACTTTGGTTTTGGTCGTCCAGGGCTTTAACAGGTTCTGTGTACGCTTCTTCTAGGTATATTGAGAATCGTAGTGTATTGGGTATGATGTCAAGATGGAAGTATCACTCCTTTCATAGTGGAGATGATGATCACGTAGGATACGGAACTGGTGCTCTTTTATGCTGCAGCTATCGGGATATTATGACTAGGTCATGTTTATTCGATTATAGAGACTAGTTACCAGAGATCCAATATGTGCTTCGTACGGGGCAGACACAATTCCAGCCCCAGGCCTTGCACGTGACATCCGATACTGGATTGAAATACGCAATACTACGTATACTACGCCTGATATAGATCACATATTCTTTTAAGAATATTTCTGGAGAATTGGTAGGCACGGTGCTTTGCTAGAAGCCAACCATGTCTTGTAAATCGGTAAAAACGTAGTACTATGTACGTACGTGTTCGGATAGTCCGACGACCGGATTTACTGCCAACATATCCGGGGATCTCATGGGTCGCTTCCCGAAGATTCACCGATGACGTATGACTCGCACTTTATTAATCTGGGATTAATTATAAGAGAGAGAAAATTAATCTAGGATTAATTATGGAGATATTTTATCTGGGATAAAATATTATTTAAAGAGAGAGAACGATTAATTTGGAATTAATCGATAAAATAATATATTCGATATATTATATGAAATTGGATTTCGACGCGGAATTAAAATTAGATTTTAATTCGGGCAAACGAGTTAATTTAGAATTAATTCGTTAGCGACGTGAATAGTAATTTTGCTAGGCAAAATTATTTAATTGAATTTGATTAAATTACGTCGCTACGGAAAATTCATTAATTCGGAATTAGCGAACCCGAGCCCGAGAGTATTTACGGGCCCACTCGCATTTCGAATCAAGTGCGGCCCACAAGTCACATCAAGTGTTAAATCACTAGTCAAGCAAATGGAGCACAAAAAGGAGGGCTTTGTCGTCAACTATATGGAAGAAAAAGCTTGAAGATTTTTGTTGTTCCTCACATCGCAAAAGCCGATCAATGTAAGTATGATTCCGCCAGACCTCTTTGAGTATTCACACATGATTTCATTGCTTGAATTGATCTTGGGACTAATCTAGAAACCCAACAATATATATATATATATATATATATTTGAAGTTAATATAAAATACAAAAAATCAAACAAAACACTTAAGAAAAAAAGAAGTTTAGAGAGGAAATAAGAGTATGAGAGAAAGAAAGTGAGAATATGAGAAATGAAAGAGCAAATGAATTTATAGGAAAAAAATAACGTTTAGCGACGAAATGATCTTTCGTCGCTAAAGGTCCTCAAATAGCGGGAATTATTTTCACCAAAATTTTGATCTTTAGCGACGAAATTTTTGACTTTTAGCGTTGAAAATTTGTCGCTAAATGTAAAAAAATTAAATCTAATCTAATTAGACGATAAGTTCAAATTTTAGAAAGCGGGAATTCGAAAAATTTAAATTCACTCTTTAGCGTTGAAATATTTGACTGTTAGCGTCGAAAATTCGTCGCTAAAAGTCAAAAATTTAAATCTAATCTAATTAGGCGATAAATTCAAATTTTAGAAAGAAAATATTTCGAAAAATTTAAATTTACCCTTTAGCGTTGAAATATTTGACTTTTAGCGTTGAAAATTCATCGCTAAATGTCAAAAATTTAAATCTAATTTTATTAGGCGATAAATTCAAAATTTAGAAGGTGAGAATTCGAAAAATTTAAATTTACCCTTTAGCGTCGAAATTAAAATTTGACGCTAAAGGGTTTGGACACTAAAGGTATATTTTCTTGTAGTGTTGATTCCAAAATTTCCCAACATATTTAATATTCGGTTGAAATAGATAAAGTAGAGTAAAACAAAAATTGATTAATAGTTTATTTTATATTATAAGTTATTCTTAATGAGAGCATTCAAAATATTTTTCCACTATATTAAGTAATTAAAGATACTATTAATTAAAAACTAAACCCCTAATAAAAGAAAACATTTTATTAATTCATTGTAATATCCGGAAATTCGAAAACTCTTCCGGAAGGATTTTGTTTTGCAGATCGGGTCTCGGAATGAGATTATATCGGAGAATAAGAGTTTAAGTGTTGAAATATAGCTCAAAAAATTCTTTAATAGAGATTTGATGTTTTGAAAATCACGTGACATGAAAGAACCGGTTACGTGATTTCTGATTTTATCGTTATACGCATAAAATTTTCTTATTTCGGTTATAAAAATAGCAATTGAACTCCGATTGAGTTGATTCTTGAACCACCAGACTCGTATTTATGAGACGAACAACTTTCATGTTGAACACTTTTCAAAATTTACATCACATGGGCTTCTAAAATATAAATTTTAGGGAAATCCCTATGACATGGACTTAACCGTAATTTTCGGGGGTCAGATTGTAAATTTCAGAAATTTTTCTATAAATACCCATAGTTTCTAGAAAATTGCAAGAATGGTAAAACTTCTTAATCCCTCAAACTCGGCCTCCCACCCCCAAAAATTGCTCCACTAGTTTCTGGTTGTGCCAGCCAGCGCACTACCCCGAAAGATGCACCGGAGCTCCCCCATCCTCCAGCTGCCGGCAGCAGGCTAAGGGACGCCGAAATCCAATAGAATGATGTGAAGAGGGCGCGAAAATTGGTATTTCGATCTCGGTTCCTCGCTTCGTTTCACAACCCGAGCCACCCGTCAAATCTAAGCTCTCGAAGAAAACTACAAGTTGGCAGTGATGGATTTTTCGTTCCGTGCACGGTTGCAATCAAAATGAGGAGAAAAAATAGTGTTGAACAGTAACATTGAATGAATAGTATCTCCGATTGAAATTTCATCGATTCCAGCACATTCGTGGGATTGGTTGGATTCCGTTTATGCCCTCGAAATCTTGGTAAGACCTCTCGGTAAAAATCCGTTAATTTTAAGTTTTCCATTAAATGTTCGAATATTTCCAATAGCTTCGTAGAGTAGCATAATGATATAAATTGAATTGTTTGAGTATTAGTATATTGAATTTGTGCATTTGGTAGAATTCGAGAGAAATTAGAGCGAATTTGATCTATCCGATAAGTAAAGTGAGTTTTCGGTGAAATCGGGTTTCACATGCATTTTTGGTTTGACGAACGTAATTAAGGATATAGCTTAATTATAATGAAACTGAAATCACTGAAAACAGATTTAATTGGGTTTTCCCTAAAATTTAGGGAGTTTATGAATTCAGTAAGTGTAGACACTGCTTTTTGCATGAGCCTGATGATGAGCCTCGTATGGAGGCACTACCTGAAAAGTTGCGGAAGTTATGAAAAGCGAATGCCGGAAGGAAGGAAAACCTCAAAAATTAGCCCCTCATTGGATCCGGACTCACTAGCCAGCCTCGGATTTCACTCAGTGAGTGTTTGTTTCAAACTTTAGCCTCGGACAAGCCCAAAACCCCTACTGCAATCGGCCCTTGCACCCTTCAACCTCGGCCCATCAGCACCATGCACGCCCAAGGCCCCACACGCCCAAAATCCCATGCAATTCACATGTGCAAATCCTCTCATCAACATTTTCCAATTTAATGAGATTTTGGGATCCCATCCTTACCAAGTTAACAAGATATGAGATATCCTCATCACTAAATTCATGAGATTTATGAAGGGGTTTAATTGCGGATATCTGGTAACGCAGCGGAATAGTGGAAAATCAAATTTTCCGATTTCAAAACTTTTTCTCGGATTAATAAAATAAACTTATTTATTTTATTATCCAATAATCAAATTATGAAATAAAACACTATAAATCAAATTTATGTGAATTTACCGAATTGCCCTTAAGCATTGTATTTTATTCATTTTAGTCCGAAATTGTTCAAAATAATTTTGAATGATTTTAAATCATTTCTAATAAGAATTTAATATATCCCAAATGTCAAAATACAATTGGCAACAAAAATACCAAAGTTTGACATCAAGGCCGTGAGCCTCAATGAAGCACCAAAGTGTGCATTTTGCAATTTCAATGTTCAAAACACATCCAAATGAAATCCAACCAACATAAGATTTAAAATGTATCATATACACATACAAATACAAAACATAAGTGAAAAGCCCCAAATTTGGAAGTGGTCTTAAACCCTAATTTTTCAATTTCTTAAAATTAGACCAAATTTATTAAAACCAATACTTCAATCATGTTTCTTCCATTACAATCAAGCCTCACCATAATGAAACAACTATAGAACAAATCTAGGTCATTTAAGAGTAGGTCAACAACTCTAGAATGGAAAAAAGGTTCTAAAACCATGAAAAGAATGCTAACTAGCTTATTAGCAACATCCTATCAACTTTATACATGCTCAACCCTTTTATCAAACTTTCATCCACCAAAAATACAAAGAATAAAGAATATAAAAACACAAGAACATCACAAGGTGAAGCCCACAACAAGAGGAACATTTTTCTCTCTAATGGAAGGTTGGAAATACTTACTAAATTCCAAGCTTTTCTTGGTTTTTGTCTTTCTTTCTCTAAAGCTTCTTTTTCTTTCTTCAATGGAGTTTTTGATAAAAGTGTATTAGGTTTTTAAAACCTAAATTAAATAAAACAATATATACTTGCACACATCTTGCCTTGGCCGAATTTCAAGCATAGGAAAATATCATGATATTTTCAATTTTGTTTCATTTAAAGCCTTTCATCAACTTGCATTTTTAATCATCAAACTATTTAATGAATTAAATTAAGTCAACAAAAGTAACTCAAGTCATTAAAATAAATAGCTTAACTTTAAAATATTTATATTTTAATTAATTTAATCATTTAACAATTAAATAATTAATTAATTATTTAAATTTAAATATATTAAATATATGTATTATATTTACATTAAATATCAAATACATATACATATTTATGATATTAGTCAAATACTCAATTTGACAATTAATTAATGTGTATTTGAATTAATCAAGCATTAAATACAAATACACAAAAATTAAGGAAATGACTATCGGGTCCCTACACATGTATTTTACGTTTAACCTTTAAACGACTTTATAAATAATCAATATTATTTATAAATGTTGCCCTAGTGCTCTACGAGTATGTTTCATTAGTGAGACTCTTTAGATTCAGGCATATCCGTCACGAAATCCAATTTCGTGTCCATAATTTATCCACTCGTAAATTATGACGATCACAGATAATCTCACTGAATCATACAGGTCGAGGTCATGGAAAATGTATAATTCGTCCATCACAGGTATCCGGATAAATCCCAGATATATAGATGTAAACGTCAAATCTCTATAGGGATTATCCAGTCGACTATTCTATTAGCAATCTCAAAAAGAACATTTAGAACTAACTTCTAAATTGTACCACGGGCCCATGATTTTTATCTGATTGTTAATCATATGGACTACCTATGCTCTGATACACAGAACTGACGGATCCTATCTCGATACACATAGGACACCCTAAGGATCTATCCACACCCAACGAACAGACGGAGGTCTAATCTAAATAGATCGGTGACGTGACTGCCATCTAAGTGTGGAAGATGTCTCATACGCCCACAGTGGTATCTCAAGTCGAAGAATCACAAGTGCTACTCAACCCGATAAGATTCTTATTAACGTTGGTGTACCATCCATTAAGAATCTTCGGTGAGTCGTTCAGTGTTTATCCGCTATAAACACCTACACGTCTATACTAGTCTCCAAGACTTATGGTTCATTGAGAAACCATTGGAATCATATATTCCAGTATATGACATGTACTGGTCTCAACGGGTTTATTATACTGACCAAGTAGTCATTCTAAGTTCATTACGTCTGAGAATGACAACGTCATGATACAACTCAATGTCAGTTGCGACGATTTTGCAACAACACCATGACTAGTCATTCTAAGGTCATTACGTCTTTACCATATTAAAAGATACATTATATTATAGAAAATGCATATATTATTCATAATAATAACGTTTTACAGTAGTATTCATAAAGAAATACAACCGGGAATTGGCGCTCTGAGCACCAACCCCAACAAAAACTCCCATTTGCTCTAGTGCCAATAACGATTGTATCTAATACCCATCGACTCCACGTGTTTATCAAACAACTTCAGAGGTATGGAATTCGTCAGTGGGTCTGCTACATTATCTTCATTCGGTACCTTGCACACGACAACATCCCCTCGCGACACAATCTCTCGAATGATGTGGTACTTGTGTTCCACATGCTTCGACTTCTGATGCGCCCTTGGTTCCTTTGCTTGCGCAATGGCTCCAGTATTATCACAGTATAACAGAATCACATTCTTGATACTTGGGACAACTCCCAATTCTGTGACAAAGTTCTTTATCCACACAACCTCTTTTGCAGCTTCAGAAGCTGCAATATATTCCGCCTTAGTGGTGGAATCTGTTGTTGATCCCTGTTTGGAACTCTTCCAATAAACTGTACCTCCTTTAAGGGTAAATACGAATCCAGATGTAGACTTTCTATCATCGGGATCCGATTGGAAATCGGAATCCGTATACCCGTTAACTTACAGTTCATTTCCTCCATAAATCATCAACTTATCCTTAGTACCTTTAGGATACTTCAGAATATGTTTAATGGCCATCCAATGGTCATTACCTGGATTGGACTGATATCTGCTAGTTACGCTAACAGCTAAACTGATATCAGGTCTGGTACATAACATGGCATACATTATGCTACCCAAACATGAAGCATAAGGTTGGTTAGACATTATAACATTCTCATCTTCTGTTTGTGGACTCATCTTCTTTGAAAGATGAATCCCATGTCTAAAAGGTATGTTTACTGTCTTACAGTTACCAAAATTATACCGTTCCAAGATCTTATTTATGTACGTTGATTGGGATAACCCAATCAGACTCCTTTGTCTATCTCTATAGAGTTTTATCCCTAAAACATAGGAAGCTTCCCCAGGTCCTTCATGGAGAAATTCTTACAGAGGTACGCTTTGAAGCTTTGTAACATACCTAAATCATTCCCAATGATTAGGATGTCATCAACATATAGGACTAAAAATACGACCATGCACCCACTGGCCTTCTGATACACACATGATTCTTCAGAATTCTTGAGAAAACTAGACGATCTAATAATCTCATCGAATCGAAGATTCCAACTTCGTGAAGCCTGTTTAAGTCCATAAATGGACTTCTTAAGCTTACATACCATACCTGAGTTTTCGCTGGATGCAAAACCTTACGGCTGTTCTATATAGATTTCTTCATCAAGAAATCCATTTAGAAAAGCCATTTTGACATCCATTTTCCAAATCACGTAGTCATGATACACAGCTATAGAAAGAAAAATCTGAATAGACTTAAGCATTGCTACTGGTGAAAAAGTTTCATCGTAGTCGACGCCAGGTTGCTGCGTGTAACCTTTTGCTACCAGTCGGGCCTTGTAAGTTTCAACCTTACCGTCAGGCTCGCGCTTCCTCTTGTAAACCTATTTACAACCGATAGGAACAATTCATTCGGGAAGCAGAACCAAGTCCCAAACTTGATTCTCATACATTGAATCTAACTCATATTTCATGGCACTTTGTCATTTCACGGAGTCGATGTCCAACATCGATTCTCTATAGGTGAAAAGATCAGTCGCTTCAACTAATAGAACATCTAGACTCTTTTCATGTATCAAATACAAGCGTTCAGGAGGTCTAGATACCATTTCTGACCTACAGAGTGTGTGTGTTGAAGGTCCTTCATCTGCTTGAACTTCAGGTTCCTCCGTTGGTTCGTTATTTTTAGGTTGGACTTCATCAAGCTCAACATGTCTATGATTACCACCATCTGACAAAAATTCTACTTCTAGAAATTTTACGAAGCGAGCTACGAACACATTTTGATGCTCGGTATCATAGAACAGATATCCCCTAGTATTCAAAGGATATCCGACAAACCTAAACTTTTGCCTTCGAGGCGAAATCTTATCTTGCTGAGTCACCCTGACATAAGTAGGACAACCCCAAACCTTAATGTAACTAAGATTTGGTCTCCTACCGAACCATATCTCATACGGTGTCGTAGGAATAGTTTTTGAAGGAATCTTATTCAAAAGATGTGCAGCTGTTAAAAGAGAGTAGCCCCATAAATAATAAGGCAAATATGTGAAACTCAACATCGATCGGACCATATCCAATAAAGTCCGATTTCTCCTCTCAGACACTCCATTGTGCTGTGGAGTACCTGAAGGAGTATATTGATCGAGAATCCCATTCTCCTTCATATAATCCATGAACTCACTGCTCATATATTCGCCGCCTCGATCGGATCAAAGGCATTTAATATATTGACCAGTTTTTTTCTACTTTATTTCGGAACTCTTTGAACTTTTCAAAGGTTTCCGATTTATGTCGCATCAAATAGACATAACCGTACCGTGATAGATCATCGGTAAAGGTAACGAAGTACGAATAACCACTATGAGCAGTCTGACTTAGTGGACACATACATCAGAATGTACGAGTTCCAGTAAGTTAGTGGCGCGGTGTCCAACACCAGAAAATGGGGCTTTGGTCATCTTACCCTGAATACACGATTCACAAGTTGGATAGGATTCAATGGTGAGATCTGGTATCATACCATTCCTAACCAATTAGGTAAGGCGTTTAACGCCTATATGACCTAGTCGCATGTGCCAAAGTTTAATATTATTAATTACAGGTAAACTACGTTTATTAACTCCAGTATTTAAAATATCTTTTGAAGTTTGCAATGTATAATGACCATGCTGGTTTGGACAAAAAAAGATATGAATATTACTTTTATCATATAAATACAAAGAACAGTTCTTAATATTAATACGAAAGCCATTTGTATCCAATACAAAAAGTGATATAATATTAGCTACACATCCTGGTATAAAATGACAGTCATTTAACAAAAGTGTCCCATTCGGAAATGAGATCTCGCATACTCCAACTGCAACTGCATCTAGAGAGTCTCCACTTCCGAATCGCAACTGCATCTCTCCAAGCTTCAGTCTTCTACTTTCCTTCAGCACCTGCAACGAATTGCAAATGTGAATGGGACAAGCAGAGTCTAAAATCCAGCTGGATGTAACGGCTTCACAAGCCAAAGATAAATAAATAACTGGAAAAATAAATGTATCTGATGTAGATGCTCTCTCCCTCCTTAGCTAGGCAATGTAGTCATGACAGTTCCTTTTCCAGTGCCCGAACTTGCTGTAGTGATGGCACTTGTCTTCAGAAGCCCTATTGGGCTTTGATATCTTTGTCTGTGGTTGAAGACCGAAACCCTTCTTCTTCTTCCCTTTCTTCTCTTTCCCTTTGACCAAGTCTGGGAAGAAGCAGATAGAGAAGTAGGTATTGGAGGGTGAGTCGGTACTCCCTTCTTGAGGTCCTCTTCTTCCATGAGCAACATCCTATGCAGCTCTTGGTAGGTGCAGACAATCTCATTCATGTTGAAGTACATCACAAATTGGTGATAAGAAGCTGAGAGCAAACCAAGAATGACACTCCTACCGAGAATGTCCTTCAGAATGAGATTATGTTGCCTCAGTTGATCAATCAAATCGATCATCTAAAGAACATGTGGGCTAACAGCTTGCCCCTCATCCAATCGCGCATGGAACAGTTCCATTGCTAACTTATGAACAATAACTTGTTCTTGGTTCTCAAGCGATTGTCTCAATATTGTCATCATAGTATAAGCATCTGACATGCCATAATACTGTTTCTTGAGTCCCGGTGAAAACGAACTTAAGATGTATGATTTAACCCTTAAATCATCATTCTTCCAAGCTTGGAAGACTTCGCATTCTTCCGGTGTAGCATCCTCTGCCACGGCAAGGGGCAGTGGACCCTCAAGAACATATCCCAACCTCTCGGAATCAAGGACAATCCTTAAATCCAGATCCCAATCGGCGAAGTTATCAGCGCCTTTAAGTTTGTTCGCATCAAGTATACGCGCAAACTGATTAGTGGATGGTGCAGCCATCGCAAATCTATCATATAGATCACGAAAAACGGTTAGTAGAAATTTAAGCAGTTTCATATAATATCATAAGCATAAACTAGATCATGGATTTTTAATCTAAAAATGCCCCTCCCACTAAATCATGCAATATTATAATCCCCAAACAGAATACAAAGATTTAATAATTAAATTAAATACAAATAGTGAAAGGTGGATCCCGTGAATATATTTCAGCTCACAGCAGAGGCACGGTCTCGCCTACGTATATTCATCAAGTAGACAACTCATTTGTCAATCACTCACTAGTGACTCCTGGGTTTCCGATCCTGGTCGTTTCTCGTTGTCGTTACTAAGGCAGGCCCATAAGGAGACGTACCAAGGTTAAACTCGTCAATGATAAACTCAAGTTACTTGCGTAACCTTGACAGCTAGGGCACATTCAGGATTCCGTTTTCGCTTGAATTTATCTAGTATCTGATATACATCTGGTATAAATAAATCTCTATCGGCTACACCCTCACAGCAGAGGCATGGTCTCGAATGTAGTCACGGAGAAATATTTATAAACCGTATTGACAAGACGGACCACATAACATGCATCAAATACATAATTAAACCTTATTAATTAGGGATTTTCCGCTAAGTGTCATACACCCTAAATCTGATCAAATTAGATTATAACATGCATGTATAAAGTTAAGAAAACATGATTAAACATTGAATTAAAGGGCTAATCATATTAGGGGTCCTAGAATCAGACTCTCTCTGACACCATTTTGAAGGGGTTTAATTGCGGATATCCGGTAACGCAGCGGAACAGTGATAAATCAAATTTTCTAATTTCAAAAATTTTTCTCGGATTAATAAAATAAACTTATTTATTTTATTATCTAATAATCAAATTATGAAATAAAACACTATAAATCAAATTTATGTGAATTTACCGAATTGCCCTTAAGCATTGTATTTTATTCATTTTAGTCCGAAATTATTCAAAACAATTTTGAATGATTCTAAATCATTTCTAATATGAATTTAAAATGTCCCAAATTTCAAAATACAATTGGCAACAAAAATCCCAAAGTTTGACATCAAGGTCGTGAGCCTCAATAAAGCACCAAAGTGTGCATTTTACAATTTCAATGTTAAAAACACATCCAAATAAAATCCAATCAACATAAGATTTAATATGTATCATATACACATCCAAATACACAACATAAGTAAAAAGACCCAAATTTGGAAGTGGTCTAAAACCCTAATTTTTCAATTTCTTAAAATTAGACAAATTAGACCAAATTTACTAAAACCAATACTTCAATCATGTTTCTTCCATTAAAATCAAGCCTAACCATAATGAAATAACTATAGAAAAAATCTAGGCCATTTAAGAGTGGGTCAACAACTCTAGAATGGCAACAAGGTTCTAAAACCATGAAAAGAATGCTAATTATCTTATTAGCAACATCTTATCAACTTTATACATGCTCAACCCGTTTATCAAACTTTCATCCACCAAAAATACAAAGAATAAAGAATAGAAAAACACAAGAACATCACAAGGTGAAGCCCACAACAAGAGGAATATTTTTCTCTCTAATTGAAGGTTGGAAATACTTACTAAATTTCAAGCTTTTCTTGGTTTTTGCCTTTCTTTCTCTCAAGCTTCTTTTTATTTCTTCAATGGAGTTTTTGATAAAGTGTATTAGGTTTTTAAAACCTAAATGAAACAAAACAATATATACTTGCACACATCTTGCCTTGGCCGAATTTCAAGCATAGGAAAATATCATGATATTTTCAATTTTGTTTCATTTAAAGCCTTTTATCAACTTGCATTTTTAATCATCAAACCATTTAATGAATTAAAGTAATTCAACAAAAACAACTCAAGTCATTAAAATAAATATCTTAACTTTAAAATATTTATATTTTAATTAATTTAATCATTTAACAATTAAATAATTATTTAATTATTTAAATTTAAATATATTAAATATATGTATTATATTTACATTAAATATCAAATACATATACATATTTATGGTATTAGTCAAATATCTCAATTTGACAATTAATTAATGTGTATTTGAATTAATCAAGCATTAAATACAAATACACAAAAATTAAATAAATGACTATCGGGTCCCTACACATGTATTTTGTGTTTAACCTTTAAAAGACTTTATAAATAATCAATATTATTTATAAATATTGCCCTAGTGCTCTACGAGTATGTTTCATTAGTGAGACTCTCTAGATTCAGGCATATCCGTCACGAAATCCAATTTCGTGTCCATAATTTATCCACCTGTAAATTATGACGATCACAGATAATCTCGCTTAATCATACAGGTCTAGGTCATGGAAAATGTATAATTCCTTCGTCACAGATATCCGGATAAATCCCAGAGATATAGATGTAAACATCAAATCTCTATAGGGATTATCCAGTCGACTATTCTATTAGCAACCTCAAAAAGAACATTTAGAACTAACTTCTAAATTGTACCATGGGCCCATGGTTTTTATCTGATTGCTAATCATATGGACTACCTATGCTCTGATACACAGAACTGACGAATCATATCTCGATACACACATGACACCCTGAGGATCTATCCACACCCAACGAACAGGCGGAGGTCTGATCTAAATAGATCGGTGACGTGACTGCCATCTACGTATGGAAGATGTCTCATGCGCCCACAGTGGTATCTCAAGTCGATGAATCACAAGTGCTACTCAACCCGATAAGATTCTTATTGACGTTGGTGTACCATCCATTAAGAATATTCGGTGAGTGGTTCAGTGTTTATCCGCTATAAACACCTACACGTCTATACTTGTCTCCAAGACTTATGGTTCATTGAGAAACCATTGGAATCGTATATTCCAGTATACGACATGTACCGGTCTCAACGGGTTTACTATACTGACCAAGTAGTGTAAACCTTGACCAGGAACTGTCTGAGAATGACAACGTCATGATACAACTCAATGTCAGTTGCGACGATTTTGCAACAGCACCATGACTAGTCATTCTAAGGTCATTACGTCTTTACCATATTAAAAGATACATTATATTATAGAAACTGCATATATTATTCATAATAATAACATTTTACAGTAGTATTCATAAAGAAATACAACCGGGAATTGGCGCTCTGAGCATCAACCCCAACAATTTGTTCCCAAAATAATTTGAGAATATATCTCCTAAATTTCCATGATTTGTTTCCCTATTTGAAGATCCATTCAAGACATTATAAAAGGGGACCAAATCTTCAACAAGAGGGGGCTTCTCTTCTTCTTCTTCTTCTTCTAAGGCTTGGGGCGTGAACAACACAAGAAAAACCCTAGACCTTGGATGGCTGGACTCATTTTCTTCTTCTCATCACCGAAACAACCACCAAAAAACCCTAAGCCATCACCAAAACAACCACCAAACAACCCTAAGCCATCACCGAGTGAAAAAAAACAACAAAAGTAACCATCACCAATCACCAAAAAAACCAGAAGAAAAAAAACCAAAATAGCCGCACCAAAAACAACCTGAACCACCGAAAAAACAACCAAAAATAGCCCCAAAAACAACCAAAATAGCCGCACCAAAAAACAACCTGAACAACCGAAAAAAAACCAAAAAACAACTAAAAATAGGCCCAAAATGACCCAAAACAGCAGCCAAAAATCACCGAAAATAGCAGCCAATATCACCCAAAATAGCAAGCCAAAACAACCAAAAATGGCAGCAAAAACAACTAAAAACAGCAGCCAAAACAACAAAAAAACAGCAGCAAAAAATAATCAAAAAACAGCAGCCAAAACATCCAAAAAAATAACAGCCAAAATAACCAAAACAGCAGCCAAAAACAACCAAAACAGCAACCAAAAAACCAAAGAAAAACAACAAAATTCGTGAAGCAGAAACAACAAAAACCGTGAAGCATAAATAATAAAAAATCATGAAGCAAAAAGCAGCAAAATAGCATCCAGAAAACAACAAATAGCAAATAGCAAACAGCAAAACAAAAACCTTGAAACCAAGCTTCAATCCTTCCAGCGACGGCCTAACGCACTTCCGAGAAAGCAACTTAAAAGGCATGCCTGGCTGGACGTGAAATACGTCCAGCCGAGTATGCGAAGTCCCGCATCAAAGACGACCAAATTTCTAGTCACATTTTTTTTTCTCTTTCTTTGGCATTCTGTTATTTATCTTTTTATTTATTTATTCACTTTCATTGTTATTTTATTATTTCTCATTTATTTTGTTATTTATCTTTTTGTTTATTTATCATTATTCTATTATTTCGCCTTTATTTTGTTATTTATCTTTTTGTCTATTTATCATTATTTTATTATTTTGCCTTTATTTTTTATGTCCGTTTACATTGCATTAATGATTATGTGTGTTATCCCTTGCGGTATATCGGATGGAAACCCAGACGTAAATTCCGTAGCCGAATTCGAATGGACGGTAGTGCGATCTGTACTTGGGATACAACTCCACGTGGCACTCGGGAAATATTCATATATGCGTGATCAACCCCCCATTTTTGCTATTTATTTATTGACGTTTTTATTTTATTTTGATTGTTTATTATAATTTACGTTGTCGCACCTCTTATTTTCTTAATTTAATATGCTTTTGGAACTACATTATTGTGATTATTATTTTGCTTGGGTATGTTATTACATTTTTTTCGCTTTTCTTGCATGAACTACATAAGACTTGGCTATACCATTGTGTGAACCCGTCCATTATACTGACATAAGTAAGTGACCATTCTGAACCCAACGGTTTGAGGTCTTCCCTTACGAGGGGTGAGTGCGGCCTTAAATCTTTCCCAGTTCACTCTGGGTGGCGACTCCTTTATTCTCCGGTTTAGTCCCCCGCAGGCTACTTCGTACTCTCTACGGGTTGCGAGCCCAATAGTGTCGTAGTCGCTGAGCATCATACAAATGGCGACTCCACTGGGGATATAGAATTGGCCCCGAAATAATGCCTTGTAGTGTCCGTGGCTTTGGCTTTGGTTATCCAAGTTTCATAAATTTTGCATACCTTTCTTACCCCGATGGCGTCATGTATCATGAAGTCGCTTTCACTCAAGGCAGCTGATCGTTATGTGATGATAACCATCACTCGTTGGCACATACCCTAGGGTATAAAAAAGACGCGCTCACTTGGTCGCTCGAACTCTTGAGTGGGGAGACCTAGTTGTGAGCAACCCTTCGCCGATGAGAGCCTATATTCATACCCTTGTAAGCCCACATATGAACCATAGTTATATGTCATATAGAAGCCACCCCTCATGCTTGTGTTTGGGCCCATTATCATTTGGATCCAGTTGGGCCTCACGTCATAGGATAGTTGGGCCACTCAAAATGGGACGAGTTTATATCTTATGATGATTGGGCCAAAAGTTTTCAAAGTGGCGTGGACCACCTTGTGTTTGGGCCCCATATTATTTGAAGTTATTTAGCCACCTTATCGCAAAAGTGTAAACATGTTGGGCATTTTCAACTGGGACAAGTTTACACCTCGCGATTATCTGATTGAACGCTTTAAAATGATAACATGCCAACTTGTATGAAAACCTTGATGGGTTTAGAAGGTCCAAACATGATCCGAATATGCCAGATGCATGAGTCCGATATCCGCACTGGCTTTCATCCAGGAAGGGTACATCTTGTTATGGCATATTTGTATACTTTTGGATATCTCCAAGTCCATCCCCACCACAACCGTGATTACCGAGGGCCTAATTCTTCGTTTCTAGACAATGGCACGATCCCTATAATAGGCTTAGACAATTTTGTAAATGGGCGGTCTTTGTCTTTTACCGATGAAAAGGGACTGAGGTAGCCAAGGTTCACCCTTGTAGCGTATGAGAGAACGATTTTGTGTACCCCACATTGGTGCATAAAATGAGCCATACCTAGGGCAGAAATGGACTTACCACGAGTGTGGGAGGAATAAGGTCGAAAGGATATACGCTGCTTTGATAACCACATGCATCTCATGCATATACGCATCATGCTAACCCATTTTCTTAACAGCCATCATAGATATCCGTTGGGTTAGAGAAGAATGAAGACTCTTCAAAAAGAGGTTAGCAAACATGGATGCGTCGGGCAGTGAAGATTCCTGCATGGATCAATTGGAGACCAACATCACCAAAATTATCGAGCAACTACAAGTTTTGACCATCGCTATGGCCAATCTGACAGTACCCCGCACAATGGGAACAAAAAACAACGAGGATGGAAGGCGTGAGGAGCCCCCAAATAGGGTGAGTGAAGAAATCCCTGATTTTGATGATGACATGGCTGAGTATGCCGCGGGAAGGATAGTCGGGCCTCAAGCAGAGATACAAAAACTCAAAGAACAAGTAGAGTCAGTTACCCGCAAGATGAAGTGAAAACATGAAGATCTATTAGACTATGATGCGATGACTTTCAAAGAACAGCTACCTCCCCAGTTTAAGATGCCTGACATGGCCAAGATCAACGGAAATGGAGATCCTAGGGTTCATCTCCGGCAATAAGTTTCAGTGATGAGTTCAGTGGGTTTGTCGAAGCTCCAGGTGCAGAAGATGTTTGGGATGTCACTGGAAGGGGCGGTCGTAGTATAGTATCATGGCCTGGAGAGAAAAGTCAGGGATGAATGGAGGGTATTAGCAGAGGCCTTTCTGAACCAATATGTCACGGACCTAAGATAGACTTGTCGTTCCGTGACCTAGAAAACACCAAATAGAAGCTAGAGGAGAGCTTTAAAGATTATGTGGATCGCTGGAGAGACTAGCTCTTAAAGATGCAGACACGGCCCTCAGAGAAAGACCAGATTAAGATGATTATTAAGGGCACCAAGCCCTCAATTTATAACAAGTTGAGGAGGATGACTTACATGATTAGTGACTTTCGACTTTTAAGAGAAATTGTCATGGATATCGAGGAAGAGAAAGTTGAGAATAGAAAGTTTTATGGCCAGAATAGAAAAACCATTGGGGGTGTAGGCACTGCATTTTTGCATGTAAGTCCTGATGATGAGGCTGGACACACAGGTCCAATTTAATAAATTATAAATTTATTACAACAATTTCTAAAATTTCCCTCACCCTTCTAATATCCATCTGATATACATTATTCATACAATACATCCAAGTATTCACACATAGCATGTTATTCAATCAATCTAATCCAATTAATTAATCTTTGAATTAATGATCATCCAATGTTCAAACAACAATTTGATTTGCGCGAGTCCAACTCATTTAAGAATAAATACTCAAAGTACGTATTCTTGAATTATATCAAACTACAATTTTAAATCCAATTTAAATTATATCCAATACTAATTCTTATTTAATTCAAAATTAAATAATTACACTTTTAATAGTGCCTTTTAGACTTGGATTCCAAATCCAATCTTAATGGGTCCCAAAGGCCCAATTAGCATCCAATACTATTCAATTAAAGTCAAAGGGGCTTTCAATTAATTCTTTAAGCATGGGCTTTGGCTATTATGGATCAAACCCAAGATGCCAATGCCCAAATAGGAATCACCCTATGCCAAAAATAAATTTTGGCCCATTAGGCCCAATTAAATTTTTAAGGGCCCGATGTCATATTTTTGGACTTTATGGAAATGGTTTTAGGCCCAATTGGATCCAAACCAATTGTCTAAAACCAAACTTGGCCCAACCAAGCCCATTAAGCCCAATTACAACAATTAAATTAATACATTTTTCCAAATTACATATTAATTCAATTCAAGTGTAATTAACATAATTAATCAATTAATCTAATATTTCCAAAACACTAATTAATCCAATTAATCATGCTCTTTAATTCCAATTCATATCCAACACAAATTGAAGCAAAACAATTTATTCTACATGCTTATAGCTCATGGTTTTGACAAGAATTCATCATGCAATTTGATTTCAATCCAATTAAATCAACATCTAACATTCATTTCATGCCAATTAACATATCTAATTTTCAAATTTCAAAAATTCACCATGAGCACTCCTAGGGTTCATTTCGGCCAAGGTGGGAAATTGAGGATTTTTTATCTAATCAATTTTTCTCAATTCCTTATATGTACAAATCCAATTCAACATCATCCAACCATAACCAAATAACCAATTTAGGCAAATCATGCTCCAAACACAAAAATTCCCAAATTAAAGTCATGAACCCTAGATTTTCAAATCAAACTTAGGATTGCTCTGATACCATTGTTAGTGTCCTACACATGCCACAAGATCACTAAGATGATTTGTGTGTGAATAAATCAAAGAGAGTTGCGAAAATACTCACATTGACCGGATGAGTTTCAAGACTTTTTCTTTGTATTTCGGAAGCTCCAAGCTTTCTTTGTTGTTCCAAACTCAATGGTGAGTTTCCATGTCACCTTGATTGACTCCCAAAGTGCTAGCTTACAAAGAAAATTTGAAGAAAATTTTCCCTTGGAGAGAAGAGAGGCTCACAGTCTTGTGAGAAAAGAGAGAGGAGAAGATGGTGAATAGTTATAAACTAATACCAAAATGATGTGTTGACTTTTAACTTTTTCAAAAAAGGTTAAGTGTTGTGTAGGAAAAAGTTGTAATAAATACAACCCAACCACTTCCAGCAATTTTCAAAAGTTGATGTAAGTAAAGTGGGTCCCACCACTTTAAATTCAAAATTTGGTTGGCACACACAAAACGACTTTGGGCCCGATTTCGTTTAATCCGATTAAACGAATTTTTCATCACTACGTAATTAAATCTAATTTAATTAAATAATGATACCCAGTAAAATTATTACGGAAGTCGCTTACGAATTAATTCCAAATTAATTCGTTCGCTTGAATTAAAATCCAATTTTAATTCCGTGTTGAAATCCAATTTCAATTAATATATCTAATATATTATTTTAGCCCAATTAAATAAATTAAATAGTAAAAATCCAATTTCACTATTAAATTCATTTTGCCGATTAATTCCAAATTAATCGCGTTCTCTATTTTCGACGAATTTTATCCCAGATAAATTCTCGACGCAATTAGTCCCAGATTAATTCTTTCTCTGATAATTAATCCCAGATTAATTCTTGTCATTATTAATCCCAGATTAATTTTCTCTCTCATAATTAATCCTAGATTAATTATGTTCGAGTCAAATGTCATTGATGAATCTTTGGGAAACGACCCAAGAGATTCCTGGATATGTTGGTAATAAATACGGACGTCGAACTATCCGACACGTGCGTACCCGGTACCACGTTCTTACCGATTTACAAGACATGGTTGGCTTCTAGCAAAGCACCGTGCCTACCCAATTATCCAGAAATATATTCAACATGGAATATATATAATATGTATCAGGCGTAGTATACAATGTATTGCGTATTAAGATCCAGTATCGGATGTCACATGTTATGCCTGGAGCTAGAATTGTGTCTGCCCCGTACGAACCATATATCGGATCATTAGCAACTAGTCTCTATAATCGGATAATCATGACCTAGACATACGATCCCGATAGCTGCAGAATTTAAGAGTACCAGTTCTGTATCCTACGTGATCATCATCTCCATATGACTGAAGTGATACTTCCATCTTGACATCACACCCAATACACTACGATTCTCAGTATACCCAGAAGTGGCGTACACAGAACCTGTTAAAGCTCCGGACGACCAAAACCAAAGCATATTGATTGTCGCAAGTATTAGCGATGTAAGTCTCAGGTTAAGACCAAATACACCTACCCTTATTCGGATTCCCATAGACACATAGTCATACTACCAATGGGATTCCGAGGGGTCTATCCAGAGCGAAGCTGTTCCCGGTCCAACGGCTAACAGAACCTCTTATCACACTTGCATAAGTATCCAATACTTAAATATACGAGAACTATGTCGTTATGCTTCCATAACGCGCACAAGTGCAATACTAGCATATTCTGCATTATCGATGTCCAGTCTCGATAACACTACGACTAGGGATATTTAATGATTAAACCTTTCGTGGATTAATACTGTCTCATTTCTTATTAATCTGATACTAGTCATATGGACTTTTATCATTTATATATGTCCAAGTAATCCAATTACAAAATGATAAAAGAGTAATTTCCTGTGTCACATAGTTAATTTGTACAAAGAACACCATGTCTTATACAAATAGTGATGATATGGGTCATAATTGTCCAACGGTGGATTCTTCCTTGGTTCTACGGAACAAAAGCTTATCAACGTGTGGCAAGCGTTGTGGCGTTGTATCGCTGTTCAAGATTCTCCAAAGAAATAAAGAAATGTTCTTAAGGGCAAAGTTCTTTAAGGGTTGGACTTGATCTTGGAAGGATTTTGTTCTTACAAAATCAAGCTTCGCGGTTCTTGGGGCTTAGAACACGTGGAGGGGTTTGCTTGGCTTTGTTCCTGGAAGGTTCCTTTCATTTGGTATCAGGAGCTCAGGGTTCCAAGGTCAAGATTTTCTCTATCTTTATCGTTTTATGAAGTCTTCATATTCTTTTTTTTTCTCCTGCTTTTTGGTCTATTCTCTTCTCATTTCAATTTTTTTTTATTTCCTTTGTGTTTTTCATGTTTATGACTTAATCTTGGATGTTATTATAATGTTCTTGCATGGTAATAGCATATAGGATTCAATTCTTGGAGATTTTGAGTCAATTAGAGTCGAATTTATCTGTAATTTTTGGATCAGTTCGGGCAGAATTTTTCAACCGCGCACTGATTTTAAAACGGCTGTAACTTTTGATCTAGAAGGAGTTACGAGACCCATAATATATCGATTTATAAGTACTCGAGGAGAGAAATTCGATAGTGGTTGTCCACACTCTGTCCGTTTAAGTGTTGAGTCTCAAAATCTCTTTAAAACAATAGTTACGAATTCTATACAGTTTCAATTCAGTTTGTGTTCTTGTTTTACTTTTGGTGTTTTTTTTAGTCATTTTCTTTGTGTTTATTTTCATATTTTCTTAGTGATTCTTTTGAGTATTTCCTCATTATTGGTGCCTTTCAAGTAAGAGGTTGATTTATATAAATAATTTGATGGACAAAAGAGTATTTATCTTTCGCACGAGATGCTTTATCAATAGTAAAATGTGTAGTATGATTATTAATAGAGGAAATCACACAAATTTAGCTAGCACTACCCTTGTGGAAAAATTGGGATTACTATTGATACCTCTTGATAGACCTTATAAGTGGATGAGTGATTTTGGAGAGTTCGAGGTTGCTAAGCAGGTTGTGGTAAATTTTTCTAATTGGGAAGAATGTTGACCAAGTAGTTTATGACGTGGTTCCTATGTGTCATACACATATTTTATTGGGTAAGCCTTGGTATAAATTCAATAAAGTAGTTTATGATATGGATGAGAATATGTACAAATTTAGGTATAATGGAAAAATTATCAAGCTTGCCCCTTTAACCCTACAAGAGGTTTATAACGAAGAGTTGTACATGCAGAGGAGTGAAGAAGAGTGGGCTAAAAAGAAAAGTGTGATTGCAGAGTTTGGAATGTTACCAGGAGAGCTTCCAGAATTGATAGATAAAAAGACATTAGAAAAATGTGAGTTAAAGAAGGATATGAGCGTAGCCTTGGGTAATGAAATGAAACATGTTGATGTTTCAATAAATAAGAGTGAGGTGGTTGATGGTGTCGATGATAATGATGATATTGATGTGTGTGATAACATTAGTGATCATGATTTGGTTGTTCATGATGCCAATGAGCTGCTTGACGTTACTATTAAGGGTGAATATCATATGGAGCAATCTGATGTTGGTTGTGAGGACATGAGGACAAAAAATTATTCATTGGCTTTATTGACTTTTGCTTACCTTAACCATTCTTTTCCATGTGATTTTATTTTATTCCAGGATTCTCGTCACATTGATCTTGTCATTTTCATCTATGACTCGGGTTCGGATTCGAGTTCAAATCATTTTCAAGAGAAGGAGAATGATATGATCCAGAATGAGCTCTGTTTGTTGGGCCAAGTTAACTTGAAGTTGTGGCTGATTGCATGGCTTGGTCAAATTGGTGTATTTGGGCCATTTTGGTGGATTTGGAAGATTCCTTGGGTTCTGGAGTTTGGTCCATGCATGAGACTTTATGTGAAGGCTTTATTATGTCTAAATCAATATTGGAATGGGTCTTGGACGTGCATGGGCTGCCTTGATTGATTTTGGGCTTTATTTTCGAATGGTGCATTAGTAATGGCGGGATTTGTACAGTCTTCGTATTTTGGACGTAACTTTCTCGTCCGATGTCTGATTTTGGTGATTCAAGTTGCATTGGAAAGAGAACTCGTAGCTATACAACTTTGTAGCTTATATCAAAGTCCAGTTCAGATGTCTTCTTGGTCAAAATGAGGATGCAAAATATACATACGGTTTTTATATTTTATATTTTTTTAAGGTTATGTGTTGTTTAAGTGTTGGGCTGAACTTTAATTATATTACAAAGCTCATGCACGAAATTTTAAAGTATTTTATGTGTTATTGGGTTTATTTTACTAGGGTTTTATTATATTTGGGTAGAATTAGGGTTAGCCACCTATTTAAAGGGCATTATTCATTGTAATTGGGAATTAACAAAGAACATTTTTTTTTTTTACAAAACAAAGTGACTTGTGTCATCTTGAGGGAGTGGATTCTTCCTTGGTTCTACGGAACAAAAGCTTATCAACGGTGGCAAGCGTTGTGGCACTGTATCACTGTTCAAGATTCTCCAAAGAAATAAAGAAAGGTTCTTAAGGGTAAAGTTATTTAAGGGTTGGACTTCATCTTGGAAGGATTTTGTTCTTACAAAATCAAGATTCACGGTTCTTGGGGCTTAGAACACGTGGAGGGGTTTGCTTGGCTTTATTTTAGGCAGGTTCCTTTCAGTTCTGGTCAACCCATTGTGTATCCTCGGGTATGCCGATAATGGGGAGGGAAAATGCCCCGTAGTTCTGGCCATCCCATTCTGTATCCTCGGGTATGCTGATAACGGGGAGGGAAAATACCCTTGTAGTTTTGGTCATCTCATTCTGTATCCTCGGGTATGCCGATGATGGGGAGGGAAAATGCCCCCGTAGTTCTGTTCAACCCATTGTGTATCCTCGGGTATGCCGATAATGGGGAGGGAAAATGCCCTGTAGTTCTAGCCATCACATTATGTATCCTCGGGTATGCCGATAACGAGAAGGGAATGGAAAATACCCCTATAGTTCTGGCCATCCCATTCTGTATCCTCGGGTGTGCCGATAACGGGGAGGGAAAATACCCCCGTAGTTATGGCCATCTCATTTTGTATCCTCGGGTGTGCCGATAACGGGGAGGGAAAATGCCCCTGTAGTTCTGGCCATCCCATTGTGTATCCTCGGGTATGCCGATAACGAGGAGGGAAAATACCCATGTAGTTCTGGCCATCTCATTGTGTATCATCGGGTATGCCGATAACGGGGCGGGAAAATGCCCCCGTAGTTCTGGCTATCCCATTGTGTAACCTCGAGTATGCCAATAACGATGAGGGAAAATGCCCCTAGCTCTGGCTATCCCATTGTGTAATTTCGGGTATGCCGAACACGGGGAAGGGGAATGTCCCCGTGATACTGGCCATTCTATTTTGGATCCGTAGGAGTATAGCATGAGGAAGACCTAAACATAGCAGGATTCACGAACAAGAGACAGAAACAACGAACTAGTGATCAAGAATCAGCGAACCAACGAATAAGAAAAAAAGAAACATAAGCTTTAACCTTGTTAAAAAAACGAGCCACTAGAAATCATTGCTGAATTAAAAAAATAGGATAGGGATTCAAACAAAAAAGAAAATCTCGAATCCTATTTGAAATTCGAGATATAAATAATTTGTGAATCCTAATTAAAATTTGAAATTTCCAATCAAACAATCCGAGATTTGAAATAAATTTTCATTTTTATTCAAAAATCGGTATGAAATTTGAGAAAATTCTATCCCAAATCCATAATCATTAGGAATCAAAATTGGCAACTCTCAACCCATACCACCTATTACCGCAGTAGTCCAATGATGCACATTTAACTCGTGTGAAATTATTAAATATGCTACGGAATGTGGACCTTTACGTGGTCAACATCCATACCAAAGCAATGGATTCGAACAAGTCAAACTAGGAGGATAAAAAGGAAAAAAAGAGAAATTCAAAGGGACATTATTACATTTTGTATCCAACCAACCAACACCAAAAGCTCTTAAAACAATTTTGTTATAATTGAAACATTTGCTCGCTAGTAATAAACTTATTCCATACAATCTTCTTCTTCTTTTCTTCTTCCTTTTTTTTAAATAAAAGAAAAAAAAAAAAAAAAAAAAAAAAATCTTTATTGGAGGAGGTATCAAATGGAGTAAACTCACAGAAATTGAAAGAATCTAAATGGCTTATATTTTATACTCTAAAACGTTTCTACCAGTAATTATTACATCATTTACTTGTTATCCACTCAGCAACTTTTACAACCCAAAATGCATCAACTCATGCTGAAAACCCAAGAAATTTTTGAGGGGGTAGATGCCCCTCTTTCCAACCCACAATGCATTACATACCTCCAAAATACAGCAAAGTCAACCACACCCACCACAAGTATACTTATCAAATGTTCATGAATGTCATTACAAAAGACCTGTTGTCCCAAAAGGATTGTTCGCTTGGGGATGTGTGACGGGATTCCCAGGAAAAGCTCCGAACTCGGTGTCACCAAAAGGATTTGTTGGGCTCATCATCAAATGCTGCTTCTGTGGCTGCTGCTGGTATGTAGGTTGGAATGGACCAAAGGGGTTGGTCTGTTGTTGGGCCATTGCCGCCATTTGAACTGGAGTAGGGGGAGCAACACTGTTAGAGACAGCAAATGGATCTTGTACCTCAAATGGGTTTGGTCCGGGTGTTCCATAAACAGGCTGCTGGGTAGCTCTATATGCAGCTTCATCGTACAAACTGTTCAGAGTGAGGGAGTCCAGTCCACCAGCCTAACATGCATTAACAACAGAAATACTTCATTAGGAAAAGACCCGTTCACTTCCCACACTCAATTTTGCAGCAACAGATGAAATCATTCACAAGATAAAACAGAGAAAGGGCCTACCAACTGCCGCTCATTGGCTGAAGAGATATTGGTACTTGGTGTGGTGACCAAGGCAAGTTCCCAACCAGTGGGATCAAAATCTTTTGTTATACCAGCACCAGAGTTAAATGCAGAAGCAGCAGCGGCACCTGCAGCAAAAGTGTCAAGTATAACAAGCAACCAAAAATTGCAGAAATAGCACTAATGTCACAGTCACATGAGAGAAAAATAAAATAAACATAAAAAAAGTACCGGGTTCAGGAGGTACTATGGCTAGAGCTAAGGTGTTACTTTCCTCAATTGCAGAAGCATCAGGTTCAGCGTGACTCAATCCCTGAACCCACCAAAAAGAATGAGCATAATCACATACAATAAAGAGGGCGAGCTCTGATTAAGGATCAATTGATGGAACAATAAGAATCAACTTCTGATAGATTACCAGCAGATCACCAGTATCCATGTTGTTCTGAGGAGGGGCTGGAGCTGGAGTAGGTGGCACATCCTCAACATTAGTTACGGCAACAATATCAGAAGGAGGTGCCTCAGGTTCATCACTAGGTACATCGGCATCTTCAGAAGGACCTTCTTCTGGTCTGTATGTCAGTAGCTGTTTATAGTGACAAAAAATTAGATCGATTATCTTCTCAAAACAATGTTCATTTTGAGCCAAAAAGATTATGAGTCACAATAAAAATCAGTGACGTATTGAGCACTAAAAGTTAGTTAATGGTGATACATGAACCAATTTCATCAATCAGAGGCCATAACCTCAGCAGAGAAAGTTGCCGTAACATTTCTTAATGCCCTTGTTACCTCTAATATTTCCTTCTCATCACTCAAATCAAATTACTACTTGTAGACAATATCCTTGATGTTTGTTTCACATAGCAAAACTCATCTTAGGCAGCTTCATATCATCATATTATTAAATTATCATTCCTACCTTTCATATCAGTGTTCGAAAACGCACCACCTAGGAGCGCGGTCGAGCTGCCGTGCCTAGCCCCAGATCGTTGGGGCCAGGCGGCTGCTAAAATGTGCGGCGTTTGCTGTCCATTCTAATGTAATTTTGCAGCCAAAAGCCACTGTTGACCACCGTCGACAACCATTTTGAAATCCTAACCCTAATGAGGCTGGTTTTTACACCCTAACCCAAATTTTACAAAATCAATTCTCTATCTCATAAATTTCAAAAAAAAATCCCAATTTTCAAAACATAAACCCTAATTTCTTCAATTGTTGGTTTCGCATCAAACTGACCCTCTGTAAATCTTTTAGATCACTCAAACAACATTTTTCTAAGATCAATTTGTCCAAATTCCACCAAAATTGAAAATCCCCAAATTGACCTACTAACCAAATTTGGAAACCTCTATCGACCGAAGAATTGTCTAGGCCCCGCCTAGCTTAGGCTGCCGCACGACTAGCGCCTAACGCGTTTTAGAACGCTGCTTCATATAAATTGATTCCTTTTGTTCTCTCTTTTATAGTAAGAACCAGTCCACCCATGCTCATCTTTGAACATGTGTCCTCACTTACAGAACTGTGTATAATCCATAAAAGTTATGGCTGGCTGGTATTTGTGCTTTACCTTCAATTTAAATGGCATTCTTGATTCCAAGACATACCCCATCTTATCCGTCCCATCTTATCCGTCTGTCTCAACTTCCCAATTTTCTCCATTCCCTATGTGGATAGTCCACTAGGTGAAAAAACTGTTCACTTAGTGAGCTCTTGAGCATAATTTACTCCGTCTCTGTTCCTAATTTTGCTAAAACGCATTTCAAATTCGGCATCAGTTCTACCTATAATCAAAGTTTCCACCACCTTTATAGTCATGTTATTCTACATAAAGATGAGAAAAATGAACAAAAAAATGATAGTAATTTAGCGCGACAATATTTTATCCATAGATTATCAATGTTGGTAAACTTACCAATGGCTCACTTGGAACAGTAACCACTCGAGGTGCCTCTCTTATATACTCCTCCATTGTTATGAGAAAGGATTGTGGTGGCTGCAAAAGAAAACAAAAAATTAATGAAAATTTTGTTTATTTGAACAAAGAAATTGACCTAGAACCAGCTAACATATTCAATCACAAAAATAGCCTTAATACCTCTCTCAGAACAGGAAACTGGAAATTCCTAGCAAGTTCCAATCCTTTGCAAACATCATAGAAATCAGAAAGGCCCCCTGCCTGCATCAAAACACCTAGATTATGCCTCCATAGAGAGAAAGAGGTATTTCTTAATCAGTGGCAACATATAACCTATTCTTAGGTAGATAATAGCTGTCAACCATGTTTTCAACTCAAATTAAGTTCAGAAAATCGATACATGGCATCACCTGCTGGCCAGCTCGTTTGTAGATCTCAAGGGCTTTGATAGCTTCATGCCTAGGCATCTCAAAAAACTGCAAAGAAATCAAAGATTAATTCGCAAAACAGAGACAAAGCATAAACAGAATCTACCTAAAACAAGACAATCTTGCATAATCAATCAATCAATCCAAATTACCTTATCAACAAGATTGATGATTCCATCATTAATGGCGCAGTATATTTTAAAGCTCTCTTTCAATACCTGAAAATAGTATACATTGGCAAGGTCAAAATAAGTCGTATAAAGTTCTAAATAAGTTGAAAATTTATTTACATTATACTATCCAAGGGGAAAAAGTGTGGGGAATGGAAGACAAATAAACTGGGGTCTGTGATTCTTTATTCTGAAATTATTTGACAATTTCATACCAAATGATAGATAAATCAATAATTTTGTCTGCAACTTAACCTACATTTTCACCAGTTCTGCAAATTTTTATTATTCATATGCAAGAAGCATTAAGAACACTATAAATTCACCAAAGAGGAAAAGATGGCAGACATGCCAGAGCTAGAGCATACTGAATGACATAATTATGAACAGCTGCACCTTCTGGCTGCAAAGACAGGAAGGGATCATCAGGGGAATGAATAACAACAGATACATGAATAAGAAATCTCCAAAATGACGACTATCTTAACAACAGATACATGAATTCAAGCGAAAGAAAATTAACTTTCAACAAGATTAAGAAAAATACCTGGCAACCAACCAAACGATGCATCAGCTGCTGCAAAGCAGGCAACTGCTCCAACAGTTCGTCGCATTTCAAATCCCTGGTTCTGCTGTAACCCTGCCCATTGAAGAGAGAAGATTTAAAATACCAAGAATGCGCAAAGATTAGAGTCAATCAAGCCCAAATAGTTCCATACAGTTCACAATGAGATAAAATAAATAAATAAATAGACAACACACTCATCAAAAATCAACACCATATTCATTTTATAGATATAACTTTATGAGTTTATATAACTCAAGCTACTCTCACCATCATCCGAAATAAGTCACCATTTTTCAAGTTTACCCAATTAATATTCCTATTTGTCATTTGTGAATACTCCCCTCTTTTGTTCTTCCTCAGGCACATTTCCCATCAACTGTTATTTCCATGTGATTTTTCCGGTTCAACAGAAATGTTAGAATTATTAACTTTGGTGCATACTGTTAGGGTCGGTGACCATGAAGACATGCAGAGGAGCGGGCCTGGGCTCGAGCAGGCTATAGGTAATGATCCAGATGCAGCAGCCCATTCAGTTGAGAAGCCACACATTCGGTTTGTTTATGAAAGAAGGGCAAACAAGAAGAGCACGTGAAGAGGAAAGATGGGACAGCTGGCGAAGTGACGTGGATAGAGTTAGTTAGGAAAAAAGAATATATATTATGTAATAATGAATCATGGATTCTTTGTCTTTGTCTGGTATTTGTTGAAATTGTTGTTAGCATGAAATTGTTGTGGAGCAGGCCTGGGGGTTGCTTGTTTTTCCTTGTTCCATGTTATTTTGTTCTTTGAGTACTCCTTGGTTATCCAGAATATATAATTCTTCATTTCATTCATGAATTTTGATTGTCTTTGAAACAATTAGCAAATGATTTATCAATTGGTCCGACCTGCCGGATTTGTATGAGCGACGATGGCAGCCACAATGATGGAGGCGAGAGTGGAAAATCTGGAAAAAAACGTCGGCCGGGTTGAAGGAGAAGTGAGAGGGGTTCGACGGGATGAGGAAATCCTATCGTCACAGTTACAAACGATTAGGGGAGATATTGATGGGATCAAAAAACAAATGGAAACAATGGAAAATATAAATCAAAAACTAGAAATTATGGATGAATTCCGCATTCACATGATGAAGTGGATGAAGGGAAAGAACCAAGTAGAAGAGTTGGGAGAAGCAAACGCAGGTGAGCCAAATCAAAACCTAGATCTGGTAACAACTCAAACTTGTGGTTCCAATGGCCCACACACCATGAATGCAGCTGCGGAAGGAAGCACTTAGGAAGATGAGGAAGGAGAAAGAAGGATGATGTTGAAGAGGGTTTACCTTCCCTACTTTGATGGCGTTGACCTAGTGGGGTGGGTAACTAGGGCGGAGCAATTCTTTGAAGTTCATCGGACGAGGCCAGAAATGAACTAATGAAGGTTCCATTAGGGATGGTTAGCATGCAGGGTCCGGCCATTCATTTGTTTCGGTGGATCCAGAAAAAAAAACCCCGGAGATGACTTGGGAAATTCTCATTAACGAGTGTTGAAAATCATGTTTTTTATATTCTTTAATATAGAAAATTTGGTAGTTATTATATTCCCTGATTCTTAGGGATTTAGGAGATTTCCTATTTTGCTCTTTCCTGTTTTATTCTTTCCTAGTTTAATCCTATTTTATTCTTTCCTACTTTAGTCACTACAGATGTGTATATATATGTATTGAACAAACCTAATTCTTTGTCATAGTATCAGAGCTTTAGGTTCCCTCTTTTCATTATTTTGCAAAACAACTGTCAGTTTTTTTTTCTGGTTCTCATTCCAGAACTTTATCTATCCAAATATCTAGGTAGAAAATCATTTGTGTTCCATGGGGCCCTAAGAAGGAAGATCCAAAATATGATGTGTGGGATAAGGAAGACTCGATGATGATGTCTTGGCTTTGGAACTCTATGTCCCCAGAAATCAGTGATACTTGTATGTTCCTCGATACCGCCAAGGATATTTGGGAGGCTGTGTCAAGCAAACGTATTCAAAGGTTCGTGATGCTGCACAAATCTATGAGATCAAGACTAAGATTGCTGCCACTAAACAGGGAAACCAGACAGTTACTGAATATTCCAATCTTTTGCAAAGCCTTTGGCAAGAGATGGATCATTACCAATGCATTCACATGAAGTGTAGTGACGATGCAGCCACGCTTAAGAGGTTTGTTGAAAAGGACAGGATTTATGATTTTTTAGCTGGACTTAATATGGAATTTGATACAGTGCGGGTTCAAGTCCTTGGCAAGGAGGATTTGTCGTCTCTCAACGAGACAATCTCAATCATTCGTGCTGAAGAAGGAAGGAGAGGAGTTATGGTTGAGAATATTTATGTTGAAAGCTCAGCGTTAGTGTCAAAAACAACTAAAAAGAATACCATTTTTGAGCAGTCATTCACTGAAGAGAACAAGCAGCCAGGGCAGTCAAAGCCTTTTAACAGAGACAATTTGTAGTGTACCTACTGCAAAATGAGTCGTCATACCAAAGAAAAATGTTGGAAGCTTCATGGCAGGCCGCAAGCCATAAATAAAAATGGAACAGTGAGGATTGGACAATGGAGAGAACAAGGTCAAGCTAATATGGTTGGAATGCAATCAACTGAGGATAACAATAGCTCAGAGCCGTCACTTGAATTCAATAGAGATGAGATTGAGAGATTGAAGAACCTTCTTGGGTCGTTGGAGAAACAATCATCTTCGGCAGGCACTTGCAATTTAGTTGTTTCAGGTATATCATCATCTTCTTACGCTCTTAGTGCTTCAAATAATGTCACTCCTAACACATTGGTCATCGACTCGGGAGCCACAGACCATATGACTTTTTCCTCCACGAAATTTATCTCATACACGCCCTGTCCTAGCAATAAGAAAATCATTATAGCCGATGGTTCAATCACTACTGTTGCAGGACAATGAGATATTTTATTAGTGATTCACTTACACTAAAAAATGTTCTCCGTGTCTCGAAATTATTCACCAAGTCTATCCAAAAATTGACCAAATATGCTAATTGCAATGTGATTTTTTTACCCCTCTCATTGTTTATTTCAGGAACGGGGGACGAGGAAGATGATTGGACATGCTAAGGAGAGAGATGGTCTATACTATCTTGAAGAACCGAGTAAACAACTTAAGATTGAAAATCGTTTTCTTTTGTCATTCCTTACCGAGTCATGGAAATCCAATAAAGATAAGATATGGCTTCATCACCTTTGTCTTGGTCACCCGTCATTTCATGTTCTTAAAGTGTTGTTTCCTTCATTATTCAATAGACTATCAGTTGAAAACTTTCATTGTGATGTGTGCGAACTCGCAAAACACAAACGTTCTGTTTTTCCAATAAGTAATACAAGAACTTCTATTCCATTTACTCTTATCCATAGTGACATTTGGGGGCCTTCTACGGTGCCAAGCATTTCTGGGGCTCGTTGATTTATTTCGTTTATTGAAGATTGTACTCGTATGACATGGATTTTTCTTTTAAAAAACAAATCAGATGTGAGTCATGTATTTCCAACTTTCTTCAATATAGTCAAAACACAATTTGGAGTAGGAATTAAACGGTTTCGATCTGACAATGCCAAATATTATTTTAATCAAACCCTTTCTCCATTCTTTCAACAACACGGTATCATTCATGAGTCATCTTGTATTAGCACTCCCCAACAAAATGGAATGGCCGAACGAAAAAATGGCCACCTTTTACAAGTCACTCGAGCCTTTCTTTTCCAAAAACAAGTTCCAGAGAATTATTGGGGAGAAGCTGTGTTAACTGCAGCTCACATTATAAATAGACTTCCCACCAAGGTACTTGGTTTTCAGAGTCTCGCACAAATCTTTGCAAAGTTCTATCCCAATTTCCATGTCACAAACAATCTGATTCCCAAAATATTTGGTTGTGTTGCCTTTGTTCATGTCCATTCTCAACATAGGGGCAAGCTTGATCCAAGGGCTCTCAAATGTGTCTTCGTTGGTTATTCATCTACTCAAAAGGGCTATAAACTATCATCCTCCCACACGAAAATTTCATGTGTCTGCCGATGTCACATTTGTTGAAGACGACCAATAGTTTCACGACCCTTATCTTCAGGGGGAGATGTCATTCATGGAAGATAAGGACAAAGAGTCTTTCCTTCTTGAGCTGCCTGTGTCTAAGCCATTTGAGTCTTCATCTCCTCCTTTAGAGCTGCCTGTAGAGCCCGAGTCTTCATCCTCTCATGTAGAGTCTGAGTCTGTTCCTGACCGCCAGTCCAATTCTTCTATGCATCGTGTCTCAATCGAAAATGACATACCTTATACACCAAAAGCACAAAAATAAACCAAACTCGCCCTGAGTCCTTTGCTAAGGTTTATTCAAGAAGGAAAGGGTCATTCTCTCAGCCTGTGTAGGAACAATCATCTGACTCAAAGCCTGTGACTGTTGAGGTAAGTACTTCTCTTAATTCTAATATTTCAGACACTCAAACAGAAAATGACTGACATTCTTATAGCCCTTATGAAAGAAACTAGGACTTGTACCCAACATCCTTTGTACCTTTTCATGTCCTACAAAAACCTATCCCATAACCATAAGGCCTTCCTCACTAGTCTAAACAGTATCGCCATTCCTAAAACACTATCCGAAGTACTAGGAGATGAGAATTGGAGGAATGCCATGAAAGTGGAGATGGAGGCTCTAGAAAAGAACCAAACATGGGACTGTTGGTGAAATTGCCGAAAGGACAAAAATTGGTTGGGTGCAGATGAGTCTTCACTGTGAAATATAAGTCTGATGGTTCATTTGAGAGGTATAAGGCGAGATTAGTTGCCAAAGGTTATACTCAGACCTATGGCGTGGATTATCTTGAGACATTTGCTCCAGTTGCAAAGATGAACACTGTGAGGTTGTTATTGTCATTAGCAGCCAACTTTGGATGGAGATTACAACAATTTGATGTAAAAAATGTCTTCTTACATAGGGATCTTGAAGAGGAAATCTACATGGAAGTTCCTCCAGGATTTGATTCTACAAATAAAGAGCAAGTAGTATGCAAATTAAAAAAGGCATTGTATGGACTCAAACAATCTCCGAGGGCTTGGTTTGGAAAGTTTACCAAAGTTATGTTAAGTCTTGGATTTAAGCAAAGTCAAGGTGACCATACCTTGTTTGTGAGACATTCGACTTCAGGGGGAGTTACAGTTTTGCTGGTCTATATAGATGACATAATAGTGATTGGAGATGACATGGAAGGAATTGAAAGGTTAAAGAGATGTCTGGTGAAAGAATTCGAGATCAAAGAGCAGGGCAAATTAAAATACTTTCTTGGCATAGAAATGGCTCACTCTCGGCAAGGGATTTCATATCCCAACAGAAGTACGTAATAGATCTCTTGAAAGATACTGGCAAACTTGGGTGTAAGCCAGTTGACACACCAATAGAGTCCAACCATAAACTAAGTGATGTCCCAGAAGATGCTGCAGTGGATAGAGGTAATTATCAAAGGCTTGTTGGAAAATTGATTTATTTGTCACACACTAGACCAGACATAGCATATGTTGTTAGTGTAGTGAGTCGTTTTATGCATAATCCCAAGGAGACTTATCTCAGGACTGTGAACAGAATCTTACAATACTTGAAAGGTTCTCCAGGTAAGGGGATCTTATTATTAAGCCTTGAAGCTATACCGACGCTGATTACGCAGGATCACTTGATGATAGTAGATCAACCTTAGGTTATTGCACGTACTTGGGTGGAAATCTGGTCACTTGGAGGAGTAAAAACATAACGTAGTTGCAAGATCGAGTGCAGAAGCAAAATTCAGGTCAATGGCGCTTGGAATTTGTGAACTCCTATGGCTGAAGATAATTTTGAAAGATTTGAAGGTCAAGTGGCAAGGTCCGATGAGATTGTATTGTGACAATAAGTCAGCTATCAATATTGCACATAATCCGGTCCAACATGATCGCACAAAGCACATAGAAGTTGACAGGCATTTTATAAAGGAGAAACTTGATAGTGGCCTGATTTGCACTCCATATGTCACCACAGAGAATCAGCTTGCAGATGTACTCACAAAGGGGTTGTCCAGTGCAGTTTTTCAGAATTTAGTTGACAAGCTTGGAATGGATGACATCCATTCATCAGCTTGAGGGGGAGTGTTGAAAATCATGTTTTTTATTCTTTAATATAGAAGATTTGGTAGTTATTATATTCCCTGATTATTAGGGATTTAGGAGATTTCCTATTTTGCTCTTTCCTGTTTTATTCTTTCCTAGTTTAGTCCTATTTTATTCTTTCCTACTTTAGTCACTACAAATGTGTATATATATGTATTGAACAAACCTAATTGATATAATAAAAATTCAACATTCTGTCAACGAGCTATACAAGAGATTCAGTTATAGGGCAGTGCAAATCCATTTGAGTTCTTAGCGACATTGAAACAAGACGAATCAGTCGAGGAGTATGTGGAACAATTTGAGCGGCTGGCGTCTCACGTCGATGATTTACCGGAAGAACAATACGGGGATATTTCCTGAATGGATTAAAGGAGCAAATTAGGCGGAAGGTCAGGATATTTGAACCCACTAACATTATCTGTGCCATGGATCTTGCGAGGATGTTGGAGGAAGAAACCGCTAATGCTAAGGCACTGAAACTAGTGTGCAAGGTGAGGGCAGAACAGTGATCTAAAACGCGCCGCCTAGGCGCGCCTAGGCGGCGCGTAAACCATAATCGGCCACCAGCCGAGGCGATTTCCACCAAATCGGTGGTGGAAATCGCGCGACCAAGTGTGCGGCGTGAAATCGGCGCCTAGGCGCCGATTTCGCCGTTACTCGGTCGCGTAGGCGCCGATACACGGCCGCTAATCGGCCGTGTATCGGCGCTGCAATTTTTTTTTTTAAGGGCCAAAACGACGTCGTTTTTAGGGGTTATAAACCCCCAAAAACGGCGTCGTTTTGGGGCGTTAATAACCCTCCAAAACGGCGTCGTTTTGGGGGGTTATTAACGCCCCCAAAACGGAGCCGTTTTGGGGGCCTTTATATAACAAAAAAAAAAAAAAAAACCCTTCACAGTTTCAATTCCCTCTCAAGCCGTCTCTGTTTTCTTCTTCGTTTTTGTTCAGTTTGTTCTTGTTCTTCACGGTTTCTGAGTTTCTTGGTAAGTATTTGTTTTTAATTTTTATTTTTGTTAATTGTAGCTAAATTTCATGAAAAATTAGTAGTTTTTTTTTGTTTATTTTGATTTCGAAATTAGGGTTAATGTTTTTAATTTTAATTTTTGTAAATTTAGTTAGATTTCATGAAAAATTAGTCTTTTTATTTAGTTTGATTCCGAAATTAGGGTTTTTGTTTTTTATTTTTTATTTTTGTAAATTATAGCTAAATTTCATGAAAATTAATTAATTTTTTTGTTTATTTTGATTATGAAATTAGGGTTTCTGTTTTTTATTTTTTATTTTTGTAAATTATAGCTAAATTTCATAAAAATATGAGTTATGAAGCCATATATCCATCTTCACACAACAATTATCCCCCTTCACGCCTAGCCACATAGCTCCCACTACAGCCTTCACTCTCGCATGTACATGTCAAAATCCTAGACCTGCACTCAGCACACACACTCACGTCCCTCCATAAAAATACCCTTCACTAGCAGCCCACTCATCACGCCCAAAGCCCCTCCTTCATCATGCCTAAACACTGCCAGTGAACTGCCCTTCATCACGCCCAAAGCCACTCCTTCAGCACGCCTAAACACTGCCAGTGAACCTGCCCATTGACCACAAAACAAAGCCACCGAACTGCAACCTTATTTCGCCACAAACAGCCCATTATCAAACTGCCAGACCAGTAACAAATATAACCCTGAAACCGTGACCCTAATTACCCAAACCTAGTCCCAAAATAGTGACCTGAACCGCACCATAATCAACCTTTAACTGCAGCCCTATAAATAAAATTCTGTATATATTTTTCAGTTGGATGAATGTTAATCTAATACAACTGACATTGATTAAAGGAATTGATTCATTCTTAATAGGGTTAATGGCTTCTTCTTCCGCGGCTTCTAATTCGCAGAGTAGTCCCGTTCTTAAACGGAATTCAAATGATGTTGGATGGGAGTATGGGGCTTTAGTGGATCCAAATAACTTGGATAAAGTGAAATGCAAGTTGTGTTCAAAAATTTTTCCGGTGGAGTTTACCGAATGAAGGAACATATTGGACATATATCGGGGAATGTTGCAAAATGTCCAAAGTCTAGTAAAGAAGATCAAGAGAAGTGTAGACAAGCCATTTTAGAGGCAAGGAATAGGAAGAAAAGAAAAGAGAAGCATGTTAGTGAGATAAGGCAAGGAGTTAATATTGGGGGCGATGAAGAAGAAGCTGAAATTCGTGAAATAGAAGAAGAGTTAGATTCAAGGCCCCCTCGGCATCGCGGCCCTTTGGATAGGTGGACAGTGGTAACCCCTCCTGATTCTTCAACTGGTGATGGTAAAACAATGCGGCAACAAAATATTAATGAAGCGTTTTTTAAAGAAAAAACGCATAATGTCAAGCGATTTGTTGCTAAGTGGGTGTATGAATCCGGAATTCCTTTCAATGCTATTGACAATGACAGTTGGATAGCGATGATGGAAGCAGTTGGTCAATTTGGACCGGGTTTCAGAGGTCCTAGCCAATATGAGTTGAGGGAGCCATTGTTGAAAGAGGAAGTTGCAAGTGTTAAAGATTTCCTGAAACTACATGAGAAGGAGTGGATGGAGAACGGGTGTTCTATCATGACAGATGCTTGGAGTGATAGGAAAAGGAGAAGCATTATGAATTTGTGTATTAATTGCACAATAGGCACCACTTTTCTTTCTTCCAAGGAAAGTTCTGATGTGGCGCATACTGCGGAGCACATTTATGAGTATGTGATGACGGGCATTGAACAAGTGGGGGCGGAAAATGTGGTCCAAGTTGTAACAGACAATGCCTCGAATAATATGGCCGCGGCAAAGTTGTTGAAGGCGAAGATGCAAATATTTTTTGGAGTTCATGTGCTACTCACACCATCAACCTAATGCTTGAAAGTATTGGGAAATTGCCGAGATACAAGAAAACCATTGATAGTGCCAAGGCTTTCACCATTTTCGTGTATGCCCATCACAAGACTTTGTCCATGATGAGATCGTTTACAAAACAGAGGGACATAGTCAGACCGGGAGTAACTAGGTTTGCTTCAGCTTTCTTATCCTTACAAAGTTTGATCGAGAAAAAAGAAAGTTTGCGAACCATGTTTGCTAGCGCGGAATGGGATGAGTGCATATGGTCGAAGCAAGCTAAAGGGAAAGCTGCATTTGCCACGGTGATGAGTATCTCTTTTTGGAATGGGGTGACCCAATGTTTGAAGGTGTTTGCACCTTTGGTGAGAGTGCTTAGATTAGTTGATGGGGATAGAAAGCCATCCATGGGGTTTGTTTATGGAGAGCTAAAGATTGCAAAAGAAGAGATCAAGGATGCATTGAACAATATTGAGAGTAATTATCGGCCAATCTTGGAGATTATTGATAGTAAAATTGAAGGGCGGCTTGATACTCCATTACATTGTGTTGCTTATCTTTTAAATCCTTACTATTACTATAAGGATTCAAGTATCGAGTACGATGTGAAAGTAATGGATTGCAGTATTTACGGTTGTGGAGGCTTTCTTCCCCAATGACATCGACATGCAGAGTAAGGTGATAAATGAGGAGTTGGCTTCATACAAGGCAAAAGAAGAAGCTTTTGGTAAAGAAGTGGGGGTAAAAGCATGTCGGGTATCGATTGATGTTTTTAATCCAGGTAAAAACAAAGTATTCATTTGAATTATTTTGCAAAATATATAAAAAATCTTATATTTCATTCAAACTATTTATGTTCATTTGTAGTTTCATGGTGGCGTACATATGGACATCATACAACGAACTTGGTAAAAATGGCAAAAAGGATATTGTCATTAACCACTAGTTCATCCGGGTGTGAACGAAATTGGAGCACTTTTGAGGGGGTAAATATTTAACATTAGCTAAATTTTGATTATTTTATTTTTTAATTATTAATATTAATTGATTTATTTAAATTATTTATGTAGATTCACACGAAGAAAAGGAATAGACTAGATGTGAATCGATTAAACAATCTTGTCTATGTTTCCTTTAATGCCAAGTTGAAGAACAAAAGCAAAAGGGAGAAGGATTTGAAAGTTGATGGATTAGAAGCCAAAGATGCTACTAATGCACAAGGATAGATCGTGGAGGGTGGTGACTCTGGTGATGATGAAAAAGTAGAGCCCGGTTCAGGGCTTACTTGGAGGATGGTTGGAGAAGCATCTGGGGTCGATGACATATTACAACCTCGAAAAAGTGCCAGAAATGTTGAATACAGAGAACTTGATCAAGATGATTTTGATTCTGATGAAGAACTTCAAGATGATGAGTTCGAATTAGATGAAGAATTAGATATTTAGTATAGTTCAACTTTATTATAGGATGATGAACATGAACTTAATTAAATGATATTTTATATCATTATGTGGTTGATTGAGTTTGATTAATGGTTTTATGTTTATTACATTTTGTTTGAATTTATATGATTTAGATTATTTATGAATTATGATGTTGGAAAATATTATATTTTTAACTGCCTGCCGACTAATTGTCTAGGCCCCGCCTAGGCCCCGCCTAGGCGCCCTAGGCGCTAGGCGCTGGGTCGCCGCCCGACTAGCGCCTAGCGCGTTTTAGAACACTGGGGCAGAACACAAGGTTGGGGACGACCCAATCACGTGCCAGTTTTCAAACACAAGGAGTCCTTAACAAGAATGATGGGCTGGGAAGTGGGCCTAAGAGGCTAGGACAAGTGGGTTGAGAGTAGCTTCTAATGGGATGGGGCAGGACCGTAATTTCACCACCCAAGGGTTTGCCCACACCAAGTCAGAATGGGGAAAACCAACGAGGTCACCATCAGGGTACTCACAAACGAAATCTAGACACTAATGATAGCTTATTTAAGGATTAGTTATCAATAATTTTTTGAACATACTATAAATTATGAAGAAAGTAATGTATTTTGGATTACTTATCAATAGTTTTTTTAACATACTATGAATTATGAAGAAATGAATGTATTTTGGATTATTTTTCCGATTTCCGGATCGAGGTGCCCGCCTCACCGCCTCGAGGAGGTCCGCCTCGCGCCTCAATGGCCGGCCGCCTCGAGGCGCCGCCCCGTATTTTTAAGCATTGGTTCAGGGAGTGCTTCCATACACACAAACAACAGTCATAATGGTCGAATGGGTCGCAATTTATCTTATCAATAGTATATGGAAAAGCATGAGAAGGGGCTTTGTTTCAAGTGTGAACAACCATACTCCCCAATGCACAAGTGTGCTGTCAAGGCCTTGAAAATCACTATTCTGGCAGAAGACGAAGTGCTAGAGTTGGGCGAGGAAGATAGAGCTTCCATGGACGTTGGCGAACTACTTCCAACAGACGACTTGATCAACACAGTTATGGAGCTACCGATGTATTCGATTGGAGGGATCTCCAGACCTTGTACTAGGAAGCTGTGGGGTCGTGTGGGAAATGTATCAATTGTGGTAATGATTGATAGTGGAGCGAGTCATAATTTCATCTCTTGTTCACTCGTGGAGAAACTAGGGTTAATGGTGGAAGGAACGCCTCTGTTTGAAGTGTGTTTGGGGATGGCCATCGAACGGACTCACAGGGTGTCTGTCGTGACTTAGAGGTGGATTTGGGAGAAGTTATAATCAACATTGATGGATATTTGTTTGAGCTAGGAGTAGATTTGATTTTGGGTGTCTCGTGGCTCGCAGAATTGGGGGAAGTGTGCGTAGATTGGGGGAAAATGTCGATGAAATTCGAGCACTTGGGCAGACTATCACCATCAAAGGAAATCCCTCATGTCGCTCACCAATTTCATTGAAGTCCTTAATGAAAACCACTGAAGTTGAATTTTGTGGTGCGATATTAGAGATTGCCAGTGCTTATCAGAGGGGAGAGGAGCGATAAGAAACAAATGAACCAAGGAGTAATGAGCTCGACCAAGTATTGAGAGAAAATACCAGTGTGTTCCATGAACGGGTTGGATTACCTCCGAATAGGGCTTTTGATCATGCCATTGTGGTTAAAGGAGGAGAAGGACCGGTGCGTGTCAGGACTTACCGATATGCACATTTTCATAAGGATGAGATGGAGAGGATGGTGAGGGAGATGTTGATGGCCCGTGGCCGGAATAATTCAGCCAAGCAATTCACCCTATTCGAGTCCCGTGGTACTGGTAAAAAAAATGGAAGCTGGAGATTCTGTGTGGACTATCGAGTCCTCAACAACATAACGGTGGCGGATAAATATCCGATCCATGTAATCGAAGAGCTGCTAGACGAGATCCATGGGGCTCAGTTCTTCTCGAAGATCGACTTGCGATCCGGATATCATCAAATTCGGGTTAAGACCGAAGACATAGCTAAAACTGCATTCCGAACCCACGAGGGTCATTACGAATTTGTGGTTATGCCCTTCGGGTTAAAATGCCCCAGCTACGTTTCAAGCAGCCATGAATCAAATTTTCAGACCTTACTTACAGAAATATGTTTTGGTGTTCTTCAATGACATCTTAGTGTACAATTCTTGTTGGGAGCAACATTTGGTTCATCTAAAGAAGGTGTTAGAAACACTGACCCAACAAGGGTTTGTGGCTAATCGGAAGAAGTGCCAATTCGGAAAAGAAACTGTCAACTATTTGGGGCATGTGATTAGTAAGGAGGGTGTAGCTGTTGACCCGGATAAGATAGAAGGCGTCGTGAAGTGGCCACCACCGCAGACTGTTAAGGCCATTAGGGGATTCTTTGGGTTGACAGGGCATTATCGGAGGTTCGTACAGGGTTATGGGAAAATAGCTAAACCCTTAACGGAGTTGCTCAAGAAGGATAGGTTTAAATGGAACACCAAAGCTCAGTCTGCTTTTGAAGAGTTGAAGAGGCTCTTTAAGACAGCTCCGATCCTAGCCACGCCGAATTTTTCCGAAGTCTTTGAGATAGAATGTGATGCTTCGGGAAGGGGAATTGGAGCAGTACTGATGCAACAGAGATGACCTATAGCATATTTCAGTAGGGCACTCAAGGATAGAGCATTGCTCAAATCCACTTATGAAAAAGAATTAATGGCCATGGTTCTTGCAATTCAGCACTGGCGGCTATATCTACTTGGCAGAAAGTTCAAAGTTTTTACAGATCAAAAGAGTCTAAAGCACTTGCTCCAACAGGCTACTTATACTCTGGATCAACAAAACTGGAGTGCCAAGCTTTTGGGATACGATTTTGAAGTCATTTACAAACCAGGACGGGAGAATGTCGCGGCTGACGCGCTATCGAGGGTGCACGAGGTTGAGAATGGGGAATAATTGGCTCTCTCAGTGCCGTTGGGGGGGGGAAGCATAACAGGTTGCAAATGAGGTGCAATTTGTTTTGGAAGGGGGTGAGAGATATCAACAGATTTGTGGCGGAGTGTGAGGTGTGCCAACGCCAGAAATACCAGACCACTGCCCCAGGGGGCTTTTGCAACCACTATCGATTTCGGATGCTATTTGGGAAGATATCGCCATGGACTTCATCACGTGCCTACCCAAGTCAAGCGGATTTTCGAAGTAATTATGGTGGTTGTAGATAGGCTTTCTAAATATGCCCATTTCTTGATATTAAAGCATCCATACACAGCAAAGCAAGTAGCAGAAGTGTTCGGACGAGAGATAGTCTGTTTGCATGGTATTCCGAAATTGATTGTGAGCGATAGAGATCCAATTTTCTTGAGTCGTTTTTGGAAAGAATTATTCAAGCAACTCGGCACCACCTTAAGGATGAGTTCAGCTTACCGCCCGGAGACCGACGGACAGTCAGGTACTTAATCGCTGCCTGGAAACCTACCTTGAATGTTTTGCTTCAGAACAACCTAATAACTGGGCAGAATGGCTTCATTGGGCGGAATTCTGGTATAATACCAATTTCCAGGCTTCGCTTGGCACTACCCCCTTTTACACGGTTTATGGACGACCCCCGCCAGTCTTAAGTAAGTATGTTCATAGTGAAACCTTGGTGGAGGCAGTGGCCCAAGAGCCTCTGGAAAGAGATGAAGTCCTTCGGCAACTCAAGAGTAATTTACTGAGAGCTCAAGATCGCATGAGGAAGTATGGCAATGTGCACAGGAGAGATGTGTCATTCCGGGTAGGAGAGTGGGTTTATCTCAAGCTTCGACCTCATCGGCAACAATCTATGGCAAGGGTTAATGCCAAATTAGCAGCTAGGTTCTATGGACCTTTTCAAGTTCTGCAGAAGGTGGGTGAAGTAGCATATAAGTTGCGTTTGCCTGAAGGGTCACGAGTTCATCCAGTGTTTCACGCATCTCAGCTTAAGAAGGTAATAGGCACTGGGCATGTTCAGATGTCCCTGCCTGAGGAAATGGAAAAAGAGCGCCAAGTGCAGTGGATGCCAGAGTCCACACTTGCTCAAAGATATAAGCAGAAAGGAAATCAGCAGGTTGGTCAATGGTTAACCAAGTGGCAACATAAACCAGTGGAAGAAGCTACTGGGAGGATCAGGAGGACATCCTGCATCAATCTCCTGAATTTGGACTTGGGGACAAGTCCGTTGTTAGAGGGGAAGGCAATGTTAGGGTCGGTGACCATGAAGACATGCAAAGGAGTGGGCCTGGGCTCGAGCAGGCTATAGGTAATGATCCAGATGCAGCAGCTTATTCAGTTGAGAAGCCACACATTCGGTTTGTTTATGAAAGAAGGGCAAACAAAAAGAGCACATGAAGAGGAAAGATGGGACAGCTGGACGTGGATAGAGTTAGTTAGGAAAAAAGAATATATATATTATGTAATCATGAATCATGGATTCTTTGTCTGGTATTTGTTGAAATTGTTGTTAGTATGAAATTGTTGTGGAGCAGGCCTGGGGGTTGCTTGTTTTTCCTTGTTCCCTGTTATTTTGTTCTTTGAGTACTCCTTGGTTATCCAGAATATATAATTCTTCATTTCATTCATGAATTTTGATTGTCGTTGAAACAATTAGCAAATGATTTATCACATACCTTGTCCTCCCCTTGGACAGGTCTTGGAAGACGCTCAGCTTCTATATCATACTTTATAATCCAGAAACATTCAAGTCGTTCCTCCAAAAATAGTGCATATGTGCGTACCCATGCAGAGCAATCCCAGGCTGGATGAACAAATAAAAAATAATGAACTTAAAAAAGTACCATTTTAATTGTTAAGCATGCAAAAATCAAAGAACATTGATGGTAGTCATGAAAAATTGAAAAATGGAGATAAGAGCATCTAAATTCACCAATAGGACTTGAATCATCCTTAAAATTAGAAAGTTGGAGAATGCGCCCTCTCTGTTGGAAATTCAGAAGTTCTTCTCTGAAAGTAGGATCACCCTCCCTCAATGCCCTATGGATAACTACCAGTGTTTTTAATGCAACCTGATGAACAAGAAACAAAGTTACAATATACAAATTTTACTTATTCACCCTAAAAGGGGAAGATCTAGTCACTGAAAATAACTGAACCAGTGTAGATATCGAGCCCATGATATAATGTTCACAATGCACGAAAACATATGATGGAGTTCATGGACCTTGAATTTGAAATGCATGGATGGCATAAGTACCATATAGACAAGAAGATCATCAAAAGGATAGCTAAACACTTCACCACTTCTAACAAATCAACAAATGATTTTCCACGTCTACCACAAAGGACTGGGGAAAGGAACTCCATGTACTTTTAACAAACTTTTAGCATTGAGCCCAATTGTTGCCAATGGCTTTTAGAATATCAAAAATAGTTTTTAAAAAATATAAATTTTCCCTATCAACTAAAATGGGGAAGAAAAAGTATAGCTTATGCTAAGAAATCCTCATGCCACCAAACTTAATCCAAGTAGAGCCAAATATCTCGCAAGATGCCAAGGTAACCAATTAATGCGGTATCAAGCGAAACAAGTTTATTTCACATGAACTAGGACCGTTTCAGTGAAAGGGGTACTTTTTACAGATATAACCAAAAGATAATAGTGGAAATTAAAACTTTGCACCCCAAAGCACAAGAGATATATAACATCAATAAGAAATAAGGTATTATTACCACAATCTCTGGCAACAATTCCTTGAACTTGCTAAATTGGCCATATCCTCATATGACTAATTATGCACAGTTTTTATTGCAAACATTTCACTTACATTAAGCGAATTTAGGTTTAGCAATGGCCAATGTGAAAAGCCATAGACGGACAATCAAAAGAGACCAAATTTGCCCCTAAAACATTCACAGTAGATCTAAATACATGAATTCTTACAACATGAATGATCATAAACCAAATCGGTACCAAAATAAAACAAAAAACAAAAAAAACAAAAAAAAAAGAGAGAGAAATTTAGTATGCAATCAAAAGAATAATGGAATCAATCAAAATCAGTACCGTCCAATTGCGTGTTTTGGTCAATCTACGACCAAGAGCATGAATACAATAAGCAACATCTGCTCGAGGGCGAATTGCTGATGTGGCAACCAAGATTTCTGAAACAAATTTTCAATTTGTTTAACAAATCCCCAGTAAAAGGAGATCCATAAATCGAAAAATTAAACTAATAACAAAAAAAATGAAAAATTGCCTTACTTCTGAGGTGTCGCTCTTTGGGCGGACACTCGACGTGATTAGTAGCTTTGACTATGGCCACATCCAAATCCTAATAATAGCAGGGGAAAAAAAAAAAACAAATCAAAAGGTCGAATCTAAAAGAGAGAGTGAAAATGAGTGACGAAAGAAGGAAACGAAACGGCACCGCATAGTCGCTGTTGACATGAGCGAGGCCGACTTTGGTGGTGTCTTTGAGAGCGCCATAAGCCTTTCTCCACGTCTGAAGCGTTCCCATTTTGTACGGAACTTGCTGTTGCTCTTCGCCTCTCAGATCGCTCTCAGTTTCTTTTTATTTCAGTTATTTTTTTTATATAATAATATTTATTTATTTATTTTTATTTAATTCTTAATGATTATTACGTAGTGTTGGTGCCTGCTTTCTCTCTATTTACCGAGGGGACCAGAAATCCCCGAAATGTGAAATGTGTATTTTATAAATGATGCTCTCTTGATTTTTATCAAATAGGTCCCAAATTATACTAACTAGAGATGGTAATTTTCGGATTTCAAATTCACGCTTTATAATACTAAGTCTTTTAGTACATATAGCAATAATATTATAGTAGCAAAATTAAATAAAATTATAAAAATACTAATTAAAACAAATAAATACCATAATAGCTGTTGTCAAGTGGGCTATATTTGGCCTGCACTCCCTTCTTGTGTGTGTCTGTTTTCACAAGCGAAACATCAATTTTCCTCGTACTGAATCCTAGTAAAAACTTGAATTTGATTTTCAATTTAAATTTTATAGATAATTTATTTCTCAATCAATATTATTATAAACATGTTGATGGTGATTTTCGGATCCGAAAAGATTCGAAATATGAAGAAGGGTATTAAAGGGATTTTACTCACCAAGATGAGGGTGCAGGCCCAGAAGTGTCTGACCCGACCAGTCGATCAAATTCGATTACATTTGAAGACCGACCTAAGGATGTCAGTTTTGGCTTTGAAACGCAATGAGGGGGACTTGGGATGAACCAGCCGAGGCACAGTCCTGTACATTCGAGGAGGGTGATAATTGGAAGATACAAGCTAGAAGAAAATCATAACAGTTTAGACTGTCATCAAGGGAAGCTATTTCTCAATGTTTCTACATGCCCGTAACTAATGCAACCAAGGAGGAGCTTAATGTTGGCTTGGCCTTTTTTGAAGAGAATGTGAGGGAAGTGAAGGCATTACTATCGACCCGACCTGGTAGTAGATGCGAGGAAGGACATTACTTGTTTCGGTGGACCAGCCCGAGTATACAGGCCGGGGTTGTAGCATTATGTTCTTATATATACGACGTAAGCCCTAAACAAAAGTTTGAGCCTCCCAAGGGCTGATAAGAAAGGAATAGGCCAGCGGCTGATGGGATGGAAGAGAGCCTCAAACTTATCCACTGCTACACGCAACCGTGTAGGAATGGTTGAGATCCAGGCTGGCACATGGGCAGAGCATGTAGTAGTTACCAAAAGATGGTGAATTAATAAGGTTCAGATGGCATGGAGTGGTTGTGTCAGACGGCAGAGCTACTACTTGTAGGGTGGCTGGGAAAGAGAGCCTACTCGATAATGTCGCTGACGTCACGAGTTGGTAAAATAGTGGGTTTAAGCATATTATATAAAGGGGTTGAGAACTCATTGTAAGGGATTAGTGAATTTGATTCTGAGCATTTTTATAACTTGTAAAAGAGAGAAAAAAGCTTAAGCGAGAGAGAAAGAGCAGGCCGGTCTGCCCCGAGCTCGTAATAAAAGATTCTATTTCCTTTGAATACGTGGACGTAGGTTGGATCCATTCCGCCGAACCACGTTAAATCATCTGTTCTTATTTATGTGTTTTCTTATTTGCTTGCAAGTTTGATTTGGTTCCCAACTTACCAAACAAATTCACTACTTAGAAGAGGTTTGTTCGAGAAGTGATTTTTTTCTGAATCCCCCCTAGAATGAAAAAAATCTTCAACAGTTGGCGCCGTCTGTGGGAAACCGGTACGAAAAGCAGTAAACACACTAAAACGATGGCAAGAGACGAAAACCACAGAACTTCAGAGGTTTCCACGACGTTGTGGATGAAGAAGATGGAAGAAACCCTGCGAAACGAGAAAGATGATGCTCGAAGGGAAATGGAAACGACTGAAACCTTCATGAAGGCTATGTTGGAGAAGATTGAGAAGTTAGAGAAGAAGACATGAGAAGGAGGGGAAGAAGTGTTGGGGTTTCAGGCGATGAGGCGCAGCGGAAGCGCGGTTCGGGCAAAATCATAATTTAAAACTTTTTCAAATTACCGAATAAATTATTCAATATCTAATATGAATATTTTATTCATATTTCACCTAAACCTATTTATTCAATATCAAATATCAACATAAATAAGGTTGAAACGTCGCGAAACTTTTAAGAAAACTATTTTTCCGCAAAATGACGCAAAACACATTTTTGACCGAACCGACCACCCGACACTTATGGGGACTGCCCAGGTTAGCCCCAATAGTGTCAGGGCAGTACATGGGCTGCCCGAACAGTGACGGATTCATTGTTTGGACAGCCGTCACCCGGTTGGCTCAAAATCAACCCGGTAACACCGTTTTTGGCCGTTTTCGCTTATTTCAACTCTGAAACACTTTCCGTAAATTCTTACAACTCCCAAAACACATCCATTACATTCATATGACATCAAATTAATCACAAAATTTCCAGTTTTAATAGATCTGATCAGGAAACTGAAAATTATCAATTTTCAAGCTTTAAATCCAAATTTTCAAGATTAATCAAATTAATCAAGACACCAACCAAAGTCACCAAATATGAACAACCCAAGAACAATTCTAGGTGCCATAAGAGTGGTAATAACACTCTAGAATAGCAAATCATCATCTAATGATCAAATTGTAAACTAATTACAATAATTCCTTCCAATACACTTCACACATGCTTCAATCTCTTCCAATTCATCCAACAAACCACAAAGCCCTAATTTTCAGAATTTTAAGGAACCCTAGAACATTTCTAAATCATTAAGAAATAAGAAATCAAATTTCCAAGCTTAAGGTTTTGAAGACTTACCTTAAATCCCCTAAATCCTTAGCTTTTTCTTTGATTTTTCCTTCAATTTACCATGGATTCTTCAAACCATTTTGGAAACCCATTTTTTGAAGACTTTCGACCATTGTTGGAGCTTAAAGGAAAGAGAAAACAAATTTTCTAATTTAATCCCTCTTTGGTCGACAATAAGGGGCATTTTTGTCCTTTCAAAAATTTAATCAAATTAAATTTAATTAAATTTTATACTAACCAATCAAGATTGTGCACATAAAGTCTAATTTAATCCATGCCATGTTGACCAATAATAATTGGACAAATTTCATAACATTTATGGAAAAAGTTTATTAATTAATAATTCAAATATTTAACAATTAAATATCAAATAATTAATTAATGTAACTATTATTATATATGTATTTTATTTACAATAAATAACAAATACATATATTTATGGCATGTGTCAATATCTCATTTGACGAATAATTAATATGTATTTAATCGTATTATGTATCAAATACAAATACACAATAATTATTATCGGACAAAATCCCTTAATGCATGTGTTATCGTTTAACCGATTAAACGATCCGAATTAACTCATTTAATCCGGTGAAGTATTATGAATAATCTGTATTATTCATGTCGCGTTGCCCAAGTGCTCAACGAGTACACTTCATATTGTTGGACTTTCTAAGTTTAGGTTTATCCGTCACGAAATCCAATTTCGTGTCCATAATCCACCCACTCATGGATTATGACGACCACGGATAAACTCGTTAAACTATACAAGTCGAGGTCATTGCATACGTATAATCCCTCTGTCACAGGCTATTCGTATTATACCTGGGATATAGATGAAAACGTCAAATTCGTTCGGTATAATATAGTCGACTTTCAATTTACGATCTCTAAATAATATTCGGAACTGATTTCCGAAGTTATACCACGGCCATGGATTTACAAGATCGTAAACACGTGTGGATGCCTATGCCCTGTACACAGGACTAACGAATCCTATCATGATACGCACTGGATATCATGAGTATCAGTCCACACCCAACGAACAAGCGGAGGTCTGATCATGAATAGATCATTGACATGACTGTCATCAAAGTGTGGAGGATAACTCATATATCCCACTGTGGTATCTCATGTCAAATGACCAATATGCTCGCTCAACTCGAGAAAGTTCCTATTGACGTTGGTGTACCATCTATTAGGAAACCTTCAGTGAGTCGTTCAGTGTCTTATCAAATAAACACCTACATGTCTATACGAGTCTCCCGAGACTCATGGTTCACTGGGATAAACCATCGAACCAAGTCACGATATACGACATGTACTGGTCTCAGCGGATTTTACCAACCGACCCGTGTTAGTAAATCTTGACCAGGAACTTTATTTAAGGATATACATCTTATAGTGCACTTCCCAATGTCAGTTATAAACTACGTTATAACTGTGCACTATATTGTAAATCCTCGGGTCTTTGTCTAATATACACGTATCACTGAATCAAATTCAGTTTCGATCTAATCGTAATCAGATATCTAATCGTAATTAGATCGAATAAGTGTATAAAAGACAATGGTGCAACCAATAAATTAGTAATATTATGGAAAATGGAATTGCTCGTATTTATAAATCGGACATAAATACGATCCGGATTGGCACTCCGAGCACCAACCCTAATAAGAAGGCCCTAACGGAATGAGAGAGGAGATACCAATGGGAAAGTGGATCACCGGAGCAAACGGAGATCACGAAAATAGGAAGAAGAACACCTAGAGAATGAAATTTGTTTTCGTCGCCAACGCCATACCAATTGGGGAGCCGTGGGAGGAGGAGAGAGAAAAGTAAACCTTGAAATCCTCCAGCAATAGCCCATGCTTCGCGGAGAGTCACTTGGAGCGATACCTAGGAGAAGGGTATGAAGTTTCTGCTAGGGTTGGTGCTCGGAGTGCCAATCCGGATCGTATTTATGTCCGATTCATAAAAACGAACAATTCTATTTTCCATAATATTACTAATTTAATGGTAGCACCCTTGTCTTTTATACACTTATTTGATCTAATTATGTTTAGATATCTGATTATGATTAGATCGAAACTAATATCAACACTTCTAATTATTGAGGTCACTTTTCAATTTCTTAAGTCAATACTTCAAAAGTCGCAACTGATTCCACTAGTTTAGTAGAATCAACGGTGACACTCCCACTGCATCTTTTCTGACTTTATATGACATAGACCATCTAATGTCATAATTAGGATAAAAACGAATCTGACCTTATGGTTGCTGGCTAAATTCTCCATGAAATAGAAACTCGTTCTCAATATCTCAAAGATCACAAAGAACATGTTTCAAGATCCATCATATGGTCTACAACATATCAAAATAACTCGTAACAATTACGATTAAATTGATATCTTTAATTGCATATAATATAGTATTTATTACGCCATCATCCTATGATGCATAACATTGACTAGACATTTTAATCAATATCATTTTCGACAAAGGAAACATCATTTACGAAAGATGAATATTATATATATATATATAAAAGACACGTTAACTGTCAAATAGTTATACTAACTGTCATACAGATAGTCTTACTGTGTCCTTTATTAGATCATATCTAATATGCGACTAATGGGAGTATCTCACAAGTCTCTCAGTTTTATATCTTATATAAGACTTTATATCAAATATAACAGAGACTACTCACACTGCTTACACAGAGAAAAGAAGACTTAGGATATATAATACTAGAAAGAAATTTGTACGCTCCCACTGACCCTACTGACAAATATGTATTCTTTTTACTTCGATAAAACCAGACAATCTGACTAATATCAAAATCAGAGAACGTGAATTTTCGGAAAGCTTATCTGAGTCTACAATAGGCTCCCTAAGCCAGTATATCAAACTGTGATCTTAGCAGAATACAAACTCTAGGGCCATTCTAGAATGAACTCTTCAAACAAAGAAATCACGACGGATCTCTCATTCGAAGAAATCACTCAAGAACGCCACTTTGCATTCTTTAGCCAAAATACAGTTTAATATCAACATTAACTAACAGATCCTTAATTGTTCAATCAGTGCGACTAGAGACAGGTATTCTCAGAATCTATAATAGACTACTGAGAATGACCTTTCTCATTGTCATACTATAAAGGTCAAACCTTTATCAAGCTCACTATAAAGGTTATCATTCTCACATTTGACTTCAATAAGTCATGTCTTTTCTGCAATCGTCAACATCCAATGTTAACCATCAAGTAACAAAATAATTTAATTACTCGGGGTCATAGAAAAGATATTCTATCAAATAGAATACAATATTCCATTAAATAGAATAAATGATAAACCTTTCACTCGTACCTCCGAGGCACAAGTACTTTCAATTATATAACCATTATACAAAAGAAAGTCTCAAATCTCAAACTTTTCAAGATTCGAATTTTCTACTATACATATCATATACATAACTGTAGAAACTAATGGAACCTTAATTAAATAGATGAATTAGTGTAACTGGAGCATAACCCCAAGAGTATTGAAAACCAATTCGGTAATACTCAATATCAACGAATCAAATCATATAAGATTCGATAACTCTCACTGGCCAATTCCATCAAAATGGAATCGTGGAAGTTTAATATTGAGTAAGAATCAAATTCATTAAATAACTTTAGAAATAATTACCTTAAATTCATGTGTTTGATCATATCAAACATCTTTGAACAATTCAAAGACTCGCGATGAATTTTACAGTTTTCAACACTTCAAATAGACTATCTTTGAACCATTCAAAATATTCTATCTGTGTTTCATCAAAAAACATATTGAAAGTTCTTGAACCATTCAAGATGTTCAACATGTTCTCTTTTAGAAACACGTAACTAAGTCATGACAAATCATTAACTAAGTTACGGAGCATAGAAACTATCTAAGGCAATTTCTAATTCATTAAACTACATACATCCAATGTGTTAGTTTAATAAATCTGTGATCCAATGACAATCATTGGTTAAATGAGATTCAATCACATCATGAATACAATATTCATTAAATGGATAAGGATATGTGGTGTGAACTCGTATCAGACCATCCTTTACAATAAGGAATAATCATCTAATGCTTTTATAATAAAATCTCATAAAGCACAGTTCTAAGTTATTTATTTTACCGAATATTTTCTTAATGTTCATATTTCATTAATGACACTATTAGTCGTCTTAAAATATGTAACAACCGTTTATATAGAACAAGTAACAATCCAATAGTCACAAGTTCTGATATCAAATATCAAAACAGTTATTAAACATTATTTTAAATAAATAGACGGGAAATCTGGTATCCAATACCTACAGTTGTCGTATTGTGAGAATCAATATTCTCTATACACAACTACACACATCTCTTTTCTTAAGCTTTATAGTTTGCGTTCAATTATTCACAACAATTGCAAATAATTGATTAGCAAACTGTGTCAGACACGTGCCTTCTTAAAAGTCACTAAAGCCAAGAAACGTCATTATAAGACAAACAAATACTAAAGGGGTTTTCTTAATGCCAGTCAAGATTCTCGAGACATGAACTATTCAAGTCAATTCTTACTGCATAAGAAACTATTCTTTCAAGACTATTATATCCTAAATCAGATATCTATTTAGATTACCTAATCGTGACTTAGAAACTAAGTCACTAACCATATTGATTTACAAGGAAATCGGAACAACAGTTCCCGATGGTTTTAAACTAATCTAACAATATCCAAGTCTACTGTCTTTCTAGAACCTATTCAATAACTACGCAACCATAAGTAAAGTCAGAAAACCTATTCAAGTAATAAGCATGCAGTGGATTAGAAGTATAAATCTATAAACAATATAGAATAAAGAAAAACGAAAGCAACATTTTCCAAAATATTACACACTACTTAAGTTATGGATTTTAAACCAGCAGTGTCTCTGTAGGCATTGCATTTTTTGCATGTGAAACCCGATGATGAGTCTCAGTTGGAGGCAACTATCTTTTAAGTCGCGGGAAACGGACGTCGGAAGGGAAGCGTCAAGAATTGACGTTTTGTTGGATTTAGTTCACTTTTTTAGCTTCGGGTTCGCTGTTGAATCTCCTTTTTAAAACTTAACCTTAGCCCAAGCCCATTAAATCACCTCCATAAATAATTAAAACATTTAAAATACATGTCACAAATTAAATTTAAATTAAATCTAAATAAATTAAAATCAATTAAACTAAAATCAAATTAAATTAAATTAATAACCAATTAATTAAATTAAATGTTAAATTTAAAAATCACAAACCAATTAAATTAATTAAGTTAAATTCACAAATTAAATTAATTGCAATTCAAATTAAACAAATTAAAACAAATCAAATCAAATTAAAATACACCTAATATAATTGATTTATTTCCTAATTAATCCATGCACAAACCCTAATTGCACTACTATAAAATATAACACATTTGCAACCCTAAGGCTCTCTTTTCCTTTCTCACCACTCAACACTCACGGCCACAACAAAATAAACCCTAACATGAGACCACAAACCACAAACCAGAACAAAAGAGAACAAAAGAGAACAAACAACTCAAACAGCCTTCTCTCCATTCAAGACAAGATACGGCATCAACACTTTCGAAGCTCCTGCACGGCAGAGGAACACTCAAACAAACGCAGACACAAACCCTAGGAGACACTCTCCCTCTCGGCAAAACAATGAAAGAACCCTAATCACGCCTCCAGCGCACACTGCTCACAAGATCCACACGGCGATTCACCATATTGAAGGTAACACACATCAAAGAACCCTAAATCTCTCTTGGATCTTGGATTCTCTGCTGCTCTCTCTCAACCCACTCATGGCCTGACCACAAATCAACAACACACACATACTAACTGAATAAAACAAGATCTCACCGAGCCAAACACTCAAACCTAGACAGCACACACTCAGCCCACGCAATAAGCCACGCCCTCAAGTATCAAAACCCTAAATCACGCTAAGCACCACGTCCCTTCTCTAACTCACCCACTGGCCGATCAATCAACTCACCCTGAACAACCCACATGCAGAAATAATAAGCCCTAAACACCCCACTCACAAACCTGACAACGCCACTTGCCCCACTCATTAACTCTCAATCCACACTGCACACATTGCCTTCATCAAACCTTCTCTACACTGCCTTTACCTTGCCGCAAGCCACAAATCATCCACTGCCCCTTATTTCAGCTCCATATTCACGACAATACGGCCCCCTGGAACCTACCCCTTTTCACGCACATAAAACAGCCACAAAGAACCTACGCACGCCGAACAAAACTGCACCCTATCTTTCACGCATTCACTGCCCTCATCACACTACCTCAAGCCTACTTCCATTCAACATCAACACAGCCAACACTGCCTCGACAGCCCCCTCACTTAAACCCTAAATACAAACCTCAACCGCCACCTTCAAAGCCTTCAAAACGGCCTGCCCCATGCACAATAGCATATTGAAACAAACACTCACGCACCCTTCACTTCTCCCATGCCTTCACGCCTAGTGTAACAACAGCCCCCACTCATGTAAGCAACACTCACATACCCCTCACTCCCCCTGACCGATAGCCTCTCAAACCCTTCATCTATCAGCCTGCCATAAACCCTTTCATCCACGTTAGAAGCCCTCTATCACCTCACTCCACTGCCCAAAATAGTCCCCGAATTAACCCAAAACTGCACCTAAAAACTGCACAAAACAGTCCCAAAAAACTGCACAAACCAGTCCCTTAATTACCCCAAAACAGTCCCCAAACAGTGAACAAATACACCAAAAGAGTGACCTGAAAAACAGTAGCAAAACAGCAGCGAAACGGACCAAGACAGCAGCCCGAACCGCAAAACAACGAGGAAAGACGTTGAGTTAGTGAACCAAAAGAGTTGCGGATCATTCACCCTTCCAACGGACGTGTAACGCCCTTTCTTGGACGACAAAAGAGGTTAGACCTGAGGGTACCCTTTTATTCATTATCTTTCGTTTATTTTATTTAATTTGAATATTATTGCATGAGAGTCGTTTGAGGCATGATGTGATTGTTGGATAGCGGGATGTGTATTCCCTTTTGTGGTATATCGGATGGAAACCCGGACGTAAATTCCATAGTCGATTCCGAATGGACGGTAGTATGGTCTGCACTCGGGATACAATGCCACGTACCACTTAAGATACACGTATCTCGTCTCATCCAAATTTGTATTTGAGCATGTTATAGTATTTAGGTTATTCGTTTATTATTTAAGCATGGTTTAATTTAGTTTGTTATTTATTTGTTAAAGCATATTTAGGTTGTTCTTTATGCATGTTATTAGTTTATGATGTGTTTGGGTAATGATTTATACATGTTGATTTGATGGTTTAATATGCTCGTTGTGTTACATTGTGTGGAGTTATTTGGATGAAAGCATGATTAGATCTAAATACCCTTGAGCATGATTATTGAGTAGACTTTGTTAATTTATTGCACAAATCATATCATTACAAGTGACATAAGTAAGGGACCATTCCGAACCTAACGGTTTGAGGTCTTCCCTTGCGAGGGGTGAGTGCGGACTTAAACTTTTGTCCCGGTTCACACCGGGTGGCGACTCCATGTTATTTCGTACTTCCCAACTAGGCCGCGAGCCTAGACAGCGTCGTCAAGTTCTGTGTTCCCACAGTCTGGCTGTAGACAACAGAACCTGGGTGACGCCGTTTCTAGGCTCGCGGTACTAGTTGGGAAGTACAAAATAACATGGAGTCGCCACCCGGTGTGAACCGGGACAAAGATTTAAGGCCGCACACACCCCTCGCAAGGGAAGACCTCAAACCGTTGGGTTCGGAATGGTCCCTTACTTATGTCACTTGTGATGATATGATTTGTGCAATTAATCAACCGAGTCTACTCAATAATCATGCTCGAGGGTACTTAGATCTAACATGCTTTCATCCAAATAATTCCACACAATGTAACACAACAAGCATATTGAACCATTAAATCAACATGTATAAATCATTACCCAAACGCATCATAAACTAAGAACATGCATAATGAACAACCTAAATATGCTTTAACAAATAAATAACAAACTAAATTAAACCATGCTTTAAATAATAAACAAATAACCTAAAGACTATAACATGCTCAAATACAAATTTGGATGAGACGAGATATGTGTATCTTAAGTGGTACGTGGCATTGTATCCCGAGTGCATACCATACTACCGTCCATTCAAAATCGGCAATGGAATTTACGTCCGGGTTTCCATCCGATATACCACAAAAGGGGAACACATATCCCGCTCATCCAACAATCACATCATGCCTCAAACGACTCTCATGCAATTATGTATCAAAATAAATAAACAAGAATAAAGAAGATAAGTAAAAAGGGTGCCCTCAGGTCTAACCTCTTTTGTCGTCTCGAGAAAGGGCGTTACACGTCCGTTGGAAGGGTGGTTGATCCGATACTTTTCCGATTTGTCAACTCAACGTCTTTCCTCGCTATTTCACAGTTCGGGTTGCTGTTTTCACTCTGATTCGCTGATGTTTTACTGTTGTTTTCTGGTCACTGTTTGTGGTGTATTGTTCACTGTTTGGGGACTGTTTTGGTAGGTTTTTTAGGGGAATTCTAGGCAGTTTTTTATGTGGTTTTGGGACAGTTTCTGGACTATTTTCAGGGTGAAATTTTGGTGGTCAGGGGACTGTTTTAGGGACTGATTTGCAGTGTTTTTAGGCAGTTTACTGGGTAGGATTTGTTGACAATCTGTGAAGGTCAGTGTGCGTGGATATTCTGGGGGACGTGTAGCGTGAGTCTTTGTGCGTTTAGTGTGTCTAAGGGCGTGTAGGGCTGATGAACGTAAAGGGGCAGGTGTCGAAAGAAAATGATGGCGTGAAGGGCTATGCTTATGCGGCCATTTGGACTTTGTTAGGTTTAAGTGCTGTATGAAAAGGGGAGCTGGTGAGCGCGGCTTGGTGGCAGGTGCGTGAATTGCCAAGGGGCTGTTGAAGTTGCTGGGCTGATTTGTCTTTGCCGAGTGAGTGGATTTGTTTGTGCTGTGAGAGAGCCAAGGTGCTGGCCGAGAGAGGATCAAGTGGCGTATGGTTCTTTGAGTTGCTTTGTTTTGTGAGTGATGAGTGTGGTTATTTGGAGGAGGCTTGCTTTCTGTGAAGGCTTGTGGGGGGGGGGCGAGAGTTTTGGTTAGTTGAGTGAAGGTCTTATTCCAGGCCGTGAGAGGTGAGTCGGTGGAGTGGTATCTGGTTCGTGAAGGGCGTGAGGGCCAGGGGCTGGCTTGTGCATTTTTTGGTTCAGGGTTTGACGAGAGTTGTCAAGGTTTATTTTTTGCTCCGTGTGTCTTTTTAGAGGAGAGAAGAAGGCGTGTGGTGACTTTGTTATTTTTATTTCTTGGTCACTGCCGAGAGAGAGGAGGGAGGGCGTCTAGGGTTTCATTTGGCGTGAATGAACTGGAGGGGGGTGCCAGGAGAGAGCCTAGGGTTGGGTTATGTTATTCTTTTATAGTGAGAGGGTAGGAGAATGGAGATAGGTTGACTAGGGTTTATTGCCGTGGATATTAGAGTGTGTAGAGGAGAGACTTAGGGTTTTTTTATGTTATGTTTATATATTGAGGGAATTAGGGTTTGCATGGTTTAATTAGGAAATAATATCAATTAATTGGGTGTATTATTTTAGGTAAGAAATATGTAATTTGGGTGGGAATTTCTTAAATTAGGGGAGTGATTTAATTAAATTGTATTTTAGATTAATTTTAATTAGCTTTAATTTAATTTCACTTTAATTTGTTTTAATTAAATTTGGTTTAATTATTAGATTTAGTTTTAATTAAATTTCAATTTAGTTATTTAATTGGTTTTGATTTAATTTAATTAGTTTTAATTTGTGACATATATTTTAAATATTTTAATTATTTAATTTGTGAGATATATTAATGGGTTTGGTGTGTTTTAAAATAGAGGTCCAACAAGCGAACCCGAAGCGAAACAAGCGAGTTAAATCTGACAAAAATGCTAATTTCCAACTTTACCTTCCGACGTCCGTTTCCCGCGGCTTTCACAATCAAAGAGGTAGTGTCTCCATACGAGACTCATCATCGGGACTTATATGCAAAAATGCAGTGCCTACGTCGCCCCCACTTTGATGGGACTTGTGCAGTGTGTGACAATGACAATCCTATCAAAGTACGTGCAATGCATTTTCACTTACCTGGCTCGCCAGCTATCACCTGACTTGCCATGTTGATTCGAACTGAGTTGATCTGGTGGTGAGGTGCTTCGACCCCTGAGGTTCATCCCTGCAAGATGCTGCGATCTCTAGGAATCACTACCGAACTAAACTGATATGATGGTGAGGCGCTTCGACCCCTGGGATTTGTTCCCGAACCATCTGTGGGCTTTGTTCCCGAGTTGTGTAGAGAGTGGGCTTTGTTCCCGAACTGAGTGTGATGGCGAGGTGCCTCGACCTCTGGGCTTTGTTCCCAAACTGAATGTGATGGCGAGATGCCTCGACCTCTGGGCTTTGTTCCCGAACCATCTGTGGGTTTTGTTCCCGAACTTTGTAGAGAGTGGGCTTTGTTCCCTGGGCTTTGTTCCCGTTGTTTTAAATGTGATGGCGCGGTGCCTCGACCTCTGGGCTTTATTCCCGAACCACCGAATGTGAACTGTGATGATGATGTAGTGGGCCCTCGACCCTGGGACGTATCCCGGAACTGCAACCGACAATGGGGGCACCTCGACCCAATACCGCTGATAATAGGGACCTCGCCCTCAATATGATGATGTAGTGGGCCCTCGACCCTGGGACGCATCCCGAAACTACAACCGACAACGGGGGCACCTCGACCCAACACCGCTGACAATAGGGACCTCGCCCTCGAACTGATGATGTAGTGGGCACCTCGACCCTGGGCACCTCGACCCGGAACTACATTGATGATGGGGGCACCTCGACCCTGGGCACCTCGACCCAACACCGCTGACAATAGGGACCTCGCCCTCAATATGATGATGTAGTGGGCACCTCGACCCTGGGCACCTCACCCGGAACTATAACCGACAACAGGGGCACCTCGACCCAACACCGCTGACAATAGGGACCTCGCCCTCGAACTGATATATGGGCTCGCCCCCCCCCGGACGGATAGTGATATTGGCCTCGCCCCAAACTGATACTGATATGGGCCTCGCCCAACTGATACTGATATGGCCTCGCCCCAAACTGATTCTGATATGGGCCTTGCCCCAACTGATACTGATATGGGCCTCGCCCCAAACTGATTCTGATATGGGCCTCGCCCAAACTGATACTGATATGGGCCTCGTCCCAAACTGATACTGATATGGGCCTCGCCCCAAACTGATACTGATATGATGGTGGTCCATTCTCGAACCGTGTTCCATTCTCGGAGTATCATTCCTGGCTTGTTCATTCTCGAACTCTGATTGCCATTCTCGGCTGAACTGATGCTGATGTCGGTGCGATGAGGTCCATTCCCGAACCATCACCGTGCTGTGTGTGGTGAAGTCCATTCCTGAACTGCCACCGTGCTGCATTCCCGAACCGATCTCCATTCTCGGAGTGTTGCTGTGATATGATGTGATGAAGTCCATTCCCGAACTGTCACCGTTGTGGTCCATTCCTGAACTGATCTCCATTCATGGAGTGCCATTCCCGATGTGCCATTCTCGGTGTGCTCATTCCCGAGCTGTCCATTCTTGGACTGTCCATTCTCGGACCAAAATCTCCATTCTCGGAGTGTCATTCCCAGCTGAAACTGATACTGCAATACTGTGGGCCTCGCCCCGGACTGAAACTGATGTGGGCCTCGTCCCAAACTGATATAGATATGGACCTCGTCCAAACTGATACTGGTATGGGCATCGCCCCCGACTGATACTAATATGGGCCTCGCCCCAAATTGAAACTAATATGGGCCTCGCACCCATATTGATGCTGATGCGGGCCTCGCCCCCAGACTGAAACTGATGTGGGCCTCGCCCCAGAGTACCATACCCGGTAAAGACTGATAGTGATGTGGGCCTCAACCCGCAAAGTGTCATACCCGTCAAGGACTGATAATGAAGTGGGCCTCGCCCCAGAGTGCCATACCCGGCGGATACTGATCATAAACTGATGTGGGCCTCGCCCTCAGAATACCATACCGGCTGATACTGATCATGAACTGATGGTGGTCCATTCCCGAACTGTTACTGTGAGGTGGTCCATCCTTGGACCATTACTGAGATGTGGTCCATTCTCGAACCGTGTTCCATTCTTGGAGTGCCATTCTTGGATTGCCCATTCTTCGTTCATTCTTGAACTTTGTTCCATTCTCGACTTGTGCATTCTCAAACTGTGCTCCATTCTCGGATTACCATTCTTCGTTTATTCTTGAACTTTGTTCCATTCTCGGACTTGTCATTCTCGACTTGTGCATTCTCGAACTGTGCTCCATTCTCGGATTACCATTCTTGGCTTGTTCATTCTCGAACTCTGATCCATTCTCGGATTACCATTCTCGGCTTTCCATTCTCGTTCATTCTTGAATTTTGTTCTATTCTCAGATTCGTCATTCTCGACTCTTTCATCTTGACTGTGCTCCATTCTCGGATTATGCTTTATTCTCAGACTGTTCATTCTCGAACTCTGATCCATTCTCGGATTACCATTCTCGGCTTGTTCATTCTCGAACTCTGATCCATTCTCGGATTACCATTCTCGGCTTGTTCATTCTCGAACTCTGATCCATTCTCGGAGTGCCATACCTAGCAAAACTGATCTGATATCTCCATACCCGGAGTGCCGTACCTGGTAGAGCTGATCTGATATCTCCATACCCGAAGTGCCGTACCTGGCAGAACTGATATGATATCTCTATATCCAGAGTGTCGTACCTGGAATAACTGATATTGAACCAATGTGGGCCTCGCCCCCATAATGCCATGCCCAGCAGAACTAATACTGAACCAATGTGGGCCTCGCCCCCAGAATGACATACCCGGCAGGACTGATACTGAACTGATGTGGGCCTCACCCCCAGAGTGATGTGGGCCTCGCCCCTGGGACTCATCCCCAAGACTGAAACTGATATGGGTTTCAACCCTGGGACTCATCCCCAAAACTACTACTCATATGTTGCTTATTCTGGTTGGCTTGTCTTTGCCGCTTTCTCTTTTTCTTCTTTGAAACCTGTGAATACAAAACAAAAAAAACACAAAAAGAATGCAAAATATGTTACGTGTATGCATGCATGCATGAATGAATTTCATATTCCGCTGGGTTAGGTCTTCCCCCAGTTCTCCAGGTGATTGCACATGATTCTCTCTGGTCTCATGGCTCAATTTCTTGTTATGTCCCGAATTCACGAGGTGGTAGACTGGTCGCTCCCAGTCTTGATTTAGCTTTCTGTTCTCCGCTGTTTGCACTTGGTCAAGATGAACCACATGGTGGGGCCTTCCATATTATCATACTATATCACATGCTACGAAAATAGTCTCAATAGTTATACATATTATCGTCCTCAAAGAATGCTCAATAATGAAACCAGAGAACCTTCAAAACATTCGATGCAACTCAAATCCAAGTCTTTGAATAAATGATCTAGGCCAAACTCAAAGTGTGTGTGTGCAAAGATTCTTTCACAGCTTAATCCTTAAGTAAGCTAACTTGATGATTTTGTTTCAAAAATCGGGATCGGTGGGTCAAACCAACCTAGATATCTCAATTATGCCTGCAGTTGCTTTTCAGTGCTCAATGTGGTATGGTTTTCTTTCTTTTCCTTTGTCTCTCATTTTTTTCTTTTCATTTTGAACTTCATTTTTTTTCCTCTCTTTTTTTTTTCTCTTTTTTTTTTCAACACACCTACCCTTTAAGGTAGCATTTCTCCTCATGGTGGTCCTAATACTCGCCCATGGGTAGCTTCACGCTTATCGGTTATAGGTGGTTCATTTTTTTTTTAGACTTTTCTTTCATTTTCAACCATACCACACATCATAACATAAGCAAATCAAGATAGACATCTAAGCAAACGGTCATTCACCGACCTACAATTTCATCAACTAGTCACTTTGCTAACTACTCAGGTTTTCACTGCTAAGAGCCATAATCAAGTGCTTACGAGTCTAACATAGATCAATTACTCAAATTGTCAGATAAAAGCACATCAAAAGTTTATCGTTTCTAAGGTTTCACCCTAAAGCAATTAGTTTCATCATCGGACTTATGTCTAACTACCAATGACTAAAGACAAACAATTTTTTTCTCTTTTTTTCTTTTCCTTTTTCTTTTTTTTTTTTCTCTTTTTTTTTCTTTTTCTCTTTTTTCTCTTTTTTTTTTTCTTCTCTCTCTTTTTTTTTTTTTTTTTTGAAGGCCCCCCCAATGGTCTTTCTATCCTTTCCGTAAGCTTTCCTATTTCTCGATTTCCTTTTCCCTGCTATCCATGTTTGCTAAACTCCTCTTGAATAACCCTTTTTTTTTCTCTAACCCAACGGATATCTATGATGGCTTTTAAGATACAGAGGGTTAACATGATGCATGTATGCATGAGATGCATGCGATGTATGAGATTTAATATGCATGTGGTTATCAAAAGCATAAAGGAGCAACTTCTATAGGATATACAACTATCATTCTCATGCGAGTTTATGACAATGCCTTTGATTGAACTCCCTCAACCCATTATAGAAACGGTCAACTAATGCACAAATTATACACATCACAAGACATGATTTCGGGGCCGATTCTCTATCCCCAGTGGAGTCGCCAGACTGTAGACAACAGAACCTGGGCGACGCCGTTTCTAGGCTCGCGGTACTAGTTGGGAAGTACAAAATAACATGGAGTCGCCACCCAGTGTGAACCGGGACAAAGATTTAAGGCCGCACTCACCCCTCGCAAGGGAAGACCTCAAACCGTTGGGTTCGGAATGGTCCCTTACTTATGTCACTTGTGATGATATGATTTGTGCAATTAATCAACCGAGTCTACTCAATAATCATGCTCGAGGGTACTTAGATCTAACATGCTTTCATCCAAATAATTCCACGCAATGTAACACAACAAGCATATTGAACCATTAAATCAACATGTATAAATCATTACCCAAACGCATCATAAACTAAGAACATGCATAATGAACAACCTAAACATGCTTTAACAAATAAATAACAAACTAAATTAAACCATGCTTTAAATAATAAACAAATAACCTAAAGACTATAACATGCTCAAATACAAATTTGGATGAGACGAGATATGTGTATCTTAAGTGGTACGTGGCATTGTATCCCGAGTGCATACCATACTACCGTCCATTCAGAATCGGCTATGGAATTTACGTCCGGGTTTCCATCCGATATACCACAAAAGGGGAACACATATCCCGCTCATCCAACAATCACATCATGCCTCAAACGACTCTCATGCAATTATGTATCAAAGTAAATAAACAAGAATAAAGAAGATAAGTAAAAAGGGTGCCCTCAGGTCTAACCTCTTTTGTCGTCTCGAGAAAGGGCGTTACACGTCCGTTGGAAGGGTGGTTGATCCGATACTTTTCCGATTTGTTAACTCAACGTCTTTCCTCGCTATTTCACAGTTCGGGTTGCTGTTTTCACTCTGATTCGCTGATGTTTTACTGTTGTTTTCTGGTCACTGTTTGTGGTATATTATACACTGTTTCGGGACTGTTTTGGCAGGTTTTTTAGGGGAATTCTAGGCAGTTTTTTATGTGGTTTTGGGACAGTTTCTGGACTATTTTCAGGGTGAAATTTTGGTGGTCAGGGGACTGTTTTAGGGACTGATTTGCAGTGTTTTTAGGCAGTTTACTGGGTAGGATTTGTTGACAATCTGTGAAGGTCAGTGTGCGTGGATATTCTGGGGGACGTGTAGCGTGAGTCTTTGTGCGTTTAGTGTGTCTAAGGGCGTGTAGGGCTGATGAACGTAAAGGGGCAGGTGTCGAAAGAAAATGATGGCGTGAAGGGCTATGCTTATGCGGCCATTTGGACTTTGTTAGGTTTAAGTGCTGTATGAAAAGGGGAGCTGGTGAGCGCGGCTTGGTGGCAGGTGCGTGAATTGCCAAGGGGGCTGTTGAAGTTGCTGGGCTGATTTGTCTTTGCCGGGTGAGTGGATTTGTTTGTGCCGTGAGAGAGCCAAGGTGCTGGCCGAGAGAGGATCAAGTGGCGTATGGTTCTTTGAGTTGCTTTGTTTTGTGAGTGATGAGTGTGGTTATTTGGAGGAGGCTTGCTTTCTGTGAAGGCTTGTGGGGGGGGGGGCGAGAGTTTTGGTTAGTTGAGTGAAGGTCTTATTCCAGGCCGTGAGAGGTGAGTCGGTGGAGTGGTATCTGGTTCGTGAAGGGCGTGAGGGCCAGGGGCTGGCTTGTGCGTTTTTTGGTTCAGGGTTTGATGAGAGTTGTCAGGGTTTATTTTTTGCTCCGTGTGTCTTTTTAGAGGAGAGAAGAAGGCGTGTGGTGACTTTGTTATTTTTATTTCTTGGTCACTGCCGAGAGAGAGGAGGGAGGGCGTCTAGGGTTTCATTTGGCGTGAATGAACTGGAGGGGGGTGCCAGGAGAGAGCCTAGGGTTGGGTTATGTTATTCTTTTATAGTGAGAGGGTAGGAGAATGGAGAGAGGTTGACTAGGGTTTATTGCCGTGGAGATTAGAGTGTGTAGAGGAGAGACTTAGGGTTTTTTTATGTTATGTTTATATATTGAGGGAATTAAGGTTTGCATGGTTTAATTAGGAAATAATATCAATTAATTGGGTGTATTATTTTAGGTTAGAAATATGTAATTTGGGTGGGAATTTCTTAAATTAGGGGAGTGATTTAATTAAATTGTATTTTAGATTAATTTTAATTAGCTTTAATTTAATTTCACTTTAATTTGTTTTAATTAAATTTGGTTTAATTATTAGATTTAGTTTTAATTAAATTTCAATTTAGTTATTTAATTGGTTTTGATTTAATTTAATTAGCTTTAATTTTTGACATATATTTTAAATGTTTTAATTATTTAATTTGTGAGATATATTAATGGGTTTGGTGTGTTTTAAAATAGAGGTCCAACAAGCGAACCCGAAGCGAAACAAGCGAGTTAAATCTGACAAAAATGCTAATTTCCAACTTTACCCTTCCGACGTCCGTTTCCCGCGGCTTTCACAATCAAAGAGGTAGTGTCTCCATACGAGACTCATCATCGGGACTTATATGCAAAAATGCAGTGCCTACAGTCTCTCACTACTTTACATAATACCGTAACCCTCAACGGACAACGGGAATTCAATAATTAAATTGAATTCCATAGTGAGAGTAGGATCCCATGAATATATTTCGACGCATAGCTTTGGCACGATCTCGCCTACGTATATTCATTAGGTAGACAACTCATTGTCAATCACTCACCAGTGACTCCTGGTTTTGGTCCTGGCCGTTTCTCGTTATGACAGCTTTGGCACGTTCACAAGGAGGCGTATCAAGGCTTCACTTGTCAATGACAAACTTAAGCTACCGATGTAGTCCTGACAGCTTTGGCACGTTCAGGATTTCCACTTTCACTTGAATTTGTCCAGTATCAACATACAACCGGTAAGGATTATAATTCTATAACCTAGACCCTCACAATTTTGGCACGATCTCAGATGAAGTTATAGAAAGATGCACATAAACCGTACTAATAAGACGGACCAAGAAACATGTATTCAATACACGTTACTTTACAACCATATTTAAAAGCGGGGATTTTCCTCTGGAAGCTACAATCTACATCAAATGCAGAATTTTAATCTAAAGAATTTTCTAAACAATTCAATTCTACCTTAGAAAACATAACACAATTTAACATATTTAATTTCAGTTACATTTCCGTTAGTGTAGAACCGAAAAGTCAAGAAACATATATAGATTCCAAGCATGTGCGAACATTAAAATTGCATTTTTTATCAAATATCAAGCATGATTAATGTAAAGGATGAATCATCAGACCTGCTCTAATACCATTTTTGTTGGGGTTTCGGGCGATGGGGCGTAGCAGAAGCGCGGTTCGGGCGAAATCGTAATTTAAAACTTTTTCAAATTACCGAATAAATTATTCAATATCTAATATGAATAATTTAATCATATTTCACCTAAACCTATTTATTCAATATCAAATATCAACATAAATAAGGTTGAAACGTCGCGAAACTTTTACGAAAACTGTTTTTCCGCAAAATGACGCAAAATGTGTTTTTGACCGAACCGACCACCCGACACTTATGGGCACTACCTAGGTCAGCCCAAATAGTGTCAGGGCAGTTCATGGGCTGTCTGAACAGTGACGGATTCACTGTTTAGATAGTCGTCACCCGATTGGCTCAAAATCCACCCGGTAACACCGTTTTTGGCCGTTTTCGCTTATTTCATCTCTGAAACACTTTCCGGAAATTCTTCCAACTCCAAAAACACATCCATTACATTCATATGACTTCAAATTCATCAAAACATTTCCAGTTTTAACATATCTGATCAGGAAATCGAAAATTACCAATTTTCATGCTTTAAATCCAAATTTTCAAGATTAATCAAATTAATCAAGACGCCAACCAAAGTCACCAAATATGAACAACCCAAGAACAATTCTATGTGCCATAAGTAGGGGTGTTCGCGGTGCGGTTCGGGTCAATTTTTTTGTTTTTTCCTTCAAACCGTGCGGGTTGGTGATTTGGGAAATTAGAAACCGAAACCGCAAATTTGATAAGGAAAACCGAGGCGGTTCGGGTTGGCGGTTTAGCGGTTTGGGCGGTTCAGGTCGGCGGTTTGGATTATAAAACTTTTAAGAAAATTTTATGTGTTTTCACATTATAATTGAAGAGAAAAAATACATAATTTTCATTTATTCATGGTATATTGTCATATGATCATTAAATATCTTAGAATATCTATTCTGATAATAATCAAATATAAATATAAAATAAATAAAAATATATGTGTAAGAGACTAAGAGTGATCTAACAAGTGTTGGTTCAAATTATCAGAACCAAATATACAATAAATTCGTGATAGAGGTAGAAAGAACCATATTTCATTCTCATATAAAGTGATCAAACTTTTGTGATTTATTTTTATTATATTCCCAGCTTTGGATGAATTAAAATCCTTTTTGAATGTTTTAGCAAAAGGGAAAGAATTTGATTCAAAATTCTGCATGAAAAATGGGATATTTTTATTTTTTAATAACCTTTGGGAACTATTAATTTATATGTCATAAGTTGAAGTAGCGGAAGCAATCTATATAAAATTATATAAGTTGAAGTAGCGGAAGCAATCTATATAAAATTATACACATATTAAATCTTTCTCAAAATCCATAATGTGAAATATTTGGTACATTATATCATTTTTTTAATCTTTGGGAGCTGCTACTTCCACTAAAAATCCTCGTCATTTTCCTTAATATTGAATCCAAGCTATTCCTTCAAGAACACATATAGGAATAAGTAACATAGCATATCTTTTTTTTTAATTCCCACTTTCTTTCTCAAATAATATAACAAAATCTTTCAACACAAAACACACGTGTTGTGTATGTGTGTGTATATAGATAAAATAAGAAACACATTAAAAAAAAAACAGTAGTGGTGTTTGTTTTGTGGTCCTTGGTTTTGAAAATATTTTAACTCATGGTTCTTAACCTGTTAAGGCTAAATACCATTAATTTTAAGGGAAACAGTCCTAGCCATTATAACAAAATCTTTCATATTCTAATTTGCGGTTCGGTGCGGGTCAAAACCACGCACCGGCCCGAAATTTGCGGTTCGATTCGGTGCGGTTTGAAATCATTTTTAATATTTTTTCAAACCGCGCGGTTCGGTTTGGTTTGGTGCGTTTCAGTGTGGTTCGCGGTTTGACCCGAAACCGTGTTCACCCCTAGCCATAAGAGTGGTCATAATACTCTAGAATAGCAACTCATCATCTAATGATCAAATTGGAAACTAATTACAATAATTCCTTCCAATACACTTCACACATGCTTCAATCTCTTCCAAAGCATCCAACAAACCACAAAGCCCTAATTTTCAGAATTTGAAGGAACCCTAGAACATTTCTAAATAATCAAGAAACAAGAAATTAAATTTCCAAGCTTAAGGTTTTGAAGACTTACCTTAAATCCCCTAAATCCTTATCTTTTTCTTTGATTTTTCCTTCAATTTACCATGGATTCTTCAAACCATTTTGGAAACCCATATTTTGAAGACTTTCGTCCATTGTTGGAGCTTAAAGGAAAGAGAAAACAAATTTTCTAATTTAATCCCTCTTTGGCCGACAATAAGGGGCATTTTTGTCCTTTCAAAAATTTAATCAAATTAAATTAAATTAAACTTTATACTAACCAATCAAGATTGTACACATAAAGTCTAATTTAATCATGCCATGTTGACCAATAATAATTGGACAAATTCCATAACATTTATGGAAAATTTTATTAATTAATAATTCAAATATTTAACAATTAAATATCAAATAATTAATTAATGTAACTATTATTATATATGTATTTTATTTACAATAAATAACAAATACATATATTTATGGCATGTGTCAAAATCTCATTTGACGAATAATTAATGTGCATCTAATCGTATTATGTATCAAATACAAATACACAATAATTATTATCAGATAAAATCTCTTAATGCATGTGTTATCGTTTAACCGATTAAACGATCCGAATCAACTCATTTAATCCGGTGAAGTATTATCAATAATCTGTATTATTCATATCGTGTTGCCCAAATGCTCAACGAGTACACTTCATATTGTGGGACTCTCTAAGTTTAGGTTTATCCGTCACGAAATCCAATTTCGTGTCCATAATCCACCCACTCATGGATTATGACGACCACAGATAATCTCGCTAAACTATACAAGTCGAGGTCATTGCATACGTATAATACCTCCGTCACAGGCTATCCGTATTATACCTGGGATATAGATGAAAATGTCAAATCTGTTCGGTATAATACTGTTGACTTTCAATTTACGATCTCTAAATAACACTCAGAACTGATTTTCGAAGTTATACCATGACCATGGATTTATAAGATTGTAAACACGTGCAGATGCCTATGCCTTGTACACAGGACTGACGGATTCAACTCGATACGCACTGGATATCATGAGCATCAGTCCACACCCAACGAACAGGCAGAGGTCTGATCATGAATAGATCGTTGACGTGACTACCATCAAAATGTGGAGGATAATTAATATATCTCACTGTGGTATCTCAAGTCAAAAGACCACTATGCTCGCTCAACTCGAGAAGGTTCATATTGACGTTGGTGTACCATATATTAGGAAACCTTCAGTGAGTCGCCTATATGTCTATACGAGTCTCCCGAGACTCATGGTTCACTAGGATAAACCATCAGACCAAGTCACAATATACGACATGTACTGGTCTCAGCGGATTTTACCAACCGACCCGCGTTAGTAAATCTTGACCAAGAACTTTATTTAAGGATATACATCTTATAGTGCGCTTCCTAATGTCAATTACAAACTACGTTGTAACTGCGCAGTATATTATAAATCCTAGGGTCTTTGTCTAATATACATGTATTGCTGAACCAGATTCTATTTCGATTTAATCGTAATTAAATCGAATAAGTGTATAAAAGACAAGGGTGCTACCAATAAATTAGTAATATTATGGAAAATGTAATTGCTCGTATTTATGAATCGTACATAAATACGATGCGGATTGGAACTCCGAACACCAACCTTAACAAGAAGGCCCTAGCGGAATGAGAGAGGAGATACAAAGGGGATAGTGGATCACCGGAGCAGACGGAGATCACGAAAATAGGAAGAAGAACACCCAGAGAATGAAATTTGTGGTCGTCGCCAACGCCATACCAACTGGGGAGCCGTGGGAGGAGGATGAAGAAAGGCAAACCCTGAAATCCTCCAGCAATAGCCCATGCTTTGCGGAGAGTCACTTGGAGCGATACCTAGGAGAAGGGTATGAAGTTTCTGTTAGGGTTGGTGCTCGGAGTGCCAATCTGGATCGTATTTATGTCCGATTCATAAATACGAATGATTCTATTTTCCATAATATTACTAATTTAATGTTAGCACCCTTGTCTTTTGTACACTTATTTGATCTAATTACGATTAGATATCTGATTATGATTAGATCAAAAGTAATTCTTTTTTAGTGATTCGTGTATACTAGAAAAAGACCCTAGGATTTACAGTATAGTGCGTCGTTACAACGTAGTTTGTAATTGACATTGGGAAGCACACTATAAGATGTATATCCTTAAATAAAGTTCCTGGTCAAGATTTACTAACAAGTGTCGGTTAGTGAAATCCGCTGAAACTAGTACATATCGTATGTCGTGACTTGGTCCGATGGTTTATCCCAGTGAACCATGAGTCTCGGGAGACTCATATAGGCATGTAGGTGTTTATTTGATAAGACACTGAATGACTCACTGAAGATTTCCTAATAGATGGTACACCAACATCAATAGGAACCTTCTCGAGTTGAGCGAGCATTGTGGTCCTTCGACTTGAGATACCACAGTGGGATATATGAGTTATCCTCCACACTTTGATGGCAGTCACGTCACCGATCTATTTAGATCAGACCTACGCATGTTCGTTGGGTGTGGACTGATGCTCATGATATCTAGTGTGTATCAAGAGAGGATCTGTCAGTCCTGTGTACAGGGCATAGGCATCCGCACGTGTTTACGATCTAGTGAATCCATGGCCGTGGTATAACTTCAGAAATCAGTTCCGAGTGTTATTTAGAGATCCTAAATTGAAAGTCGACTATATTATACCGAACGAGTTTGACCTTTTTTTATCTATACCCCAGGTATAATATAAATAGCCTTTGACGGATGGATTATACGTATGCAATGACCTCGGCTTGTATAGTTTAGCGAGATTATCTGTGGTCGTCATAATCCATGAGTGGGTAGATTATGGACACGAAATTGGATTTCGTGACGGATAAACCTAAACTTAGAGAGTCCCACAATATGAAGTATACTCGTTGAGCATTTGGGCAATATGATATGAATAATACGGATTATCGATAATACTTCACCGGATTAAATGAGTTAACTCGTCGAGTGTTATTTGTGGTCGTCATAATCCACAATATGAAGTGGGATGAACGATTCACGAAGTTGTGCCATCATGTTATATGCATCGTGCATCTCAAAGTATGTCTTCCTAAGCTCAGAAGAAAGAGAACTAAGTATGAATGATTTAACCCTTAAATCATCATCCTTCCATCTTTGGAAAGTCTCAAATTCTTCATGATATACATCTGGAGATATAGCAAGTGGTAATGGACATTCTAAAATGTATCCCAGCTTTTCGGAATTGAGGACAATCCTCAAATCCATATCCCAATCCGCAAAGTTCTCAGCGCCTTTTAGCTTATTCGTATCAAGCATACGAGAAAAAAGATTGGTCCGAGGTGCCGCCATCGCAAATCTATCTAATAGACAGCAAATCAACGGTTAGCAGATAAGTAGATAAAACAGTTTCATATTATATCATAAATCATTAACTAGATCATGGATTTTTAATCTAAAAATGCCCCTCCTACTATTTCATGCAAAACTGTAACCCCCAACAGAATACAAAAGATGCGATAATCAAATCATAATATAATAGTGAAAGGTGGACCCCATGAATATAGTATATTCATTAGGTAGGCAACTGATTGTAGGGGTGGGCGCGGTTCGGTTTGGTTCGGTTTTTGCTAAAAACCGAACCAAACCATATTTTACGGTTCAGATTTTTTATCTTTCAAACCAAACCATTAAATAACGGATTGGTTCGGATTGAAAATTTTTTAAACCAGCGGTTTACGGATTGGTTCGGTTCGGTTTACTGATTATTATATTTAAAACAAATTATCATCCACTTAAGTGAAGAAAAAAAAAAACTAGTCTATCAAACAAATAGTATGAAGTGCTAGGGTGTAAGCTGTGACTCCAGGGAACACATACACTCCATAAATGATTGAAAAATGAGGCACAATTAATTATTGTATTTTTTAAAAATTACCTCGAATAATGATGTTACTATCATTCTAATTAAGAGACAAATCCAACATCTTACTTTCAAGAATAATGATGCTACCATAAAACAAATAAATTTAAAAATAAAAGTATTAACAAATAAATTGAAGAATAAAAGTATTAACAAATAAATATATTAACAAAAAATTTAAGAATAAAAGTATTAACATACTAATAAAAAGAAAACATAAAATAAAATTAAAAGAAAAATACAAATACAAATACAATTTTTTTTTATAAAAATATATAATTTTTTTAATTATAACGGTTCGGTTCGATTTAACAGGTGCGGTTCGGATTAGCTCCTGAACCGAACCGTAAACCATTTGGGGTGAGCCAATCCGAACCGCAAACCGAACCGTTAGAAAAAAAACCGTAAATTCGGTTCGGTTTGGTTCGGTTTACGGTTTGGTTCGGTTCGGTCGGTTTTTTTGCCCACCCCTAACTGATTGTCTATCACTCAATAGTGATTCCTGGATTTTTGATTGGTCGTTTCTCGTTGTGACAGCTTTGGCACGTTCACAAAGAGGCGTACCAAGGTTAAACTTGTCAATGATAAATTCAAGATACTTGCGAAACCCTGACAGTTTTGGCACTTTCAGGATTCCGCTTTCGCTTGAATTCACCTAATATCAAATATATCTGGTACATATAAATTTCTACCGGCAATATCCTCACAGCTTTGGCACGTTCTCAGATATATTCACATAAAATTTATCGATAAGCGGTATTGACAAGATGAACCAATTAATATGCATCAAATACATATTAAATTAAAAACCTTATTTTTCAAACAGGGATTTTTCCGCAAAAGATGCTTTTACATTATTTAATGAAATTAAATAGACACATGTATGCATAAAGTAAAGATTAAATTAAACATTAAATTTTAAATGTATAATCATATCGGGTGTTCAGAATCAGACTCGCTCTGATACCATTTTGTAGGGGTTTTATAAGGTATTACAAGGTTAGCGCAACAGAACGCGGAAAATCAGAATTTTCCGATTTCAAAATTTTTTCTTGGAACAATTAAATAAACTTATTTATTTAATTAACCAATGCTTAAAATATGAAATTTTAACCCAAGAAATCAAATATCTATTAATTACCGAATTGCCCACATATTTTACAATTTGATCATTTTTTTTCCTAAATCATCAAATACATATTTAATTGATTCCAAATCAATCCCAAAAATGATTTATACATGTCTAATACATGAAAATACAATTTGCAATACAAATCCCCAATTTTTCTGAAATTTCCGAGAGCACCCATAAATGTTCAGGATTTGCAATTTGGTTCTTTTAGTTCAAAACATGTCAAGATCAAATCCAATCAATCCCAAATTTAATATACATCATATATACATCAAATTACATCACATATATGAAAAATCCCCAAATTTGGTAAAGGTTATGAACCATAATTTTATAATTTTCATAAATTGACAAATTAAACCAAATTAAACAAATCCAACACTTTAATTTAATCCATACCACACCAATCCAGTCCCACCATCATGAAACAACTCAAAAACAATTCTAGGTTATTTATGAATGGCTAAGCAACTCTAGAATGACAACATCAATCACTAATTAATCAAATAAGCTTAATTACACCTAATAAGCTTATTAATTAATCATACATGCTAAACACCTCCAACAAGCAGCAAACACATTTAATTACAAACTCAAAGAGTAGAGACATCAACTTAGCAACACAAATTGAAGCTAAGATAAATATAAAAAATTTGAATGTAGAAGAAAGTATGAAAATACATACAAAATTCAAGTTTTGTCTTTGTTTTCTTTCTTTTCTTCCACATTTTCTCTCAACTCTCTGTTTAAATATTTGTGTTTTTTGTCTAAGTGTTGAAAATGAAAACAAAATAATTTTGTTAAATCATTCACACCATGGCCGATAATTACAACAACAAAAATAAATAACAATTATTTAAATTTTGTTTAATTTCTATTTGTCCAAGTTTACAAGATTAAAAGATAACATTTACCTTTAATAAAGTGAACTAACAAATTTTACTATAGAATGAAGCCATTAGAAAGTGAAAATCATTACTTAAGATATTTGTTACAGTAATTAATTTAATTATTAAACAATTAAATAATAAATATAAATATCTTAAATATATGTATTATATTTACATTAAATATCTCAAATACATATATTAATGATATATATATATCAAATATCACAATTTGATATTTAATTAATGTGTATTTAATAATATCAAATATTAAATACAAATACACATTAATTCGGAAAAGATGATTAGGTCACGATTACATGTATTTTTCGTTTAACCGTTAAACGAGTTATAAATAATCAGTATTATTCATAAAAGTTGCCCTAGTGCTCTACAAGTATATTTCATTAGTGAGACTCTCTAGGTTCGGCATATCCGTCACGAAATCAAATTTTGTGTCCTTAATTCACCCACCCGTAAATTATGACAAACACGGATAAACTCTCTGAACCATACAGGTCGAGGTCATTGCATACGTATAATCCCTCCGTCACAGGTATTCGGATTATTCCTGAGATATAGATATAAACGTCAAATCTCTATAGATATAATCACGTTGAGTTTTTTATTAGCAATCTCTTAATAACATTTAGAACTGATTTATATAGTGTACCACGGCACCATGGATTTAACAGATTGCTAATTTCATATTGAATACTTATGTTCTGTACATAGAGCTGACAGATCATTTCATGATACATACATGATATCCTGAGCATCAGTCCACACCCAACGAACAGGCAGAGGTTTGATCTAAATAGATCGGTGACGTGACTTTCATCTAAGTGTGGATGATAACTCATATATCCATAGTGGTATCTCAAGTCAAAGAATCATTATGCTCACTCAACCTGAGAAGATTCTTATTGACGTTGGTGTACCATCCATTAAGAATCTTCGGTGAGTCGTTCAGTGTTTATCCGCTATAAACACCTACACGTCTATACGAGTCTCCAAGACTCATGGTTCATTAAGAAACCATCGAAATCCAAGATTCAAATATACGATATGTATCAGTCTCAACGAGTTTACTTTACTGACCAAATAGTGCAAAACTTGACCAGGAACTGTCTAAGAATGACAACGTGATGATACAACTCAATGTTAGTTGCGATGCTTTTGCAACAGTATCATAACTAATAATTCTATGGTCTGTTACGTCTTTACCATATCAAAGAAGATGTTATATAAAAGAAACTGTTTATTTTATTAATAATAAAATGTTACATTAGTATTTACAAGGAAATACATAATAAAATTGGCGCTCAGAGCACCAACTCTAACAGGTCTCTCGTACTCACCCATGCTGTGTGTGCTAGATGTAGATGGTATGGTGAGTCTGAGTCTTCCTCATCAACTCTAACAACTCTAATAAATCTACCCAATCGATCTCTCAGTCTAGGCATACACTTAAACACAAATAACACGAGAAACAAAAATAAAATAATAATAAAAAAAGAATAAACAAAAAATAAATAATTAAAAAGAAATAAAAAAATGAAAGTCAAAACTGAAATAAAATAAATAATATAAAAATAAAAAGTAAAATAGAACGAAGTTACCGCTTTGTTGTTGACTAAGCAAAACTGCTTCTTCAGATTGTAAACCGTCTCGCTAGCAACAGCACCAAATTTTGATTATGCCCCAAAAGTACTTGCGGTTATCGCAGTATTGTTGAGGTGTCGATTCCTCAGTGAGATGGTTACAAAGAACTGGTTTACTTAAACAAAAACGTTAACAATAACTTAATGGAAAGATAGATTGAATTAGGTAATATAAAGAAAATATTAATAGAAAAATATTGAGAGTTATCAATAGAGAGAGGCAGCAAAGCGTCGGGAATCCCTCTTGTATCAAATTCATATATTAAGTTATTGATTCCTGTCATTACTCAATTGAAGGTTTCACATCCCAAACCAACAATAGGAAGATAGTCAATTCTACGAATATTAAATTCTAAGGTAATTGATGATTCATCTTCTCTAAGTTAACAGCACACAAAGTTATCATTACGAGCTATCTAACGTCAACAATATACCCTCAGGTAATATTGTAGCAGAAGATCAACACATAAAACAACTTCACCTGTCACAACTGGGTTTGCAAATCACACATAGAAGAAGCATGACTGGATCTATATGGGAGTTGACAAAATACAATTTTTGGATTCAGAAATCGTAAAATAATAAAGAATAACAACCATCAATTATATTAAATGTTAAAAAGGTACTTTAGGAATCAACAACATAAATATAAGAAATCAAATACAATAGTTTATCCTTAGCTTTGCCTATGAGATTAGTTCTCCATGGAAAAAAGAGATGTAGCCTTGATAGATCGGAAAAAACGTCATGTTTCCTTGAAGTTCTTCGTTCTCCTCCATTGATTTTGTGTTTGTGGCTCTTTGTTGTGTGTTTCTCCTTTTGTTTCTCTCTTCTTTTCTCTCTCTTTAGGGTTTGGACGAAGTTAGGTTTATATAGAAAAGTCACAGGGTCATAGTGCGCATAAAAGACATCAAAATCAGGGTATTAGGGTCTTCCGAGGTGCCGCAGTACCAGAACTTGGGCGTCACAGTGCCCAACTCTCCGGAGTCTTGTATGGGCAACGCTAAGGACGCGTCGCAGTGCCAGAAAGTGGGCGTCGCGGCGTCAGTGCTAATTTCTAGTGCTGTACGTTCTGCATCTTTACTATTCCCGTGTGCTTCCGATGCATCCGTAAGGTCCTGAAACATGCGTAATTGCTCAAATCTTCATGTTCCATTGCTCATAATAACAAAGCATGAAATAAACTCTAATTAAGATTAAATACATGATAATTAAGCCGAGTTAATGGTGTTCAAAGTACAATTTCATGCCCTTATCAGTAGGGGAGGCCATCTACGAGGTATTCTCATTGCTTTGGGAGGATCAGCCAGCTTGTGGTTCAGGAACTTGACCCAGAAAGTGTCAGCAGCTTCTCCCAACTGAGGAAGTCATTTGTGTGCCATTTCAAAGGGGCATGCGAACCAAGGAAGACAGTGAGATCGTTGAGGTTGATGAAGCAGAGAGACAACGAGTCTCCGAAAAGCTTTGTCGATAAGTACCACATCCTAGTACTAGAGGTCGGGGCGTATGAGTCCCCATCAAGGTCGGGAGGTTATGGTCCCACCTGAGGATCTAGGAGATACCGAACTATGCCGCGACCTTGGAGCAGACAATAAATTTGTGTTAATGGAGGAAGGGTAGAAGATCACCCGATGGGGGATTGTTCAGAAGCCGAGAGCACCCAGGTCGGAAAATCAGCGAGATGTAGGCATAAACCTGAGGAGACCGGTCCCAAATGCCTCAAAATAATCCAATTCAGGAGAGAAAGCCATATGTCCATGTCACACATGTCGCCGGAGGGACAATGTATATCCCCTTGAACATACCACTGTCCCAGATAGTTCAGAAAATCCATAATAAAGGCCGATTGACGGAGCCCGGCCCGAAAAGGTTTCTAATTGATAAGAAAGACAACATAGTTTATTGTTTACACCATAATGTGAGGGGACACACCACAGAAAGATGTAGAGACCTGCAAGAGCAGGTGGAAGACTTGGTGAGGAACAAATACCTGAATGGTTGCATAGACCACGCGGCTATGAAGGCCGAGCAGTGGCGATAGCGGCAGTCATCAGGAAGTAGTGGGAGAGCCAATATGCCAGGTGTACTCGATCAGTTTCCATAGTGCCTCCTGCTGATTATGCTCATTTAGCCGCTTTCTAGGCTCATTATAATATGAAGGGTGAAGCATCTAGGATTGAGTTGTTGAATGAACTGCAATGTTAGAAGTTGGAGATTGATGGGTTTTCTCTCAACCCTTGATGCTAATGTTGAACAAGTTCCTCATAGAGAAATTGTGGTTGTCGATTGACCTGCCAATTATATAAAAAGCTCAGTTCAGAAAGACATTGTTAAGAATTGTTCAGAGATGTAGAGGAAGAGCTCGGTTCAGAAGTACATTGTTAAGAATTGTTCAGAGATGCTGAAGAAGATATTTTTAATATAGCCTCTCTTATAATGACCCTCAAAGAGTTGTAAGATGGGCAGTAGATCCCCTGAATATAAATAAGGCTTTCTTTTTCTTAAATAAAAACTTATTCATCTAATGTTTGATCGGCAAAGTTAGTTAATATAAAATCATTTAAAGCCATTATTTAACTTATGTGGTGGACAATGGATGGAGTTAAAGTTGGCAGTACGAGCAGAACATATTCATCTTCAAATTCATTAGCGAAGCAGACCGTCGGAGGATACTTGGAGGGGGGCCCTGGCATTTCGATAATGTGCTTATTGTATTAACACATATATCAGGGATATGGGAACTATCCAATCAAATTTTGAAGAATGCCCCTTATGGATTCAGCTTCACAACATTCTGATGATTTGCATGAATGAAAATGCGGTGTAATTTCTTTCAAAACGGGTGGGGACGATACTCGAAATAGATAAGGGAACATATAGTGACTGTATGGTATGATTTCTTAGAGTCATGGTGGATATTGACTTCACAAAACCTCTTAAGAAGTGTTGTTTTTAGGGGTAGAAGAAGGTAAAAAAACAACGGTAATTCCAATCTTGTATAAGAGAGTACCATACTTTTGCTTTTGTTGTGGTATATTGGGTCATACTTTCAGAGATTGTGACCTAGTTGTACATCTAAGTGGGGGGAAGATGGCACTCCTAAATTCAGGTTTGGATCATGGATGAAGGCTGCTTCATCTAGTGAGGGGAATATTAATAATAAATCTAAGGGGGATAATATAAGAACACATCAAGATGCCTACAAATTAAGCTAAGCCACACTCAGGAGTTGAAGAACATACTAGTAGCAGAATCGTCGAATCGGAGCAGGAAGAAGAGGGGCATACCGAATACCGATTATCTACTGGGTAATAAGGCTAAGAATTACTTTGTGTTGATGGTTGTTTTTCGTTCTAGGGGTAATTAAGGAAATCTACTCCTCGAACAAACCTCATCCAAGCTGTGAATTTTTTTGGTCAGTTGGGAACCAAAGTAAACTTTGCAATATTGGTTTCTATTAAGGTCCCAAGATCAATAATCAGCATGAATAATGTGCGAATACAAATCAAAGAAGTTACGGAATACTCACATCGATCGGTTAAGCGACGCGGCAGCGAACAAAACTCAAATTTTTCTACTTGAACTGGTTCAGCAGTGAGCTGCTATACCTCACTGTTTTCTGCTCGGTTTTGGTCATTCGTCAAGCTCCAAGCTTTGTCGAACAATTCCCGGCTCATGGGTGGACTTCCCTATCACCTTCGCATGTCTCATAAGTGTGCTAGCACTTGTGATTTTGCCACAAAATCCACACGCTAGGCTTCCCACTGCTCACGATTTTGGAAGAAACCAGTAAGCTTTTTCACTGCCCCTTGGGCGTGTGTGTTAGAGAGAAAGAGAGATTATGTTGAATTAGTTGGAAAAATGTAAATCAAACACTTATATATTTTCCAAAAATAAATAAGTGAATTACCACTTTTTAGGCTTCCAAAAAGTCAAATGGTAAAGCCTTCCAACAACTGCAACAACTACCATCAATCAATCAATGGTCACATCACTCAAAGTGACATGATATGACGCTTGATGTGACGCCAGATGCGACTAGCGATTTGACGCTTGATTTGACTTGCGTGCCGCACTCGAATTCGAAATGCGAATGCGCTCGCAAATAATCTCGGGCTCGGGTTCACAAATTCCAAATTAACGAATTTTCCGTTGCGTCATAATTAAATGATTACACCTAGTAAGTCATTATTCACGTCGTCCGAATTAAAATCTAATTTTAATACCGCGTCGAAATCCAATTTCGTTTAATATATCAAATATATTAATTAATCGATTAATTCCAAATTAACCGTTATCTCTCTTTAATGATATTTTATCCCAGATAAAATATCTCCGCAATTAATCCCAGATTAATTTTCTTTCTCATCTAATTAATCTCAGATTAATTTAGAGTGTGAGTCATACGTCATCGGTGAATCTTTGGGAAGCGACCCATGAGATCCCCGGATATGTTGGCAGTTAATTCGGTCGTCGGACTATCCGAACACGTCAGTACCTCGTACTACGTTTATACCGATTTACAAGACAAGGTTGGCCTCTAGCAAAGCGCCATGCCTACCCAATTCTCTGGAAACATCCTTACATGAATAAAGGATATGTATCAGGCGTAGTATACGTAATATTGCGTATTTCTGTCCAGTATCAGATGATCACGTGCTAGGCCTGGGGCTGGAATTGTGTCTGCCCCGTACGAAGCACATGTCGGATGTCTGGTGACTAGTCTCTATAATCGGATATACATGACCTAGTCATAATATCCCGATAGCTGCAGCATTTAAGAGAACCAGTCCCGTATCCTACGTGACCATCATCTCCATATGACTGGAGTGACACTTCCGTCTTGACATCACACCCAACACATTACGATTCTCAATATACCCAGTATTGGCGTACACAAAACATGTTAAAGCCCTGGACGACCGCAACCAAAGTATATTGGTTGTCGCAAGTATTAGCGTGCAAGTCTCAGGTTAAGACCAAATACACCTACCCTGATTTCGGACTTCCATAGACACATAGTCATACTACCAATGGAATTCCGAGGGGGTCTATCCAGAGCGAAGCTGTTTCCCGTACCATCGGTAAAATAAAACCTCATTTTACACTTGCATGAGTATCTTATACCCAAATATATGAGAACTATGTCGTTGTGCCCTCACAACGCGCACAAGTGTAATACTAGTCTTTTACGTATTTATCGATGTCCAATCTCGATAATACTCTGACTATGGATATTTAATGATTTATCTTTCGTGGACTAATACTGTGTCATATCATTCTCCGTCCAGGAAAAAATCATAGGGACCTCCTATCATTTATATATCTAGGTGATCTAATCACAAATGATAATAGTGCAATCTCCTTTGTCACATAGTTAATTTGTACAACAACACTATGATATGTATAAATAGTGACGCTATGGGTCATAATTGTCCAACAATCTCCCACTTGGCCTATAGCCAGTCACTCGAGTGCCTGACACCCGAACTATGTACGATTGGCTCAAACTGCTGAGAAAGTGCTTTCGTCAGCGGATTTGCATGATTATCATCTGATGCGATTTATTCGATCATCACATCGCCACGATGTATGATCCGAACGAATCAGATGAATAGTCGAAGTATTTATCTATATCGTTGATGAGACCATTAATTCTTTAGCCTGTGCTGACGCCTAGCTCAGCTGCTAACAGAATTATATCTAATCTAATTAGATTTGTTATCGACCCAAATGGCTTCTATTGCCGCCTCAGCTACAGCAATAACCCGCATTTGTTGTTTATACGGTAACAGTATCTTGCTTGGAAGATTTCCAGCTCACTGTTCCGTTATTCAAACTGTATAGTACCGTTTGCGACTTATAGTCGTCTTATCGGTTAGGAAACTTGCTACAGTGATCTCAGTCACTTCAAGTTCTCCTTCTCCATAGACTAAGACAGCATCCTTAGTTCTCTAAGATACTAACGGATGTTCTTAACATCAATCCAGTGACTATCACTCGGATTGGTCTGTTTGTGAATCCATATGCTCAAAGCGTATGAGACACCAGGTTGCGTACATTTTACAATGTACGATTTCACGGAGAGTTTTCATGAAAGCCAAGCTTTCACCGATTTTTTTATGGGAATATCATTTCCAAGAAATTAAATATTATCATTATTTATAGGACATCGATTGGCAGTGCGCTCCCACTAACCTTCTTATATACACAAGAATCATTTTCGTTTTGAATTAAATCATAAACCATTATGATTACATCAAAACGATAATTCCATGAACCTATGCTTGCTTCAATCCAAACATGGATCGAATAACCTGCAAACCTTGTTTGCTAGTTATTGTACGACAAAATCGTCAGGATGTTACAAACATCCTCCAAAAGGTTTCCTTTCAGGAAATCGATTTTCCCGTTAAGCTGACATATTTCATAAATGAAACACGCAGCTTTATCAAGCATTATCCAAATGGATTTACCGTGGCAAAAGGTAAAAGGTTGAATCGTAATCAACACAATGTTGGTAACGATACCTTTCTGTTATAAGCATAGCTTAGTACGTTGGTGTGTTGTCATCCATGTATGTCTTCCTTGAAGACTTATGCAGTACCAATAGGCACAATGCCTTGCGGTACATCAACTAGTGTCCAAACTTGTTGATATACATGGAATCCAATTAAGATATCATGACACTTTGTCATAATAGGGAGTCGATACCTTGTATCACTTCCTCGTACGTAGTCAGTTGGTATACCTCAATAATATTGACATCTTTATGAGGTGAGATCAGAAACCCATACCCCAGGTTATTTTCTGACTCTCTCCGACATACGTGGTTCTTGTGTATTCGAAGATTATGGTATAGTTTCATCCTTGATGAACTATTTATGTTCCATTAAGATTCGGTGCCTTGAGTAGTATCACTCCGATTTTCATCGAGTTTTACTATCCTCCCACTTACCATTGCATATCAGTATTCCTCTTAGGAAAACCGCATGGTGAGCAACAATCTAATTGTTCTCTGGTGAGATTTATAAGTACTATACTTATGGTATCCCTAGGATAACTTATAATTGGCACTTATCCAATTTGGGTTTTAGTTTGGTATTATCCAAACATATGCCTAGCATACCCAAATTTTCAGGAGTGAGAAACCCGGTTTCTTTCCGGTTCATATCTAATATGATATATGTCAAACAGATTTTTATGGAACCTTATTCTAAATAAGTTCTTGCACTGTTTAAAGCTTATCCGTTAAAGGAAATAATAGCTCAGAGCGACTCATGATTAACCTTATCATGTTCAAAAAAATTCGGTTTATCCTGTTCGGACACACCGTCAAGTTGACGTGTTCTGTGAGGAGTCCTCATTGAAAGAATACTATACTCTTTCATGTATATTAGAAACTTATTGCTTAAGTATTTTCCATTACGGTCTTACCGTGACGGTTTAATACTATAGCTGATCTGTTTGTCTATTTCGTGTCGAAACTATAAAAGTTTCCAATTTGTGTTCTTCATAAGAAACACATAACCATAACGCGATGCCACATCCGTAAAGGTCACGAAATATTTATATCCACCTCTAGCCTAGCTAGACATGGGCCCACTTGCTTCACTATGAACAAGGGCTAACAGGTCGGTGACATTTACACTTTTACCAAGTAAATAGTGTTTTAGGCACTTTGCCCAATAAACTAGATTCGTAGACTTTATTTGAATGGAATCAAATTAGTCCTAGTACCCACTCTTCAAAAGTGCAGATATACGAGTCTTGTTTAATTGTGTCCTAGACAACAACGCCACAATATGTTTCTTCTGATCAAATCAGTTTGAGCTGTTTGTTTGTCATTATATACGTTTGAGATTTATTTATATTCAAAATATAAATTCTGTTATTCACATCTAATGTGTTTATCTCAATATCATCTTTATATAATGAAACACTTTAGTGTTCTAGAATATAAAGGTTCACCCGCAGCGGGTTAAACACTGATATAGAGATAATGTATCTAGTACTAGTTACATTATAACAGTTTCCTAATTTAGGTACACACCCGAGGGTAGTTCCCAAACTTAGGTATCTACGGTTAAAACAGCGACTTTCGTCCCGTTTCCTATTCGCAGATTGATCTCGATTGAAGTCAGTATCCTGTTCAAAACAGATTCTGAACATCAATATATATTTATATCACACTAAATATCTAAAATCCAATTTTAATACTAGTAATGAATATAATGTTGACAAAAATATTTGAAGTTGGAGCCTTGCTCGTCTTCAATTCCTTCATGTCTGCTTTTTCCAAATGGCAGTCACGCTTCCGCGATCCCGTTTGCCACAATTTAAGCAGACATTTTGGGATATGTCATTTATCTTCCCAGAAGATTATAATGATTTTGCCTTTGCCTTTTTCACACTCCAGAAGCCTTTGGCCAAGCCTTGGCCTTCTAGAATATCGAAGTAAAGTGCGCCTTGCTCTACTTGCCTAATTGCAAAGTTTGACTTTATCTCCTTGAGAATAGTCATTAACCCTCCAAGAGTTATTAATTGCAATTTAGTACTTCTAAAATCTAAGTATAGATTTATGAAGATCCTTCAATTTCATTATCATACTTTAAGGATCTAACCCTTAGTTCTGACAAAGAAATCAAGGAGTCTACTGCGACAAGCTTAATGGATTAAGTACTAAAGTTATCATCACTTAAATCTTCCAAAGATTATGCTCTACTATTTGCTTAACTCCGGGCTTAAGGCCTAATATGTTATTTTATCAAATAAAGTAACTTATTATTTTCCAGGACCATCCTGAAATTTTATTCCCAATTTGAAAATTAAGCCATTTAAATACATTTTCCCTAGGATTATGTTTTAAATGTCAATCTTTCAATTTTATATTGATTATAATAGTCCAACTACTTAATCAACGATTTAGGTACTATTTATTATAATGATTACAATAGTCCAACTATTTAATCAACTATAATTTAATAGATTAAAATCAATTATATTGATTACTATAATCCAATTATAAAATCAACTATAAATGAATTGTTTGAATATATAGTCCAACTATTAATTAAAACAACGATTTAAATATTAGTCCAACTAATATTTAATTCATTTGACGAATGATATTTGTTTTGAGTGCGTATGGCAAGTAATTAAACGAGTATTGCAAATTCAATTCTTGCCTCCCACTATTTTTCGACGAGCCTCTAACCCTCTGTTGAGTACTCGGGAAACTGTGTTTCCTAGTGGGCTAGGATCCCGTTAAATATCACACAATCTTGACTTTAGCCAACAAATTGTATGATAATTAACTAGGTAGATCTCTAAGATCGATTGGATCCAATCCAATTCCTAGATCCGATAGGGGGACATCCAAGTCCGAAACATATATCTTATATATGCCAATACATCCAATGTATTACCTAACCTTTTTCCTCTGAATCAACTAAGCCTTGGCTTTGGCACAACAAACTTAGTGATCCCAGTTAAGCACGACCCCTTGACCATGGAAAGCTTCGTAATCAATGTCGATGGACAAGAAGTGGTCTTGACTTTGGCCAACAAACCACAACTTGGACAAGACACTGATATGGAACAAAGCTCTCGTGATTCAAACACATCCTCGACGGACAAAGGCCTTGACTTTGGCCAACAAGCCAATGCCAGTCTCGGATCTTGAGTGAGAATCACTCAATGGAAGGAAAGACGCTTAATATTGTTCGAGGGTTTTTTCGAGTGCAAATTGGCAACCAATTTATTATCTTTGTTAAGGTCTCATCATCATACACCCTTAAACATGCATTCTAAACACATAATAAAGCGCGTATAAATAAATAATAATGATATGTGGATGGATACTTTACACAATTGATCCTAGATCAAATCTCTCCCTTTCTCTCTCCCGCTAGCACATGTATTTACTTCTACCCGTTACACTACACTTCTAAAGAAACCTCATTTACATTGAGGGGAATATGTGAGAAGAGAATACAAAAAATGAGAGGTAATAAGGCTGGACTCGCAGGTCCAATTAATAAATCAAATTTATTACAATAATTTCTAAAATTGTCCCACCCATCTAATATCCATCTGATATACATTATTCATGCATCGCAACCATGTATTCACACAAGCATGTTATCAATCAATCTAATCAAATTAATTAATCTGATAATTAGTGATCATCCAATGTTCAAACAACGATTTGATTTTGCTCGAGTCAAACTCGTTTTTCGAATAAGTACTCAAAGTACGAATTCTCGAATTAAATTAAACTACATCATTAAATCCAATTTAATATGCATTCAATTCTAATTTGCTATTTAATTCCAAATTAAATACTACACTTTATTAATGAACTTTTACGACTTAAATTCCAAATTTAATCGTTACGGGTCTCAAAGCCTGATTAACGTCCAACGTCAATTTAATTAAAGTCCAATGGGCTTTTAATTAATTTCTTGAGGCGTGGACTTTTGGTCAACTCGGGTCAAACCCAATAACCAAAGTCCAATCCGGGAGTTACCCCATAAGCCTAGAAATCAATTTAGGCCCATTAGGCCCAATTAAACTTTAAAGGTCCATTAAGTCGCATTTGGGCTTTATGGATGCGGTTTTGGGCCCAATTGAATCCAATCCATTTGGCCTAAAACCAACTTTGTACAACAAAGCCCAATAAGCCCATTTACAACATTAAAGCCCAAATCCAATTTTAAGGCCCAATTAATTAAACACAAAAAATTCCATATTTCATATTTAATTAACCAAAGTGTACATTATGATTAATCACCCAAATTAACATTTATAAAACATCAATTTATACAATTAATCATGCTCAGTTTCATCATCACATGTCCAACACATTTTGATTAAAATCAAACCCATAATTACATGCTCAAAGTCTCGGCCAAGGGAGGGGATTTGTGTCCGATTCGAATTCAATCCAATTAATTCCACAATCGACATTAAATCACATTCCCGAATGATTCTAACTCATCCAATGAATCAACAAATCAAAAATCCCAAGACATTATAGGGCTTCCAACTTTCGGCCAAGCTAAGTATTTTGGGGAAAAATATTCCAAACAATTTTTGAACAAATTGATCCAATCAATCATCATATAAAACACATTCAAGCATACTTAATCATCCAATTTCATAATTAATGCTCAAAATCATTTTTACCCAAATTTTAAGCCTTAAACATTTCATGCTCAAACCTTGCTCTAGATACCATTGTTGGTTTCTATTAAGGTCCCAAGATCAATAATAAGCATGAATAATGTGCGAATACAAATCGAAGAAGTTGCGGAATACTCACATCGATCGGTTGAGCGACGCGGCAACGAACAAAACTCAAATTCTGCTCCTTGAGCTGGTTCGGCAGTGAGCTGCTACACCTCACTATTTTCTGCTCGGTTTTGGTCCTTCGTCAAGCTCCAAGCTACGTCGAACGATTCCCGGCTTATGGGTGGACTTCCCTATCACCTTCGCATGTCTCGTAAGTGTGCTAGCACTTGTGATTTTGCCACAAAATCCACACTCTAGGCTTCCCACTGCTCACGATTTTGGAAGAAACCAGTAAGCTTTTTCACTGCCCCTTGGGCGTGTGTGTTAGAGAGAAAGAGAGAAGGAGAGATTATGTTGAATTAGTTGGAAAAATGTAAATCAAACACTTATATATTTTCCAAAAATAAATAAGTGAATTACCACTTGTTAGGCTTCCAAAAAGTCAAATGGTAAAGCCTTCCAACAACTCCAACAACTACCATCAATCAATCAATGGTCACATCACTCAAAGTGACATGATTTGACGCTTGATGTGACGCTAGATGCGACTAGCGATTTGACGCTTGATTTGACTTGCGTGCCGCACTCGAATTCGAAATGCAAATGCGCTCGCAAATAATCTCGGGCTCGGGTTCGCTAATTCCAAATTAACGAATTTTCCGTTGTGTCGTAATTAAATGATTACGCCTAGTGAAGTCACTATTCACATCGCTAATGAATTAATTCTAAATTAATTCGTTCGCCCGAATTAAAATCTAATTTTAATTCCGCGTTGAAATCCAATTTCGTTTAATATATCAAATATACTAATTAATCGATTAATTCCAAATTAACCGTTATCTCTCTTTAATGATATTTTATCCCAGATAAAATATCTCCGCAATTAATCCCAGATTAATTTTCTCTCTCATCTAATTAATCTCAGATTAATTTAGAGTGCGAGTCATACGTCATCGGTGAATCTTTGGGAAGCGACCCATGAGATCCCCGGATATGTTGGCAGTAAATTCGGTCGTCGGACTATCCGAACACGTAAGTACCTCGTACTACGTTTATACCGATTTACAAGACAAGGTTGGCCTCTAGCAAAGCGCCATGCCTACCCAATTCTCTGGAAACATCCTTACAGGAATAAAGGATATGTATCAGGCGTAGTATACGTAGTATTGCGTATTTCTGTCCAGTATCGGATGATCACGTGCTAGGCCAGGGGCTGAAATTATGTCTGCCCCGTACGAAGCACATGTCGGATGTCTGGTGACTAGTCTCTATAATCGGATATACATGACCTAGTCATAATATCCTGATAGCTGCAGCATTTAAGAGAACCAGTCTCGTATCCTACGTGACCATCATCTTCATATAACTGGAGTGACACTTCCGTCTTGACATCACACCCAACACATTACGATTCTCAATATACCCAGTATTGGCGTACACAGAACCTGTTAAAGCCCTGGACGACCGCAACCAAAGTATATTGATTGTCGCAAGTATTAGCGGTGCAAGTCTCAGGTTAAGACCAAATACACCTACCCTGATTTCGGACTTCCATAGACACATAGTTATACTACCAATGGAATTCTGAGGGGGTCTATCTAGAGCGAAGCTGTTTCCCGTACCATCGGTAAAACAAAACCTCCTATTACACTTGCATGAGTATCCTATACCCAAATATATGAGAACTATGCCGTTGTGCCCTCACAACGTGCACAAGTGTAATACTAGTCTTTTACGTATTTATCGATGTCCAATCTCGATAATACTTTGACTAGGGATATTTAATGATTTATCCTTCGTGGACTAATATTGTCTCATATCATTCTCCGTCCAGGAAAAAATCATAGGGACCTCCTATCATTTATATATCTAGGTGATCTAATCACAAATGATAAGAGTGCAATCTCATTTGTCACATAGTTAATTTGTACAACAATATTATGATCTGTACAAATAGTGACGCTATGGGTCATAATTGTCCAACAGGCAAGCAATCAGGAAATATCACAGAGAAAACAGAGGTTTAACGTGGTTCGACGGATAGTGGCTCCAATCTACGTCCATGAATGCAAAGAAATAAAATTTTATTAGGAGCTTAGGTCAAGACCGACCAGCTTTCTCTCTCTATCACTAAGTATTAAGTGCTCTTTTATAAGTTATGGAATATCAAAATTACTAACCAACAAGCCAACTAACCAACGAACCTACCAACCCCTAAATCTGAGTCTTCAACCCGTTTATATAGGCTTCTAAACCTATTGTTACTCCAACTCGTGACGTTAGCTCACGTCATCCTGTCATTGTCACCCATGCTTATTTTCCCAACTACTCTACAAACAGTAGCTCTGCTCTTCTGACTCAACCACTCTCTGTTAGAAAAAAATCATCATTCCCACCTTTATCCTTGATGAACACTAAAAAGTACAAATTTATTAAAAGAAAAAGTAATCATTTTACACTTGTAGTTTCATTAATCACATTAATTTAGCATATTAATTAAACTTATGTTTTATTGTGATTTTTATTTCTTATATAAGTGAAATAATATTTTGGATGCATAATTAGAAAAATAGACATGACATTTGGATTTTGCAGGCCAAAAACTCAACCCTACGCAATTTTCATATTTTGGCCTTAACTATTTACTCCGATATCGTATTGAAGTGATTCCAGTTCCAGATGAAAGAAGACTCAAAGATCTACAACTTTACTGTTGACAAGATTTTCTAGTTCTGAAATTTTCAAGACCAAAATTGATAAAAATCCAAAGTGTATTATTATTATATTTATTAAAGTTATATATATATATATATATATATATATATATAAAGTAGATTTGACAATCCACCACCATTCGGTGGATTTTCAAATCTCCACCAAACATAGAGCATGTTTGGTTGATAAAGCATGGAAATTTGCAAGCTGTTCTTGCAAATTTGCAAGCAAATGAGGTGCAAGCACATCTATAAATAGAGGTGCTCTGCACCTCATTTTCTTCAGTTGGGATTCCATAGTTTTCTCTGAAAATTTATGGATTTCTAACTCTTGTATGTTTTATTTTTTAAAAGCTTTCTTGTATTTTTTTTCCTTTCAGTAATAAAATTATCTGTATTTTTATTCAAATTATGAGTAGCTAATTTCTTTTTACTGGGGAAAATGGTGAAGCTTTTAATATGAAAATATAGATTTATCTCACTTATATTATAATATAGAAATTGTAATCTAATGATATATACTTAACTTAAATCTGGATTAATTATTGACAAACTTTGTTGCCGCCTATATGACTAGTTTTATTTATTTGATATAATTGAGTATTTAACTGGACTTCTTATATACAAAATTTATCACCGCCTTTATGGCTGGTTTTATATGTTTTGACATAATTAATTCCTGAAATAAATTAATTGCGTAATAATGATAATTTATATATATTATAAAAAGTGAGATTTCTAAATTTGAAATATTAAAATTGGATACCCTAGTCCCAACATTTTATTTTAATATTGTAGTTTAATTTAAAATTTCCAATCACTCAAACAATTCAATCTTTTTCTTTTCACTCAAATTATTATTTTATCTTATTAAATCTATTCCATGTGGATCGACCCCGGACTTACCGGGTTATTTTATTATTTTGACACTCTTATACTTGGGAGTAAAGAACCATATTTTGAGCGTGTCGAGTTTTTTGCGCCGTTGCCGGGAATATAAATTAGTAGATAGAATAATAATTTAATCCATGTATTTTTTTTTTTGTAATTTTTTTATATTTTATGCATCTCAATTTTTTTTAATCACTGCATTTTTATTTTTTCATTTATTTTTACCTTTTTTTTTTTTTTTATTTCTTTCACTTGTTTATTATTTTTTCTTTTTGTATGTATTGCATTTGCATATTTAAATTTTATCATATAGTGTGCATTTAGGTTGCATGAGACATTGGTCTCGATCATCTAGCCGTATATTAAATAGAGAGTCTTCATCATCTTCATCGTTAGTCAAAATGGCCGAGAACCAAAATGAAAACCCATCTTCTCGAAATGAAAATCGAGTTGATCAGGAAGAAAACGAGTTTCAGCATGACGATCTTAATCGTCCCACAACTCTCAGACAATTCATGAATCCCACTAGGATAAGATCACCATCTTGCTCTGTTTTCCCTCAAATGCAGCACGTTTCAATTTTAAGCCAGATGTCATCCAACTTTTACCCACATTCCACGGTCTAGAATCAGAAAATCCTTATCAGCACTTAAGGAAATTTGAAGAGGTATATAACACTTGCACAGACCCAATTATAACATGAATATAATTATATTAAAGTTTTTTCCCTTTTCTTTAAAGGATAAAGCTAAAATTTGGTTGCAGAACCTTAGGTCATGATCCATCCGAACATGGGATGATTTGCAAGAACAGTTTCTGAAAAAATTCTTTCCCTCTCACAAGACAAACTCTTTTAAGAAGAGAAACACAACTTTTACACAAGAATCGAGGGAAACATTTTACCAATGTTGGGAGAGGTTTAAAGATATGTTGAATGTTTGTCCACATCACGGGTTTGAAACATGGAGGCTGATTGCCTATTTCTACTGGGGTTTAACACCCCAAGGTAGACAAGTAGTGGAAATGATGTGTAATGGTGAATTTAAGGACAAAAACCCCGAAGATGCACTAGATTACCTAGAACACATAGTAGAGAATACACAACAATGAGACACAGTTGGCACTTATGAGTCGTCTGTAAAACCATGGTCATCTAATAGAGGTATGTTTAACCTTAGGGAAGACCGTGACATTTCTGCTAAATATGCATCTCTAGCTAAAAAAATCGAGGCATTAGAAATGAGAAAAATTGATCATGTCAAGTCAATTCAATAAGTCACATGTCAAATCTGTAATTCAAATGAACATGTCACTGACCGGTGCGTAAACACACACGTATAACGCAAGCGTACATATTGTTCAAGTAGTATAAAAAGTATCGATCCCACGAGGACTTAATACATAATCTATTAATTTTATGAGGTCAAATGATTACTAGTATCTAACAGGTTGATTGATTGATTTGAAATGGTGATGATTCTAAATTTAAAAAAAACAAGTAAATAAAATTGCACGAAAGTAGGTTTAAGAAAATTCAATATTAAAAACTATTTAGGGTTGTGAATCTTTCTAATATCTTTTAAAAGATGAAGTGGTTATTTCATGGTTGTGTAATAAATCGGTTTACTAACCTGGAACACTAAATTATGCAAAAGCCTCTGTCGATGGTCAGACGCAAATACCCAGTTTAATCCAATTGAACCATATGTCTATGTCAACCAAATTATTTGGATTCATTAAGTTTAAGTTCCAATTATGGCTACCCCCGCCTGACAGGTATATGTCTATCCTGTAAGGAAATCTATTAAAGGGTTATCTATCCTCAAGGAAGATCGTGGGCTATTAAGTCTAAGGCTGAAACCTAAAATTCATTTGTCAAGTTTATTTTAGATTTACCACATCAATCTTATTGGTGATCAGACAACAAGAAGTATTAAGCTTAAGACTTAATAAGTAAACCTTTAAATTACTCAAACTATAAAATAACCCCTTATAAACCGGTGATATTAGAATTCATCACAACCCCAGATAACTAGCTTAGTTACGACACATAACTAGGGCTAGTAAAAACTTAAATAAAATAAAAGACATAAAGTAAAATACTGAAAATTAAATGCTGAAAGTAAATGCTGAAGTAAATGCTGAAAGTAAATTGCTGAAAGTAAATTGCTGAAAAGTAAATTGCTGAAAGTAAATGCTGAAAGTAAATGCTGAAAGTAAATTGCTGAAAAGTAAATGCTGAAAGTAAATTGCTGAAAAGTAAATAAAGTAAAAATACAATAAAAGAAAATGCTGAGGTAAAATGATCCACTTTTATTACTTCTATTTTAGATATCTCATTTAGCCTCAATGGTGATGATTTCTCCTTTATACGGGAATTTGATTACTTGGTGCAGTGTTGATGGTACCCCTTCGAGCTTGTGGAACCACGACCTTCCCAAGAGTAAAGTAAAAATAGTCGGGTTGTTTAGCAATGTGAATTCAACCTCGTCTTTAATTGGCCCCACCTTGACCACGTCAATAAAAGTACCCTCTATCCCTCGTTTGCTGTCGTCATAGACCTTGATTGTCATGTCTGAGGGGATCAATACCTCTGGTTGGATACCTAGCCTAGGTAGTATTTTCAGTGGGCAAACTTTGATAGAGGACCCGTCATCCACCATTACACAAGAGGTCCTTTTGCCCCCAACCTCGGCCTTGATGAACGGAGGTCGATTATGATTTCGTCCCTCCTCCTCGAAGAAGATTATCACTTGTTTGTTTTCCTTTTGAACAGATCCGATGACCACGGTGGATCTGTGTCTGTTGGTACCATTATTTTTCCCAAAGCTTCTACCATAGCCCTTCTGTTCTCTTGAGAGGAACACAACAATTCCCATATACTAGTCTTACAACAAATGAAATTATTTCCATACCTTCCAAAGCTTTTTGCTGGAGAAAGACATCCGAACCAGAGTCAATATCAATGTTGGGATTGTTGAAGAGGCCAACATCTCTCTCTGGTGGTGAAATGATGCATGAAATAATTGGAGAGATTCTCGAGGTTTGAATGGGTTTTTCTTGGTGGTGCTGTTTTTTTTTAATTGGATTATTTGGTGTGCATGGACTGTTTCTGTTTGGCTAGAATCTAGAAATTTGAGATAACATCCGACTACCACTTATTTATGGGTAATTGGACCCTGGATTTATGGCAGGTGAATGCACTGATGGTTGTAATAATAATATTATCTATTCAAATCCCTTTAAGCAGCAAGCTAATATCCAATGGTGGGATCTCCTTTTATCGGCTAAGAAATATATTTGTGTCAATCATTTTCAAAATCCAATAGTCTAATTATCTCAAAAGACAAAAGCAATCTGAACATTCATAATTGAAGTCTCTACAGTTTCCTCGGCATAAAAACTGCAGTAATAAATTCTAAAGATTTACCCTAACACCAGACAGCTTTCTCGTGGTGAGGGAACAACCCGAGATCTGATGTTAGCTCGGAGAATTGGCAGCACAAAGCACCTGCGTGAAAATTTGATCAACAGATAAATTGTCATGGAGATACCGTGGTGAATGGAGAAACAGTAAAAATGAAGCAGTACCTTGTTGACAATGAAAGCTTTTGTAACAATACTTTCATCAACTCTCTTCATACCAGGATTGTAGACTCGTTGCCAATTCCAAGGTCCATTAAAGATGCCATTTCATCATCAAGCAATAACGGTAAAGGGGAACCCTATAGATTGAAAGACATAATCACTTGATGGCAATACAAGTATATTGCTAGCACAATAAATTTCTTAAGCATGAATATTCTCAATTGTAGTACACAAGCTAAAGAGGAAGTATCTAGGACAAATTATATAATTTTCTATTGCATTAAAAACTCCAGACAGGTCTCAAGAGAAATACTGAAATTGATGAATGCTGGAAAACACAATTCAGAAGAGCTATAACCATAAAGGTTATGGTAAAAATCTTTTCAGAATGACGACAAAAAAAGTAGCAGTCACCTACAGAAACATCCTCTTCTCCCTTAGTCACAATGCTAAGGATTTCATCATTAAGATTCAATTATATGAAGGCAAACCTCTTCCTGAAGAAATAATTTCAGCTTGATAGCCTTCAATTTGAAAAAGCTTTGACAAAGAATCTTTAGCTTGCCAACCTAAAAAAAAAAGTATTTTAAAAGTAAATATTAAAAATATATTTATTGAGCCAGAAATCTAGTTCTAGAGAAAAGGTAGGGAAATTAACCGTGGCAGTGGCTGGCAGTTTCTTTGTCAATGGGGCCTTCTCGCCAATTGATGCACCCACACATTTCAGATTGATAGCTGCATATTTATGTATAACGAATAAGTACTGACACTACAAAACAAAAGCAGAAAAAAAAAATCCAAGATCTCTACACAGAAGTCCGGAAGACATTTTTGTTGTTAAAATTAGTGTCATTAAACAGCAATAAACATGCAAATCAAACAGATCAAACTATCAAAGTAGATCTAGATGCAAAACCCTAAAACCAGAAAACTTGAAGACAAACCTGGAAATTGAGATTACAGAAACAATCCAAGTCGAGGAGATCTCTGTCCTTAAGAACTTATTGGTCCCGTCACAGGTGCTCTACGGATACGAATTGCCAACGTTCTCCCAGGATAACTTGGATACTTCTTGTTTAAGGAGCACTCCTTAACAAGTATGCGAACTCAGAAAATGGTGGATCTCCTCTCAAAACAAAAGAAAACACACAGCCTTAAAATCGGATATTTTTTGTTGTATATTTTATGTATATCTCATTTGGAATAAAAGCCTTCTTTTATAAGGCAATGAGGGGTGCCAATAGGGCACCTCTTGGGGTGGATTGCAACCCTTCAAGGATTGCAACCTCTCATACACCCATTGACAATCCCAATGATATACATATACATATCCTATTTAATGAACGAATTTTGAAGAATTTACAACAATCCCCCACAATTCTTCAAATATTCATTCAGGCACGTGAGAGAGATACCGTGAGCTAAAGCTGCATCGAAATAGGTAGCTTTCGCCTTGAACTTTTCCTAGTGAGTGACAATCGGATTTACTTGGCAAACCAGTGACCCATAGTCTTGAACTGTTCTGCCGTTGGTGTAAACCAAGACAATTGCCAACACACAGCTTTAATTCGACCATTTTCCCGTTCTACGATTGTGTTCATTTTGGCCCTGAACAACGGTCCTGGATTCATCAAGCACTTTAGGGTAACCCGCATTTAAAGGTTCCCATGGAAGCGGCCTCACTTCTTACTTGAAATAGGTGATCTACTATGAAGAGGTAATCTGTCTTTACCCCAATTAGGACTCATCTCCTAATATAGTGATCATTAAAAGCCTTAGCTTATCCTAACCAATGACAGACAGCACTCAGCGTCATTATCGGAATGGGAAAGAGTACAAAACTCTTCAGTGCTTGTTTTGAATTGCACAAAGTTTCTGTTGTCCCTTTTGAACCTAGATCTTGGGATCTCCAGTCAGCTAGGTTGGGTTTCCACAGTGACAGTTCTTAGATTATAGGCTTCAAGCCCATTCCCATCGATGACTTCTCAACTTGCTCTCGAGGTAAACCTTTAGTTAGTGGATCCGCTAGGTTTTCCTTTGACTTAACATAATCGATCGTTATTATGCCACTTGAGAGCAGTTGACGTATGGTATTATGTCTCCGACGTATGTGTCGAGACTTACCATTATACATTGTATTTTGGGCTCTCCCAATAGCCGATTGGCTTTCACAATGTATGCTAATCGTTGGCACCGGTTTGGCCCAACTAGGAATATCCTCCAGGAAGTTTCTAAGTCATTCTGCTTCTTCCGTTGTTTTGTCTAATGCTATGAACTCAGATTCCATAGTAGACCGGGCAACACATGTTTGCCTCGAGGATTTCCATGACACGGCTGCATTACTAAGTGTGAAAACAAATCCACTCGTGGATTTGGAATCCACCGTATCAGATATCCAGTTACCATCGCTGTATCCTTCTAGTACATCAGGATATCGCTCGTAATGTAGCCCATATTTTGAAGTTTCTCTCAGATACCTCAAAACTCTTACTATGGCTTTCTAGTGGTTATGTCATGGATTGCTCGTATATCTGCTTAGCCGATTCACAGCTTGAGCGATGTCAGTTCGTGTGCAATTCGTGAGATACATCAGACTTCCGATGATCCTTGAATACTCTAATTGCGATATGCTTAAACCAGTATTCTTTGATAAAGGAAGAGTTAGGTTAGCTACTCCCAAATCTTTCATATCAAATTTACTGGATAACACTTTCTTGGTAGACTGAATCAACTCATGATTATTACCAATTATCAGCATATCGTCTACATAGAGACATACAACGACATATCATTCTTGAGTTGATACACTTATCACACTCATCGGTTTTAAACCCACTTGACAACATCTTTTGTCAATGTTCTCATGTCATTGTCTAGGTGCTTGTTTTAATCCGTACAAGGATTTTACAAGTTTGCACACCTTCTGTTCTTATCCAGGAACATTAAACCCTTCTGGTTGTTCCATGTAAGTCTCTTCATCCAATTCACCATTCAAGAATGACGTCTTTACATCATTTTGATGTATTTCAAGACCAAATATAGCGCATTCTACTGATGTGATACGAATCACTGGTGGATAGGTGTCAAAGTAAACAAGACATTCTTTCTGTCTATAATCTTTTATGACAAACCTCGCCTTGTACTTATCTATTGATCCATCCATTTTCATCTTTCCATTTGTAGCCTAGTGGCTTACAACCTGGAGGAAGATCAACCAACTCCCAAGTATGGTTCTGTAGGATTGAATCAATCTCACTGATAATCGCATCTTTCCACAGAGGTGCCTCCAGATAAGACATAACTTCTTTATAGCTTTGAGGCTCATTTTCTAACAAATATGTCAGAAAATCGGATCTGACTCTTGGTCAACCTGATCACTGTCCTTGACAGTATCAACAAATCTTTTTTAGAGACTCTCTTCTTTGTCTTTCCTTACAAGGAAATGTCTCTTCAAAAATATTGCATTCCTTGACTCAATCATCACACTTGGATTGATGTCAGGAATCTCATACTTGTGTGCCAAGAATCGATATGCATTACTGTTGCAAGTATATCTGATGAATATACAGTCAACAGCTTTGGGTTCTATTCCACCTTCTTAGGTTTAGGAACCATCACCTTGGCAATTGGCAAGACACTCCCACATTTTCAGATATTTGTAGGAAGGTACATAACCTTTCCACAACTCATATGGTGTCTTGTCTAATCTCCTGTGAGGAAGCTTGTTCAGAACGTAGTTCGTGGAAAGAAGGGCTTTCCCCCCCACAAGTTCTGAGGTAAGCCAGAACTAGTCAACATGGCATTCATCAATTCCTTCAACGTTTGGTTTTTGCACTCAGCAATCCCATTGAGGAGAATAAGGAGTAGTGGTTTCGTGAATAATTCCGTGCACAAAACAATATTCACCGAATGATGAAACATATTCACCACCACTATCACTTCTGATTCTTTTGATTTACTTGCCAAGTTGATTTGCAACTTCGTTCTTAGTGTATAAAGCTCTCAATAGCTTCAGCTTTGCTCCTCAGCAAATACACTTAACAGAATCTTGTGCTTTCATCGATAAAAGTGACAAAGTACTTTTTACCGCCTCTTATTTGCACAATATTCATGTCACACACGTCAGTGTGTAGGGTTCAGAACTTCGTTCTATGATGTTCTATGTATTTTTGCTTCAACACATGCCTCACACTCATGTTGGCTATCAATGCAAATTTAGGTATAAGGTTCATGTTAATTAATGTACGCATTGTATCATAATTAACATGTCCTAACCTCTCATGCCATACATTTTGTGACTCAATAATATAAGCAGAAGTTTCAGCTTTATTAATAGCACAATTGACAGTCATTGAAAAAACCCTCAGCGAGGTATCATTTTCCTACATAGACATCATTTTTGGTCAATACAATCTTGTCAGAAACAAATACAAACCCGAGACCGAGTTCTCCCGAATATCTGGAACATGCAAACATTCTCATATGTAAGCTCCGTTCCGGATATCATTTTCAGAACTACTGTGCATTGTCCAACCACTCTAGAGGTAGACGAGTTTCCCATTGTCAGATGATCGCCGCCATCGACCTTTCTGATACGAGGAAAACATCTTGCTATCAGCACAGATATGACGAGTAGCCCTAGTGTCTACCCTTTATCCAAAATTTCATTTCCCAATAAATCAAATATATCTCAATTTTATATATATTTATATAAAAATAACATATATATTGATTTTATTTTATTATTAAAATTTTTTATTTTATAATTTTATAATTTCTTAAATTTATAATTTTTGGTCTTTATATGTATATATTCTTTTTTACTTATTTAATAAACATGCAAACATTCTCATATGTAAGCTCCGTTCCGGATATCATTTTCAGAACTATTGTGCCTTGTCCAACCATTCTAGAGGTAGATGAGTTTCCCATTGTCAGATGATCGCCGCCATCGACCTTTCTGATACGAGGAAAACATCTTGCTATCAGCACAGATATGACGAGTAGCCCTAGTATCTACCCATCATTCTCTCGGATTCCCAACCAAGTTGGCTTCAGTTACCACTGCTGAGAGATTCATTTCTGAAATCTCATCAGTTAACTGCTCATCTTCAGCGATATAGGCCTCATTTTTCCTGCCATTGTCCTGAGATATATTATTTCTGCAGTCCTTTGTCATATGACCGCTCTTTTCACAGTTGTAGCACTTCCCATTGAACTTCTTGTTCGCTTGGGAAGAATCAGCTTCACTGTTCTTTCTTTTCTTGCTACCCTTTACATCCTCAAAGATGTTGGCCTTTGACTCCATAGTCTTGTAGCTGGCCTTCTCGGACATCATGTTGTCCTGTTCGATTCTCAATCGAACTCCAAGGTCTTCAAGGCTCATCTGCTTCTTTCTGTGTTGCAGATAGCTCCTGAAGTCCTTCCATGATGGAGGCAACTTTTCAATTATGATGGCAACTTGAAACGTCTCACAGAGTTTCATTCCTTCATCCAGTATTTCATGAATGATCTATTGTTGTTCACCCAACTGAGACATCGTCGTCCTTGAAACTACCATCTTGTAGTCCAGGATCTTACCCACGATAAATTTCTTTTGTCCGGCATCTTCGGTTTTGTACTTCTTCTCGAGAGATTCCCAGAGAACCTTCGCAGAAGTCATGCCTTGGTACACGTTGTACAGGGTATTGTCAAGACCACCCAAAAGGTAGTTCTTGCATAAGAAGTCTCCAGACATCCAAGTCTGTTCTCGCTCTTCCTTGGCCAATTCAGATTCACCCTCCACAGGACCCGGAGGATCTTTGAGGAATTTAGCCAACTGGAGAGTTGTCAGGTAGAACAACATTTTGCTCTGCCACTGTTTGAAATTTGCCCCACAAAATTTCTCCGGCTTTTCTCCGTGAGAGACCGGTACCGTGATATTTCCGATAGCCATTTGTAACTGGAAATCAACAGGGTTCAATCAGTCTACGAAAGACAAATTGCACCACGATCAACAAATGATCTAGTTCAAAGTGATGTACTAGGTAGTCACTTGTTGTTCTAATGGACGAAAGTTCCAATAAACACAAGTCCTTGAATTTCAACTAAAGATACTTAAGGAAAATTGAATGAACGAATATTCTTCAAACACTTTTTCCAATAGAATCTTTTAGCAATTCAAAACCCAGATTTACACTCTTCCAATAGCACAATTAATACGATAAGTGTAGATATATATGTCAATCAAGATTGGATGGAATTACTTGTGCAAAATTACACTCTAAATTCTCAACCAATTATGCAACAACCAATTAATTTCAACTTTATCACTATGTGTATGCTTGTGATAATTGAACAACTTAATAATAACTTAAATCTATACTACCAAGATTAATGTGTTTACAGTATATGACTAACCAAGTTAATATTAATTAAAGTTTTCAATTTATGATACTTCCAGGACAAAATCGTTAGTGTCACGTTCATATCTAAGTTCGAACGAGACTGTCCAGTGTGTGTGCGTTCGTGTTGTGTTTGATAACGCGTTCGAACGATGTGTTTCCAGAGAGTTCACGTTCGAGTAGCGTTTGATAACGCGTTCGAACGGAATGATTCCAGAGAGTTCACGTTCGTATAGCGTTCGTGAACGCGTTCGAACGGAATGATTCCAGAGAGTTTGCGTTCGAGTTGTGTTTAGGACGCGTTCGAACGTTCTAAGACAGAAGGCTTGCGTTCGAGTTGCGTTTAAAGACGCGTTCGAACGTTCTTACGAATTTTCAAATTTATGCCTTCGCGTGCGTCGGGCGTTCGAACGCCCTACGGGTTTTTCATGCACAGTCCGAATTTTCCAGAAAATATTCAAACCCTAACATGCAAATTACTATCTAATAACACTATATCAATAAGTTCTTAAGATTGTTTTAAAATTAGTGTCATTAAACAGCAATAAACATGCAAATCAAACAGATCAAACTACCAAAATAGATCTAGATGCAAAACCCTAAAACCAGAAAACTTGAAGACAAACCTGGAAATTGAGATTACAAAAACAATCCAAGTCGAGGAGATCTATGTCCTTAAGAACTTATTGGCCCCGTCACAGGTGCTCTACGGATACGAATTGCCAACGTTCTCCCAGGATAACTTGGATACTTCTTGTTTAAGGAGCACTCCTTAACAAGTATGCGAACTCAGAAAATGGTGGATCTCCTCTCAAAACAAAAGAAAACACACAGCCTTAACAATTACTATCTAATAACACTATATCAATAAGTTCTTAAGATTGTTTTAAAATTAGTGTCATTAAACAGCAATAAACATGCAAATCAAACAGATCAAACTACCAAAGTAGATCTAGATGCAAAACCCTAAAACCAGAAAACTTGAAGACAAACCTGGAAATTGAGATTACAGAAACAATCCAAGTCGAGGAGATCTCTGTCCTTAAGAACTTATTGGCCCCGTCACAGGTGCTCTACGGATACGAATTGCCAACGTTCTCCCAGGATAACTTGGATACTTCTTGTTTAAGGAGCACTCCTTAACAAGTATGCGAACTCAGAAAATGGTGGATCTCCTCTCAAAACAAAAGAAAACACACAGCCTTAAAATCGGATAATTTTTTTTGTATATTTTCTGTATATCTCATTTGGAATAAAAGCATTCTTTTATAAGGCAATGAGGGGTGCCAATAGGGCACCCCTTGGGGTGGGTTGCAACCCTTCAAGGATTGCAACCTCCCATACACCCCTTGACAATCCCAATGATATACATATACATATCATATTTAATGAACGAATTTTGAAGAATTTACAACAATTTTCTGAGGTCCTGCTGCCCCAATTGATGGTCTCTCATCCTCAATTTCATGGAATTTCTTAAGCTCACCAAACCTGTAATCGAATTCAAGTCGATTATAGTGCAAATATTAACTCCAAGAGAGCTAACACCCAAATAAGGTAATGTCGCACTTGTCAACTCTTCAAATTTACCCAATTTTAATTAAAAGAAAATGTTTGGTTTCTCAAATTAAAAACATTACCAAATCAAGCAATCACTGACATTCTTCTTCTTTACTAGATTCACTTCTATATCTGACTTGAAGAGCTTCAGGCAATGCAATGCCTGGACTCAAGTTCTTGACACGAACAAATGACCCGGATATATCAGATTTCGCCTGGAAGTACGGGACTCCATTTATGGAACCCTCATGTTTTCCATTTCCATCATCCCAATCAACCCCACCCACGTGCCGGAATAGCCATGTACTTCCCATGCATACTTAACGGAGTCCAAATCTTCAGTCTCATCAATTTTAGGGTACCAATTCTACGGGAGTCATTGGCTGAGTGGACTCTCTGTCCCAGTTTGTATTACTCGGGATTTAAATTGCTCATTTTAACTGCCAGAAAGAGAGGCGAGGCCTCGTTACTAATTCCAAATGCTTCAGTAATTAGATCGTTGGATTTTTTCACACGATGAGAGAACACATTACAAATTGTCATATGATGAAACGGCGCCGTTCCTTTTTTTTTTCAATTTTTTTTTCTCAGCTTCTAATTTCAGCCCAAAACGACAGCCCCCATATTTATGTGCAAAGAGGTGTGAAATATGTTGTTTGCCGCATCCTCAATTTTTGGTTATCCTTGTCAATAATGATATATCTATATAATTCAACATGCAATTGAGTACATAAGTATTTAAAAAATAAAAACCTTTAAAATTTTTTTACAAAACTATTTTTTGTTTTTATTTTCATAAACGGATCGGATCAGGCGATCGAACCGGTCGAATCAGAAACTGATCATGAGTCATATCCAGAAAATACTTAAAACCGACCTTAAAAATGATAAAATCGGTGAATCGGATCGATTTTGGACTTTTTTTTAAAAATAAAAGGGTTCCAAATCTCTTTTTTTTTTAGTTCAAATCACTTTGTTTGGATGTTAGAAATTATTAAAATTAATGATTATATTTTTTGTATGTATTATGTAAATTTTATAATTTTATATATTTTTTAATAAATTTTAATTAAATAAAATGATCTATGATATTAATCGATTTTATCGATTTTTTTAGAATGATTCAACCGATCAAACTAGTGATCTATTAAACCTTTTAAATCAATAATCCGTTTTTTAAAAGACTGATATAGAATGATCACTCGATCCAAAAGGCACTAGTAATTAGAGGTGGGCATCGGATCGAATCGAATCGGATTCGATCCGATTTGATCGGATCGAATCGGATCGGATCCGATTCTTTTATCCGATCGGACAATCACAGATGGATTCGACGGATTTCGGATCGGATTGGATAAAAACCGATCCGATCCGATCGGTTTTTTTTTTTTTATAAGCAAAACGACGTCGTTTTGCAGTGTCAGAAACGACGTCGTTTTGCATAAGTTAGGGTTCATTTTGGTTTGTCTCAACTCTCAGTCTCTCACGGTCACGGTCTCATCTCACTCTCAGTCTCAGACTATCACTGTATCACATTCACACACAGAATCACAAAATCACTTCTTCTTCTTCCTCGAATCTTCACTTCTTCTTCATAAAAAAACAGACTTATACTCTTATTCTGTTCTTCATCATCCACTTCCTCGAATCAGCCACACACAACCAGAGACATCAGACAGCCACTTCAAAGTTCAAATCTCAATCTTCACTTCATCTTCATCAAAAATCAGACTTATACTATTCTTCATCATCCACGCAGGTTTCATCAAGGATCAAGGTAATTAACTTCTTTCTCTACTTCATTGATTCATTCACTGGTTTACCGTTTTAGTTTCTCTGGGTTTTTTGGTTTTGGCCCTTTTGGGTGTTTGATTTTCTTCGTAAGTTAGCTTACAATTCATTGAGACATTGATTATTATAATTTAATTGCCATTTCATTAGTTAAGAATTCGGATTCTGTTCTGCATTAGCCGTGAGGATTCTATTCTTGATAGATACAAATGTTTTGATTAGTTAGGGTTTATTAGGCGTGGGTGTTTGTACAATTGTAATTTCACTGCAATTTCAGTAGTTAGTAGTTAAATGAATGTGAGTTCATTGTTAGGAATGAAGCCATCATATCCTTCCTTCAAAACATCAGAAATTATAAAAGTTGATACGATTCCCAGCAACACAAACCATTCTTCCTTTACCTACATTGTTTTAGACAAAGACACAGAGGCTGTAAGTGATGAATTCCCATTTGATAAAATTGAGGAATAGAAGTATTTTACCATGATGACTCCAGATTTCAAGTCAAGAAATGCAAATTGCAATTGCTTTTCCATATGGATCTGCTGCAGAAAATTCAACTGCAGTCATATAATCTTTTTTAGTTCTCTGCTTCTGACAACTTTTGTGTTCATAATCCAGCTTTATGTATAAAATGCATGCAATAAATAAACTAGTATGATTTTCCTCTACTGAAACAGGAACTTGAATGGAATGTATGATCCAGTTGGTATGAATGTAACATCACTAAATAAGCTCCAAAGGACAGTTTTTGAAGGTAGACTTGAAATAGTAGAGCAACCAACCATGGAACTAGATACTTCATAAATATTTTGCATGTTGCAGGCATATGGATAGGAAAAGAATGCACTTCTGAAAATTCTTACAGAGCCCATAATTGTTTCAATTTCAGTAGTTAGTAGTTACAGTATGATCTTGTAAGGTTAGAACTAGTAATGAATGTGCTTCTAGTGCATCAGCTTGTTATAGTGAATTAGTGATGTATGGCTACTGATATCTTTTAAATCTTATGGTTTCACTTCAGCAATTCTACCTAAGTTCCTATTAAGAACCTTCACTGCAATTTTTACGCCCATTAGGAATAGGAATTGTATAGATTATCTATTAAATCGCTGCTTGGAATATTGTATTACGTTTATTCATTTAATAAATTAGGAGACATTGTACCAATATCATATGTCTAAATTCTAATTGTCTATTTTATTTTTCTTGTAGATGAGTGGGTTTGAAAGCTCACCCTACAGCAGTGAATCGGAATCGGATTCATTTGATGTACAATTAAGAGAACCAAGGAAACAGAAGAGAAAATTTCCCCCAAACTCCGAGAGACCGCCATTGTCAAAAAAACATGATTCATTGCCATCAATCACATCAGTAGCAAATAAAATAAGAAATAGAAGATCTGAAGTGTGGAAAGTTTTCCGCATGTGTGAAGATAATCAAGATAGGGCTGAATGTATGTATTTTCAGAAGACTTATGCTTGTAGTTCGAAGGATCGGTCAACAACCAACTTGAAGAGACATATGGAGGCCTGCAAATCATATCTGGCTTATTGTGAAACACAAGTTGTTTTGGTTGGGGTTGGTGAAGAGGGAGGCATGAGTGGAAATCTCTCCGTGAGAGATGGTCATTTCAATCAAGCAGCGTGTCGGAAAGCAGCTGTGAAGATGATCATTGTTGACGAGCTACCATTTAACTTTATAGAGAAAGAGGGTTTTCGACATTTCTGTAGTGTTGTCGTCCCTCGTTTTGATGTCCCATATCGTAGGACTATAACGAGAGATATCCTACAGTTGTTTGCTGATGAAAAAGTGATGTTGAAGAGTATTTTATCTGCGGGTTATCAGAGAGTTAGTTTGACCACCGACATATGGACGTCAATTCAAAATATTAATTACATGGTTATCACTGGACATTTTATAGACAATGATTGGCAGTTGCATCGGCGAATCCTTAGCTTCTGTCCAATTAACAATCACAAAGGAGACACTATCGGAAGGTTAATAGAGTCTTGTTTACAGCATTGGGGTATTGAGAGAATTTTTACTATAACTGTGGATAACGCCAGTGCCAATGCCGTAGCCATCCAACAGTTGGTGAGGAAGATGAAGACGTGGAGAGGAGATGCATTGGTGCTTAATGGAGAGTATGTGCATATGCGGTGTTGTGCTCACATATTAAACTTAGTTGTGTCTGATGGTTTGAAACAAATGGATGACATCATTATAGCAATTCGAAATGCTGTTAAGTATGTGAGATCTTCTCCATCAAGATTGGAAGCATTTAAATCGGCGGTAGCACGTGAGAAGATTGAAAGCAATGGCAGTGTCATCTTAGATGTTCCTACTAGGTGGAATTCCACCTACTTAATGTTGAATGCTGCATTAGACTTTCAGAAGGCCTTTGATCGAATGATTGATGATGATGGTCACTATGCTCCATATTTTAGAGATGATGAAAATGGGAGCAAAAGGGTTGGGACTCCTACAGATATAGATTGGGAGAAAGCTCAATACTTTGCTGATTTTTTGGAGATTTTTTATGATGCAACGAATATGTTCAGTGCCTCATCCACCGTCACATCTTGTTTCACCTACAATGAGATTTGCAAGATTCATACAAGTTTGAAAAACTTGGCGCGTAATGAACATCCTCTTTTGCATGACATGGCATTATCTATGAAGATGAAGTTTGATAAATATTGTGAGACCACTGCCAAAATCAATAAATTATTGATTGTGAGTACTATTCTTGATCCACGACGTAAGATGACATTTGCCTCTGTTTGCTTTGGTATACTTTTTGATAATGATGATGTGAAGATAGAGGAAATGAGAAAGTATTCTAGAGATTTATTGAAGAGATTGTACGATATGTATAATGATTGGTATGGCACAAATGGGTTGTTTGTTGACAGTGATGGATCAAGGGCTGGGGGTGTAACTGGTGTTGGTGGAGATGGGTCTAGTGCTACACAATCTCAGCCATTTGTTAGACCGCGAGTACAAGATAGAGTGCGTAAGCGCAATACAAACGTGCAACCTGATGATCCATTTCAAGTTTTTCAGACTAGTCATGCAATGCATCAAGAGGATAGTACTGAGGTTGAAATGTATTTAATGGAACCCTATGAGATTTGTCGTGACCCTAGCTTTAGTGTTCTGATGTGGTGGAAAACAAATACCGGTAAGTATCCAATTTTGGTTAGGATTGCTCGTGATATTTTTGCAATGCCGGTATCGACTGTGGCATCTGAATCAGCATTTAGTACGGGTGGTCGTGTTCTTGACAGTTTTCGTAGCTCATTAACTCCCGTTATGGTCGGGGCTCTAATATGTACTCAAAATTGGATACGGAATAGGCTTACAATTGACAAAACCAATGAAGTGGAAGCAATGTTATTGGAAGCAGAGTACTACGAAAAACTTGAGGAAGGTAAAAACAAAATTATTAATTACTTAATTAGTTTTTTAATTTTTAATTTTTTATAATGAATACCATTAAATGCAAACTTACTAACTGTGAATAATTTTTTATTTTATTTTATTTGAAGAATATCACAAGACACAAGTTACAATCTGAATCACAATCACCGGATCATGTCGTTGGCAACAGAGGAGGTGAATTATCTTTGAAGGTACAATTTTGACAAAATTATGTTTTTCTTTGATTATTTATTTGAATAAACATTTACTAGCTTAAAAAATAGGGGAACTTAAGGAAGTATTGAAGTAAGACCTTAGTAGCTAGCAAAGAAACAATTTGTTCATTTATTTCCTCTTTTTACGATATGATGGTGCCTTTACGATATGAAGTGGTTATATACTTATATTTTATATTTCAGAAACATTGTTTATTAATTTCCATCTTTTGCAGGCTTGATGTTGTTGTGCTGCTGCCGTGCTGGAAGTGGAAGGACACTGGGAATACTGGATAGTATTGTGGATTGATATTGTGGTCATGTTGGTTGTGTTGTGTGTACTGTCACTACTGTGTAAGTGTGTAGTGAAAATTTTGGCTTTTGTAGTTTTATTGATCTTGACATCTTGTGGTATTGTTATGTGTAGTGTGTACTGTACTGTCAACTACTATTTTATTTTTCTTCATCTTGTGGTCATGTTGTAACATGTTATTGTTGTGTGTACTGTCAAAACTAGATTATGCTGGCAGTTTGTGTGGTCATGTTGTGATTGTTATTTTGTTCATCCTGCTGTCTGTGTGTGTAGTGAAATTTTGGATCGGATAGATTCGATCTGATCCGAAATCGTCCTATTTCGAATTGGATCAATCCGATTCGAGTCGAAATTGGACGATTTCGGATCGGACCAATCCGATTCAATCGAATCGGATCGGATTGATCCGATTCGAATCGAATCGGATCGAGTTCAATTAGCTGATCCGATCCGATCGAAACATATATATCAACGAATTTCGGATTGGATTGAATTCAGATTCGGTTCGATCCGAATTCGATAATGCCCAGGCCTACTAGTAATTTTCAAACTACTTTCATGAAGATTAACAAACAAAAATGAACACAAATTAAAAAGAAAAAAGATAGACCACACAAATTTCCCATAAATCACTAAAACATTTGAAGGCAGTGTGAAAAACACTGGTAGGACAAGCATATAAGAAAATCTGTTGGTAATTGTATCTGATAATTCATTTCTCAAAAGATTCTAAATGTTCGCCGCTATTAACTTAATCATTCAATTTGATCAGAATCTACAAGTAAATAAAATCAAATAAAGCTATTCTTTTGTAATCCACCATCTTGTAAACTGGAACCAATCATAAACTTTCCTCTTATTTCCCTGGCTTCCTCGAGAAACTTAGAAAGGCCTGTATTTCTAATACTGAATCAAGTCACCAGTCATGCCCCCAGGATTTTAAAAAAAAGGCCGGAATTAAAGGATATTCCATTCGCCTTTCTTCGTCAGCAGCAGAAAGTTCAGGGTGAAGAGAGGCTTAGTATTGCTAAGAACAAAATGATGCTTTGCATCAATGCTGTCAATAAATTATAAACTATCACGCTCAAAATGATGGCTGGGAGCTGAAAAATACAGAAATTTTCTCCCAATCAAGGGACTCCATGTTGGGGGACATGAAGGCAGCACCCACGGCAATTGCAATAACAGCAAAGGCAATACTTTTAAGGCAACCATGACTGCTTGACAGCCTGCCTGCTACAAGTTTACAATACTTGTCTGCATTTCGGAAGAGTGATTGGAGAGCAGCATCTGCTCCGCCACCAATTGCTTTCTCATTCTACAAGGGGGGAGAAAGAGAGGAAAAGTTTGTATGTAAGTTTGGTACAAAATTTTTAGCACTTCTATATAACCAAATAAATATTTTTATCAATTAAGAAAAAGAGCAACTCAAGTCAATAATTGCAATTTCAATATTGCAGAAAAGTAAGGGGATACCTTCTGCCTGAAACTCTTGAGAGTTGTCCTAAAACGATCAAGAGGGGAGAGTTTTGCAGAGTGCTGCTTCCATTCCTCGGAAAGTTTTTTAAGAACCTTAACACTAGCTTCTAGATTGTCCTCATAAAGCTTGTCCTGTTCACAACAGTGTAGAATGAGAAGACTACATAAATTCTACATAACAGTGCTACAAAGGGGAATGAAGAAAACCATCTGGTGTCAACATAAAGTGTTCGATAAGAATAGCTCACCCACTGCTTATAGCAATCAGCACTTTGGGTTAAACACCAGATGAAAATGCCAGCTGCTTCATTGGATAACTCAGAAGCGCCTGTAAGAAACAACTTTAGCTCAATCTCAACTTGAAATCCTATCATTTTCCAAATTATTCTGCAAAAAAACAACTAAAATAAGAAGGCGATCAAGTTTCATACTTTCTCCTGCAAATTTGACAGCAAAACTCAAAATCTGCTGTGAAACTTGTTTCATTGCTTTGCTTCCAGGCACGCCAGCAAGAGCCACCTCTTTTAGGGTAGGATAAATGGTTTCAAATCTTTCAGTGGCCTACATTGATCATATTATCAAAAGTAAGAGCACCAAATCTATAAGCAAAACCAAACCGCAAACACCCCTTGACAATACACACCTTTACTCTAGCTGAAGACGTAGGGAACGTGAGTCGCAACAGTATCTCAAGTGCAAAAGGTGGCACCAACCGCTCCCCCTTTCTAGCTGCACCATTCACCAAAATAGTACGAGCCTTTGGGGAAGATAAGATTCTGCAACAAAAAAAAAATGTCACAAACTACAAGAATCTGAAGCAAGAAAATTAATGATAAGCTTTAATGCTTTCATACCTCTCCACTAGTTGCAAAATTAAATCCCTGGACTGCGGATTGCAATTTTTTCCACCAACTATTGGCAAAAGATAATGTGACCATGAATACAGCCCTACAGCCAGCTCCCCTTGAGAGGCCTATAAAAGAAAATTTGGTAACTGACATAAGCAAATGTACTGAAGAAAAATAAAAGTCACAGCCTTAGTCTTCCAGAGAGATCAAATTGTCATGGTAAATTGTTTTCCACTCGCCTGAATAATCATCCACACAATCACAGGAAGCTTATCTTGTCCCTGATACTTTGAATTTTCCCGCAATGTAGGTAAAACACTGATTAAGACATCAGGTTTCCGTTGCAATACCATAGCTAAAGCCACAAAAATTGCAACCTGCCATGTCAAAATATGTTAATTACATGCTAACCCAACATGAAAATATTGTAGCATTTATGAAGCTGCAGTAGGAAAATGTAAATGCTAACATGGAAGCAAGACAAACAATAGACTCAAATTTCCAAAGCAATAATCTGAATGAATATCATGGAATTAAAGAAATGCAGGCTGAATAAAATCTTATATAATATTAAACAATGTTTTATCAATAAGTCAGCCAAAAGTGACGTGAGTCAAGTAAAAGACACTTAGTATGTAGGGTTACTCAAAAGACAACTCGTTATGAAAAGCTAGTGCAAGGAAGAGAGAATAAAGCAAATTCAAATCATAATAATGAAATTTTAAAATGAAATCTGAATAACTTCTAAATAGGGAGAGAAATAGAAAACTCAGCAATACAAATGGTAATATAATCAAATGAATGGCCTCGCTTTCATCACGGGTCAAGCAAGATGAGTATTGAGATCAATCATAAATTACATTTTCCAAGAAGCACTCAGGAACATCAGACTAGAGAATAATACTGTATAATAAAAGCATTACTCGAGTTAATTCAAAAGCCAAGATATCTCTTGTGATAGTCAATATCATTGCCTCGAAAACCCTACTTTACACAATTAGTATAAGAGATTATTATCTTATCGCCCCCAAGGGGTGTGTAACTTGGTGGCAAAGGGCTTAGGACTTGGTTGTCAGGTTCTGGGTTCGAGTCCAGGGAGTGCATTTCTTATAAGAACCTGGGGCAGCCATGAGTTTTACTTGCTCAGCTTAAGCCCAGGTCAGGTGGTTTGGCGACGGGGTTTCCAAAAAAAATAAAAAATTATTATCTTATCTCAGAGTTAAGGAAATTAATGCCACTTAGCTTGACCCTTTCAAATAGAAAAGTTAAAACTTATTACAGCCTAAAAAATTTTGTGATGTCAAATACAGGGGCTGCTGAAAAGTGAAAATACTTGTAATACAGTAATAGTAAAAAAAGATCAACACTCTGACTAAATCATAGAAAACTTCATGTGACTAAATTGCATAAAAAAGGAAAGAATGGAGCTTAAAGCCTTAAATTCAAAGATTTACCACTAAAGGGAATGATCATTGACTAATTAACAATAGGCCAAACTTCAGGATGCTCAATTGATAACTATATATTGGAGGGTGACAACCCTAAGTTGGGAATGTTATATGGCCAAAGAAAAACTTCAATTTGGTAACATCACTACCCTGTTATAAGGAAATAAACCAAGGTATGAGTGCAAAAGTGCAACAGTCTACTTAACCATAAGTATTATAAGTAATACATGTCTTTTTGTCTTTCACTCTACCTTAGTTGAGCTATAATAACGCCCAATAGACCACATCTAAATATAAACTCATGGTTCTTAATATCTCATACAGTTCCCAAATCACTAGGCATGATTATAGTTGTTAGAGGTGCAATTGCCAAGGTCCTCCTGGGCAGACCCGGCCAAGGTTCCGGTTCAGAACCGGAACCAAACCGGTTGGAATCGGACGGTTCCGGTTCCGGAACCGCACTGGAACCTAACCGGTTCGGTTAGGGTTCTTACCCTAACCGAACCGGTTGGAACCGACGGTTCCAGCGGTTCCAAACGTTTTCCAAACCATTTTTTAATTTAATTTTTAATAAAAATGAAAAATGATAAGAATTTTATTTGTAATTTAATGTAATTATGTAATGTAAGTTCATTATATAAATTCAAATTCATAATTTTAAATTATATTATTTTATTAATCTCAATTTTTAATTCAAAAAAAAAAAAAAACGAATCGAACCGGAACCGGAACCCAACTGTTCGGTTCCGGTTGCACATTTAGTGTGGAACCGGAACCGAGCCGGTTAAATGTAAAACCGGAACCGAACCGAAATTAACCGGTTCGGTTCCGGTTCCACACAAAGTGGAACCGAAACCGTTTGGTTCGGTTCCGGTTCAGAACCGAACCGAGACGCCGGCCACCCCTACTCCTGGGACTTAGGCACAAGGCGCAAGATGAGGCGCAAGAAGTGAGGCGCACCAATTTTTTAGCTTTTATATTAATTTATCAATTAGAATGATTCATATAAATTATATTTAATAAATTTATCCTATAAATTTCAACTCAATAAGTAAAACTAACAATCATATCACATTTGTTTTTATTATTTCACATTTTAGTTATTTTAATTTTCTTTTAAAAAAAAAAAAAAAAAATCAATGAGGCACACCTCCAACGAGCCTTGCCAAATAGGCGCAGTGAGGCACTGCCATGTGCTTAGGTGCACCTTTAATAATTATGGGCATGACTAAGATTATATGTAAAAGAATAAAATGAGCTGATCCTCAAGCAACTCAATAACTAAAATACGGCCAGAAAATGAGTGCATGTGTACACACGCACAGAGAGAGCACCATCACCAACTTATGCGTGAAAAAAGTGAAGACGAGTGTAAGCATTCTTATCAGCAAATTACCTGAGATTTAGATCATGCCTGTTGCATGCGCCTTTAATAACTATGGGCATGACTAAGATTACATGTAAAAGAATAAAATGAGCTGATCCTCAAGCAACTCAATAACTAAAATACGGCCAGAAAATGAGTGCATGTGTACACACACAGAGAGAGAGCACCATCACCAACAAATGCGTGAAAAAAGTGAAGACAAGTGTAAGCATTCTTATCAGCAAATTACCTGAGATTTAGATCATGCTTGTTGCACGCGCCTTTAATAACTATGGGCATGACTAAGATTATATGTAAAAGAATAAAATGAGCTGATCCTCAAGCAACTAAATAACTAAAATACGGCCAGAAAATGAGTGCATGTGTACACACACACACAGAGAGCACCATCACCAACTAATGCGTGAAAAAAGTGAAGACAAGTGTAAGCATTCTTATCAGCAAATTACCTGAGATTTAGATCATGCTTGTTGCACGCGCCTTTAATAACTATGGGCATGACTAAGATTATATGTAAAAGAATAAAATGAGCTGATCCTCAAGCAACTCAATAACTAAAATACGGTCAGAAAATGAGTGCATGTGTACACACACACAGAGAGAGCACCATCACCAACTAATGCGTGAAAAAAGTGAAGACAAGTGTAAGCATTCTTATCAGCAAATTACCTGAGATTTAGATCATGCTTGTTGCACGCGCCTTTAATAACTATGGGCATGACTAAGATTATATGTACAAGAATAAAATGAGCTGATCCTCAAGCAACTCAATAACTAAAATACAGGAAAAAATGAGTGCATGTGTACACACACACACACACAGCAGCATCCACCAACTAATGCGTGAAAAAAGTGAAGACAAGTGTCAGCATTCTTATCAGCAAATTACCTGAGATTTAGGTCATGCTTGTTGCACGAGCCTTTAATAACTATGGGCATGACTAAGATTATATGTAAAAGAAAAAAAATGAGCTGATCCTAAAGCAACTCTGTTGATGGTGTTTTCAGGCGCTACAACATTTAAGACAGCACGACAAGGACAAAAGGGTAAATTCCCTGACTGGATGAGATCATGTAACCGACCCGACCACAACATGTGAAGACCGACCACTTTGGTCAGGATGACCGATCACTATAAGGTCGGCAGAAACACTATCAGCACAAAAGATTATCATGGCCGACCTCATGAAGACCGACCAGACAACGAGCCGTGTTCAAGACAACAGCACCCCATCCTTGTGGATAAGATAAGAAAGATATCCTACTCTCACAAGGAGAAGGAGTCAGAATCTAAAAGGGAATACGGAAGAGAGAAGGCAATACCGGATCAGGAATCCCTACAAGAAGAGAAGATTGAGTTCAAATAGGATTTCTTATGCAAATAGGAGTCTGATTTCTGTATTATTATAAATAGGAGGGTAGAGCATGTGTAAAGGACATCTGAAAATCATCACAAGAGTGAGGGATTAGAATCATCAAGCTTCAATTTGTAAAAGCAAAGAAGAGACCCGAGGAGTGTATTCGAGTAATAAAAAGTACCACCCTGTTCTTGTCCGTGGACGTAGGTCGGATCCCAAAATCCGCCGAACCACGTTAAATCTCTTTGTCGATTGGTGTGTTTTCCCGTCTCCTGCTAAATTTGCTTTTGGTCCCCCATAAACCAAACAAATTCACCGTTGAAGGAGGATTACCTCGGAGGTGATATTCCCATATTACCCTGAGATCAAAATCCGCCGTCAACAGTTGGCGCCGTCTGTGGGGAACTTCACAAAAAGCAGTTCACGTGATAAGACAAATGGCGGAGGGCGGAAATCACCAACCAGGAGGTCCGGCAATGGACTGGATGAAAAAAATGGAAGATAGCATGAGGTCTATGATGGATCGACTAGAAAGAATGGAAGGAGCAAACAACGAGAAAACTGAGACCGAGACCGGACAGAGGAGGAAAGAGAGGGAAAGAGGGAAAAGAGTAGTAGATGTAAGCGAAAACGAGGGACCCAGAAAGAGAGGCCCCTATGGGATAAGATCTGAAGTGGTAGGAAGAGAGCCACGATTAGAAGACACATGGGAAGAAGAAGGGGAGGAACAATCACCCGACCCCTCCTCCGACAGATTTTACAGCTCCGAGAGGGAAGATAGAAAGTACAATGAAGACGTACAGGAGACCCCCGGGCTTAAAGAACGCCACGCACGGAACGACAGGCGAACAGAAGGACACAGAAGGCGACACGGGGGCACAACCCATGAAATAAAGTCTTGGCTGAGAAAAGAGATGACCAGATGGGGAGAAGGCCTCAAGACCGGCGCGGGAGACACCCGAGGCGAGGAAGAGGGGTCTCCCCTTACGGAAGAGATAAGGTCAGCACAGTTCCCGAAGCGATTTAACATGCCGACCATGGCACCATACAAAGGCCACTCCGACCCAAAATCCCACATCGAAAACTTTGTCCTCCTGATGGAAGTACAGGGAGTAACGGGCGACGCCATATGCAAAGTATTTCCCTTAACTTTAGGTGGGCCCGCCATCCTATGGTATAGAAGTCTGGCCCCAGGGAGCATTCAGAGCTTCTCCCAACTTAAGAAGTCGTTTATCCGGCACTTCAAAGGAGCCTGCACCCTAAAAAAACAATAGGAGAACTAAGGCTCATGAAACAAGGAGACGACGAAACACTGAAAAGCTTCATTGAAAGGTATCACAACACCGTACTCGAGGTCGGGGGTAAATCCCAAGAAGCCCTGGAAAGTCTGAAAGGGGCCCTAAGAGTCGGGAAACTATGGACCCACCTGAGGATCCATGAGACACCAGACTACGCTACCGCATGGAGATAGCCAGGAAGTACGTCCTACTAGAAAGCGAGGAAAAAGTATCCCGGAGAGGGACAACCGCCAGAGAGAAGGGTGACAAGGAGAGAAGACCATCGGCGACCAGAAAGAGAATTCCGGAAGTTCAATCCAAGACCCAAAGAGTTCAAGCCAATGGCACAAAAGGATCAAGGAAAAGGGCCCGCAACTCAAGTAAACCATGTGGTCCGAGAGGAAGCGTATATTCCCCTAAGCAAGCCGCCAGGGGAAATCATCATGGAGATACGGGAGAAAGGCCTCTTAATAGAGCCCGACCTCAGGAGGTTTCCCCCAGACAGAAAAAACAAAAGATCCTACTGCCTGCACCACAATCTAAAAGGGCACACAACCGATGAATGCAAGGACCTGCGGGAACAAATGGAGGACCTGGCCCGGAACGGGTACCTGAACAATTACATCGACCACGAGATCATGGCCGCCAGACAAAGGGCAAGGAATCGAGAGGTGAACGTCATCGCAGGAGGGGCAACGCTGGCCGGGGACTCTAACCGGTCGAGAAAGAATTACAACCGAGCACGGGGGACAGAGGTGCTGAAAACAGAAAAAATCCCAAACCCACGAGGAAATCGGTCGACACCCATTATGTTCACCGATGAAGACGCTCAGGGGGTAAGTTTCCCCCATGACGACGCACTAATAATCAAAGCAACAATCGGCGGCACAGAAGTGGACAGAATCTTGGTGGACCCCGGGAGCGCAGTAGACATAATTTCCAAAGAAACTTTGGAGAGCCTGGGGGTAGAATACACAGCTCTAACCGAGGACAGCACCCCCCTGTACGGTTTCGGGGGTTCAACGGTCGTCCCGCTGGGAAGAATTCAACTAGCAATGACGATCGGAGCCGCCCCCAAAACCCGAACAATCATGATAAACTTCATTGTAGTAGACTGCATGAGCAGTTATCAAGTCATTGTCGGCCGCCCCTTCATGATAAAAACCAAGGCCGCAATGTCCTGTTATTTCTTGAAATTGAAGTTCCCCACACGGGAAGGGATCGGGATCATATGCGGAAGCCAGAAGATAGCCCGCAGCTGTTTTGCCACTTTCTCGTGAGAGACCCTCTGCGTGGAAAGAGGCACCAAGAAGAGACAGAGAGACGAGGACGACAAGAACACGAGGAAAGACCCTGCTCCTCGGCCCGATAAAGCTGCACGGCTCGGAGCAGCCGAAGAATTAGAAGAAGTAAAACTATTCGGGCCAAAGAAAAGCATAAGAATAGGGGGAAGTCTAGACGAGGCCATAAGAAAAGACTTGTTGGAATGTCTACAAGAGTACCCCGACGTTTTTGCATGGGGACACGATGACATGCCCGGAATCGACCCAAAATTCGTAAGCCATCGCTTAGCAGTGAACCCATTACACAAACCAGTAAAACAGAAGAGGAGAATATTCAACCAGGAGCGGTGCAGAGCAATAGCAACCGAGGTGGAAAAATTGCTGAAAGCCGGTTTTATCCGGGAAGTAAAATACCCAGAATGGGTGTCCAACGTAGTATTGGTGAAAAAATCTAACGGAAAGTGGAGAATGTACGTAGATTTCACCGACCTCAACAAAGCATGTCCAAAAGACAGCTTTCCCCTCCCAAATATAGACCAACTGGTAGACACAACAGCCTGCCAAGGGCTGCTAAGCTTCATGGACGCTTTCTCGGGATACAATCAAGTCAAGATGCACCCTGCGGACGAGGAGAAGACCACCTTTATCACTGACCAAGGGCTGTACTGTTATAAAGTAATGCCTTTCGGATTGAAGAATGCAGGGGCGACTTTCCAGAGACTGGTGAACAAAATCTTCAAACCGCTCATCGGCACAACCATGCTGGTATATGTCGACGACATGATAACAATGTCCGGAGAACCAAGAGACCATGTGGCCGACCTGAAGAAAACTTTCGAACTCCTGAGGAAACACAGTTTAAAGCTCAATCCAGAGAAGTGTGCATTCGGGGTAGCCTCAGGAAAATTTCTGGGCTATATGGTGAGTTCACGAGGCATTGAAGCGAACCCGCAAAAGATACAAGCCGTGCTAGACCTGAAATCGCCCCGGACAGTTAAGGAAGTACAAAGCCTTACAGGAAGAATCGCCGCACTCAACCGGTTCATCTCGCGAGCAACCGACAAGTGCCATCCTTTCTTCAAAGTCATCAAAAAAGCTCAAAAAGGGGTCGACTGGACACCTGAGTGCGAAGAAGCCTTCCAGCACCTAAAACAATACCTGGCACAGCCCCCTCTCCTAGCCAAACCCCTCCCAGGGGAGACACTGTATCTATACCTGGCCGTCTCAAAGCACGCAGTAAGCTCGGCACTGGTACAAGAGACCGACCATGTCCAGAAACCGGTTTACTACGTCAGTAAAGCCCTGCTGGACGCAGAAACTCGATACCCCATGCACGAACTCATTGCCCTATCCCTGATCACTACGACACGGAAGTTACGACCCTACTTTCAGGCCCATCCTATCAAGGTATACACGGATTATCCCCTGAGACAAATCTTGCAGAAACCAGAGGCCTCAGGGAGACTGATGAAGTGGTCAGTAGAAATAAGCGAGCACGACATCTCCTACCTCCCAAGAACAGCAATAAGAGGGCAGGCCTTAGCGGACTTCATAGCAGAACTCACGGAACCACAGGTCTTGGCCGTGGAAGAAGACAGGTGGGAAATGTCTGTAGACGGATCCGCAAGTTCGCACGGCTACGGAGCAGGGGTAGCACTAAAAAATGAAAAGGGAGAAGAAATACTGCTCGCCCTCAAATTCGCCTTCAAAACTACAAACAATGAAGCAGAGTACGAGGCAATACTGGCCGGACTAAGGCTATGTACGGTAGTAGGGGTCCACAACGTAGTGATCAGGAGTGATTCTCAGCTAGCAATACAACAGCTGAAAGGGGACTTTCAAGCCAGAGAACCAGCCATGGTAGCTTACCTGGCCGAAGTGAAGAAATGGGTGGAGAAAGTGGGAAACGTACTCTTCGAACAGGTCGGACGAGAAGACAACTGCGAAGCAGATTCCCTAGCCCGACTCGCCTCTTCAATGAGGACAGAAAACCCCAAGGTAATCCCTCTTATATACCTCCGAGAAAGAAGCATAGGGGAGACAGAGGTAGATGTACTAGAAGAAGAAGGCCACAGAGTTCCTGAAAAGAAATATAATCTGTCGGTTCGGAATGCCCCAAGCAATCATCACCGACAACGGAAAGCAATTCGACAGCAGGGGATTCAGGAAACTTTGTGAAGACCTCCAGATAACTTTGAAATTCGCCTCGCCAGCCCATCCCAAGTCAAACGGGCAGGTTGAAGCCACCAATAAAACCATCAAGTCAAACCTGAAAGCTCGACTCGGATCAAGCAAAAGCCTATGGGTCGAGGAGCTACCGGAAGTACTGTGGGCACACCGGACGACCTTCAAGGATTCAACAGGAGAGACACCCTTCTCCCTATCATACGGATGTGAGGCCGTCATCCCAGCAGAGATCGGAATATCAACCCACAGGGTCCGCCACTTTGAGAACGAGCGGAACGAAGGACTTATCAAAAACCACATCGACCTGATCGAAGAAAGAAGAGAACAGTCAGCAGTAAGAGCAGCAATCTACCAACAGAGAATGGCCCGCTTCTACAATAGGAGAGTTCGGACCCGCTCCTTTCTAACAGGCGATCTAGTGCTAAGAAAAGTGACTCTGAACACCCGACGACCAGAAGAAGGGTCGTTAGGTGCCAAGTGGGAAGGACCCTACAAAATCACCGAGGTAGTAAGACCAGGGGCCTACATCCTAGAACATCTGGACGGCACGAGGTTGAAGAAACCATGGAACGCCGAAATGTTAAGAAAGTACTTCCCGTAAAAATCAACTTTCCTTTCTTCTATTTTCTTTTTTGCAGAAACCGGGCAAAACAACGAATCGGAACAATTGTTGTAAAGAGGGCAGCACGCCCCCAAGCATGAATAAAAATTCCTTTTCTGGCAAAATCCTTTGAAAGCGAAAACAACCACCACCGGGACTATCCAAAAAACTTCGGCTCGGGGCTGGATTTCGTTCCGCCGAGGCCACTGAGATAAACAGACTCAGGGTCGGGCGATGTCCCACCGAGTCTGCCTTTGGACTGGGGACGTAACATTCCCCCAGGACCAAGTGATTCTTACAGCTCGGGGTCGGGCGATGTCCCACCGAGTCTGCCTTTGGACTGGGGACGTAACATTCCCCCAGGACCAAGTGATTCTTACAGCTCGGGGTCGGGCGATGTCCCACCAAGTCTGTCTTTGGACTGGGGACGTAACATTCCCCCAGAACCCAAGTCTTTCACTCAGCTCGGGGTCGGGTTACGTCCCACCGAATCAAGCTCCTTTGGTTTGGGGAGGTAACATTCCCCCAGAGCCAAGTACCTCACTCAGCTCGGGGTCGGGTTACGTCCCACCGAGTCAAGCTCCTTTGGTTTGGGGAGGTAACATTCCCCCAGAGCCAAGTACCTCACTCAACTCGGGTCGGGACACGAGTCAACCCTTTGGACTGGGGACATAACATTCCCCCAGGTCCAAAATTCCTTTGTCAGCACGGGGCCCGGTTATACCCCCTCCGCCTCATGTTAAACCCCGAAAGGTCCCGGAAAATTCAGGCGAACAAAAAAAAAAAAGAGCATAAAAAAGAAAAAGATATGTATACATGTATATGCCTAAATATACATGAGTCAAAACAAATTGTGATGTTATTACAAAAAAAAAAAAAAGATAAGTGTACATAGGGCCCCGGTAGGGTTACCCTTTTCATTCAGCCCGCACAGGGGCAGGAATTTCTTCCTCAGATGGTTCAGGTGGCGGGAGAAGCGGCTCGGCATCAGGGACTGTGGCTTCAACCTCGACAGCAAGATAGACCTCTACTTCAGGGACGGGAGGAGGGATCTCAGGGCAGTCCTCGCCGGCGGCCGGAACCTCAGGACGTTCTTCGTAAGAAGCCTCGGAAGCCGGAACAACCGAAATAGGGGCGGGATCCATCGCCTCCTCAGGTGGGGAAGGGAGCCACTTCCGAAACTCCTCAGAGATATCCCCCTTGCAATAGCTGATGGCCGCACGGATGGGGTCCATGTTCAGACTTGGCAGCACCATCGGAATTAAATCAGCACAATCACCAACTCCCTCAAGGCGGATAGCCTCCTTCTCGGCCTCAAGCTCACTCTCCCTCTTCTCAAGCTCGATCTCTCTCTCCTCAAGATCGACCTCTCTCTCCTCAAGCTCGGTCTTTTTCCTCTCAAGACTATCTCGGGCCCGTGCAACCTCCTCGTCTTTGTTCTTCAACTTGGCCTCAGCACTTGCTACCTTCCCCTTCAGAACGCCAATCTCAGATTGGGCAACCTTCAGGTCCTCCCTGACATTATCAGCAAGCTTTCTTTCCAGCGCAGCGGCAGCCTTGAGAGCCTTGTTCGCTTTGAAATTCTCAACAGCGGTCGCCTCATGATTCTTAATCACCTCCTCCCGGTCAGCAAGTTTTGCCTCCACTTCGGAGAGACGATTTTGAAGCCTCTGGGCCTGACCACCCTCGGACAACAAAGTCAGAAGAAGACCCTTATTCTTGGCCATGAGGTAGTTGGCCTGCACACAAAAAAGGAGAAGGGAGTCAATACATAAAATAAAAAGGACCAAAGACCCAAAAACCGAGAATGGAAGTGAAAATACCTTCGCCATCTGAGAACTCATCTCAGTCACAACACCTTCGGGAGATACATCCTCATACCTCGAAAACTCCCCCAGGGGAATCACCTCGGCCAATTCATTGAAAGCCGGCACTAAGTGTGAGGTAGCCTCCCGGATGCTTTCTCCCAAGTCATCCACCCCGAGGACCACAGGGCCCTTCCGCTTTTTGGAGGAGCCTTCAGAGGACTTCCTCCCCCTACGGACGTCCTTCCTCTTAACCGGAGCAGCCCCCTCCTCTTCTTCCTCTTGAACCAACTCGGTCTCCTCAGCCCCAAGCTGACGCCTCCTCTTCCTAAGAGGTTTCGGTGGACTGACAAGGCGAACAGATCCTGATGATTGCACGCCAGAAGGGGAAGATTTCCCCCGAGCACCCGTTTGAACTTGTCCTGGAGACACCTTCTCAACAAGATCAGGCTGCGCCCGAGAAGTTCCAACCTCAGCTTGACCGGTTTTCTTCATGGTACCGGCCAACTTCTCAAGAAACTTTGGCCTCTTCGACATGCCTACAAAAAAAAAAGGGAAGAAAGAGAAATCAGGATCCGAGAACATAACAAGGACATCAGACGCATAACAGGCAAAAAAAAAAAAAAAAAAAAAAAAAAAAAAAAACATCAAGGCAGCCAACAGACCTCCACCAATCCGACCTGAGACCTCTGGAAGGACGGCCCGAGTAAGGCCCGAATCAACAAAGGCCGCGTCATTAACCAACTTCCTCCAGTGGGCAGCATACCCCCGAGCCCAATATACCCGCCTCCGAACCTGACGAGAAACCTTGGGAGCATCTCGCCAACAAGCTGGGAGGAACCAGAGAAGTCAGAAACCTAAGAAACTAAGAACGGGAATAAAGAAAGAATTAAGGGGCATTAAACTCCTAACCTCCAGCCCTGAAGATGTCCGGAACCGAGACATCCTCCTCAAACGATCTCAGAACCCGACCCCAGTCCCCAGTAGCCCAGAACCAAAGGTCCTTAAAATTCTTGTTGGAATCGGGGAGTTTCTGGACAAGGTTAGACGAGCTGTCATAAGCAGAGAGGTAATACCAACCGTAGTGAGTTTTCGGGTTGGATTTCAAACAATATAACCTCTTCACTTCTTCCAAGCAAGGCACACCCAAACCTGCCCGATGCCAAACCACATATATGCCGGCCAGAATCCTCCAACTATTTAAACTTAATTGGCAAGGGGCAATCTCCATCTCAGCAAGCATCCAAGCAAAATACCGTTGCATCGGCAGCCGTAGCCCACACTCAAAGAAGGCAGGAAGAAGTGCCACCGAGCCCTCATCAGGTTGGCTGGCACGATCCATAGGGCCGGGAACGTCAAGGGCGATGTCTATCGGAATATTATACCGCTGACGGAGAAGGGCGAGATCATCCTCGGTTATCTTAGAGGGACGGTTCATATCCAGAGCCGACGACCCAAGTTCTCCAGGTTCTGGGTCCTTCCGAGGAATCCTCTAACGATAGGAGTCTTCTTCAATCTCAGAGGGAGTAGGGGGTAGTGTCAAGGTCTTCTACACTAGGTGCCCCTGAGCCCGAAGAGAGCTCTTCAGCAGGGGGAGTTGAAATTTTGGCAGGCCTTTCGGAGGAAGAACTATTGTCGGACATCCCTGACACCCAGAAAAACAGAAAAGGGAGGAGAATCAGTCTATGAGGAGCTACCCACGGTTTTCGTGCTAAACTAGGTAGGGAGTCTCTAAAAGTGCCCTAAAGCAAGACCCAGCAAAACCACAAGTCTCTCCCTAAGCAAAATAAACAAACAGAATCACAGCATACAAAAGAGGAGAAGTCGCTCAGAAGACTTACTTGTTCTTCTCAAAAAGCAGGAGGTTATACGGTGCGGTGATGCCCGTTCCTTATGTGCACAGCGAAGAAAAAGAAGAAGACCACGGTTGAACTTCGAGAGCACGGAGTTGGACGGACCACAGAAAGGTTTTCGGAAGAGAAGGAGAAATTGCCGAAAAAAAAAAAAATGGAACAGTGAAAGCCTCGCTTTCTTATAGTCATGGCTGGGACGCTCATCACCGTCGGTTTTGGCGGGAACCCAGCAGATGTTTGACAAGTGTCGAACTTAGAAGAAACCCTAAAGTTGATTTGATAGGCATTTAAGAAGACATGACGGTTGTGCGTCTCGAGGAAAGATGATTGAAACGGCAAGAAAATTCTTTTTGCATTCTGGGACGACTACCAGCGAAGACAATCAGCACACCATCTTCATATAGTTCCCGGTACCAACTCACATACTCGTTGGAACCGAGAACTAGGGGACAGATGTTGATGGTGTTTTCAGGCGCTACAACATTTAAGACAGCACGACAAGGACAAAAGGGTAAATTCCCTGACTGGATGAGATCATGTAACCGACCCGACCACAGCATGTGAAGACCGACCACTTTGGTCAGGATGACCGATCACTATAAGGTCGGCAGAAACACTATCAGCACAAAAGATTATCATGGCCGACCTCATGAAGACCGACCAGACAACGAGCCGTGTTCAAGACAACAGCACCTCATCCTTGTGGATAAGATAAGAAAGATATCATACTCTCACAAGGAGAAAGAGTCAGAATCCAAAAGGGAATACGGAAGAAGAAGGCAATACCGGATCAGGAATCCCTACAAGAAGAGAAGATTGAGTTCAAATAGGATTTCTTATGCAAATAGGAGTCTGATTTCTGTATTATTATAAATAGGAGGGTAGAGCATGTGTAAAGGACATCTGAAAATCATCACAAGAGTGAGGGATTAGAATCATCAAGCTTCAATTTGTAAAAGCAAAGAAGAGACCCGAGGAGTGTATTCGAGTAATAAAAAGTACCACCCTGTTCTTGTCCGTGGACGTAGGTCGGATCCCAAAATCCGCCGAACCACGTTAAATCTCTTTGTCGATTGGTGTGTTTTCCCGTCTCCTGCTAAATTTTCTTTTGGTCCCCCATAAACCAAACAAATTCACCGTTGAAGGAGGATTACCTCGGAGGTGATATTCCCATATTACCCTGAGATCAAAATCCGCCGTCAACAAACTCAATAACTAAAATACGGGCAGAAAATGAGTGTATCTGCATACACATACACACACAACACACCATCCACCAACTAATTGTTGGATAATATGACCCATAGCGTCACTATTTGTACAGATCATAGTGTTGTTGTACAAATTAACTATGTGACAAGGAAATTGCACTCTCATCATTTGTGATTAGATCACCTTAGATATATAAATGAAGAGAGGTCCCTATGATTAGTTCCTGGATTGAGAATGATATGAGACAGTATCAGTCCACGAAGGATTAATCATTAAATATCCCTAGCCGGAGTATTATCGAGACTGGACATCGATAATGCGGAATACGCTAGTATTGCACTTGTGCGCGTTGTGAGGGCACAACAGCATAGTTCTCATATATTTGGGTATTGGATACTCATGCAAGTGCGATAGGAGGTTGTGTTTCACCGATGGTACGGGAAATAGCTTCGCTCTGGATAGACCCCTCGGAATCCCATTGGTATTATGACTATGTGTCTATGGGAATCCGAAATCAGGGTAGGTGTATTTGGTCTTAACCTGAGACTTGCACCGCTAATGCTTACGACAATCAATATACTTTAGTTGAGGTCGTCTAGGACTCTAACCGGTTCTGTGTACGCCGAAGCTGAGTATATTGAGAATCATAGAGTATTGGATGTGATGTCAAGACGGAAGTATCACTCCAGTCATAGTGGAGATGATGTCACGCAGGATACGGTATTAGTACTCTGAGGTGCTGCAGCCATCGGGATATTATGACAAGGTCATGTATATCCGATTATAGAGACTAGTTACCAGACATCCGATATGTGCTTCGGACGGGGCAGACACTTATCCAGCCCCAGCCCTAGCACGTGACTATCCGATACTGGGCCGATATACACGATACTTGGTATACTACGCCTGATATAGATCCTTATATATTCCTGTAAGAATATTTCCGGAGAATTGGGTAGGCATGGCGTTTTGCTAGAAGCTAACCTTGTCTTGTAAATCGGTAGGACGTGGTACTTGGTACTTACGTGTTCGGATAGTCCGACGACCGTATTTACTGCCAACATATCCGGGGATCTCATGGGTCGCTTCCCAATGATACACCGATGACGTATGACTCGCACATTTATTAATCTGGGATTAATTTGATTAGAGAGAAAATTAATCTGGGATTAATTACGGAGATATTTTATCTAGGATAAAATATCGTCTAAAGAGAGAAAACGATTAATTTGGAATTAATCGGTAAAGTTAATATATTCGATATATTAAATGAAATTGGATTTCGACGCGATATTGAAATTGGATTTTAATTCGGGCAAGCGAATTAATTTAGAATTAATTCGTTAGCGACGTGAATAGTGGATTCGCTAGGCGTAATCATTTATTTACGACGCAACGGAGAATTCGCTAATTAGGAATTAGCGAAACCAAGCCCGAGAGTGATTGCGAGCGCATTCGCATTTCGAATTCGAGTGCGGCACGCAAGTCACATCAAGCGTCAAATCATTAGTCGCATCAAGCGTCAAATCACATGTCACTTTGAGTGATGTGACATTTGATTGATTGATGTGATTGATTGAATGAAAGATGTGACTTGATGTGAGTTAGTGGAGTGGTTGGAATGTTTGGTAAATGAATTGATTTTAGAAATCAATTAAATGATTTACACCATTTGACTTTTGGAAAATTAATTGGTAAATCATTAATATATTTTGGAAAATATATAAACCAAACATTTACACTTTTCTAATACAACAACTATCACATTTTCTTCTTCTCTCTCTCTCACACAATTCACGCCCAAAATGGGCAGTGAAGCTCACTGGTTTCTTCATTTTGCCGTGAGAAGGGAAGCATTTGTGCCTTGATTTTGTGGCAAAATCAAGCGGAGCTAGCACTCCGAGAGACTTGCGAAGGTGTTAGGGAAACTCACCCACGAGCCAGGAATCGTTCGACGAAGATTCGGAGCTCAAATTTGATGAACAAAGCTGAAAACAGTGGGCAGAAATTCTGCACTGCAGTTGCGTTTTTGGGAGGCAAAAATGAGTTTTGTTTTTCACCAAATCGTCTCAACCGATCAATGTAAGTATTCCGCAACTTCTTTGATATGTATTTCACACTTCTTCATGCTTGTTTGATGATCTTGGGACCTAGAATAAAACTAACAATGGCATCAAGAGCCTAGGTTCAAGCATGAAACTTTTAGGGTTAAAATTTGGGTAAACTTGTTTTGAGCATGATTTGAATGAATTGAATGTTTGAGTATGCTTATAACATGTTTAATTAGTGATTGATTGGATCAATTTAATGAAATAATGATTGGATCAATTTTTCCCCAAAAATTCATGTTGGCCGAATGTGTAATGTATTTTGGAATTCTTGGAATTTTTCATTTTGATTCATTGGATGAGTTGTAATGATGTTGGATGATGTTAATTTAAGATTGAATTGGATTTAATTTTGAATTGAACAAAATCCCCAAAATGCTTATGGTGGCCGAATGTAACATGCCCTAATTTAGTCTTGGATTTTTGATTTTGGACATTGGATGTGTTGGAAATCATTCGGGATATTAATTCGATGTCGATTGTGGAATTAATTGGATTGAATTCAAATCGGACAAAATTATCTCCCTTGGCCGAGACTTTAAGCATGGTTAATGGGTTTGACTTTTCATCAAAGTGTGTTGGACATGTGATGATGATGTTTAGCATGATTAATTGGACTAATTAATGTTTTGGAAATATTGAATTTGGATGATTAATCATGTAATGCACTTTAGGTAATTAAATTGCGGAATTGGATTCATGTAATTTAGTTATTTAGGCCTTAAATTGGATTTGGGCTTATTATGTTGTAAATGGGCTTATTGGGCTTTGTTGTACAAAGTTGGATTTGGACAAATTGGATTGGATCCAATTGGGCCCAAAGCCACTTCCGTTAAGCCCAAATACAACTTATAAACCTTTAAAGTTTAATTGGGCCTAATGGGCCTAAATTGATTTCTGGGCTTATGGGGTTACTCCTTGATTGGGCTTTGGTTGCCGAAGCCCACGCCTTAAAGAAATTAATTAAAGCCCATTAGACTTGAATTGAATTGACGTTGGACGTTAATCGGGCTTTGAGACCCAACACGATTAAATTTGGAATTTAAGTCGTTAAAGGTTTATTAAATAAAGTGTAATATTTAATTTGGAATTGAATAGTGAATTAGTATTAAATACATGTTAAATTGGATTTAATGATGTAGTTTAATTTAATTCAAGAATTCGTACTTTGAGTACTTATTCGCAAAAACGAGTTTGACTCGACCAAAATCAAATCGTTGTTTGATGATCTTGGGACCTAGAATAAAACTAACACTAATACGACAAAAAAGTGAAGACAAGTGTAAGCATTATTAATTTCTTATCAGCAAATTACCTGAGATTTAGATGATGCTTGTTGCACTACCTTTTTAGAGCCCTTTGCACTACCACTATGGGTTTCCAGGTCAGCAAGAATGCAGTCCAAAGACCATAATACAAAGGACTCCAGTGCTTCAAGGGACCGTTGGTTGATCCAATCAACTGAAGTCTTATAAACAACATCCGGAATTTGAGAAAGGGGGATCTGCCATATAATTTAATAGGTAATTAGAAATACAATAACTTGCAAAGATGATGATAATGACATAAAAGCTTCTCTGATCTAATTCTCATATAAGATCAAGAAATGTTGGTGAAATTTCATTGAATCTCATCAGAATGTAAGCTTGATAAATCAGCAAAACAAGGAGAAATGAAACAGCTCCGGATAGCTTACATCAAACATCTTGGCCACAGTGCTTTCTCTGAAAATCTTCATCCACGGAAACTGAGAGGCACTCACTCCCGAAAATGCCCTCCCAAAATAATCAGCAAATCTCATCATTTGGATGTCTTGCTTGTCCTCATAAGTACCCTAATCAAATAATTCAACCCAAAAAAAAAAAAAAAACAACGAATTAGATAAAATCAGACGAAAAAAAGCTTAATTTACACATAATTATTGATTAATTTATCCGCATTCCCAGTAAAAATGCTTAATTTTTAAATTTAGTAATTAAATGTTAAAAAATTAACCACAAAAATGCTTAATTTATCATCAAATTTATGAATTACTGCACTTACAGAAACATCAATGAGAAAAGCGGAGAGATCAGCCGCGTCGATCTTGGCGGCGGCTTCAGCAACAGTAACCTTTGGCTTCTTCGGCTTCTTTTGCTTTGACTTCTTAGGCTCCTCGGCTTTCCCATCATCGGCCACCGCAGCATCCGCGTCGCTGTCCTCGTCATACTCGTCATCAGATCGGTGCTTCGATCTCAGCCGTGAGCTCGCATTTGCTGCTGCCGCCAGCGTTTCCTGCCGCTCTCCTATGATTCTACGATGCCGTTCCCCGGCTTGCTGTTCGAGATTACGGAAAACATTATTCTTCTCACCGTTACTTGCAGTGGCGCTATTGGCAGCGCCACGACCGTTGTTCGGATCAGCGCCTTGTTTCGTCTTCCTTTGGCGCTTCACGTAGGTCACCTTTTGCCAGCCGTGATCGACGTTTGTGTTGTTGCCGCTGCCGGTGGTGCTGTTGATTTCGGTGGCTTCGTTAACGTTTGATTCGACGAGTGCTGGGTCCATGGCTACTTCGATTCCAAATGTTGTCGTTTCAGTTTTTTGCGTTGTTTTTGTCTCTCGCTTCAGGACGGAGAGGGAGTGTGACAAAATGAGAAGGGTAAACAAGGAAATACGCAGAGGACCATTTAAGGGAGTTTAATTTGTGTATTTGCCATTTGTTGAATGCGAATTTACAGGATTGCCATTCTTATATTGAGTAAATATTGTTGAAAATAGAAATATCTCAGGTATGGATTTCAAATAATTTTTCCATACAAAGATAAGGATAAGTCATGGTAGCTGTGGAATGTGGCCCAGAACTAAAAATAATAGTTTTTTTTTTTATTATTTTAAGATTTATAATTTCTACAAATAATGAATTATTTGTAATTTCGTTATTTTATGAAAAACGTGATTATTAATATTTATTTGCATGGACTTTAGATGGGAAAGTAGTCTATAAAAGACAAAATGGACACACTAAAATATCGAAAAAGCTTTTGGAGGGGACGGGGGGCTAGTTATGTAATTTGGAGTCAAATAAATCCTTTCATGGAATTGTCTTTGGTAATTGGAGTCCAGTTTTATGACGGAGGACAAATAAATAAAATAAATAAATTGTTGTTGTTGAAGGACGTCAACGTGGGCCCGGCCAAACACATCTTTGCTCAGGCGTCAAAGTTTATCACGCGTTCGTCTGCATCGAGCCATTGAGATTTGAGTAAGATACATGCTTCTGCAGTACCAATCAGACAATCGCGTAGAGTAAACGTGTGTCAAAATTCTTCCAAAACATCTGTGTTTACGTATTCACAATGAGATAGAATTATAGAATTATAATGATCGGGATTAAGAAAGCAGAATCGAAATAAGAAAATAATAATAATAAATTATTGACTTAGTTATAAGAATTTTAATCGAAATTTAATAAATATTTATTTTATTTAGTAATTATTGATGGTATTTTCAGATCCTATGTTAGTTAAGAAATACGCCAGAGGTAGGAGGGTAAGTTTCATTCTTGGTCAAAATCATTAAAAAGCCGACTCGACCACATGAGTGAGGGCCCGAGCACTTGATGATAGGTGACCGACCACTTTGGTTCGGATTACCGAGCATTATCAGATCGGTGGCAGCATTCTCAGTTCAAATGACTATCATGACCGACCTCATGAAGACCGACCAGATAGCGAGTCGTGTTCAGGAAGGTAGAACATCCTATTTTCTCGGATAAGGTGACAAATTATCCTACTTTCATGGGGAGAACTGATAAAATCAGTATCTTAATGGGACAAAAGAAGTAAAGATAGTTTGAAATTAGGAATCCTTGTGGAAGAAGGAGATTGACTCAACTGGGAACCCTTGTAAAAGAAGGAATCTGATTTCTGTATTATTATAAATAGAAGTGTAGAGTATGTGTAATGGGCATGAGAATCAAGAGGAAGATCACTACGATCAAGCTTGTAAACATAAGAGATATCAGAGAAGTATATCTCAGTAATAAAAATATCATTATGTTCGTGTCCGTGGACGTAGGTTGGACCTGATCCGATGAACCACGTTAAATCTCCTTGTTGATTGGTGTGTTTAGCTGTCTTTTGCTAAATTTGCTTTTGGTTCCCCCTTAACCGAACAAATTCACTATTGAGGGAGGATCGTCTCGGGAGTAATATTCCCATATTGCCCTGAGACCAAAATCCGCCGTCAACAGTTGGCGCCGTCTGTGGGGAATTTCGCGACAAAAAGCAGTTCACGAAAAAGACAATGTCAGAAGGCGGAAATCATCAGTCATCAGGGAGTCCAGCTACGGACTGGATGAAAAAGATGGAAGAAAGCATGAAATCCATGATAGGTCGACTAGAGAGAATGGAAGGAATGAACAACGAGAGACCGAAAGCCGGGACCAGCCGAAGAAAAGGTGAAAAAGCAGAAGGTAAAAGAATTGCGGATATGAGTGAAGACGATGAACCCAGGAGGAAGGGTCCCTACGGGATAAAATCTGTAGTCGTAGAAAAAGATTCACAAACAGAGAACACATGGGAAGAAGAAGAAAGAAGACAATCGTCAGATTCCTCCTATGATAGTCTTCGCGACTCCAGAGGAAAAGACAGTGAGTATGACGAGAATGTGCGGGAAACTTCAAGGCATGAAGAGCACCGCACCAGGGGCAATAGACGCGAAGAGGGACATAGAAAGCGACATGGCAGCGCAAGTAGTGAGATGAAGTCTTGGCTAAAAAAAGAGATGGCCAAATAGGGGGTAAGCCTCAAGACTAATGCAGGAGATACCCGGGACGGTGAGGAGGAATCTCCCCTCACAGAAGAAATAAGGTCGGCAAAGTTCCCAAGGCGATTCAACATGCCAACCATGACGCCCTACAAGGGTCATACCGACCCGAAATCCCACATTGAGAGCTTTGTCCTATTAATGGAAGTCCAAGGAGTAGTAGGAGATGCCATCTGCAAAGTATTCCCCCTGACCTTGGGCGGATCCGCCATCCTATGCTATAGAAGTCTGGCCCCGGGGAGCATCGGAAGCTTCACACAACTTAAAAAGTCGTTCATTCGGCACTTCAAGGGGGCTTGCGTCCCTAAAAAAACAATTGGAGAGTTAAGACTCATGAAGCAAGGAGAGGACGAGCCCCTAAAAACTTTCATTGAGAGGTACCACAATATGGTACTCGAAGTCGGAGGATATGAATCCCTTGAGGCCTTGGAAAGTTTAAAAGGAGCCTTAAAGGTCGGAAAACTGTGGACTCACTTAAGGATCCAGGACACACCAGATTATGCTACCGCTCTGGAAGTAGCCCGAAAGTTCGTCTCATTAGAAAACGAAGAAAAGATCTCCCGGAGGGGGACAGCTGTCAAAGAAATGACGACAAGGGCAGAGACCCCCCACCGGCTAGATAGGGAGTTCATAAAACTCCTCCCGAGACGCAAGGAATTCAAACCAATGCCTCAGAATGACCAGGAAAGAAGAGTCCCGACCCAAGTAAACCACGTAGTCCGGGAGGAAGCATATATTCCCCTGAGCAAGCCACCAGGGCAGATCATCATGGAGATACAAGGAAAGGGCCTCTTGATAGAACCCGACCTCAGGAGATTTCCCCCAAATAAAAGGAATAAGAAATCTTATTGCTTACATCATAATCTGAGGGGACATACAGCGGACGAGTGCAAAGATTTATGGGAACAGGTGGAAGACCTAGCACGGAATGGGTACTTAAATAATTATATTGACCATGAAGCTATGGCGGCCAGACAGAGGGCACGAAGCCGACAGGTGAACATCATCGCCGGGGGGAAGACACTGGCCGGAGACTCTAACCGGTCAAGAAAAAACTATAGCCGAGCTCGGGGGACGGAGGTGCTGGAGACAGAACGGTACTCGGTACAACGATGAGGTCTGTCGGTACCCATAATGTTCACCGACGAGGATGCTCGAGGGGTGAGTTTCCCCCATGAGGATGCATTAATAATCAAGGCGACAATCGGCGGCTCAGAAGTGGACAGAATCTTGGTAGATCCTGGAAGCGCAGTAGACATAATCTCCAAGGAAGCTTTAGAGGGCCTGGGAGTAGAGTATGCAACTCTAACCGACGACGGCACCCCCCTGTACGGCTTCGGGGGCTCAACGGTAATCCCACTGGGAATGATACAATTGGCCATGACGATCAGGACTCACCCCATAACCCGGACGATCATGATAAATTTCACAGTGGTGGACTGCATGAGCAGTTACCAAGTCATTGTCAGCCGGCCTTTCATGATGAAGACAAAGGCCGCGATGTCCTGCTATTACCTAAAGCTGAAATTCCCCACCCGGGAAGGAATCCGAATCGTATGAGGGAGTCAGAAAGTAGCCCGCAGCTGTTTCGCCACTCTCTCGCGAGAAACCCTATGCGTTGAAGTAGGTACCACGAAAAGGCAGGAGAATGAAGACGGAGAAGAAGCAAGTGGGGATCCGGGTCTTCGGCCAAACAAAGTTGCCCGGCTGGGAACGATCGAAGAATTGGAAGGTATAGAATTCTTCGGACCCGGGAAGGGCATAAAAATTGGGGGAAACTTAGACAAAAACCTGAAACAAGGCCTGCTAGAATGTCTTAAGGAGTACCCAGACATCTTCGCATGGGGGCACGACGACATGCCCGGGATTGACCCGAAATTCATCAATCATCGCTTAGCAGTAAACCCGTCACACAAGCCAGTCAAGCAGAAAAGAAGAACCTTCAATCAGGAACGGTGCAGGACAGTAACGACCGAGGTGGACAAATTATTGAAAGCTGGTTTCATCAGAGAAGTAAAATACCCGGAGTGGGTATCAAACGTGGTACTGGTGAAAAAGTCAAACGGAAAGTGGAGGATGTGTGTGGATTTCACCGACCTGAATAAGGCATGCCCGAAAGACAGCTTCCCACTGCCAAACGTAGATCAACTGGTAGATGCAACAGCTTGCCAGGGACTGCTAAGCTTTATGGACGCCTTCTCAGGATACAACCAGGTTAAGATGCACCCTGCGGACGAGGAGAAGACAACTTTTGTCACCGATCAGGGGCTTTACTGTTATAAAGTAATTGTAGGGGTTTTTAGGGGGGCGGAATCCGGTAACGCAGCGGAAGCGGTGAAAATCCGATTTTCAGATTTCAAAACTTTTTCTCGGATTAATTAAATAAACATATTTATTTAACATTCCAATAATCAAATTATGAAAATAAATTCAATAAAACATTTTTAGGTGAATTTATCGAAATACCCTTGCTTTGTATTTTTGTCCATTTTAGTCCGAAATTGATCAAATCAATTTTGAATGATTCTAAATCATTTCCAAGATGAACTTATGATGTTCAAAACATCAAAACACCAAAGCAACCAAAATCCCCAAATATCAAGTCCTTGGCCGAGAGCCTTCTTTAGGCTCCAATTTGTCCATTTTGCACTTTCATGCTTCAAGACACATCCAAATGAAATCCAATCAACATGAAACTTTGTATGCATCATATACACACACAAATACAAAACATATATGAAAATCCCCAAATTTGAAATTGGTCATGAACCCTAATTTTTCAATTTCCACAAATTGGACAAATTAGACCAAATACATTAAATCAATTACTTCAATCATCATTCTTCCATCCAATCCAAGTCTCAACACAATGAAACAACTCAAGATCAAATCTAGGTCATTTAAGAGTGGGTCAATAACTCTAGATTAGCAACATGGTTTCAAAAACCTTAAAAGAAAGTTTACAACTACAATAGTCACAACCTTCCTTCACCATACATGCTCAACACTTCAATCAAACTTCCATAAAAAAAAAACACAAAGAAATAAAGAAAGAAATAATCTAAGAACATCACATGTTGAAGCCTAGAACCTAAGGAACAATTTCCTCTCTAATAGCAAGTTTGAAAAACTTACTAAATTCCAAGCTATCTTTGATATGTCTTTCTTTTCGCAAGCTTTCCTTAGTTTTCTTCAATGGAGTTTATTTGGTAAAGTGTATTAGGTTAAGTGTAAAGTGAAATGAAAATCAATTTATACTTGCAACAATAAGGCCTTGGCCGAATTTCACATATACAAAATATAAGACTTGTAATTTCATTTTCATTTCAAGCTAATTTGGTCAACTTGCCTAAATATCTAAATAACAACTTTATTAGATATTTATTTAAGTCAACAAAAGCAACTAATGTCATTTACTACAAATATCCTAACATAAGATATTTATATTTTAATTAATTTAATCATTTAACAATTAAATAATTAATTAATTAATCAAATACAAATATATTAAATATATGTATAATATTTACATTAAATATTAAAAACATATATTCATTTAGGAAATAAGTCAAATAACTCATTTTGACTATTAATTAATGTGTATTTAAATTAATTAAGTATTAAATGTAAATACACAATAATTAAGTAAATGACTATCTAGTCTCTTTAGCACGTATCTTGCGTTTAACCTTTAAATGACTTTATAAATAATCAATATTATTTATTAATGTTGCTCTAGTGCTCTAGGAGTATGTTTCATTATTGAGACTCTCTAGATTCAGGTATATCCGTCACGAAATCTAATTTCGTGTCCATAATCTATCCACCCGTAGATTATGACGATCACGGATAATCTCGCTGAACCATACAGGTCGAGGTCATGGCAAATGTATAATTCCTCCGTCACAGGTATCCGGATAAATCCCAGAGATATAGATGTAAACGTCAAATCTCTATCGGGATTATCCAGTCGACTATTCTATTAGCAATCTCAAAAAGAATGTTTAGAACTAGCTTCTAAACTTTACCACGGGCCCATGGTTTTATCTGATTGCTAATCATATGGACTACCTATGCTCTGATACACAGAACTGACGGATTCTATCTTGATGCACATAGGACACCCTGGGGATCTTTCTACACCCAACGAACAGGCGGAGGTCTGATCTAAATAGATCGGTGACGTGACTGCCGTCTAAGTGTAGAAGATGTCTCATGTGCCCACAATGGCATCTCAAGTCTAAGAATCACAAGTACTACTCAACCTAAGAAGATTCTTATTGACGCTGGTGTACCATCCATTAAGAATCTTCGGTGAGTCGTTCAGTGTTTATCCGCTATAAACACCTACACGTCTATACTAGTCTCCAAGACTAATGGTTCATTGAGAAACCATTGGAATCATATATTCCAGTATACGACATGTACCGGTCTCAACGGGTTTACTGTACTGACCAAGTAGTGTAAATCTTGACCAGGAACTGTCTGAGAATGACAACGTCATGATACTTCTCAATGTCTGTTGCGACACTTTTGCAACTGTATCATGACTAATCATTCTCGGGTCATTACGTCTTTACCACATAGAAAGATAGATTATATTATAGAAACTGCATATATTATTCATAATAATAATGTTTTACAGAAGTATTTAACAGAAATACAACCGGGAATTGGCGCTTTGAGCTCCAACCCCAACAAAATCTCCCACTTGCTCTAGTGCCAATATCGATTGTATCTAATACCCATCGACTCCACGTGTTTATCAAACAACTTCAGAGTTATGGCCTTCGTCAGCGGGTCTGCTACATTATCTTCACTCGGTACCTTGCACACGACAATATCCCCTCGCGACACGATCTCTTGAATGATGTGGTACTTGCGTTCCACATGCTTCGACTTCTGATGCGCCCTCGGTTCCTTTGCTTGCGCAATGGCTCCAGTATTATCACAGTATAACGGAATCGCATTCTCGATACTTGGGACAACTCCCAATTCTGTGATAAAATTCTTTATCCACACAGCCTCTTTTGCAGCTTCAGAAGCTGCAATATATTCCGCCTTAGTGGTGGAATCAGCTGTCGATCCCTGTTTGGAACTCTTCCAACAAACTGTACCTCTGTTAAGGGTAAAGACAAATCCAGATGTAGACTTTCTATCATCGGGATCTGATTGGAAATCAGAGTCTGTATACCCATTAACCTGCAGTTCGTTTCCTCCATAAACTATTAACTTATCCTTAGTACCTTTAAGATACTTTAGGATATGTTTAATGGCCATCCAATGGTCATTACCTGGATTGGACTGATATCGACTAGTTACGCTAACAGCGAAACTGATATCAGGCCTCGTACATAACATGGCATACATTATGCTACCCAAACATGAAGCATAAGGTTGGTTAGACATTCTAACCTTCTCATCTTCTGTCTGTGGACACATCTTCTTGGAAAGATGAATCTCATGTTTGAACGGTATGTTTGCTGTCTTACAGTTACTAAAGCTATACCGTTCCAAGATCTTATCTACGTACGTTGATTGGGATAACCCAATCAGCCTCATTTGTCTATCTCTATAGAGTTTTATCCCTAAAACATAGGAAGCTTCTCCCAGGTCCTTCATGGAGAAATTCTTACAGAGGTACGCTTTGACGCCTTGCAACATACCTAAATCATTCCCAATGATTAGGATGTCATCAACATATAGGACTAAAAATACGACCATGCTCCCACTGGCCTTCTGATACACACAGGATTCTTCCGAATTCTTGAGAAAACCAGACGATCTAATAATCTCATCGAATCGAAGATTCCAACTTCGTGAAGCTTGTTTAAGTCCATAAATGGACTTCTTAAGCTTACATACCATACCCGAGGTTTCGCTGGATGCGAAACCTTCCGGCTATTCCATATAGATTTCTTCATCAAGAAATCCATTTAGAAAAGCCGTTTTGACATCCATTTGCCAAATCTCGTAGTCATGATACGCAGCTATAGAAAGCAAAATCCGGATAGACTTAAGCATTGCTACCGGTGAAAAAGTTTCATCGTAGTTGACCCCAGGTCGCTGCGTGTAACCTTTTGCTACCAGTCGGGCCTTGTAAGTTTCAACCTTACCGTCAGGCCCGCGCTTCCTTTTGTAAACCCATTTACAACCAATAGGAACAATTCCTCCGGGAAGCGGAATCAAGTCCCAAACTTGATTTTCATGCATTGAGTCTATCTCGGATTTCATGGCACTTTGCCATTTCACGGAGTCGATGTCCAACATCGATTCTCTATAGGTGAAAGGATCTGTCTCTTCAACTAAGAGAACATCCAGACTCTTTTCTTGTATCAAATACAAGCGTTCAGGAGGTCTAGATACCCTTTCCGACCTACGGAGTGTGTGTGTTAAAGGTCCTTCATCTACTTGAACTTCAGGTTCCTCCGTTGGTTCGTTGTTTTCAGGTTGGACTTCATCAAGCTCAACCTGTCTATGATTACCACCTTCTGACAAAAATTCTACTTCTAGAAATTTTGCGAAGCGAGCTACGAACACATTTCGATGCTCGGTATCATAGAACAGATATCCCATCGTATTCGGAGGATATCCAACAAACCTAAACTTTTGCCCTCGAGGCGAAAGCTTATCTTGCTGAGTCACCCTGACATAGGCAGGACAACCCCAAACCTTAATATAATTAAGATTTGGTCTCCTACCGAACCATATCTGATACAGTGTCGTAGGAACAGCCTTTGAAGGAATCTTATTCAAAAGATGTGCGGCTGTTAAGAGAGAGTAACCCCATAAGTAATAGGGCAAATCTGTGAAACTCAACATCAATCGGACCATATCCAATAAAGTCTGATTTCTCCTTTCAGATACACCATTGTGTTGTGGTGTACCCGGAGGAGTATATTGAGCGAGAATCCCATTCTCCTTCATATAATCCATGAACTCACCACTCATATATTCGCCGCCTCGATCTGATCGAAGGCATTTAATATATTTACCAGTTTGTTTTTCTACTTCATTTCGGAACTCTTTGAACTTTTCAAAGGTTTCCGATTTATATCGCATCAAATACACATAACCGTACCGTGATAAATCATCGGTAAAGGTAACGAAGTACGAATAACCACTGTAAGCAGTTTGACTTAGTGGACCACATACATCAGAATGTACGAGTTCCAGTAAGTTAGTGGCGCGGTGTCCAACACCAGAAAATGGGGCTTTGGTCATCTTACCCTAAATACAGGATTCACAAGTTGGATAGGATTCAATGGTAAGATCTGATATCAAACAATTCCTAACCAATTGGGTAAGGCGTTTAACGCCAATGTGACCAAGTCTCATATGCCAAAGTTCAGTATTATTAATTACAGGTAATCTACGTTTATTAACTCCAGTATTTAATATATCTTTTGAAGTTTGCAATGTATAATGACCATGCTGGTTTGGACAACAAAGGATCTGAATATTATTTTTATCATATAAATACAAAGAACTATTCTTAATATTAATACAAAAGCCTTCTGTATCTAATACAAAAAGTGATATAATATTAGCGACACATCCCGGTACAAAATGACAGTCATATAACAAAAGTGTCCCATTCGGCAATGAGATCTCGCATACTCCCACTGCAACTGCATCCAAAGAGTCTCCACTCCCGAACCGCAACTGCATCTCTCCAGGCTTCAGTTTCCTACTTTCCTTTAGCACCTGCAACGAATTGCAAATGTGAATGGGACAAGCAGAATCTAAAATCCAGCTGGATGTAACGGCTTCACAAGCCAAAGATAAATCAATAACTGGAAAAATAAAAGTACCTGATGTAGAAGCTCTGTCTCTCCTCACTTGAGCAATGTAATTAGGACAGTTCCTTTTCCAGTGCCCAACTTTGCCGCAGTGGTGGCATTTGTCTTCAGAAGCCCTTTTGGGCTTTGCAATCTTCGCCTGTTGTTGAGGACCAAAAGCCTTCTTCTTCTTCTTGCCTTTCTTGTTCTTTCCCTTGGACCATCATTGGGAAGAAGCCGAAAGAGAAGTAGTTCTAGGAGGGCGAGTCGGTACTCCCTTCTTAAGGTCCTCTTCTGCCGTGAGCAACATCCTATGTAGCTCCTGGTAGGTACAGACAGTCCCGTGCATGTTGAAGTACATCACGAACTGGCGAAATGAAGCTGGTAGTGAACCAAGAATGACACTCCTACCGAGAATGTCATTCAAGATGAGATTATATTGCCTCAATTGATCGATCAAATCGATCATCTGAAAAACATGTGGGCTAACACTCCGCCCCTCATCCAGACGCGCATGGAACAGTTCCATGGCGACTTTGTGAACAATCACTTGTTCCTGGTTCTCAAACGATTGTCTCAATCGCGTCATCATACTATAGGAATCTAACATACCATAGTACTGTTGCTTGAGTTTCGGAGATAGTGAACTAAGGATGTTTGATTTAACCCTTAAATCATCATCCTTCCAAGTTTCAAAAACTTGGCGTTCCTCCTCCGAAGCATCCGCTCCCACTGCAAGGGGCAACGGACCCTCAAGAACATAACCCAGCTTTTCGGAATCGAGGACAATCCTCAAATCCAATTCCCAGTCTGTAAAGTTCTCAGCGCCTTTCAGTTTGTTCGCATCAAGCATACGCGCAAACTGATTTGTGGATTGTGCCGCCATCGCCAATCTATCATATAGATCACGAAAAACGGTTAGCAGAAATTAAAGCAGTTTCATAGAATATCAAAAGCATAAACTAGATCATGGATTTTTAATCTAATATGCCCCTCCCACTAAATCATGCAATACTATAATCCCAAAACAGAATACAAATATTTAATAATTAAATTAAATACTAATAGTGAAAAGTGGATCCCGTGAATATATTTCGGCTCACAGCAGAGGCACGGTCTCGCCTACGTATATTCATCAGGTAGACAACTCATTTGTCAATCATTCACTAATGACTCCTAAGTATCCGGTCCTGGCCGTTTCTCGTTGTCGCTGTGAAGGCATGCCCACAAGGAGACGTACCAAGGTTAAACTCGTCAATGATAAACTCAAGTTACTTACGTAATCCTGACAGCTAAGGCACGTTCAGAATTCCGCTTTTACTTGAATTTACCTAGTATCTGATATACATCCGGTATAAATAAATCTTTATCGGCTACATCCTCACAGCAGAGGCACGGTCTCGGATGTAGTCACAAAGAAGTATTCAAAAACCGTATTGACAAGACGGACAATATAACATGCATCAAATACAAAATTACATTCAAACCTTATTAATTAGAGATTTTCCGCTAAGTGTCATACACCCTAAATCTAACCAATTTAGATCCTAATAAGCATGCATAAAGTCAAGAAAACATGATTAAACATTGATTCAATGAAGGCTAATCATATTAGGTGGCCTAGAATCAGACTCGCTCTGATACCATTTTGTAGGGGTTTTTAGGGGGGCGGAATCCGGTAACGCAGCGGAAGCGGTGAAAATCCGATTTTCAGATTTCAAAAATTTTTCTCGGATTAATTAAATAAACATATTTATTTAACATTCCAATAATCAAATTATGAAAATAAATTCAATAAAACATTTTTAGGTGAATTTACCGAAATACCATTGCTTTGTATTTTTGTCCATTTTAGTCCGAAATTGATCAAATCAATTTTGAATGATTCTAAATCATTTCCAAGATGAACTTATGATGTTCAAAACATCAAAACACCAAAGCAACCAAAATCCCCAAATATCAAGTCCTTGGCCGAGAGCCTTCTTTAGGCTCCAATTTGTGCATTTTGCACTTTCATGCTTCAAGACACATCCAAATGAAATCCAATCAACATGAAACTTTGTATGCATCATATACACACAAAAATACACAACATATATGAAAATCCCCAAATTTGGAATTGGTCATGAACCCTAATTTTTCAATTTCCACAAATTGGACAAATTAGACCAAATACATTAAATCAATTACTTCAATCATCATTCTTCCATCCAATCCAAGTCTCAACACAATGAAACAACTCAAGATCAAATCTAGGTCATTTAAGAGTGGGTCAATAACTCTAGATTAGCAACATGGTTTCAAAAACCTTAAAAGAAAGTTTACAACTACAATAGTCACAACCTTCCTTCACCATACATGCTCAACACTTCAATCAAACTTCCATCAACAAAAACACAAAGAAATAAAGAAATAAATAATCTAAGAACATCACATGTTGAAGCCTATAACCTAAGGAACAATTTCCTCTCTAATAGCAAGTTTGAAAAACTTACTAAATTCCAAGCTATCTTTGATATGTCTTTCTTTTCTCAAGCTTTCCTTAGTTTTCTTCAATGGAGTTTATTTGGTAAAGTGTATTAGGTTAAGTGTAAAGTGAAATGAAAATCAATTTATACTTGCAACAATAAGGCCTTGGCCGAATTTCACATATATAAAATATAAGACTTGTAATTTCATTTTCATTTCAAGCTAATTTGGTCAACTTGCCTAAATATCTAAATAACAACTTTATTAGATATTTATTTAAGTCAACAAAAGCAACTAATGTCATTTACTACAAATATCCTAACATAAGATATTTATATTTTAATTAATTTAATCATTTAACAATTAAATAATTAATTAATTAATCAAATACAAATATATTAAATATATGTATAATATTTACATTAAATATTAAAAACATATATTCATTTAGGAAATAAGTCAAATAACTCATTTTGACTATTAATTAATGTGTATTTAAATTAATCAAGTATTAAATGTAAATACACAATAATTAAGTAAATGACTATCTAGTCTCTTTAGCACGTATCTTGCGTTTAACCTTTAAATGACTTTATAAATAATCAATATTATTTATTAATGTTGCTCTAGTGCTCTAGGAGTATGTTTCATTATTGAGACTCTCTAGATTCAGGTATATCCGTCACGAAATCTAATTTCATGTCCATAATCTATCCACCCGTAGATTATGACGATCACGGATAATCTCGCTGAACCATACAGGTCGAGGTCATGGCAAATGTATAATTCCTCCGTCACAGGTATCCGGATAAATCCCAGAGATATAGATGTAAACGTCAAATCTCTATCAGGATTATCCAGTCGACTATTCTATTAGCAATCTCAAAAAGAATGTTTAGAACTAGCTTCTAAACTTTACCACGGGCCCATGGTTTTATCTGATTGCTAATCATATGGACTACCTATGCTCTGATACACAGAACTGACGGATCCTATCTTGATGCACATAGGACACCCTGAGGATCTTTCTACACCCAACGAACAGGCGGAGGTCTGATCTAAATAGATCGGTGACGTGACTGCCGTCTAAGTGTAGAAGATGTCTCATGTGCCCACAATGGCATCTCAAGTCTAAGAATCACAAGTGCTACTCAACCTAAGAAGATTCTTATTGACGCTGGTGTACCATCCATTAAGAATCTTCGGTGAGTCGTTCAGTGTTTATCCGCTATAAACACCTACACGTCTATACTAGTCTCCAAGACTAATGGTTCATTGAGAAACCATTGGAATCATATATTCCAGTATACGACATGTACCGGTCTCAACGGGTTTACTGTACTGACCAAATAGTGTAAACCTTGACCAGGAACTATCTGAGAATGACAACGTCATGATACTTCTCAATGTCCGTTGCGACGCTTTTGCAACTGTATCATGACTAATCATTCTCGGGTCATTACGTCTTTACCACATAGAAAGATAGATTATATTATAGAAAATGCATATATTATTCATAATAATAATGTTTTACAGAAGTATTTAACAGAAATACAACCGGGAATTGGCGCTCTGAGCTCCAACCCCAAAAGTAATGCCCTTCGGATTAAAGAACGCAGGAGCCACCTTTCAAAGACTAGTCAACAAAATTTTCAAACCACTCATCGGCACATCAATGTTGGTATATGTTGATGACATGATAACGATGTCTGAAGAGCCAGGGTATCATGTGACAGACCTGAAGAAAACCTTTGAGTTTTTGAGGAAACACAATTTAAAGCTCAACCCGGAGAAGTGCGCCTTCGGGGTGGCCTCGGGGAAATTTTTGGGTTACATGGTAAGCTCCCGAGGCATAGAAGCCAATCCACAGAAGATCCAAGCCGTACTAGACTTAAAGTCCCCCAAGACGGTAAAATAGGTGCAAAGTCTAACCGATAGATTAGCCACGCTCAACCGATTCATCTCCCGAGCAACAGACAAATGCCACCATTTCTTCAAAGTCATCAAGAAGGCCAAGAAGGAAGTCGACTGGACGCCAAAATGTGAGGAAGCTTTCCTACAGTTAAAACAATACCTAACACAGCCTCCGCTTCTAGCAAAACCACTCCCGGGAGAAACCTTATACTTGTACTTAGCTGTATCAGAGCACGCAGTAAGCTCGGTGCTAGTACAAGAGGTCAATAAGGTCCAAAGGCCAGTATATTATGTCAGCAAAGCTTTGTTAGATGCTGAGACCCGATATCCGGTACATGAAATGGTCGCCTTGTCATTGATTACTGCAGCCCGGAAGCTACGACCCTACTTCCAAGCCCATCCTATTGGGGTTTACACCGATTATCCTCTAAGACAAATTCTACAAAAACCAGAAGTTTCGGGCAGGCTAATGAAGTGGTCGGTGGAGTTAAGTGAACATGACATTTCTTACCTCCCAAGGATGGCAGTAAAGGGGTAGGCCTTGGCAGATTTTGTCGCAGAATTCACAGAACCCCAGATCTTGACTGTGGGGGAAGGCAAATGGGAGATGTCAGTAGACGGATCTGCCAGCTCACAAGGCAAGGGAGCTGAAATCATATTGAAAAGCGACAAAGGTGAAGAGGTATTGTTCGCCCTGAGGTTCGCATTCGAGGCCACAAACAATGAGGCAGAGTATGAGGCAATTCTGGCCGGTCTTAGGCTATGCGCAGTGGTAGGAGTCCATGATGTAGTAATAAAAAGTGACTCTCAACTGGCTGTTCAGCAACTGAAAGGTGAATTCCAAGCCAGGGAGCCAAGTATGATAGCCTACTTGGCTGAAGTAAAAAGGTTGGTGGGTAGAATGAGGAACGTACATTTTGAGCAAATCAGTCGAGAAGACAACTGCGAGGCAGACTCCTTGGCACGGCTCGCATCTTCGATAAAATCAGAGAACCCCAGAATAGTCACTCTAATCTGCCTACGGGAAAAGAGCGTAGGAGTACTCGAATTAAAATTATTGGATGAGGAAGACAAAACCTCGTGGATACAGCCAATTAAGAAATATTTGGAGACATGGGAGACACCCGAGGACAAGAAGGAAGCCAGAAAGCTGAAATTCAAAAGCACCAAGTTTTCCATGATCGAAATGGTGCTTTACCGAAGAGGCTACACAATGCCCCTCCTAAGGTGTTTAACGGAAGAAGAGGCCGATTATGTATTAAGGGAAATTCACGCGGGTATCTGTGGGAGTCACGCTGGAGGACAATCGATGGCCTTTAAAGCTTTAAGGCAAGGGTTCTATTGGCCAACTATGCACCAAGACGGCATGAGAATAGCCCGGAAATGCGAAGGATGCCAGAAGAATGCCAATATTCACCACCAGCCAGCAGAGCGGTTAACCACCCTGTCCAGTCCCTAGCCATTCGCTCAATGGGGGCTAGATATCATCGGACCAATGCCTAAAGGACGGGGACATGCGAAGTACGCCATTGTGGCCATAGATTATTTCACCAAATAGGTGGAGGCCAAACCCCTATCCACCATCACAGAGAAGAAGGCCACCAAATTTTTAAAGAAGAACATTATCTGCAGGTTCGGAATCCCACGGGCTGTCGTCACGGACAACGGAAAACAGTTCGATAGCAGGGGATTCAGGAAACTCTGCGAAGACCTCCAGATCGCCTTAAAGTTCGCCTCACCAGCCCATCCCAAGTCAAACGGACAGGTAGAGGCGGCAAACAAAACAATCAAGGCAAATCTTAAGGCTCGGCTCGGATCCTGCAAGAGCTTATGGGTCGAGGAATTGCCGGAAGTACTATGGGCACACCTGACAACCTATAAAGATTCTACAGGGGAGACCCCATTTTCCTTATCATATGGGTGTGAAGCAGTTATTCCAGCAGAGATCGGGATAACTTCCCACAGGGTCCGTCATTTTGAGGGCGAAAAAAATGAAGAGCTTATCAGAAGCCACATCGACCTGATCGAGGAAAAAAGAGAGAAGTCAGCCATGAGGACAGCGGTTTATCAACAAAGAATAGCCCGCTTATACAACAAAAAATTTTGAACTCGCGTCTTTCTCCCGGGCGACCTAGTATTAAGAAGATTCACTCTGAACACCGGAAGGCCGGAAGAAGGCTCGTTAGGAGCCAAGTGGGAAGGGCCCTACAAAATTGCAGAGGTGGTAAGGCCGGGGGTCTACATCTTGGAACAGCTGGATGGCACGCGATTAAGGAAACCCTAGAATGCCGAAATGTTAAGAAAATACTTTCAATAGATTCTTTTTTTTTTTTGCAGCAACCCGACAAAGGGATATGATCTCGATGTAAAGCCTTTCTCGAAATATCCACATAGAGCTGTAAGAAGGGCAGTATGCCCCCGAATATGAATAAAACTTTCTCTTTTCAAAAATTTCACCCGCTCTATTGATTAAAATGGAAAGCCATATTCAAAATTTCGGGGGCACACTCGACGTAATAATCCGGGGTCAAAGCACCAAGTCCGCAATAAACCGACCAAACTGGCAAAAAATCAAGGGATAAAAAGCACGACATGAGCACAAAGACCCTTCGATTTACAGGGGGCATTCCGAGACAGAAATCGCAAAGAAGGGGATACCCCCTGAAGATGGCCTTACCAGGCCAGTTTGGGAAGGATGGAGCAGAGAATGTGCCCGCATAAATTCCACCTACCTCATTGATGGACCCGCGAGAATCATAGCACGGGGAATGATGATACCCCCGTGGCGTTTGCTTGCTCCAGTGTTACCGAACACAAGAAGGAATATGCCCTTAGTGTCTCAGACATTCTCTGATCCCCACTGACCTGATTGATGGATCCGCGAGAAGCATAGCACGGGGAGGGATGATACCCCCGTGGCGTTTGCTTGCTCCAATGTTACCGAACACAAGGAGGAATATGCCCTTAGTGTCTTAGACACTCTCTGATCCCCACCTACCTGATTGATGGATCCGCGAGAAGCATAGCACGGGGAGAGATGATACCCCCGTGGCGATTGCTTGCTCCAGTGTTACCGAACATAAGGAGGAACATGCCCTTAATGTCTCGGACACTCTTTGATCCATATTCTTTGATCACTCGGATCAAAGAGAAGTATAGCCCGTGGAGGGATTGTGCCCCCGTAGCGTATGCTTGCTCCAACGTTGTAAGGAGGAGTCCTCGAACGATACACAGGCTCCATGGAGACCTGAAGTATAGAGGATGTGCCTTTACCATTCTAAACGCTCTCTGATCCAAATCCTGGTTTGACGGGACTCTGAATTGAAAGATTCAGAATTGTGTTTTGGAGACCTCGGACAGGACGCTGTTTTGAGGCATCCGTGTTGTTGTTTATACTTGCGAAACGTTTTATTTTGGGATAAGCGATAAGTCGCCCCCGCCTTTTAATTTTATTTTCCAGAGATTTGTTTTTGTTTTTCGCTGGTCTGGTAAGGGGACGCCCGTGCCAGATTCGGTAGGGCTTCAAAAGGTTGATTCACTTCCCTTCTGAATAAGTCCCACTTGATTAATCGGCTCAGGGCTGGATTCGTTCCACCGAGGCCACTTGATTAATCTGCTCGGGGCTGGATTCGTTCCGTTGAGGCCACTTGATTAATCGGCTCGGGGCTGGATTCGTTCCGTCGAGACCACTTGATTAATCGGCTCGGGGCTGGATTCGTTCCGCCGAGGCCGCTTGGTTAATCGGCTCAAGGCTGGATTCGTTCCGCCGAGGTCAGGTGTTTCTTTCCGGCTCGGGTATAATCTTGTAACGCCGAGACCGATGTTTCTTTTCGGCTCGGGGCTAGATTTCGTTCCACCGAGGCCACTTTGTTTCTCTCAGCTCGGGGTCGGGTTACGTCCCACCGAGTCCATCCTTTTAGTCTGGGGACGCAACATTCCCAGAGCCAAGTGATTCCCCTAAAAATAAAGTATTTCGACTAGCTCGGGATCGATTCTCGTCCACTGAATGATTTCATTTTCAGTTCATGTTATCCCCTCACAGACGGGTCTCAAGTGTTCGTTTGAAGCGAGTCGTGCAGAGCAAATTACGAAGAACAGTAGAAAAGAACAGAAACACATAAAATATATTTAAACAGAGTATGAAATGTCGTTACAAGAAAAGTAAAGTTTACACAGGGCCCCATCCGGGTTACCCCTTGTCAGTCAGCCCGCAAAGGGGCATGCGGTTCTTCCTCAGCAGACTCGGATGAAGGATGGCTCGACTCGGCCTCAGGAGGTGGGATAATAGCTCCTACATCGACGACTTGGGAGGCCCCGAAAGTTACGGTTTCAGGGACAGGAACATGAACCTTAGGCCGGACCTCTTCAGGAGCAGGTGCCTCAGATCGATCCTCTTCAGGAGCCGGGGTGATCGAAATAGGATCAGGATCCATCACTTCCTCGGAAGAAGGGGGGAGCCATTCCTTAAACTCCTCTTCTGAGATTTCCCCCTTGCAGAAGCGGATGGCCGCATGGATAGGCCCCATATCAAGGCTGGGCAGTACCATCAGAATAATTTTAGCACAATCATCGACCCCTTCGAGACGGATGGATTCCCTCTCGACCTCCAACTCAAGTTCTCTTCTCCTAAGCTCGGCACGGGCCCGTTCCAATTCCTCGTCTTTGGCCCTCAGCTTGGATTTAACACTACGCACTTCCACCTGCAGGATCCTATTATCAGCCTGGGCAGCCTCCAAGTCCTTCTTGGCGGCCTCAACATTTTTCCTCTCTAAAGAGGCAGCAGCCCGAAGAGCTTTGTTTGTTGTATGAGCCTCAACAGCAGCCAGCTCTAGATTTTTTATGTTCTCTTCCTTGCGAGCCAGCTCGGCTTCCATTTCAGAAAGTCGGTTCTGAAGCCTCTGGGCTTGGCCACCCTCAGACAGAAGGCTCAGGAGAAGATCTTTATTCTTGGCTGCAAGGTAGGTTGCCTGCCAAAAAGAAACAGAGAATTAGAAATCAAACTAAGTTATGAACTCAAGGCGGAGATAAGAGAAGAAAAATAACTACCTTTTCCATCCGAGAACACAACAAGGTAACCACATCCTCGGGAGAGAGATATTCGTATCTCAGAATTTTGGCCGGAGGAACCGCCTCGGCCAGCTCATTCATGGCCGGCACTAGATGAGAAGTGGCCTCCCGAATGTCCTGACCAAGGTCGTCTACGCCAAGAATCACGTCGCCTTTCTATTTTTTAGAGGAACCCTTCGGCATTTTTTTCTCTTTCCGGACGGGCTGCCTCTTGCTCAGGACCCGTTCCTCCTCCGCCTCCCGGAACAGCTCGGATTCCTCCGTCCCGAATTTACGCTTCCTTTTTCTAGTAGGTTTTGACGGGCTGGAAGTTCGGGCAGAAACTGTTGGCGATACCCTGGAAGGTGAAGATAAGCTTTGGATAGCCAACGGGGCTGCTTCTTCAGTCACTCCTCTGGCCTCAGCAGTCAATGGCCATCTCCGAGAGGATCCGGCCCCAATCTGGACGATTTTCTTTATCGCACCAGCCAGTTGATCGAGATACTTTGGCCTTTTCGACATACCTACAAGACAAGAAGGGTGGTCAGACCAGAATTTGGGCAAATTCAAAACTATCACCATGCTAAGCAAACAAAGGGATAGGTTATGGGGTTAGTGAAGCCTACCTATCCGCCCCTGGACCTTCGGAGGAGTGATCCGAATCAGGCCCGACTCGACAAAGGCCATATCATTGACCAATTGCTTCCAATAGTCGGCATAATTCCGAGCCCAGCGCACCCGCCCCCAGACCTGATGGGAGACATTTGGAGCATCCCTCCAACAAGCTGGGAGGAGTTAAAGAAGTTAGGATCTAAAGCATAAAAGCTAAGGGCAGGAACACTAAGGGTTAGACTCCTGACCTCCCGCTCTGAAAATATCCGGAACCGAAACATCCTCTACATATGATTGCAGAACCCGTCCCCAGTCTCCGGTGGCCCAGAACCAAAGATCTTTGAAGTTTTTGTTGGAATCAGGGAGTTTGCGGACGACGTTAGACGAGTCGGCGTAAGTAAAAAGATAGTACCAGCCATGATATGCTTTGGGGTTGGCCTTCAACCGATATAATCTCTTCACCTCTTCCAGGGAAGGTTCCCCAAGCCCCGCCCGGTGCTAGACCACATGTAAGCCGGCCAAAATCCTCCAACTATTCAGGCTCAGTTGACAGGGGGCGATCTCCATCTCGGCAAGCATCCAGGAAAAATAGCGTTGCATTGGCAGCCGAAGTCCGCACTGAAAGAAAGCCAGAAGAAGTGCTACCGAGCCCTCATCAGGTTGACTAGCACGATCCATCGGACCGGGGACTTCAAGGGCGATATCTATCGGGATATTATATCGCTGCCGGAGTAGTGCTAGGTCATCTTCAGTTATTTTTGATGGACGATCCATATCCAAAGACGAGCAGTCCAAATCACCGGGCTCTGGGTTATTTCGAGGTACTCTTTGATGGTAAAAATCTTGTTCAATTTCAGAGGGGGTGGGGGTAGTGTCAAGGTCCTCTATGCTTGGAGCCCCCGAACTCGAGGAGAGCTCTTCAACGGGGGTCGAAGGTCTAGCAAGGTTTGCAGAGGAAGACCTATTGTCAGACATCCCTGACATCCGAGAAATAAAGAGGGAGGGGAAGTCAGTCTATAGCTAAATTCTTAAAATGGCCAGGGATCCCAGGAAGGCTAAACCCGTGGGTTCTAAATGCCCTAGACAATATTATACAAGCCATAAATCTCTCCCTAGCAGCACAAAACCAAAAGCAAAAAAAAGGAGGGGGGGAAGGCGAAAAGAAAGGAACAAAAGGGAGCAGGATTCGCAACACATAAAAAAAACAAAAGCCAGAAGGTCATTCAGAAGACTTACTTGTTTCCTTTCAGAAGGATTGAGGATTGCTCGGAGCGGTCTGGTCATTCTGAAGATTCACTGGTCGCAGCTAAAAAGGAAGAGTTCTCGTGGTTGGAAAGATCGAAGAATTAGCAAAAGAAGGCAACGGAGTTTTCTCCATTTTGTTATAGTCTGAACAGTGCACTTGAGGCCGTTGGATCAAACAAGGGCGTCAGATGTACGCCGCGTGTCATCTTTAAAATGATCTTTCAAGATTAGATGGACGGCTGAGATTGGACGCCTTTTTTAACTGACCATAAACGGTCGGATTGTTTTGCTTTTAGCGGGAGATCGACGAATGGTTGACAAGTGGCAAGCTCCCGTTGAACCCTAGAAGTGATTTGATGGGCATTTAAACAGATGCGACGGTTGCGCGTCTCGAGGGGCAAAATTTCAGAAGGGCAATAAGGGAATTTCACCTCGGTAGGAAGAAAGTCAGGCCGAGCACCTGAGTCAGACCGATCAAGATAAAAATATAGGCCGATAAAAATTTCTCCCTCAGAAGATCGGCTATGAGTTCATCTGCCACACCATTCTTGTGTAGTTCTCGGCACCAACTCGTATAACTCATTGAAACCGAGAACTAGGGGAAAGATGTTGATGGTATTTTCAGATCCTATGTTAGTTAAGGAATACGCCAGGGGTAGGAGGGTAAATTCCCTTCTTGGTCAAAATCATTAAAAAGCCGACCCGACCACATGAGTGAGGGCCCGAGCACTTGATGATAGGTGACCGACCAATTTGGTTTGGATTACCGAGCATTATCAGATCGGTGGCAGCATTCTCAGTTCAAAGGACTATCATGACCGACCTCATGAAGACCGATCAGATAGCGAGGCGTGTTCAGGAAGGTAGAGCATCCTATTTTCTCGGATAAGGTGACAAATTATCCTACCTTCACGGGGAGAACTGATAAAATCAGTATCTTAATGGGACAAAAGGAGTAAAGATAGTTTGAAATTAGGAATCCTTGTGGAAGAAGGAGATTGACTCAACTGGGAACCCTTGCAAAAGAAGGAATCTGATTTATGTATTATTATAAATAGAAGGGTAGAGTATGTGTAATGGGCATGAGAATCAAGAGGAAGATCACTACGATCAAGCTTGTAAACATAAAAGATATCAGAGAAGTATATCTCAGTAATAAAAATATCATTCTGTTCGTGTCCGTGGACGTAGGTTGGACCTGATCCGCCGAACCACGTTAAATCTCCTTGTTGATAGGTGTGTTTATATGTCTTTTGCTAAATTTGCTTTTGGTTCCCCCTTAACCAAACAAATTCACAATTGAGGGAGGATCGTCTCGGGAGTAATATTCCCATATTGCTCTGAGACCAAAATCCGCCGTCAACAGTAATAAAAAATGACTTGTTAAATTACTATGAATAATTAATAATTATTTATTGATTACTAATTTATTACTTACCAAATATTGATTGATTATTAAATATTATTATAAATCATTAATTATTTATTTTAACCATTAATTTATTATTTAATGGGTAAAAAAAGTAATTACTCTTTTCATATTGGGATTGAAAATCTCATTCTCAATTTTTTTTTTGAAAGATGGAAAATATATTAAAATAACGTCACAAAATACAACTGATGCAGAAAGGAAAATTCTTCTGCCAAAAGCCCGATACATGATCGTTACAGGCTGCCTTAGCTAACTTGTGAGCAATCTCATTACAAGATCTTGGTCAAAACTAGAACTTAACCACATTCAATGACCGAATGGTTACAAGGATTTCGTCTATAATCCACCTAATTTCCTTGAGACTATATCCATACCAAGCACAAGATTAACCACATTATGCGCATCTGATTCTATAATAATATGGGATGATAGCTTTGCTTCCAACACTTTATTCAATCCAAAAAGAATAGCCATACCTTCAACCTATTCCACATCTCCATTAAGGGTAGTAACCCTTGTTGCAGCCACCAGTTTCGTCCTGTCTTTGCTAAAAGCGGCGTCCACATTAACTTTTAACCAATTTTCAGAAGGAGTGGCTCATCTTTGTGCATTCATTTCCTGAGCTTGAGTCTTCACAATCACATTGAATGAGGAAGATGAAGAGGGGAAATATTGGGACAGTGGCGCTGAAACTCGACATCAGTAAAGCCTATTTATAACATAATTGAATGGGGCTTTGTGTATAGAGTGATGGAAACGATAGGAATTCCCTTACACCTTTGGAGTCTAATATGGAATAATATATCTACTCCTACATTCTCGATGGTGCTCAATGGCCAAGTAAATGGGCTAATTCAACCAAATAGGGGCTTGAGATAATGATGCCCCTCTCCCCTTATTTTTTTTTATTCTTTGTGTTGAAGCCTTATCCGAACTACTTCACAAGGCAGAGCGGGACAAAGATATTGTGGGGTTAAAATTCAGCAAGAGGCTTTCGATTTCACATCTGCTATTTGCATACGACAGTTTGGTTTTTTCAATGGCTTCAGTGGCAGGGTGCAACAAGTTAAATGAGCTGTTTGATGTATATGCGACTACCTCAGGGTAAATCTTTAACTATGAGAAATCATCATATATGTTCAGCCTAACACGAATAGCAGTATAATGGAGAAAATCAGGGTCATCTTCCACCTCAACACCTCATCTGCACATGATAAATACATGGGCCTCCCCTCATTGATCAGAAGAAACAAGAAAATGGTAGTTTTTCAGAGCTAAGCTGAGAGTTATTAATAAGTTGAAAGACTGGCATTCTCATGCGGGGGAAAAGAAGTGTTGATTAAGGATGTAGCACAAGCAATTCCAACATATACTATGAGCGTGTTCAAGATCATAGGGTGTGTGTGTGATGAGGTTCAAAAGAAAATTAATGCATTTTGGTGGGGATCGGAAAACTTTGAGAAGAAGATACACTGGACAAGCTAGCAGAAGTTATGTAAATCAAAAGCTGATAGAGGATCGGATTTCGGTGGTTTGAATCATTCAATCAAGCATTACTAGCTAAGTAAGGGTGGAGAATACTGACTTAACCAAAATCACTTATGGCCTTCATTCTCAAAGCTAGATACTTCAGAAAAAATGAATTTCCTTAATGCCAACGTGGGGTACAATCCCAACTTCATCTGAAGAAGTATAGTATGGGACATAGATGTGTTAAAAAATGGATTCGATGGAGAATATGTGATGGAAGTAAGGCCTTGGTGTATGGGTGCAATTGGATCCCAAGAGACAACAACCTCCAACTCATCTCAGTACCTTCCCTCTCATTTGATACCAAAGTTAAATAATTGATCTCGACAATAGGTGGAAGGAAAGGCATATCAAATAAAATTTTTTGGAGGTTGACGCGTAGGAAATTCTGAGTATACGACTACCTAGAGCACCCGGGAAGACTAGGTATGCTGATACTTTGATAAAAGAGGAAAGTTCTCAGTAAAATCAGTTTACTACTTAGCTAGAAATAATTTAGAGGGGGTAGAATCTGCAAGTCCATCAACAGATGATAAGCTTTGGAGGAAAATATGGTGTCTAAACTTACTTCTGAAGATTAAAGTGTTTATTTGGAAAGGCCTCTCGGGACTACTTCCAACAGCTAACAATCTGGAGAAGCGAAAATTGTTACAAGAAGCCAGATGTCAGAGGTGTCGCAAGAAAGTGGAAACACCAGAACACGCTATTTCCCAATGCAAGGCATCAAGGACTTGTTGGAACCACTATCAATTTGAAGCTTTTATTTCGATTAGAGGTAAGGGGAGACTGCCGACTATATTACTACAATTATTCAATGAGCACACCAATAATGAAGTGAAGAAATTTGTTGGGATCATGTGGACTATTTGGACAGGGAGGAATAACTCTATCTTTAGAGGCCAAACAATAGATGGGCGACACATACTGACAAATGCTGAAACAGTACACAACTCCTATGAGGTAGTCAAGAGTTCGGATTGTTGGGATTTATGTCCTAAAGCTTCATGTATTGTAAAACAGAATTGATTATTGTAATAATAATAAATGCATTATTCATTTTTATCAAAGTTGTTTGATTTATATCGCATATTGTCCAATTGTCTTGTTTACCTTGATTACTATTGTACCTTCAGACTTAGTGTATGTTTGATGCATAAGAGGGTTTATGTCTGAAGTTAGTAATCTAAATAGTCCGTAGAGAGCAAACAAATAGGGTACTTTGTTTTTGGTTTATCTATAGCTGCAGTCTATTATATACTTATATGACGACCTTGATCCGAGATCGTTCATGTAGTGACATGGGAATGGATGCACCTTGTATGATGAGATCATATAGGACTGGACTCAGATAAATACAAATTTCTTTTAATATCTGTTAACCGAAGAAATTCATTTTATCTAATAGATGGTCATATATGGATTCGATCTTAATCCTGAGTGTACTACAAACTCCTGCATGACAGGCTATGTCCTTTGATTTACTATGGTGAGGTTGGTGTTACATTCCCAGCCAATAACTACGTATTTTGGGGATATGGTTTGGTGTGTAGCTGGGAACATTTTACATAGATATGTAATTCACTCATTCTTACGAGAAGCAGAAGAATATCTTTTTAAGAGTTGACTCGGAACTTGAACAATTTGAGCGCTCAACTTTTCTATTATGAATAGAAAGTTGTATATTCATAATTGTTATGAATTAATTGTTCATTATAGAATCAATGGTGCTTAAGAGACAAAATATTTAGAGGAGTTTAACGGACTTTTGACCCGGCTCTATTTATGAGATATTCGTGAAGGGCTATATCCATATGTTATGACTATATCGATGAACACCGAAATTGTTCAGTTTATTTTATCCATCTACGGTAATGGGAGTTCAACTTTGAGTTTTTAGTGGAATAACGCGGAGTTAATAATTCGTAATATTTGATTAAAGAGTTTAATTAATATTTCTGAATTATTGGAGCTCAGAATCGTAGGTCCATTTGGTTCCCGTGCTAGCTCGATTAACTGTAGCAAACCTAATATAATTAGATTGTCTAATAATATGCTCACATTATAGTTATATATTATTAATGAGATTAATAATATCTATTGTCATAAATGAAAACTATGTTAAATTAGTTTAACTTAATGTATTCTAGAATTCTTTGATTATGAGATAATCAAATCTTGATTATGAGATAATGAAGTTAGTAATAATTATGAGATAATTACTACATCATAATTGAAGGAAATTTAATCATTATTGAGATGGTGATTTTTATTTACCTTGTAGACAAAACCATATGGCTTGTCATGCTCTCCAATTTATTATGTCTATAAGGTGGCTTGTATATACCTAATATTTTTGTCATTAGCTAATCCATTTTTATGCTTTGGTATGGCCTCCACATTTATGTGTTTGCCATTGAAAGAAATCATTGGATGCTTAATGACAAATTCATTGTCTTTAACTTATCATTTCTTATGCTTTGGTATGACATTCACATTTTTGTGTTGGCCATTGCAAGAAAGCATTAGTTGCTTAATGACAAGGTTAGTTGGCTTGTGTAAGAGAATATAATCTCTATCATTTCTCTCACTTCTAAGGTTAATATTTTTGCATTCATTCACATAAGTGCAATTGAGCGAAAATAGAAAGAGTTCAAACATTCACAATGTTGTGAGAGTGTTTTGAAATTCCTAAAGCCAAATACTATTGTGACATCATAATTCTCTAAATTGTTTAGAGTTTGATCTTTGTGAGTGAAGCCCAAACTTCGGTTTCTTGGTTTCGAGTCATAGTTCGGAAGATCGAGTGGTTGATCCAAGAGTTGGACATCAAATGATTGATTTCGGCTACTACAATAAAGGGAGAAGGCAAAGAAAATTTTAAAGTTCCGTACCGAAGCCGGTGCCCACCACAAGCAACTTCCGCCGCGCAAAGGAAAGTCGTTTCCTACAATTGGCATTGAGAGCTTAAGGTTGAAAAGTTTTCTTAACCCTTCTCATTTTAGTTTTAATAATTTATATGAGATATAGATTATTGAAATACGTGTTGTGATGAGTAGGCACAATTAGATTCATGAGATGAATGGTTTTAATTTTCATGTGATGAATGTTTACTTTTGATTCATGTGATGAATGTATTGCGTTGATTGTTATTTTTTCCGGATCTTGTTTTTAGCATTGGAAATGTTAGACCACAAGGTCATATTCTTTCAAGTTTTGTAAATTAAGACCATAAGTTCATATTCTTTTCAAGTGTTGTAAGTTCATTTCCTTTATAATAAGTCCTTTATGTAACCCTATTTGTAACTTGGAGGAGCCGATGCCGCGAAGGACTTATGACAGAGGGATTCCGCGAAGAACTCTACCACACTCCATGGAACAAGTTTTGAAGACCAAATGATGCATTGGATTTTTTGTACTAATTAGATTAGTATAGAAAAATAAGAGCCCAGTCAATGCAATTTGTAATGTGTATATTTTTTTGCATTTTCCAGCCCTGGAAATCGGGTTGCGTCGCGACGCAACCCTTAGCGCGTCGCGACGCGCTACGCTTGCAAGAACTAAGGCTACTGCTTCGTTTGCATCGTGACGTAGGTAACCTTGCAACACGACGCAACACAGAGCTGAAGCAATTCCAGTTTCTGGAATTGTGGGCATCACGATGCCCATCAGTTCGCGTCGCGACGCCCAGACCCCGGTTAATATGTATGTTTTAAATTATTTATTAACATGTCATATAGCATAGGGTGCATACTTTTACATTTTCATATGCCATAACATGTAGATATGCATGATATTCTAGTCATAAAATATGATTTTATGTAATTTAAAATTTAAATAAGAATATGAGATGCATGCAAACAGATTAATAAGATTAATTGGTTTAAAGGTTTAAAAATTGCAAATTCAAGTTTTAGAAACAAATGAACCTTATGAGTACATTATTTTCCTTGGTATATCGGATGGAAACCCGGACGTAAATTCCATAGCCGGTTCCGAATGGACGGTAATATGGTCTGCACTCGGGATACAATACCACGTACCTTTGGAATAAATAATGTGCTTTTATCGATTAAATGGTTTAATGACATTTGGTTCTTTCGTTGAATTATAAATTTTAAAACCTATTAGTGGATTAATAATTTAAGAGTTAATTGATTAGATCACTATAACAACTTGATTAAATTAGTTTAATTAAGTTAATTGGTTAGTAGAGACTAATCGGGATTAGTGAATAAAATTTTAAGAGTTAAAATTGGTTAAATCACTAAATTATTCAATAGTATTAATAATGTTATGACTTTAGCCGAGCATAATCTAAAATTCATAAGATACTAGTGAGATAGAAACCTTATACTTTAATATAGTGAGTGGAAGAGAGGTATACCACAATATATCCCACAATCTCCATTGTTATCCAGAAACGTAAGATTCAATAGGCGCCTCGAGATGGCTTTGCTTTCGTCCCCCTACGGATGGTGTCCTTTTTGGGTCAATATCAGGTTTGGATTCCGAAAGGATAGGACTCTAGATGTATCTGGTGATTTGACCTACTTGTTGGGGTTTTGGGCGATGAGGCGCAGCAGAAGCGTGGGTTCAGGCGAAATCGTATTTTAAAACTTTTTAAAAATATCAAATAAATTATTCAATATCTAATATGAATAATTTATTCATATTTCACCTAAACATATTTATTCAATATCAAATATTAACATAAATATGGTTGAAAACTCGCGAAACTTTTACGAAAACTGTTTTTCCGTAAAATTACCTAAAACACGTTTTTGACCGAACCGACTACTTGACACTCATGGAAACTGCCCAGGTCATATCCAATAGTGTCGGAGCAGTTCATGGGCTGCCCAAACAGTGACACTGTTTGGTCAGTCGTCACCCGGTTGGCTCAAAATCCATCCGGTAACGCCGTTTTTGGCCATTTTCAAGTCGGAAACACTTTCCGGAAATTGTGCCAACTCCCAAAACACATCCATTACATTCATAAGACATCAAAAACATTCCATAATTTCCAATTTAAAAAAATCTGATCCAGAAAACCGAAATCACCAAAATACATGCTTTAAATCCAATTTTTCCATGATTAATCTAATTAATCAAACACCAATCAAAGTCACCAAATATGAACAACCCAAGAACAATTCTAGGTGCCATAAGAGTGGTCACAACACTCTAGAATAGAAACTCATCAACAATTGATAAAATTAGAAACTAATTACAATAATTATTTCTAATTTCAACTTCACACATACATGATCTTCCAACTCCATCAACCACAAACAAAAGCCCCAAAAATTCAAATTCAAAGAAACCCTAGAACCCTTCTAACAACTCAAGAATGAAGAAACTAAATTTCTAAGCTTAGGGTTATGGTAGATTACCTTTAATCCTCCAATTCCTTAGCATTTTTCTTGAATTTTTCCTTTGAATCTTCATGGATTCGTCAAACAATTTGCAAACCCATTTTTTTCTTTTGTTTCGGCAATGGTGGAAGTGAACAAGAGAGAGAAAATAACTTTTCAATTTAAAGAGGGAGAGTCACGCAAATTAGGGTATTTTTGTCCAAAAGAAAAAATTAAATCAATTAATTTAATGCTTACTTTATTTCAACAAATCAAAATTGGACAAATGAAGCCTAATAAAAGACATGCCATGTGTTCCAATAACGACTTACCATATTTCATAACAATTAATGAAAAATGTTAAATTAATTAATCATTCTAATATTTAACAATTAAATATCAAATAATCAAATAATAATATTATTATATATGTATTTTTTTTATTTACAATAAATAATAAATACATATATTTATGGCATGTGTCAAAATCTCATTTGACGAATAATTAATGTGTATCTAATCGTATTATGTATCAAATACAAATACACAATAATTATTATCGGACAAAATCCCCTATTGCATGTGTTATCGTTTAACCGATTAAACGATCCGAATTAACTCATTTAATCCGGTGAAGAATTATGAATAATCCGAATTATTCATATCGAGTTGCCCAAGTGCTCAACGAGTACACTTCATATTATGGGACTCTCTAAGTTTAAGTTTATCCGTCACGAAATCTAATGTCGTGTCCATAATCCACCCATTCATGGATTATGACGACCACAGATAATCTCGCTAAACTATGCAAGTCGAGGTCATAACATACGTATAATCATTCTGTCACAGGCCATCCGTATTATACCTGGGATATAGATGAGAACGTCAAATCCGTTCGGTATAATACAATCGACTTTCAATTTACGATCTCTAAATAACACTCGGAACTGATTTCTGAAGTTATACCACGGCCATGGATTTACTAGATCGTAAACACGTGAGGATGCCTATGCCCTGTACACAGGACTGACAGATTCTATCTTGATACGCACATGATATCATGAGCATCAGTCCACACCCAACGAACAGACGGAGGTCTGATCATGGCTAGATCGTTGACGCGACTGCCATCAAAGTGTGGAGGATAAATCACATATCCACAGTGGTATCTCAAGTCGAAAGACCCTTATGCTCGCTCAACTCGAGAAGGTTCCTATTGACGTTGGTGTACCATCTATTAGGAAACCTTCAGTGAGTCGTTCAGTGTCTTATGAAATAAATACCTACATATCTATACGAGTCTCCCAAGACTCATGGTTCACTTGGATAAACCATCGGACCAAGTCACGATATATGACATGTACTGGTCTCAGCGGATTTTACTAACCGAACCGTGTTAGTAAATCTTGACCAGGAACTTTATTTAAGGATATAAAACTAATAGTGCGCTTCCCAATGTCAATTACAAACTACGTTGTAACTGCGCACTACACTGTAAATCCTATGGTCTTTGTCTAATATACACGTATCACTGAACCAGATTCAGTTTCAATCTAATCGAGATTAGATCGAATAAGTGTATAAAAGACAAGAGTGCTACCAGTAAAATTAGTAATATTATGGAAATTTGAACCGCTCGTATTAATGAATCGGACATAAATACGATCCGGATTGGCACTCGAAGCACCAACCCTAACAATTTCTCCCACTTGCTCTAGTGCCAATCCATGGTATCATATACACATCTCAATGTGTATCACATACTTATGGCCCTCAAGATCTCACCAGCACTCAAGAGGTAGGCACCAACAAGTAAGCCTGCTTTAACAAATCGAGTCTGTCCAACAAACCCAACTGTTTTCCTTAGCTAGCATCATTCTTATTCTGTAGAATCCAAATTCCACATCAATATGACTCAGACGCTATATCGGTATTGTGCTATAGCTACTAAGTTGTCTATGTACTTAGAGATCAAATCCAAATACTTTACAGACAACCGCAAACACTACACTAATACGAAGACTTATAATCTATGAGGTCACTTTGTAACTTCATAAGTTGCAACTGATTCCACTAGTTTAGTATAATCATCTGTGACACTCCCACTGCATCCTTTCTAACTTTATATGACATAGACCATCTAATGTCATAATTAGAATCAAAACTAATCTGACCTTATGGTTACTGACTAAATTCTCCATGAATGAGAAACTCGTTCTTAATATCTCAAAGATCACAAAGAACATGTTTCTAGAACCATCATATAGTCTATTGCATATCAAAATAACTCGTAATAATTACGATAAAATTGATATCTTTAATCGCACATAATACAATATTCAGCACGCCATCATCCTATGATGCATAATATTAACTAAACATTCTAATCAATCTATCTTTCGATAAAGGAATTATCCTTTACGAAAGTTGAATACTATATACATAAAAGACACGTTAACTGTCAAACAGTTATACTAACTGTCATACAGATAGTCTTACTGTGTCTTTTATTAGATCATATCTACTATGCGACTAATGAGAGTATCTCACAAGTCTCTTAGTTTTATATCATATATAAAACTTTATATCAGATATATAACAGAGACTGCTCCGACTGCTAACATGGAGAAAAGAAGACTTAGGATATGTAATACTAGAAAGAAATTTATACGCTCCCACTGACCCTATTGACAAATACATATTCTCTATACTTCGATAAAACCATACAATTTGAGTGATATCAAAATTAGAGAACACAGATTTTCGGAAAACTTATCTGAGTCTACAATAGGCTTCATAAGAAAATATATCAAACTGTGATCTTAGCATAATGCAAACTCTAGGGCCATTCTAGAATGAATTCTTTAAACAAAGAAATCACGACGGATCTCTCATTCGAAGAAGTCACTCAAGAACGCCACTTTGTATTCTTTAGCCAAAACCACAGTTTAATATCAACATCAACTAATAGATTCTTAATTGTTCAGTTAGTGCGACTAGAGATAAGTTTTCTCAGAATCTACAATAGACTACTGAGCATAACCTTTCTCACTGTCATAGTATAAAGGTCAAACCTTTATCAAGCTCACTTTGCTTTTGTTGCGCAAATAATTTGCACATTTTATGAACTATTCATAACAGAAGCCTAATCAAGTTCAAAACTTGATCGTCATAAGCCATGAACAATCTTAGATCTATGGTTCAATGGTAATTTCCGAAATCGATATCAAATATTTATTTCACTATAAGTTATAGGATAATTTTCTTCGATAAGAAAATATCAGAATCATTAAGTATCAAATACTTTGTAAACGATTCTGACATCATTTTATACTTATACGGAAGTTGTCTAAGGGTATTTTCATCTTATTAATTACATAGTTCCATTACAATTTATCATTCTCACATTTGACTTCACTAAGTCAAATCTTTTCTGTAATCATCAACATCCAATGTTAACCTACCAAATAATAAAATAATTTTATTACTCGGGATCGTAGAAAAGATATTCTATCAAACAAAATACAGTATTCTATTAAATAGAATAAATGATAAACTTTACATGTACTTTCGAGGTGCAAGTACTTTCAATTATATAACGGTTATACAAAAGAAAGTCTCAAATCTTAAACTATTTAAGATTCTAATTTTCTACTATACATATCATATATGTAACTGTAGAAGCGAATGGAACCTAAATTAAAGGGATGAAATAGTGTTAATGGAGCATTACCCCAAAATCATTGAAAACCAATTCGGTAACACTCAATATCAATGAATCAAATCATATAAGATTCGATAACTCCCACTGACCAATTCCATCACAATGGAATCTTAGAAGTTTAATATTGAGTAAGAATCGTATTCATCTAATAACTTTAGAACTACATTGCCTTAAATTTATGCGTTTGATCAGATCAAACATCTTCGAACAATTCAAAGACGCGCAATAAATTTCTAAAGATACAGTTTTCAACACTACAGAAAAAATATCTTTGAACTATTCAAAATATTCTATCCGAGTTTCATTAGAAACATATTGACTATTCTTGAACAATTCAAGACGTTCAACATGTTCTCTATTAGAAACACGTAAATAAGTCATGACAAATCATTAACTAAGTTACGGAGCATAGAAAACTATCTAAGGAAATTTCTAATTCATTAAACTACATACATCCAATGTATTAGTTTAATAAAACTGTGGTCCAATGACAATCATTGGTTAAATGAGATTTAATCACAACCTGAATACAATATTCATTAAATGGTTAAGGATATGTGGTGTGAACTCATATCAGACCATCCTTTACCATAAGGAACAAGCATCCAATGCTTATGTGATAAAAACTCATAAAGCACGGTTCTAAGTTATTTATTTTACCGAATATTTTCTTAATGCTTATCTTTTATTAATGACACTACTAGTCGTTTTAAAATATGTAACAACTGTTTATACAGAACAAGTAACTATCCAGTAGTCACAAGTTTTGATATCAAATATCAAAACAGTTATTAAACATTATTTTAATTAACTAGACGGGAGATCCGGTATCCAATGCCTACAGTTGTCGTATTGCGAGAATCGATATTCTCTATACAAGACTATACATATCTCCTTTCTTAAGCTTTATAATTTGCATTCAATTATTCACAACATTTGCAAATAATCGATTAGCAAATTGTGTCAGACACGTGACTTCTAAAAGTCACTAAAGCTAAGAAACGTCATTATAAGACAAACAAATACTAAAAGGGTTTTCTTAATGCCAGTCAAGAGTCTCGAGACATGAACTATTCAAGTCAATTCTTACTGCATAAGAAACAATTCTATCTAGAATAATATCCTAACGCAAATATCCTTTTAGATTACCTATCGTGACTTAGAAACTAAGTCACAAACCATCTTGATTTTCAAGAAAATTGGAACAACAGTTCCTGATGGTTTCAACTAATCTAACTATATCTAAGTCTACTGCTTTCTAGAACCTATTCTAGAACGACACAACCATTAGTAAAGTAAAAAAAAAAACTTATATATTCAAGTAATATATTATGCAGTAGATTATAAGCATAATTCTATAAACAATATAGAAAGAAATGAAAAACAAAAGCAGTAAATTCCAAAATATTACACACTACTTAAGTTATGGATTTTTAAACCCAGCAGTGTCTCCCACTACTTTATGTAATACCGTAATCCCCAACGGACAACGTGAATTCAATAATTAAATCGAATTCCATAGTGAGAGTAGGATCCCATGAATATATTTCGACTCACAACTTTGGCACGTTCTCGCCTACGTATATTCATTAGGTGGACAAATCTTTGTCAATCACTCACCAGTGACTCCTGGTTTCGGTCCTGACCGTTTCTCGCTGTGACAGCTTTGACACGTTCACAGAGAGGCGTATCAAGGCTACACTTGTCAATGACAAACTCAAGCTACCGGTGTAGTCCTGACAGCTTTGGCACGTTCAGGATTTCCACTTTCACTTGAATTTATCCAGTATCAATATACAACTGGTATGGATAATAATCCTATAACTACACCCTCACAACTTTGGCACGTTCTCGGATGCACTTATAGAAAAATACCCATAAACCGTACTGACAAGACGGACCCAGAAACATGTATCCAATACACGTTACTTTACAACTATATATAAAAGCGGGGATTTTCCTATGGAAGCTATACTCTACATCTAATGCAGAATTTTAATATAAATCATTTTCTAAACAATTCAATTCTACCTTAAAAAACATAACTTAATTTAACTATTAAATTTCCGTTACATTTTACGTTAACGTAAAACCGAAAAGTAAAGAAACATATCTAGATTACAAGCATGTGCGAACATTAAAATTTTATTATATTTCAAATATCAAGCATGAATAATGTAATGGATGAAGTATCAGACCCGCTCTGATACCATTTTTGTTGGGGTTTTGGGCGATGGGGCGCAGCGGAAGCGCGGGTTCGGGCGAAATCGTATTTTAAAACTTTTTCAAAATACCAAATAAATTATTCAATATCTAATATGAATAATTTATTCATATTTCACCTAAACATATTTATTCAATATCAAATATTAACATAAATATGGTTGAAAACTCGTAAATCTTTTACGAAAATCGTTTTTCCGTAAAATTGCCTAAAACTCATTTTTGACCGAACCGACTACCCGACACTCATGGAAACTGCCCAGGTCAGATCCAATAGTGTCAGGGCAGTTCATGGGCTGCCCAAACAGTGATGGATTCACTGTTTGGACAGCCATCACCCGATAGACTCAAAATCCACCCGGTAACGCCGTTTTTGGCAGTTTTCGCTTATTTCAAGTCGGAAACACTTTCCGGAAATTGTGTCAACTCCCAAAACACATCCATTGTATTCATAAGACATAAAAAACATCCCATAATTTCCAGTTTAACCAAATCTGATCCAGAAAACCGAAATCACCAAAATACATGCTTTAAATCCAATTTTCCATGATTAATCTAATTAATCAAACACCAATCAAAGTCACCAAATATGAAGAACCCAAGAAAAATTCTAGGTGCCATAAGAGTGGTCACAACACTCTAGAATAGTAACTCATCAACAATTGATAAAATTAGAAACTAATTACAATAATTACTTCCAATTTCAACTTCACACATACATGATCTTCCATCTCCATCAACCACAAACAAAAGCCCCAAAAATTCAGATTCAAGGAAACCCTAGAACCCTTCTAACAACTCAAGAATGAAGAAAATAAATTTCTAAGCTTAGGGTTATGGTAGATTACCTTTAATCCTCAAATTCCTTAGCATTTTTCTTGAATTTTTCCTTTGAATATTCATGGATTCTTCAAACAATTTGCAAACCCATTTTTTTTCTTTTGTTTCGGCAATGGTGGAAGTAAACAAGAAAGAGAAAACAAATTTTCAATTTAAAGAGGGAGAGTCACGAAAATTGGGGCATTTTTGTCCAAAAGAAAAAATTAAATCAATTAATTTAATGCTTACTTTATTTCAACAAATCAAAATTGGACAAATGAAGCCTAATAAAAGACATGCCATGTGTTCCAATAACAACTTACCATATTTCATAACAATTAATGAAAAAAGGTTAAATTCATTAATCATTCTAATATTTACAATTAAATATCAAATAATCAAATAATATTATTATTATATATGTATTTTTTATTTATAATAAATAATAAATACATATATTTATGGCATGTGTCAAAATCTCACTTGACGAATAATTAATGTATATCTAATCGTATTAGGTATCAAATACAAATACACATAATTATTATCGGACAAAATCCCCTATTGCATGTGTTATCGTTTAACCGATTAAACGATCCGAATTAACTCATTTAATCCGGTGAAGAATTATGAATAATCCGAATTATTCATATCGAGTTGCCCAAGTGCTCAACTAGTACACTTCATGTTGTGGGACTTTCTAAGTTTAGGTTTATCCATCACGAAATCCAATTTCGTATCCATAATCCACCCACTCATGGATTATGACGACCACAAATAATCTCGCTAAACTATGCAAGTCGAGGTCATAACACACATATAATCATTCTGTCACAGGCCATCCGTATTATACCTGGGATATATATGAGAACGTCAAATCCGTTCGGTATAATACAATCGACTTTCAATTTACGATCTCTAAATAACACTCGGAACTGATTTCTGAAGTTATACCACAGCCATGGATTTACTAGATCATAAACACGTGAGGATGCCTATGCCTTGTACACAGGACTGACGAATCCTATCTTGATACGCACATGATATCATGAGCATCAGTCCACACCCAACGAACAGGTGGAGGTCTGATCATGGCTAGATCGTTGACGTGACTGCCATTAAAGTGTGGAGGATAGCTCATATATCCACGGTGGTATCTCAAGTCGAAAGACCACTATGATCGCTCAACTCGAGAAGGTTCATATTGACGTTGGTGTACCATCTATTAGGAAACCTTCAGTGAGTCGTTCAATGTCTTATCAAATAAACTCCTACATGTTTATACGAGTCTCCCAAGACTCATGGTTCACTGGGATAAACCATCGGACCAAGTCACGATAAATGACATGTACTGGTCTCAACGTATTTTACTAACCGACCTGTGTTAGTAAATCTTGACCAGGAACTTTATTTAAGGATATACAACTAATAGTGCGCTTCCCAATGTCAATTACAAACTACGTTGCAACTGCGCACTACACTGTAAATCCTAGGGTCTTTGTCTAATATACACGTATCACTGAACCAGATTCAGTTTCAATCTAATCGAGATTAGATCGAATAAGTGTATAAAAGACAAGAGTGCTACCAGTAAAATTAGTAATATTATGGAAAATTGAACCGCTCGTATTAATGAATCGAACATAAATATGATCCGGATTGGCACTCGGAGCACCAACCCTAACACTACCCTACGACGACACTTCACTAGTTAAGTCCAATGGTTCCAAAATAATGGGTCACACTCACAAAGGAATGATTAAGTTGTTAATCAAAGCTTCATTGATAAAAAATAACGGTAGTTGATTAATATAGGAATAAGAGTTATTTCATATATATGAACCAATTGAGAATGTCTCAGTCTATTATGCGTATACTTGACCTACCCTACGGCGACACTTATTTGTAGGATGATAGATAACCGTGGCATAGTAAATCTTTTAGGTTTGTAATTTATTATTCATTGATCATGCATCATGTTTAATTTTATGCCTAAATGTTTGATAATTTTAATATGCGATGAATGAATGTTGAATGTGCTTTTATATTTTTTCAGCCATGGTATCTGCAATTATCTCAATTCTCAAATAATAAGAAAAATTAATTGGGGATAATTATGTTAAATGGAAAAGTGACATGAATGCTATTTTGGTCTGCGAAGACCTTAAATTTGTCCTAATTGAGAAATGTCATCCTGAGCCAGCACCACATGCTGGCAGAGCTGCACATAATGCCTATAATAATTAGATTAAAGATGATGAGAAAGTCCATAGCTATTTGATAGCATCCATGTCTGAGGTTCTTGCTGCACAGCATGAGCCTATGGCGACAACATCAATGATTATGTAGTCATTACAGAACATGTTTGGGCAACCTTCAGACCAGCAACAAGATGATGCAATAGTCGCTATATTGACCGCTGGAATGAAGGAAGACACATCAGTCTGAGACCATATGTTAATGATGATGTCTCATCTTAATATAGCTGAAACCCATGGTGTACGTATCAATGTGCAAAGCCAGGTGACAATAATCATGGAAACCCTTCCGAAGAGTTTTCTGTAGTTTAAAAGAAAATGTTCTATGAATAAGTCGACTTTTACGTTGACTGAACTGCTAAATGAGCTCACCAATTACGAGCCATTATGAATGGTCCTCATAGGTCCAATGCCGAGGCAAATGTTTCCGAATCTTCTAAATCTGCAAAGAAGAAGAAGAAAGGCAATTGGAAGGCAAAGGCAAAACCAATGAAAAAGAAGAACAACAAAGGTTCTAAAAGAACCAATGCTAAAGGAAAATGTTTCCATTGTGAACAACAAGGGCATTGGAAAAGTAATTGTCCGAAACACCTTACTGAGCTTAAAAAGAAGAAGAATACATATAAATACGATTTACTTGTCATTGAGTCTCTTTTGGTGGAGGATGATAAATCCATATGGATTGTTGATTCTGGTGCCACTAACCATATTTGTTGTTCTTTGCAGCCACTAGACTAATGGAAGGACCTTGCTGAAGGTAGCTTTACCATGAGAGTTGGGACATGGGATGATGTTTCAACAAAAGAAGTGGGAGTTTCAAATTTGAATTTTAATAAGAGTTATTTATGTTTGAATGATGTGCTATATGTTCCTGGTTTTCACGGGAATTTGATTTCTGTAAAAAAACTCATGGAATATGGTTTTTCCATTTCATTTAATAATAAGTCAGTTATTATTAGTAGAAATGGATTAAATATATGCACGAGAAACTTCGAAAATAATCTATATGTATTAAGGTCGTTAATGCATGAATCACTGCTTAATATTGAAATGTTTAAGATTGAAAGATCTAAAACAAAACTACAAAAGATTTCTCATGATGACACATATTTATGACACCTTAGACTTGGTCACATTAACCTTGACCAGATAGATAAACTAATTAAGAATAGAGTTTTAAATCAGTTAAGACTCGGTACTTTACCTATCTTCTAATCCTATATAGAAGGAAAAATGACTAAGAGATATTTTACTGGAAAAAGGATAAGAGCCGAAGAAGCATTTGAGCTAATACATTCGGATGTTTACGGACCGATGAATGTAAAAGCTCGAGGTGGTTATGAATACTTCGTCATTTTCATTGACGATTATTCTAGATATGGGTATGTTTACCTAATGCAGCACAAGTCAGATACATTTGAAAAGTTCAAAGAGTATCATGCTGAGGTTGAGAATCAGTTAGGTAAAAGCATCAAAATTCTACGATCAGATCGTGGAGGAGAATACCTTGATAGAGATTTCGGTGAATTCTTAATTGACCATGGAATTGTTTCACAGCTCACAGTACCTGGAACACCATAAAAAAATGGTATTGCAGAAAGGAGAAATCGGACCGTACAAGACATGATGAGATCAATGTTTAGTTATAGCACTCTACCTAGTTCATTCAGAGGGTATGTATTGCAAACCGCAATGTATATCCTAAATTTAGTTCCTTCTAAGTCTATTTCTAAGACTCCCTTAGAGTTGTGGAATGGTCGTAAAGCTAGTTTGCGATATTTTCGCATATGAGGGGTGTCCAACATATGTGCTAAAGAACAAGACTACTAAGTTGGAACCACGTTCACATGTGTGCCTATTTGTAGGCTATCCTAGGGAAACTAGGGGTGGATTCTTTTATAGTCCAGAAGATATAAAGTATTTGTGTCGACAAATGCTATATTTCTTGAGGAGGACTATATGAGAGAGTTCAAACCTCGAAGTAAAGTTTTACTTGAGGAGTTACTTGCTGGTATGACTAGTACACCATTGTCAAATATTGACAAAGACATAGCACCTTCTACATCTGAAATTCAGATGCAAGTTTATCAGGATACCATACCACCTAGATGTAGTGGGAGGGTTGTAAGACAACCTTAACGCTATCTAGGAGATGGTGAGGTGCAAGTTGTTGCATCTTATGATGGTATTGATGATCCATTGACCTATCATAGTACAATGGAAGATACTGATAAAGAGGAATGACTCAAAGCCATGAACCTCGAGATGAAGTCTATGTACTTGACCGGCATAAACACACGCGTATAACGCAAGCGCACGTATCGTTCAAGTAGTATAAAAAGTATCGATCCCACGAGGACTTAATACCTAAGCTATTAATTTTATGAGGTCAAATGATTACTAGTATCTAACAGATTGTTGGATTGATTTGAAATGGCGACGATTCTAAATTTAAAAACAAGTAAATAAAATTGTCGAAAATAAGTTTTAAGAAAATTCAATATTAAAAACTATCTAGGGTTGTGATTTCTTCCAATATCATTTTAAAGATGAAGTGGTTATCTTAAAGTTGGGTAATATATTGATTTATTAACCTGGAACACTAATTTATGTGTAAGCCTCTGTCGATGGTCAGACACAAATACCCAGTTTAACCCAATTGAACCATATGTCTATGTCAACCAAATTATCTGGATTCATTAAGTTTAAGTTCCAATTATGGCTACCCCCGCCCGACAGGTATATTCCTATCCTGTAAGGAAATCTATTAAAGGCTTATCTATCCTCAAGGAAGATCGTGGGCTATTGAGTCTAAGGCTGAAACCTAAAATCCTTATGTCTAGTTCATTTTAGATTTACCAGATCAATTTTATTAATGGCCAGTTAATGAAAAAGCATTAAGTTTAAGACTCAATAAATAAATCTTTATATTACCCAAGCTATAATCTAACCCTTATAAAATGGTGATATTGGATTTCATCACAACCCCAGATAACTAATTTAGTTACAACACATAACTAGGGCTAGTAAAAACTTGAAAGTAAAAGACATAAAATAAAAATGCGGTAAAGTAAATACTGAAAAGTAAATTACAATAAAATAAAATGCTAAGGTAAAAGGAATTACTTTTACTACTACTAATTTAGATATCTCTCATAAAATAATATATAAACTTGTGATTCTTTTTCCAACCAGCCATATAGGCGGTAACCTGATTAAGTCAAATTAAGTCCAACCAGCCATAAAGGCGGAACCAAAATTAAATTATCAACCGACCAATCTGGCGGTATCCTTTATTAGTTAGGTTTAAATCAGATTAAAATGAATTACCAACCGACCAATCTGGCGGTATCATTTTTAAGTCAATATTTTAAATAGTGAATATATTATTTTTAAGGGAGATTAATCTAAATAATAACAGTAAAAGAATTACCTTTCACCCTAGCTGGGGGAGTTACCTCCTCATGGTAAATAATAAAAACTGTAAGAAGTAAAAAGTAAAAATAAATTACTATATTAACAAAACGTAATTAAAATTAATTACAAAACTAAAAAACTAAAAAACTAAAAATTAAAAGAAAGTAGAGAGAGAAACTCTCTCTTTAGAAAGATTATAAGAGAGAGAGTGGTGCATTCAATTCTGAAATCTCGAGTTCAATTTATAGGCGCGGATAAGCTTCCAGCGCCGCGACGCCAAGGCCTCTGGCGTCGCTACGCCAGCTTTTGTCGACGTGGCACGCTCTGGTTCGCTGGTTTGAAGATTCTGGATAAGCTGATAAGGTGACACGTGACGCGGTGGTTGGGCTTCAATTATTGTGACACGTGGCGGCTTCTGATTGGTCACTGAGATTCTTATCCGCCACGTGTCAGATAATGATTAGATACTCAATTATTGATGTTGACGTGGCGATGATGTGGCGGTGACGTGGTGACACGTGGGAAAGAGACTGTCGGCACCGTAGAATTTCGACACGTGTCACTTCCTGATTGGATGATGATGATGTGGCACGACACGTGGAAATTTTGACTTGTTGACTTGCTGACGTGGCTGATGACATGGAGACACGTAGGATGACACGTGGCACACGTGGCGATGATGACTGTCGGCACCGTAGGATGTTGACACGTGGCACGGCGCATGTTAGCAAAGTCAAACTTTTCTCAGATTCTGATTTGTGGACCCGGCGCACGTTAGCACTGTTCGGCGTATTTTAGACGTCGCGACGCTGAAGGCTTGGCGTCGCGACGCGCTTAAGAGCAAAATATCCCTGTTGACACATTTTTGTCCGTTTTTGCCCCAAATTGCCTTCAATGCTTTCCAAACTTTATTTATCTGCAAAATAACACAAAACATATCAAAACGTTCACAAAACTCAAGAAACTATACAAAATATTAGGTTAAGTGAGTGGGAAATAGTGATAGATTTACCACTCATCACACCCCCAAACCTAACATTTTGGTAGTCCTCGAGCAAAACATAGAGTAAAATAACATAAATAAATTAACTAAGCCACTTTCGTAGGGATCACGGTTTCATTTAGCGTATGCAACAAGCCTTTAAACCCCTAGGTGTCCCTAGTGGACGAGTTGTAGTCTCGTGAGGGCTTACAACAATGATACCCACAAACATTTTTACAAAAGTAAAAAGTTAGTTAAAACTAATACACACAAAAGCAAAAAGACAAGAGAAAAGAGAAGTTAGTGACTAATCAAGTGAAACTTCTACTCCAAGTTACTAGTTGTTTTGTTTTATTCTAAATTACTGAATAAGTAAATTCTTCGATTATATTTACCATTCTCCATATACACAGCCAACAAAATATTAATCAACTCATTTTTTGCCCACAACAGTCATAAGTGCAGTTGAGAAGAGAGTAATATTTTTGTCCTAAAGTTCTATCAGATTTCACACCTTTTTGTAGTAATGGAATAATTTTTCTCATTTTTCTGATTTTTTTCTTTGATTTTTCACTTTTCTATTTTTTATTTATATACAATATCTTCCATCTATGTAACGAGTGTTGGGTCAGTGACTCCCAAACCAGTTGGTTTTAGGGCACCAGGTGTTAAGACACCCCTACGGACTTAATTACTCAGACTTCAAATATATATATTTTTGCAGCATCTTCGATCCATGTAACGAGCTTTGGGCCAGTGACTCCCAAACCAGTTGGTTTTAGGGCACTAGGTGTTAAAACACCCTTACAGACTTAATAACTCGGATCTCAGACGTTTTTTTTTTTTTGTTTTTTTTTTTACTCCACTGCTTTTTGAGATGTTTCCTCCAATTAAACTAGAGCACTGAATATTACAAACTTTTCAATTTTAGCTCATGTCTGTATGTTACTATATATGTTGATAATATATGCTAACTGAACATATGAAGATTCATTTTAGTCAGTTTTATGGAGAATTTACAAATTAAATAATTCAAAATAAAATAAACAAAAATTAACTTGTTTCGAAATAGGCTTGAGATACGTCTCAGGAGTGGAAACTCCTTACTCAGCTACCTCTTACCAATTTCACCTTTTTAGTCAAAATAAAAACACAAATATTTTTGTAATTTTTGAAAAATTTTCAATTTTTTTGTATTTTTCAAAAAATTTTGGACTAAAAATAAAAACAACATACAAACTAAAAACAAGGTACTAATCAACTAATTTCCTCCCCCAAACCTAAATGACACATTGTCCCCAATGTCTTAAACAGTAAAAGGAGAGTTAAGAAGGTCGTACCTGGTTAGCTGAAATCTACAGGAAATTAAAGGTTAAGATCCAGATTAATTCGACGCCTCTTACCACGATCGTCCTCGGACAAATTTATCTTTGAAAGGATAGGGTCAACTTGTGGTTCATAGGTTATGAGTTGGTCTATTAGATCCGGAGCAGTTCTGGCAGTGAAGAGGAGTTCTTCCAAAGGTTTTGACAGGAACCCATTTCTCCGAGCATCATCAAGAAACACACAAAGAAAATCATAAAATCCATCAACGTTGAGCAGTCCAAGCAGTTTCTGGTGTATGTTCAGGTTCGCCCAAGATAGAACTATAAAAATTTCCTCCAATGTACCCAAGCCACCTGGCAAAGCGATAAAAGCATCAGCACAGTTAATCATTTCTACCAGTTGTTCAGACATACCTGGCACGATTAGTTCCTCTCCGTTTGATGATCCAATAAGATTTGCCTCTGCCAAGGGTTTTGGGATGATTCCCAAAACATGACTACCTCCTTCCTGTACAGCCTTTGAAACGATCCCCATAAGTCCGAGATTGCCTCCGCCATATATTAAGTGCATATTCCATACAGCTAAGACTCGACCCAATTCTTGTGCTGCTTCTATGTATTGTGGCTTAGTTCCAACACTAGTACCGCAAAACACACAGATGTTTTCAACTCGTCTTCTTGAAGTGGCTTCCATTTTTTATGTATTTCTTTCTCAACTCTGGATGCCTTCAAAAGTGCAATGACGAGCTGAATTTATAGTACCTGAAAAGGGTGAGTAATAATAACACAAGTATCTTCCAGAGGATGATTAGTAGCGAATTAATATCGTGATAGTCAAAAAGGTCTGGATCCTGTCGGAGAAAATAAAAGAAAACAACAAAACAAATCAAAATTATTAGGAAAAGACAAAGAGATATAATATGTACAAGAATTTACAGCTTGATTAACGTCTATGCGTCAGGGACAAGTTTCCCATCCAATTTTCTTATAAATTGGCAAACAAGGTCTTTTTGAGTCAGATTCCCAAGACTTAACTGTTGTCTTTCTTTTTGAAATTGTGTATGTAATCTGCGAATGGCTATGTGAACATATCCACTGGGATGCGTCTCAAGAGTTAAAGATATATCATCTAAAGACTCCTTACTCAAGCCATCCCTAATGAATTTAATTTTGTCTTCACGATTATCAGACACCATTCCTAAAGAACGACAACGAGTGTTGCAATTAAATCGTGCACATTTGAAAAAAACACCCATTTGCTTAGCTCTACGTTTCTTTGCATAGGTGCTTCTTCCAAAACCAGACAGATGTGAAATAAAAGAGTCAGAAGACTCACCTGCCAATCGGACTCGTGCTTCAATTACCCAACGAATATCATTAGGAATACCATGGATTGTCAATAACCTCATCCGTTCCAAGCGAGCTTTGTATACTTTCATCAGAGATTTTTGAGGGAGAGAAGGAAATTGCTTGCGAAGATTTGCGAGAGCATCTTCCATTTTGAAATGACTAAACCTGCAAAAATTAAACACACAAAAATAAAACACACCAGATCACAATATATACACAAATTGCATGGGTTGCCTCCCTGCTAGCGCTAAGTTTAAAGTCGTCAGCCAGACTTGGCTTCTCGAATGTTAAGCTGGATCTGAAAGTGTAACACTTTCTTTTTGTCGCTCAAATGATTCTTCCCAGTAGTGCTTGACACGCTTGTTTTTAACCTTGAAAGTTTTGTTAGCGTCAGGATCATGTATCTCAACGGCTCTATTTGGTAAAATTTTGGTGATCACGAATGGACCTGACCACCGCGATTTTGGCTTCCATGGGAAGAATTTCCCCTTTGATTTGTTTAACAGTACCTTTTGCCCTGGTTCCAGTTGTATGCGCACTATCTTCTCATCATGTCTTTTCTTGCCCTTTTCTTTGTACAATTTGGCATCCTCAAAAGGCTGATTGTGAAATTCCTCCAATTCATTGAGCTGGTGGAACTTTTTCTCTTCTGTTGCTTGTAGTGCAAGAATTTGCTCCTTCAGTACAAAAGATGCTTTATCTTTAGGCTCTACAGGCAATTGACATGTTTTAAGTTTGTCAGTAGAACTTTGCATTACATTGGAGTTCTGAACGGTACTGTGTATCACATCAAGTCTGAAATATTCCTCATTCTTTTCATCATCTGGGAAATTCATGGCTTTGAAATCATTGAATGTTACTTCTTGGTCTTGTACCCTCATGGTTAATTCTCCTTTTTGTACATCAATAATGGTTCGACCTGTAGCCAAGAATGGTCTCCCAAGGATGATTGGCACGTCTGCGTCTTCCTCCATATCAAGGACAATAAAATCTGATGGGAAAATGAATTTGTCAACCTTGACCAGCACATCCTCAACTACACCTCTCGGAAATACGAGCGTTCTATCAGCAAGTTGCAGTGAGACTGAAGTGGGCATTGTTTCTCCAATCTGCAGTTTCCTGAAAATAGAAAAAGGCATCAAGTTAACACTAGCACCTAAATCACGCAGAGCCTTACCAAAGTTATGTTCTCCTATGACGCAAGGAACAGTGAAACTGCCAGGATCTTTCAACTTTGGGGGAAGTTTGCTCTGAATGATGGCACTGCATTCTTCTGTTAATGCTACTGTCTCGTAATCTCCCAATCTCCATTTTCGTGAAAGAATATCTTTCATGAATTTGGCATAGGTGGGCATTTGTTCCAACGCTTCTGTAAATGGAATGTGATATGCAGCTTTTTGAAGATCTCCAGAAACCGGGAAAATTGCTTGTCCAATTTTTTCTTCTGAAGACGTTGAGGAAAATGTGGAGGTGGAGTGATCTGTTCTTTTTCCTTTGCTTCTTTTTCCTCCATCTGTTGCTTTGTTTCTTTTGGAACTTCCTCAGCAGTTGAATTGACTCCAACATCTTTGTTGATTTCAGTACCACTTTTTAACATGATGGCATGACATTGCTCCTTCCCCATGTTTCTTGGATTTGGCTATGTGTTGCTAGGAAGGGTACTTGGCGGTCTGTAACTCTGAGCATTTGCCAGTTGTCCAATTTAATTCTCCAGTGCTTTAATAGAAGCAGATTGACTTTGAATTAATGCTGATTGGGATTGAAACATAGCATCATATCTTGCTGCTTGAGAGTCTTATTTTGCTTCTAACTTTTTCAAGTGGGTTAACACTTCTGTTATTCCTGGTTCATTTGCCTGCTCTTGGCTTTTGTTCTATTGCTGGAATTCAGGTGGTGGATAGTTCCGCTGTTGGCCTGAATTGTTGCTCCATGAAAAATTAGGATGATTCCTCCACCCTGGGTTGTAGGTGTTGGAATATGGATTGTTCCCCTGCCTGTTGAAATTGTTGACAAAATTCACCGTTTCTTCAAGTTGGTTCGACTCTGGTGTTCCTCCATATGGTGAACTTGTGGATCCAATGGTAAGAGTTTTCATGAATTTGCATATCTGATCTAGCTTGGTGTTGACTGCTGTATTGGCTCCACTTTCATAAATTCCTGCAATTCTTTGGATCATGATCCTTTCTGTTGGCCACAAGGAATTATTGTTGGCCATTTCTTCGATTAGTTCCCAGGCTTGATCTTCTCCTTTTGCCATTAAAGCTCCTCCAGCAGCATCATCGATTGTGGTTCTCATTATTCCAGAAAGTCCATTATAGAATGTTTGGACTTGAAGCCATTTTGGAATCTCATGGTGAGGACATTTCCGGAGTAAATCTTTGTACCTTTCCTAAGCTTCGTAGAGGGATTCTGAATCTTGTTGTACAAAGGATGTGATGTCATTCCTCAGTTTTCCGGTTCTGGCTGGTGGAAAGTACTTTGCAAGAAATTTGGTGGCTAAAGTGTTCCAAGTTGTGATAGAACCTGCTGGTAGTGAATGTAGCCAAGCTTTAGCTCTGTCCTTCAGGGAATATGGAAAAAATCGCAGTCTCATTGCTTCTTCAGCATCTAAGTTGTAATTAAAAGTACCGCAAACTTCCAGGAAGTTGCTGATGTGGGCATTAGGATCTTCAGTTGCATTCCCCCCGAACTGAACTGAGTGCTGAATCATCTGAATGCATGTTTTGATGTCACACGTATTTTCTGGTAAGGGAGGAAGTACAATACAAGAAATGAGTCTGTCAACCACCGGAATAGTTCTGTCTCGAATGGGAATTGGTGGTGCAACATTCAAAGGTTCAGGTTCTATGTTGACTAAAGCTTCTTGGCCTTCTCGTCTTTCCCTTCTCAACTGTCTGATGGTTCTTTCAATTTCTGGGTCAAGCGGTCGGAGTTCAAAGCTTCTGGTTCGTCTCATGTAGTTTCTGAGAACGTGAAACACAAGAACACAAAAAAATAAGTAAAAAGAAAATTAGATACAAGTAAAGGTATCTAACCCCTAAACTAATAGTAAAAGATAAATAAGTCCCCAGCAACGGCGCGAAAAACTTGACCAGCGTAAACACACGCGTATAACGCAAGCGCACGTATCGTTCAAGTAGTATAAAAAGTATCGATCCCACGAGGACTTAATACCTAAGCTATTAATTTTATGAGGTCAAATGATTACTAGTATCTAACAGATTGTTGGATTGATTTGAAATGGTGACGATTCTAAATTTAAAACAAGTAAATAAAATTGTCGAAAATAGGTTTTAAGAAAATTCATATTAAAAACTATCTAGGGTTGTGATTTCTTCCAATATCATTTTAAAGATGAAGTGGTTATCTTAAAGTTGGGTAATATATTGATTTATTAACCTGGAACACTAATTTATGTGTAAGCCTCTGTCGATGGTCAGACACAAATACCCAGTTTAACCCAATTGAACCATATGTCTATGTCAACCAAATTATCTGGATTCATTAAGTTTAAGTTCCAATTATGGCTACCCCCGCCCGACATGTATATTCCTATCCTGTAAGGAAATCTATTAAAGACTTATCTATCCTCAAGGAAGATCGTGGGCTATTGAGTCTAAGGCTTAAACCTAAAATCCCTATGTCTAGTTCATTTTAGATTTACTAGATCAATTTTATTAATGGCCAGTTAATGAAAAAGCATTAAGTTTAAGACTCAATAAATAAATCTTTATATTACCCAAGCTATAATCTAACCCTTATAAAACGGTGATATTGGATTTCATCACAACCCCAGATAACTAATTTAGTTACAACACATAACTAGGGCTAGTAAAAAATTGAAAGTAAAAGACATAAAATAAAAATGCGGTAAAGTAAATACTGAAAAGTAAATTACAATAAAATAAAATGCTAAGGTAAAAGGAATTACTTTTACTACTACTAATTTAGATATCTCCCATAAAATAATATATAAACTTGTGATTCTTTTTCCAACCAGCCATATAGGCGGTAACCTGATTAAGTCAAATTAAGTCCAACCAGCCATAAAGGCGGAACCAAAATTAAATTACCAACCGACCAATCTGGCGGTATCCTTTATTAGTCAGGTTTAAATCAGATTAAAATGAATTACCAACCGACCAATCTGGCGGTATCCTTTTTAAGTCAATATTTTAAATAGTGAATATATTATTTTTAAGGGAGATTAATCTAAATAGTAACAGTAAAAGAATTACCTTTCACCCTAGCTGGGGGAGTTACCTCCTCATGGTAAATAATAAAAACTGTAAAAAGTAAAAAGTAAAAAGTAAAAATTAAATTACTATATTAACAAAACGTAATTAAAATTAATTACAAAACTAAAAAACTAAAAAACTAAAAATTAAAAGAAAGTAGAGAGAGAAACTCTCTCTTTAGAAAGATTATAAGAAAGAGAGTGGTGCATTCAATTCTGAAATCTTGAGCTCAATTTATAGGCGCGGATAAGCTTCCAGCGTCGCGACGCCAAGGCCTCTGGCATTGCTACGCCAGCTTTTGTCGACGTGGCACGCTCTGGTTCGCTGGTTTGAAGATTCTGGATAAGCTGATAAGGTGACACGTGGCGCGGTGGTTGGGCTTCAATTATTGTGACACGTGGCGGCTTCTGATTGGTCGCTGAGATTCTTATCCGCCACGTGTCAGATAAGGATTAGATACTCAATTATTGATGCTGACGTGGCGATGATGTGGCGGTGACATGGCGACACGTGGGAAAGAGACTGTCGGCACCGTAGAATTTCGACACGTGTCACTTCCTGATTGGTTGATGATGATGTGGCACGACACGTGGCAATTTTGACTTGTTGACTTGCTGACGTGGCTGATGACATGGAGACGTAGGATGACACGTGGCACACGTGGCGATGATGACTGTCGGCACCGTAGGATGTTGACACGTGGCACGACGTATGTTAGCAAAGTCAAACTTTTCTCAGATTCTAATTTGTGGACCCGGCGCACGTTAGCACTGTTCGGCACATTTTAGACGTCGCGACGCTGAAGGCTTGGCGTCGCGACGCGCTTAAGAGCAAAATATCCCTGTTGATGCATTTTTGTCCGTTTTTGCCCCAAATTGCCTTCAATGCTTTCCAAACTTTATTTATCTGCAAAATAACACAAAACATATCAAAACGTTCACAAAACTCAAGAAACTATACAAAATATTAGGTTAAATGAGTGGGAAATAGTGATAGATTTACCACTCATCAGTACTCAAACTCAGTCTAGGAACTTGTAGACCAACCTGATGGAGTAAAACCCATATGTTGCAAGTGGATCTATAAGAGAAAAAGAGAATAGATGGGAAAGTACATACTTTCAAGGCTAGGCTAGTGGCAAATGGTTATACCCAGAAAGAAGGAGTTGAATATGAAGAAACTTTATCGCCAGTAGCCATGCTTAAATCCATAGGATTCTTCTTTCCGTTGCCGCATATTATGACTATGAGATTTGGAAAATGGACGTCAAGACTGCATTCTTGAATGAAAATCTTGATGAGAGTATCTATATGGTACAACCAGAGGGGTTCATTACCCAAGGTCAAAAGCAAAAAGTTTGCAAGTTACAAAGGTCCATTTATGGACTTAAGCAAGCATCTAGATCTTGGAACATAAGGTTTGATACTACGATCAAGTCTTATAACTTTGAGCAAAACATCGACGAGCCTTGTGTCTACAAGCGCATCATTGATGGGAATGTGGTTTTCCTTGTATTATACGTCAATGATATTTTACTCATTAGGAATGATGTAAAGATATAATCGGACATGAAAATCTGGCTAGCTAAACAATTCAAAATGAAAGATTTGGGAGATACAAGTTATGTACTTGGGATCCAGATCATTCGGGATCACAAGAAACGACTGTTAGCAATGTCTCAAGTATCCTATATTGATAAGATTCTTGTGTGATTTGGTGTGCAGAATTCCAAGAAAGGTAATTTACCTTTCAGGCATGAAATTCATTTGTCTAAGGAACAGTCTCCTAAGACACCTCAAAGAGTTGAGGAGATGAGACATATACCATATGCTTCAGCAGTTGGAAGTCTTATGTATGATATGTTATGCACGAGACCGGACATCTGTTTTGTAGTGGGAGTAGTTAGTAGGTTTCAATCCAACCCATGATTAGATCATTGGGTAGCGGTGAAACATATTCTCAAGTATATTCAGAGAACGAGAAATTATATGCTTGTATATACAAGTCAGGATATGATTCTGAGAGGATATACTGACTCTGATTTTCAGACAGATATCGATTCTAGGAAATCAACATCTGGATCAGTGTTCACCCTAGGTGGTGGGGCTATAGTATGGAGGATCATTAAGCAATCTTGTATTGCTGACTCCACCATGGAGGCTGAATATGTAGCAGCTTGTGAAGAAGCTAAAGAAGCAGTCTGGCTCCGTAAGTTCTTGGTAGATCTGGAAGTTATTCCAGATATGGATAAACTGCTCACACTTTATTGTGATAATACTGGTGCAGTGGTGTAGGCACTGCATTTTTGCATATAAGTCCCGATGATGAGTCTCACATAGAGGCACTACCCTTGAAGTTGCGGAAGTCGTGGGAAACGGACGTCGGAAGGGAAAAGTCAGAAATAAATACCTTGTTGGACTTAATTCGTTTGCTTAGCTTCGAGTTCGCTTGTTGGACCTATGTTTTGAAATTTGTCCTCGGCCCAAAACCCCGCGACCTACACCAAGCCAACACACCACCAAACCACAGACCAAGCCCACCAAAAAGAACAAACCACACACCCACAAGCCTTCTAATACACGCCCAAGCCCATTCAAACCCATCCAAAATAATAATTAACACATTAAACACATGCTGAAATCTAAACAAATCACCTTCTCGAATTAAAGAAATCAAATCAAATCACATTCCCAAATTAAAGAAATCAAATCAAATCCATAAATCCCTTTCCTAAACTAAAACAAATCACCTCCATAAATTAGAGAGATCTTTTCCTTGTAGCACACTAATTAGAGGATATCCTTCATAATTGCATGATTCATTCCCTTCCCGTACAAGGAAAACCCTAAACTTTTCTTATAAAAAGAAGCACTAACCAACCATTCACCCTCCTAGATCATTCACGGCAATACCCAAGGAAATAGCCCTAAGCTTCACGCCCCCTAGCATTCACGCCCAACCAAAGAACAACACCAAATAAGCCCTCTACATTGCTGCACAAACACCCCCAACCAGCCCCATATTACCGTGAACCAGCAACCCTAATTCACGCCAACAGTCCAATAAATTCCCCAAAAACAGCCGCACAATACAGTCCCTTCCATCACCAAAAACATTACCACAAACCATCCCACTCATCACTGTGAAATAGTCCCCTTAACCCTTCACCGAAACTGTCTAGAAAATTGCACTGTAAACTGCCCAGAAAACTGCACTAAATCACCACCGAAAACTATCCAGAAAACTGCACCATATTACTATCACCACCGAAAACTACCCAGAAAACTGCACCATATTACCACAAAACTACCCAACAACACCCCCATTTTCACCACAAAAATGTTCGAGCTCTACGGCCCCGAGGATCGAATACAAAGTAAGAAAACACACGTGAATACATACGACGAAGTTGCGGAATACTTACATCGAGCGGTTGAGCGATGCGGCAACGAAAAAAAATGATTTTCTGCCTCCTTACTGCTCACGGCAGTGAGCTGCTTGCAGTCCCCATTTTCGGTCATTTGGATCATCTTCGTCAAGCTCCAAGCTTCGTCAAATGATTCCAAGCTCATGGGTGGACTTTCCTATCACCTTCGCATGTCTCTCATAGTGCTAGCTCTCATGATTTTTGCCACAAAAATCAAGCACTTTGCTTCCCATTTCCTTCTTGGCTCTCGGCAGTGGACTGCCAAACCAGTGAAGAAATGCCATTGTTGGGCGTGAGATGAAGAGAGAAAAATTGGCTCCAAATTCGTGAGCCAAAAGAGAGAGAAGGAAGTTGTGTATTAGCTTATTTGATTTCCAAAATCAAAAATAAACATATACCAAAAAATTGTGTAAAAGCTTTCCAAAAGTCAACACACAAATTTTGGCTCAAAATAGCATTAAATGCTTGCCATCAACTTCCATCAACTCACATCAATCAATCAATCAATTGTCACATCACTCAAAGTGACATGTGATTTGACGCTTGATGTGACTAATGATTTGACGCTTGATTTGACTTGCGTGCCGCACTCGAATTCGAAATGCGAATGCGCTCGCAAACAATCCCGGGCTCGGGTTCGCTAATTCTAAATTAATGTATTTTCCGTTGCGACGCAATTAAATGATTATGCCTAGTGAAATCACTATTCATGTCGCTAACGAATTAATTCTAAATTAACTCATTCGCCCGAATTAAAATCTAATTTTAATTCCGCGTCGAAATCCAATTTCGTATAATATATCGAATATATTATTTAATCGATTAATTCCAAATTAATCGTTATCTCTCTTTAAATGATATTTTATCCCAGGTAAAATATCTCCGCAATTAATCCCAGATTAATTTTCTCTCTCATCTAATTAATCCCAGATTAATTAAAGTGCGAGTCATACGTCATAGGTGAATCTTTGGAAAGCGACCCATGAGATCCCCAGATATGTTGGCAGTAAATTTGGTCGTCGGACTATCCGAACATGTAAGTACCTAGTACTACATTTATACCAATTTACAAGACAGGGTTGGCTTCTAGCAAAGCGCCATGCCTACCCAATTCTCTAGAAATATCATTACAGGAATAAAGGATCTATATCAGGCGTAGTATACGTGGTATTGTGTATATCGATCCAGTATCGGATGATCACGTGCTAGGCCTAGGGCTGGAATTGGGTCTGCCCCGTACGAAGCACATGTCGGATGTCTGGTGACTAGTCTCTATAATCGGATATACATGACCTAGTCATAATATCCCGATAGCTGCAACATTTAAGAGAACCAGTCCCGTATCCTACGTGACCATAATCTCCATATGACTGGAGTGATACTTCCGTCTTGACATCACACCCAACACACTACGATTCTCGATATACCTAGAAGAGGCATACACAGAAACCGGTTAAAGCCCTGGACGACCAAAACTAAAGTATATTGATTGTCGTAAGTATTAGCGGTGCAAGTCTCAGGTTAAGACCAAATACACCTACCCTGATTTCGGACTTCCATAGACATATAGTCATACTACCAATGGAATTCCGAGGGGGTCTATCTAGAGCGAAGCTGTTTCCCGTACCATCGGTAAAACACAACCTCCTATTACACTTGCATGAGTATCCTATACCCAAATATATGAGAACTATTTTATTGTGCCCTCACAACGCGCACAAGTGTAATACTAGTCTTTTATGCATTTATCGATGTCCAATCTCGATAATACTATGACTAGGGATATTTAATGATTTATCCTTCATGGACTGATACTGTCTCATATCATTCTCAATCCAGGAACAAATCATAGGGACCTCCTATCATTTATACATCTTGGTGATCTAATCACAAATGATAAGAGAGCAATCTCCTTTGTCACATAGTTAATTTGTACAACAACACCATGATCTGTACAAATAGTGACGCTATGGGTCATAATTGTCCAACAAAAAACTGCACATAAACTGCCCTCTTTTACCGTAAAACACAGCCCAGAAAACTGACTTATTTCACTGAAAAATCCAGCCCAGAAAACTGCCCTAAACCACCGAAAATACAGCCCAAAAAACCACCCAAATTATCGTAAAATCAGCAAGCTAAAACCGCCCAAATAACCACAAAAACAGTGACTAAAAACAACAGCGAAAACAGAGTAAACAGCAGCCCAAAACATAGTAAGGATTCCTCATGGGTCGACTACGATCTCGGATCCTTCGAGTCTCTCAAAGTTCATCAAAGGGCTTCTCCTTAAGGATGATGAAAACAGGCTGACTGAGATAGGTCCAATAGAAGCGATGAAGAAAGCCGCAACCTTAAGTTACCAAGTATGTATCTTTCAAGATCTATTCTCTTAATATTTATTTTATTTTTTGTCGAATGAGAGCTAACTTAGAGTTTTTCAGACAATGGAATGCAGCCTATTTATGCAACTGTATGTCGAGTCGAGTCAAAAGAAGATAAGGGAATTGGAGAAAACCATTACTGTAATAAGGAAGGAAGCAGCAGAGTTGAAGTCTGGACTATATGCTTCTGAGAAGAAGGGAAAATGGATGGATAAAGAATTGAAAGAGACCAATGCGATACTTAAAGTGGAGAGAGAAGTATCTGAAGCCACACTTGAAGCCTACAAGTAAGGCTTTAACAATGTGAACAAAGAGAATGAGCAACTGCTTGAGCAACTTGAGGTGATTACCCTTGAATCCATGATGAAAGAGAGAAGAAATTTGATGAAGGAGTATCTTGAGGGGACATGTCACATGGAAGCCTGAAAAATGGATCCGAGAAAATGATAGGCTGGTGGCTGGGTTTTCTCTTTCAAGTGAAGGTGGAGAATAAGAGAAATGAGTAGAGGTTCAATCGAATGAGGTTGGGGATAAAGAAGCTGCAATAGCAGAAGTTGATATGGTGATGGCTGAGGGTCAGGAAAAAGAAGGTAAAGATGTTGATCCACTGTGAGTCGATTCCACTGCTCAAGATCAAGATCTTCCCACTGGTGTTAACATTGTTACTGAAGACCAACCAACAGAGACACCGGAAGCCTAAATTTGTAATTTATTTATAAGTCTTACTACATCTTTCCATTTTGTACTAAACTATGATTTGCGAATGGAAAAAACTTTAATTTCAACTTTTCTTGAATGCATTTTAATCGTCGAATCGCTTTTAGAAGTTACAAATAGCATATCATCATCTCTTAATCAAAGCATAATTAAGCATGCACATATTACCGGTATAATCGTTTGAGATGAATTGTGTTCCAACTATTGTGAATGGGTGCACCATCCGCGGTTTGTAATTTGTAAGGTCTTTGCCCAACGACCTTTGTAATAACGTATGGACCTTCCCAGTTTGGTCCAAGTTTACCATCCCCAACTCCCTTGGTGTTTTGGAAAACTTTACACAAGACCCAATCTCATTCTTTAAAGGTTTTTCACCTAACATTTTTATTGAAGTACTTGGACATTCTCTACTGATGGGCTGCAAGTCTATGACTCATAAGTTATCGATTCCAATCTTCATCAAGCCATTGGTACCCTGGGGAGGGGATGTTTTCCTCTCTTGGAATTACTGCTTTTGTTCCAAACGCTAGGGAGAATGAGGTTTCTCTAGTTGATGATTGGATCGTTGTTCTGTATGACCACAAGACTTCTGCGAGTTTTTCTGCCCATACCCCTTTTGCTTTCTCCAATATTTTATTCAATGTGTTCATTATTGTTTTATTTGATGACTCAGCTTGACCATTAGCTTGTGGGAAGCGTGGGGTCGAGAAGTTCAACTTGATTCCCCCATTTTTACAGAAGTTTTGGAAATGATGGCAGATGAACGATGAACCGTTATCAGCCACAATCTCTCTAGGTATCCCGAATCGATATATGATATTCTTCCAGATGAAAGTTTGTACTTCTTTATCTCATATCCTAACAAAAGATTCTGTTTCAATCCACTTAGAGTAGTAGTCTGTAAGTGCCAACATGTAGACTCATTGTCCCAAGGCGGTTGGAAGTTTCCTAACGATATCCATCCCCCACTTCATGAATGGCTAAGGAGAAAGAATATGATTGAGTTTCTCTGGTGGTAGGTGTGAGACTAGGGTGAATTTTTGATATTTCTCACATTTTCTTACGTAGTCTGCAGATTCGGCTCTCATGGTAGGCCAATAGTAACATGTCGAGTGGGCTCGACATGCTAAGCTTCTCCCTCCTGAATGGTTCCCATATTCTCCTCCATGTAGTTTCGCCAACATGTGTTGTGCTTCTTCATGGGTGAGGCATTGTCCGGAGAAAGATCTTTTCAGTAGTTGTCCATCATAAATGGTGAACCTGGTAGCTTGTCTTTGGATTCCCCTTGCTTCATCTTTGTCTTCTGGAAGTGTTCCATCTTGTAGGTCCGTTACAAGGGGTGTCATCCATGTGTCGACTGGAGTAACTGAGTTGACCTCTTTCATTTATTCCTTCCAAATAGCTGGCCACTGTAAGTATACTATTGGAATAGATTGAGGTTTGTCCCATTGCATGGTCAAACCAAGAGTGGCCAATGCATCTGCTTAAGAATTTTCATTTCTTGGAACTTGGGTTATTGTGAGTTCTTCAAATGTCGACTAGAGATCTTTCACCTTTTGTAAGTAGGACGCCATTTATGGGTCTCGTGCCTAATATGATCCTTGGAATTGGTTGACGATCAATTGAGAATCAAATTTTACTTCTATATTTTTGGCTCCAAGTTCTTTGGCCAAAGTTAGACCAGCTATTAATGTCTCATACTCTGCCTCATTGTTGGTGACTTTGAAACCACACTTAACTGCTTGTTGTAGTATGTCACCTTCAGGAGTAATGATTACCATCCCCAAACCGCAACTACCCTTATTACTGGATCTATCGACTGCAAGCTTCCAATGAATAGTCGAATGGATACAATGGACTTCTGATTCAGCTACCACTTGTAGGTTGGGACTGAAGTCGACTATAAAATCTAAGGCCCGAGACTTGATGGAAGTTCGGGGTTTGTAAGTGATATCATGTTCTCCAAGCTCCACAGCCCATTTTTTCAGTCTCCCAGACAATTCCGGTTTATAGAGAATGTTTCTCAGAGGATATGAAGTATAAACTGTGATTGGGTGCCCTTGAAAATAAGGGCGTAGTTTTCGAGCAGCCATTATTAAAGCCAATACTAATTTCTCTATTTGGGTGTAGCGTGACTCTGCATCCAGTAACACTTTACTCACATAGTAGGTTAGGATTTGTGTCTCATCCTCTTCATTGATCAAGACTGCGTCGACTGCCTATTCAGAAACTCCCAAGTAGAGAAAAAGTCTTTCATTGTCGAGTGGTTTCGAAAACAAAGGTGGAGAAGTCAGGTATCGTTTGAGTTCTTTCAAAGCTTCCTCGCAGGCTGAGGTCCAGTATTCTTGAGGCCAAATAACATCACCTTATAACAATAAATACCTCTGTTGGTGACAAAGGCAGTCTTCTCTTAGTCATCCGGATGCATGAGGATTTGGTTGTAGCCCGAATATGCATCCACGAAACTTAATAGCTCGTGCCCAGCTGTAGCATCAACCATTGAATCAATGTGAGGCAATGGGAATGAATCTTTTAGACAAGCTTTGTTCAAATCTGTGAAGTCGATGCAAACTCGCCACTTCTCATTTTTCTTTCGAACTACCACCACGTTGGCAAGCCAATCCGGGAATTGAACTTCCTTGATAGCTCAATTATGTAATAATTTTTGAACTTCCTCATCAAAGATTTGATTTCTCTCTGGAGCAAACTTTCTTCTTTTGTCTGATAGGAGGGTAGTCCGGGTACACATGGAGTTCATGGGTAATTAACTCAGGATCGATCTCGGTCATGTCTCTGTGAGACTATGCGAAGCGGTCATGTCGCTCCTTCAAGAAATCAATCAAGTCGGCTCAAAGTTTGGGATCTAGATTAGCTCCAATATGAGCCTTATGATCTGTATGTTGTGGGTGAATTTGGACCTCGTCAAGCTCCTCTAAGCACGGTAGTGTCGGCTCTGTAGAACGAGATCCCTTCTGTAATTACTATGCAGATTGAGGTTTTGCTTTTAAGGTCGTCTGATAGCAACTTCTGGACGCGGATCTGTCCTATTTTATCTCATGGATCCCCTAATTTGTGGGGAACTTTAGTATTTAATGGTAGGTGGATGAGACTGCCCTCATCTTATGAATAAAGGTTGTAAGCTGAGGGACAATCTAAGACAAAAAATGTGGTCATCTTATTGATTCCTCATGCGTAGACTAGGAGAGACACTTCCCCCATAGTGAATTTTTGTTCACCACTGAATCCAATCAGAACCGTCGACCATTTGTTTATATTCTCTATCTCGGCTCCCATGTCCGCAATGTCAGTGACAAAGATGATGTTGGCTGAGGACCCCATGTCAACTAACACTCGTTTAATCATGAAATTCGTCATTTGTAAGGAAATCACCAAAGCATCATGGTGTGGATTCATCTGACCGAAAATGTCATCGTCTGGAAATTCTATTGTTAGGTTGGTGAACATCCCTTCAACTGACACTGTTGTGTGAGGAATGCCCATTGCAACAGCTCTTGAGTGTCACTTGGCAGCTAAATATGAGACACCACTGACTTCTGATCCTCCTGAAATGAAGTTTATCGTATTGTTAATTGGCGATGGTGGAGGTGGGCCATCTCTTTGTCCATCTCTCTCATCTCTTCGGGCCAATATTGCTTTCCCTTTTTTCGTGAGTAAATCTTTCAAAAATATGTGGTTCAGTAATTCCAGGACTTCCAATCTCAACGCCACGCAATCAGCTGACGTATGGCCATAGTCTCGATGGAACTCACACCACTTACTGATGTCCTTCTTTACGGGACCTTCCTAGAGCGTGGGGGCCACCTTACCTCATTCCCCATCTTTCTATGGACTGAAACTAATTCTCCTGGGAAAATAGTGAAATTGTAGTCTGGGAGCCTTGGTCTGTTTCGAGATGTCCTTTCTTGGGCTTTGTAAGGCAAAAATCGACAGTTGAAATCTTTGTGAAGAGGGCGATGCTCCCTCATTTGATGAATCCTCTTATCTGATGATTGAGGAGCTTTGCTTGTGAATACTTTGTGTGATTTGTATATCTTTTCATTCTGTAGGCTGGAATAACTTTCATTCTTCTTGTTCTTTTTGTCTTCTTCCTATCTGATTTCAATTTAGGCTCGAGCCAAGGCTTGATCCATCGAGTAGCATCGAAATTTAGTTAGCTTTTTATAGAGTCCACTTTCTAAAAGTAATCCATTTCTAAATGCTTCCACTTCAGTAGACTGATGGAGATTTGGGATAGTTATCCTCTCTTTATTGAAGCGAGTCACATAGCTTCGCAATGACTCCTCTTTCAATTGCTGGATGGCATTGAGGTCATCGGTGGTCTTCTCTAGCCTACATGAACTTGCAAAATTCTCCATAAATTTGTCTACTAGCTATTGGTAAGACTCAATGGATCTATATGGAAGATTGATTAACCAGGTGAGGGCAGGGCCCGCTAAAGTTTCTTCGAATCCTCTGCACATTCCAGCCTCCCATTGGTGTGGAGCCAAGCCATTCGACATCATTTTGTATTTATAGTGGACAATATGGTCATCTGGGTCCGTTGATCCATCATATAATTTCATATCCGGCGAACTGAAATTCCTCGGCAGCTCGATGGATGTGATAGTCTCCAAAATTGAAGTATCAGAAATTATTCCATCTCGGCTATTTCTTATTGGTAACCTTACACCAGGTAGACTGGACAAAATTGTTTCTTTATTTCTTTTCGTATAGTGGACGCGACTTGCTGTCCCTGGTCGACTGGAGAAATTGGTAGACTCCTTGGGCAATTTTGGGATTGATGGTTTATTGGTGGATCATCACTTGCCACATTATTGAATGCCCCCAAGAGGTTGGCTGGGATCACAGGATTGCTAGGCTGATCTGGAGTGTCATGATGTTGATAGGTTGAAGATATTTGCTCCAACTGTTTTTGAAGGTTTGTGTTGGAGTTTCGCATGGTCAGGTTCTCTTCCTCTAAAGCTCATAAACGTTCTTGGAGCACGGCTAATTATGCTGCCACAAGGTCTGGTGTCCTGCTCACTACTTGAAGCCATGTGAGGTTGTGTTTCAAGAACTGTAGACTGAGAGATCTTTGCTTGTAATAAATCGTTAAGGTGAGCGATGAGGTTATTGTCCACCGGTATGGTGGGTGCCGTAGGCACTCTGATGCTCAAGTCAGTAATGAGAAAGAGCAGAAAATAAGGAAGAGCAAGGCTTGAGGTTACCTTGATCTCCGTTTGATTTCCGTGAGGGCGGTGAGTTAATGTTTAGAGTGTATGAAGCTTAGAGAGCTCCAGTTTCAAAAGTAAGACCTGAATGAGAATGCTCTGAATTATGTTGCTATTTATAGGATCAGTGTCGTCACCCCTTTTAAGTTGGCATTGCAGCTGTAGCAAAGATGGGCCCATAACGTGTCTAATAATTATGAGCTTTTGGTGAGTGGAGAGTATCACCATGTGGAGTAAGTGTATTTGTTAGCAAAAAAATGGGTTACAGTAGTTGAGAGATTGAGATGGAAATATGAGACGTGTCTTGGGATTTTGAAGTCTTTAGGGCCGGACTGTTGTCTTGGGCCTTATCTATCCATAGATCCTAAGTGAAAATATGATTTTACCCCTGGGCCCAAATTTGGCCCGTACAGTTTACTAATTTTGTTTTTGGAAACATTGCAAATCCCGATGTCAAATCACCTAATCTGGGTTTAAGCGGAGCAGGTAAAACCTCTGTCTGTCCCAAACTCTTATAAAAAATACACCATCTCGATTCGAACTCAAAACCTGATAATCAAATCTTAAGTCGTTTACCATCAAGCCACAACCCTCCTGGACGGCTTACCAATTTATGTTTAGTAGTTATACTAAAACTGTGGGACAACCTAAATTATTATATTAATATTATGATAGCTTAAAATTTTCAAGCAGGGTGGATTTTCCTATTTAGGCCCAATTTCGGGACATGACATCAAGAAAATAAATAATAGAATATAAAAAATACAAAAATAAAAATGAAAGTACCTTCCACTACAGCTTATCTTTTGTGGGAGAAAACACGACTGGATTTAGTCGAAGGTAATTGAAATCGAATTGATTAATTTTAAATTACCCGGAAAATCAAATTAATCCCAGACGTTTCAAAAATACTCACCTCGACCCATGGGCTTTGGCCTAATAAGCTATAATGGGATTGAAAAATATATGTCATACATTAGATATAAAGAGTGAGACATTATTTTTCTCTCAAACAGTGCATCAGGCAAACTAAGACTATCAACTTATTAATTAAACATTATCTATTTCTTTTTTTTTTTTCTTTTTTAGTCAGATGAAATTAAAATATATTAGTAATAATAAATATATTATATTTTATATTAGATATGTAGGAGGAATGAGCCTTGTTAGAGACGCATAGATCCTATAACTGATGAATAAAGTAAGAAGAATTTTGATGCATGTTACTTTTGATGCATATTATAATTTTGAGGAATGGTGAGCAATACTCCAATTTGAAATTTTGGAATGAAAGTGTCATTCCCAACACCCTAATGAGAATGAGATTCATCACAGTCACATCCGTGTAGGAAACGACTTTCCTCTGCGCGGTGGAAGTTGCTTGTGGTGGGCACCGGCGAAGGTATGGATCTTTAAAATTTTCTTTGCCTTCTCCCTTTGTTGTAGTAGACGAAATCAATCATTTGATGTCCAACGCTTGGATCAACCACTCGATCTTCCAAACTATGACTCGAAACCAACAAACCGAAGTGTGGGCTTCACTCACAAAGATCAAACTCTAAACAATTTAGAGAATTAGGATGTCACAATGGTATTTGGCTTTTGGAATTTCAAAACACTCTCACAACACTTGTGAATGTTTGAACTCTCTCTATTTTCTCTCCATTCCGCTTGTGTGAATGAATGTAAAAATATTAACCTTAGAAGTGAGAGAAATGGTAGAGATTATATTCTCTTACACAAGCCAACTAACCTTGTCATTAAGCAACTAATGCTTTCTTACAATGGCCAACACAAAAATGTGAATGCCATACCAAAGCATAAGAAAAGATATGTTAAAGACAAGGACTTTGTCATTAAGCATCCAATGCTTTCTTTTAATGGCAAACACGTAAATGTGGAGGCCATACCAAAACATAAAAATGGATTAGCTAATGACAAAAATATTAGGTGTATACAAGCCACATAATAGACATAATAAATTGGAGAGCATGGCAAGCCATATGGCTTTGTCTCCAAGGTAAATAAAAATCACCATCTCAATAATGATTAAATTACCTTAAATTATGTTGTAGTAATTATCTCATAATTATTACTAAGTTGATTATCTCATAATCAAGACTTGATTATCGCATAATCAAAGCATTCTAGAATACATTAAGTTAAACTAATTTAACATAGTTTTCATTTGTGACAATAAATATTATTAATATCATTAATAATATATAAATATAATGTGAGCATATTATTAGACAATCTAATTATATTAGGTTTGCTACAGTTAATCGAGCTAGCACGGGGACCAAATGGACCTACGGTTCCGAGCTCCAATAATTCTGAAATATTAATTAAACTCTTTAATCAAATATTATGAATTATTAACTCCGTGTTATTCCACTAAAAACTCGAAGTTGAACTCCCGTTACCGTAGATGGATAAAATAAACCGAACAACTTCGGTGTCCATCGATATAGTATTACATATTGATATATCCCTTCACGAATATCTCATAAATAGAGCCAGGCCAAAAGTCCGTTAAATCCCTCTAAATATTTTATCTCTTAAGCATCATTGATTCTATAATGAACAATTAATTCATAACAATTATGAATATACAACTTTCTATTCGTAATAGAAAAGTTGAGCGCTCAAATTGTTCAAGTCCTGAATCAACTCTTAAAAAGATATTCTTCTACTTCTCGTAAGAATGAATGAATTCCATATCTATGTAAAACGTTCTCAACTACACACCAAACAATATCCCCAAAATACGTAGTTATTGGCCGGGAATGCAACACCAACTTCACTATAGTAAATCAAATGACATAGCATGTCATGCAGAAGTTCGTTGTACACTCAGGATTAAGATCGAATCCATTTATGACCATCTATTAGATAAAATGAATTTCTTCAGTTAACGGATATTAAAAGAAATTCGTATTTATCTAAGTCCAGTCCTATATGATCTCATCATACAAGGTGCCTCCATTCTCATGTCACAACATGAACGATCATGGATCAAGGTCGTCATACAAGTATAGAATGGACCGCAACTATAGATAAAACACAAACAAAGTACCCTCTTTGTTTGCTCTCTACGGACTATTTAGATTACTAACTTCAGACTTAAATCCTCTTATGCATCAAACATACACTAAGTCTGAAGGTACAATAATAATCAAGGTAAACAAGACAATTGGACAATATGCGATATAAATCAAACAACTTTGATAAAATGAATAATGCATTTATTATTATTGCAATAATCAGTTCCATTTTGCAATACATGAAGCTTTAGGACATAAATCCCAACCATCTCTCACTTGGACTAGAGAAAATGGGACATGTTATGTAATCTAAAACCTTTAGGTGACCTTCAAACACTTTACCCGATAAGGTCTTTGTAAACGGATCAGCCAGGTTGTTTGCGGATCGAATCTACATGACAACGACATCTCCTCTCTCCACTATCTCCCTGATGAAGTGATATTTCCTCTCAATATGCTTACCTCTCTTGTGGCTTCTTGGTTCTTTGGAGTTCACCACTTGTAGGACACAGAAATTGGCGACGCTGTTCCAGGCTCGCGACCCGGTCAGGAGTATGGAGTAGCCCGCGGGGGACTAAACCGGAAAAATAAAATAGAGTCGCCACCCAGTGTGAACTGGGAAATGATTTAAAGCCGCACTCACCCCTCGCAAGGGAAGACCTCAAACCGTTGGGTTCGGAATGGTCCCTTACTTATGCCAATTGTAATGAATGGATTTGTGCAATAATTTAACCAAGTCTACACGACATACATACGTAAGATAACCTACATCTAAGTTCGCATACAACCTATATCTAAGTTTGCATATAACATATATCTAAGTTTGTATGCATAAAAGTAAGTCGAAATAACGGCAAGCACGCAATCTCATGGACACATTAAATTGACGAATATGGAAACATAAATAAATAATCTATTGTCTAAACATAAACATTGAAGAGATATAATTAAGCTCCTAGTGCGAAAGAAACAACTAAATCATGCATAAAAATAACATACTAAACAACTAAATCATGCATAAAAATGACATATTATTTCTAATAAATAACGAATAAACACAAGATTAGATGAAATGAAATACGTGCGTTTCTCAAGCGGTACGTGGAATTGTATCCCAAGTTCAGACCGCACTACCATCCATTCGGATTCGGTTACGGAATTTACGTCTGGTTTTCCATCCAATATACCACGAGAGATAGCACAAAATCATTCATCCCATGGCCACAACATATATACATCAACAATACGCATGCGAAGGATTACTAATAAATAATTAAAAATGAACGGGAATAAATAAAAGGGTGCCCTCAGGTCTAACCTCTTAAGTCGCCTCTTGGAAGTGTGTTACACGGTTGTCGGAAGGGTTGATGCTTCGCAAATTTTCCGATTTATTGGTTCGTTGTTTTCCTTCGTTGCCTCGCTGGTTTGGCCTGCTGTTTACTCTTTTTTCGCTGCTGTTTTTGGTCACTATTTTTGTGGTTATTTGGGCGGTTTTAGCTTGCTGTTTTTGCGATTATTTGGGCGGTTATTTGGACTGTATTTTCGGTGGTTTAGGGCAGTTTTCTGGGCTGGATTTTTTGGTGAAAGAAGTCAGTTTTCTGGGCTGTGTTTTACGGTAAAAGAGGGCAGTTTAGGTGCAGTTTTTGTGGTGAAAGATGGGCTGTTGCTGGGTAGTTTTTACGGTAATATGGTGTAGTTTTCTGGGCAGTTTTCAGTGGTGATTTAGTGCAGTTTTCTGGGCAGTTTGTAGTGCAGTTTGTTATTTAGTTTCGGTGAAGGGTTAAGGGGACAGTTTCGCGGTGAGGAGTGGGATGGTTTGTGGTAATGTTTTTGGTGATGGAAGGGACTGTATTGTGCGGCTGTTTTGGGGGAATTTAGTGGACTGTTGGCGTGAATTAGGGTTGCTGGTTCACGGTAATATGGGGCTAGTTGGGGGGTGTTTGTGCGGCAATGTAGAGGGCTTATTTGGTGTTGTTCTTTGGTTGGGCGTGAATGCTAGGGGGCGTGAAGCTTAGGGCTATTGCCTTGTGTATTGCCGTTAATGATCTAGGAGGGTGAATGGTTGGTTAGTGCTTCTTTTTATAAGAAAAGTTTAGGGATTTCCTTGTACGGGAAGGGAATGAATCATGCAATTATGGAGGATATCCTCTAATTAGTGTGCTACAAGGAAAAGATCTCTCTAATTTAGGGAGGTGATTTTTTTAGTTTAGGAAAGAGATTTATGGGATTTGATTTGATTTCTTTAATTTGGAAATGTGATTTGATTTGATTTCTTTAATTCGGGAAGGTGATTTGTTTAGATTTCAACATGTGTTTAATGTGTTAATTATTATTTTGGATGGGTTTGAATGGGCTTGGGCGTGTATTAGAAGGCTTGTGGGCGTGTGGTTTGTTCTTTTTGGTGGGCTTGGTGTGTGGTTTGGTTGGTGTAGGTCGCGGGGTTTTGGGCCGAGGATAAATTTCAAAACAGAGGTCCAACAAGCGGACCCGAAGCTAAGCAAACGAATTAAGTCCAACAAGGTATTGATTTCTGACTTTTCCCTTCCGACGTCTGTTTCCCGCGACTTCCGCAACTTAAAGGGTAGTGCCTCCATGTGAGACTCATCATCGGGACTTATATGCAAAAATGCAGTGCCTACAGTCGCCCCCACTTTGATGGGACTTGTGCAGTATGTAACAGTGACAATCCTATCAAAGTTATGCAATGCATTTTTACTTACCTGGCTCACTAGCTGCTGCCTGACTTGCCTGTTGCTTCAAACTGAGTTGATATGGTGGTGAGGTTCTGCGACCTCTGAGGTTCATCCCTGCAAGATGCTGTGATCTCTAGGAATCACTACCAAACTAAAATGATATGGTGGCGAGGTGCTTCGACCCCTAGGCTTTGTTCCCAAACCACCGAGTGTGGGCTTTGTTCCCGAACTGTTCTGATAAGTTGTGGGCCTCGACCCTGGGACGCATCCTAAACTGTTGATGATGTGTGGGCCTCGACCCTGGGACGCACCCCAAGCTGCTGATGATGTGTGGGCCTCGACCCTGGGACGCATCCCAAACTACTGATGATATGTGGGCATCGACCTTGGGACGCATCCCGAACTGCTGATGATGTGTGGGCCTCGACCCTGGGACGCATCCCAAAATGCTACTAATGTGTGGGCCTCGACCCTGGGACTCATCCCCAAAACTGATACTGATGTGGGCCTCGACCCATGATCCATCCTCGGAGTGCCATTCTCGGCATACTGAACCTCATCCCCGACGCATTGCTGATGTGATGGTTCGTTCCCGAACTGTGCTGTATAAGGAAGGGTAGACTGGTCGCCCCTAGTCTCGGTTCATTCTTCTGTTCTTTTTTGCTTTCATTAGGTCAAGGTAGATCTCCTGATTTGATGTTATATACCCACCTACTATACTGCCTATCACGAGATAATCCCGATAGCTAAACATATTTTCATCCTCAACGGATGCCTAGCGTCGAAACTAGAGAACCTTCAAAGTACTTGATACAACTCAAATCCGACCGTCTGAATAAATGATCTGAACTAGACTTCAAGTGTGTGTGTGCCAAGGTTCTTTCACAGCTTAATCCTTAAGTAAGCCAACTCGATGATTTTGTCTCGGAGAATTGGATCAGTGGGTCTAACCAACCGAGATGTCTTGACCATGCTCTGGGATTACTTCCTCGTACATAATATGATATGGTTTTGTTTCTCTTTCGTCTCTTTTTTTTTTCTTTTTTTTTCAACGCACCTACCCTTTAAGGTAGTATTTCTCCTCATGGTTGTCATAATACTCGCCCATGGGTAGCTTCACGCTTATCGGTTATAGGTGGTTTATTTTTCCTCTTCGGAGACTTTTTCTTCGTTTCCAACCATATCACATATCGTAACACGAGTAAACCAGGATGGACATCTAAGCAAACGGTCATTCACTGATCCACCATCTCTAGTCATCTCACCGACTACTCAGGCTTCCACCGCTAAGATCTTGTAATTAAGTGCCCGCGAGTCTAGCCGAGATCAACCACTCAGAATTTCGGATGAGAGCACATCTCGCACTTATCGTTTCTAAGGTTTCACCCTACAGTAAACAATTTCATCACCGGACATATGCCTGACCATCAAAGACTTCTCTCTCTTTTTTTTTTTCACTCGACTGGAATTCTTCCTTTCAATCGCTGATAATGTGGGCCTCAACCTTGGGATCCATTCCCAAAACTGATACCGATGTGGGCCTCAACCCTGAGATTCATTCCCGAAATCGATACTGATGTGTTGCTGATTTTGGTTGTCTTACATTTGCCGCTTTCTCCTTCTTTTTGAAACCTGTAAATACAAAACAGAACAAACACAAAAAAAATGCAAGTACATTACGTGTATTCATGCATGCATGAATGAATTTCCTATTTCGTTGGGTTAGGTCTTCCGCCAGTCCTCCTGGTTATCGCTCGGTCTTCTCTCCCTCAGGTAAAATATTGTTTCAATCTATCCACGTTGATCGGCTCGGTGAACTCGTTCCTTTCTAAATCCGACAGTCTCACTGCCTCATTTCCCATGACTTTCTTGACTATGTAGGGTCCTTCCCAGTTGGGTTTGAACTTTCCTCTCGGGTCTATCGTCGACGGCTTTGACTGCTTAAGTACCAGATCACCTTTTCTGATCTTAGTAGGATGCACCTTCTTGTTAAATGCTCGAGCCAACCTCTTCTGGTATAACTGCATATGACATAAAGACTTCATTCTCTTTTCATCCAGTACTGCTAACTGTTCAAATCTCCGTGAGGCCCATTCTTGTTCAGGTAACTCTGCTTCTGCTAATACACGCATAGACTGTATCTCAACTTCCACTGGCAGTACTGTTTCCATCCCGTAGACCAAAGAGTAAGGCGTGGCTCATGTTGCTGTTCTCACAGAAGTTATGTACCCCCACATGGCGTATGGTAGTTTGTCAACCCAATCTTTGTAGTTCTCCGTCATCTTGGCTAGTATCTTCTTTATCGTCTTATTGGCTGCCTCGACTGCCCCATTTGCTTGTGGTCGGTAAGGTGACGACTTGTGATGTCCTATCTCATACCTCTGGACACAAAATTAGATTTCGTGACGGATAAACCTAAACTTAGAGAGTCCCACAATATAAAGCGTACTCGTTGAGCACTTGGGCAACGCGTTATGAATAATATAGATTATTCATAATACTTCACCGGATTAAATGAGTTAATTCGGATCGTTTAATCGGTTAAACATTAACACATGCATTAAGGGATTTTGGCCAATCGTAATTATTGTGTATTTGTATTTGATACATAATACAATTAGATACACATTAAATAATCGTCAAATGAGATTTTGACACATGCCATAAATATATGTATTTGTTATTTATTGTAAATAAAGAAAAATATATAATAATTATTATATTAATTGATTATTTGGATATTTAATTGTTAAATATTTAAATGATTAATTAATAAACTTTTTTCATAAATATTTTGAAATTTGTCTAATTATTATTGGTTCACATGGCATGATTTAATTAAGCTTTATTTGTCCAAATATGATTTGATATTATAAAGCTTAATATAATTTAATTTGATAAAATTTTCAAAAGGACATAAATACCCTCCAAAGTCGGCTAAGTTGATTTAAAAAGAAAAATTATTTTCTTCTTCATTTTGATCCACTCATGGCCGACCAAACACCATAAGAAAAGCTCTCAATCTTGGTTTGAAGAAACCTTGAAGAAATAAAGGAAAATCAAGAAAAAAATGCTAAAGATTTAGGAGATTTAAGGTAATTCTTCAAAACCCTAAGCTTGGAAATTTAGTTTCTTATTTCTTGATGATCTAGAAAGGTTCTAGGGTTCCTTTAATTCTGAAAAATTGTGGCTTTTGGTTGTGGTGGATGAATTGGAAGCTTGTGTGCATGTGTGAAGTAGATTTGGATGGAATTAATGTAATTTTTATCCAATATATTCATTTGATGACATATTTCCATTCTAGAGTGTTATGACCACTCTTTTAATGCTTAGAATTTTTCTTGGGTGGTTCATGTGTGGTGACTTTGGTTGGTGTTGAGATTAATTGATTAATGTTGAAAAAATGGATTTAAAGCATGAAATTTGGTAATTTCAGTTTCTGGATCAGATCTAAGTAAAATGGAAATTCTGTGAAGAATTTGATGTCATATGATTGTATTGGATGTGTTTTGAGAGTTGGAACAATTGCCGGAAAGTGTTTCGGAGTTGAAATAGGCGAAAACGACGAAAAATGGTATTACCGGGTGACTTTTGAGCCAACCGGGTGACGACTATCCAAATAGTGAGTTCGTCACTGTTCGGGCAGCCCATGAACTGCCCTAACACTATTGGGACTGACCTGGTCAGTCCCTATAAGTGGTGGGTAGTCAGTTTGGTCAAAAACGTATTTTGTGTCATTTTACGGAAAAAACATTTTCGTAAAAGTTTCGCGACGTTTCCTGTATATTTATGTCACTATTTGATATCGAATAAATAGGTTTAGGTGAAATATGAATAAATTATTCATATTAGATATTGAATAATTTATTCGGTAATTTGAAAAAGTTTTAAAATGACGATTTCGTCGAACCGCGCTTCAGCTACGCCCTTCGCCCAAAACCCCAATAAAAATGGTATCAGAGCAGGTCTGATGCTTCATCCATTACATTAGTCATGCTTGATATATGATATGTAATCCAATTTTAATGTTCGCACATGCATGTAATCTATATGTTTCTTAACTTTTCGGTTCTACGCTACCAGAAATGTATTGGAAATTCAATCATTAAATTAATTTATATTTTCTATTGGTAGAATGAATTGTTTAGAAAATTAATTAGATTAAAATTCTACATTTGATGTGGAACAACGCTTCCGTGAGGAAAATCCCCTCTTAAAATAAGATTGTAAAGTAATGTGTATTGGATGCATGTTTCTTGGTCCGTTTTGTCAGTACGGTTTATGGGTATCTTTCTATAACTGCATCCAAGATCGTGCCAAAATTGTGAGGGTGTAGGTTATGGGATTTTATCCATGCCCGTTGTGTATTGATACTAAATAAATTCAAGTGAGAGTGGAAATCTTGAATGTGCCAAAGCTTTCAGGACTACATTGGTAGCTTGAGTTTGTCATTGACAGATGAAGCCTTGATACGGCTCCTTGTGAACGTGCCAAAGCTGTCATAACGAGAAACGATCAGGACAAAAATCAGGAGTCACTAGTGAGTGATTGACAATGAGTTGTCTACCTAATGAATATACGTAGGCGAGATCGTGCCAACCCTGTGAGTCGAAATATATTCATGGGATCCTACTCTCACTATGGAATTCGATTTAATTATCGAATTCCCGTTGTCCATTAGGGATTACGGTATTACGAAAAGTAGTGGGAAACACTGCTGGGTTAAAAATCCATAACTTAAGCAGTGTGTAATTTTATGGAAATATTGGTTTCGTTTTTCTTTATTCTATATTGTTTATAGATTTATACTTGTAATCCGCTGCATGCTTATTACTTGAATATGTTTTCTGACTTTACTTATGGTTGCGTAGTTCTAGAATAGGTTCTAGAAAAATAGTAGACTAAGATATTGTTAGATTAGTTTAAAACCATCGGGAACTGTTGTTCTTATTTTCTTGAAAAATCAAGATGGTTAGTGACTTAGTTACTAAGTCACAATAGGTAATCTAAATAGACATATGCTTTAGGATATTATTCTAGAAAGAATAGTTTCTTATGTAGTAAGAATTGACTTGAATTAGTTCATGTCTCGAGATTCTTGACTGGCATTAAGAAAAACCCATTAGTATTTATTTATCTTAATGACGTTTCTTCACTTTTAGTGACTTTTATAAGTCACATGTGGCACAGTTTGCTAATCAATCATTTGTAATTGTTGTGAATAATTGAACGCAAATTAAAAAGCTAAAGAAAAGAGATACGCATAGTTGTGTATAAAGAATATCGATTCTCATAATACGACAACTGTAGGTATTGGATACCGGATCTCCCGTCTAGTTATTTAAAATAATGTTTAATAACTGTTTGATATTTGATATCAGAATTTGTGACTATTGGATGAGAAAACATGAAATTTGGTAATTTCAGTTTTTGGATTAGATCTGAGTAAACTAGAAATTCTGTGAAGAATTTGATGTCGTATGAATGTATTAGATGTGTTTTTGGAGTTGGAACAATTTCCGGAAAGTGTTTCGGAGTTGAAATAAGCGAAAATGGCGAAAAACGGTGTTACCGGGTGACTTTTGAGCCAACCGGGTGACGGCTATCCAAATAGTGAGTTCTTCACTGTTCGGGCAGCCCATGAACTGCCCTAACACTATTGGGACTGACCTGGGCAGTCCCCATAAGTGTTGGGTGGTCGGTTTGGTCAAAAACGTATTTTGTGTCATTTTACGGAAAAAATGTTTTTCGTAAAAGTTTTGCGATGTTTTATTTATATTTATGTCGCTATTTGATATCAAATAAATAGGTTTAGGTGAAATATGAATAAATTATTTATATTAGATATTGAATAATTTATTCGGTAATTTGAAAAAAGTTTTAAAATGACGATTTCGCCCGAACCGCGCTTCAACTACGCCCTTCGCCCAAAACCCCAATAAAAATGGTATCATAGCAGGTCTGATGCTTCATCCATTACATTATTCATGCTTGATATATCATATGTAATCCAATTTTAATGTTCGCACATGCATGTAATATATATGTTTCTTAAATTTTCGGTTCTACGCTACCAGAAAAGTAATGTAAATTCAATCGTTAAATTAAGTTATGTTTTCTATTGGTAGAATTGAATTGTTTAGAAAATTAATTAGATTAAAATTCTGCATTTGATGTGTGTAGGACACAGAAACTGGGCGACGCTGTTCTAGGCTTGCGGCCTAGTTGGGAGTACGGAATGGTCCGCGGAGGAACTAAACCGGAGAAATAACATGGAGTCGCCACCCGGTGTGAACCGGTAAAATGAGATTTAAGGCCGCACTCACCCCTCGCAAGGGAAGACCTCAAACCGTTGGGTTCGGAATGGTCCCTTACTTATGCCACTTGTAATGAAAGGATTTATGTAATAATTTAATCAGGCTTAAGTAATACTTATTTCCAAGAGTATCATGCTTCTAAATTCACATGTACAAAATAAAACTTACACCTAAATTTACATATATTTCACATCTAAGATTGCATGCTTGAAAGTACATCAAAGTAACGACGAACATACAACTTCATTGGCATATTATATTCAAAAAAACACAAGCACCCATACTAACCACACAAGCACACATGTGAGCACCTTCCCAAGTGGTACATGGAATTGTATCCCAAGTACAGACCGTACTACCGTCCATTCGGAATCGGCTACGGAATTTATGTCTGGGTTTCCATCCGATATACCACAAGAAATAATACTCAAATGTTATCATGACATAGGTATATGAATTATAATATGTTAAACACATTGTACTCATACATGTGGGGAATACATATGAATGACACCAACACAATCTTGTGTAATACAAAGGGGCAATCAGGTTCATCATACGTAGGGATAGCTACTAGGAAAACTATCCATGAAATCAGATGAAAATGGACTCAGTTTAGTAGGTGCGCGTTCGCGTAACGTTTGAAAACACGTTTGAATGGTAAACAGAAGGTTCGCGTTCGTATAGCGTTCGAGAACGCGTTCGAACGGAACCAGACTTGATGCATGATAAGACTAAGAAAGTGCGTGCACGTTCGCGTAGCGTTCGAGAACGCATTCGAACGGTAAATAGAAGGTTCACGTTCGTATAGCGTTCGAGAACGCGTTCGAACAAAACCAGACCTGATGTATGATAAGACTAAGAAAGTGCGTGCGCGTTCGCGTAGCGTTTGAGAACGCATTCGAACGATAAACAGAAGGTTCGCGTTCGTATAGCGTTCGAGAACGCGTTCGAACGGAACCAGACCTGATGCGTGATAAGACTAAAAAAGTGCGTGCTCGTTCGCATAGCGTTCAAGAACGCGTTCGAATGGTAAACAGGAGGTTCGCATTCGTGTAGCGTTCGAGAACGAGTTCGAACGAAACCAGGCCTGATGCATGCAACACAAAAAATAAAGACAATAATGTCAAGCTCAGTATGTCCGATTGAACATATCTTGCATTCAACCGAACACACATCAACCGGCGCGGCAAAGCTTCGTGGTAAAGGGCTTTAACCCCTCCCCATAGGGGATCTTTCATTGCACTTACTAAGCCCATGCGCTCGATTGAATCATGTATAAATAAGCAACATGCAGAATTCAAGTGACGAAAAATAAATAAACCAAAGCAACACAAAACAAAAGAGGGTGCCGTTTACTCAAGCGGTATGTAGAGTTGTATCCCGAGTACAGATCATACTACCGTCCATTCGGAATCGGCTATGAAATTTATGTCCGGGTTTCCATCCGATATACCGCGAGAGTTGACACATCTCTCATTTTATTCCAAAGCCACAACATACAACATCTCATAATTCATGCACATTTATTTACTCAAGGGCCACAACATGCATTTCAACATGACAATCATGCAAGCAATACTCGATAAATAATACAAATAAAACGGAAAATGAGTGTGGAAAATACCCTCAGGTCTAACCTTTTTGCCAACTTTCAGGCTTGCGTTTCACGGACGTCGGAAGGGTACAGCTCCTCAACTTCTCCGGTTCACTGGTTTAGCGTCCTAGCTCACTGTTTTGCTGTTTTGCTTGCAGTTCGGTCTCCGTTCTGCTGCTGTTCGGTCTCTGCTTTGCTACTCACTGTTCAGGTCACTTGTTTTGACGTTTCAACGGACTGTTCCGAGTTTTTTTTGTGGGTTTTTAGTGTAGTCTTGTGTGATTATTTTAAGGATTATGAATGCAGTTTTTTTTTTATGTTATTGTTTTTAGGATTTTAGGGACTGTTTTAAGAGGATTTGGCTGCTGTTTTGGGGGTGTATTTTCGGTGATGTGTGGGGAGTTTATGAAGGTGGTTTTCAGTGATGGTTAGGGGCTGTTCGGGATGTATTTTGGTCAAGGCAATGAAGGTTCTTTGGTTTGTGATCTTCGGTTATTGAGAGTGAGGGAGAGTTGTGTCAATAAGCTTTGGTGTTTCTTGTGTGAATGAACTAGGATAGGCTTTTTCTTGTATCAATGAGCTAGGGGACTGCATGTCTTGGTTAGGGGTTGTTTATATAGAGAATGGCTAGGGCTTCACCTTGTCTCACAAGGAAGGGATTTGACTTTGTGTTGAGCAAGGAAAGTCAAAGATTGAGGGGGGACAAATTTGGTTTAGATTAGGAATACAATATCTTTAATTTGTTATAATTGATTTTAATTAGGCATGACATTTTTTTAATTTAGTATGTGATTTGTTTAGTTAGGAAGTTAATATATTTGATTTGTCTTAATTAGGTATGATTATATTATGTTTCATTTAATTGGTAAATGTTTTAAATATTTTATTTAATTCAAATACATTATTAATATTTACCTTAATATTTAATTTAATATTTAATTTAATTTCCCATGTGTTTTAAATGTGTTTTATTAATTGGGATGTGTTTTATGGGCTTTGGGGGGCTAATTGGGCTGGGGTGCGGGGCTAGCAGCAAAACCAGAAACACCAACGCCGTTCGAACGCCCATTCGAACGCTACACGAACGTCCGCAATCTGCCTGACGTTCGAACGAATTAACGAACGCAGCACTAACGAAGACAGTGAACTTGCGAAATGAATCTGATGACGTACTTATTCTGAATTTCCCCTTCCGACCTCCGTTTACCGCAATATCCTTAGCTAAAAAGGTAGTGCCTCCAACTGAGACTCATCATCGGGTTTCACATGCGAAAATGCAATGCCTACAGTCGCCCCCACTTTGATGGGACTTGTGCAGTGTGTGACTTTGAACAATCCTATCAAAGTTATGCAATGCATTTTCACTTACCTGGCTCGGCTGCTACCTCGAGTTGAGTTGGTGCTGCAGCGGACCTCGATCCTGGGACGCATCCCAATAACTGCAACTGACAACGGGGGCACCTCGACCCTGGGCACCTCGACCCAATACCGCTGACAATAGGGACCTCGCCCTCGAACTGATGATGTAGTGGGCACCTCGACCCGGAACTACAACCGACAATGGGGGCACCTCGACCCTGGGCACCTCGACCCAACACCGCTGACCATAGGGTTCCCCCCTCGAACTGATGATGTAGTGGGTACCTCGACCCTGGGCACCTCGACCCGGAACTACAACCGACAACGGGGGCACCTCGACCCTGGGCACCTCGACCCCACACCGCTGACCATAGGGACCTCGCCCTCGAACTGATGATGTAGTGGGTACCTCGACCCTGGGCATCTCGACCCGGAACTACAACCGACAACGGGGGCACCTCGACCCTGGGCACCTCGACCAACACCGCTGACCATAGGGACCTCGCCCTCGAACTGGTGATGTAGTGGGTACCTCGACCCGGAGCTACAACCGACAATGGGGGCCTCGCCCTCAAGATGATATTGGCCTCGCCCCCAAGCCGACATGATATGGGCCTCGCCCCCAAGCTGATATGGGCCTCGCCCCTTGGGACTCATCCCAAAAACTGAAATTATGCTGACGCTGCTTGGCTCATTTCTGCCGCTTTCTCATTTCTTCGAACCTGCGAACACAAAAAAAAAAACAAACACGAAGAGAATGCAATGTTACGTGTATGCATGAATGATTTTCTTATTCCGTTGGGTTAGGTCTTCTGCTAATTCCCATGGTGACTGCTCGGTCTTCTCTCCCTCAGGCAAAGTATTGCTTCAATCTGTCTACGTTGATCGACTCGGTGAACTCGTTTCCTTCCAAGTCCGATAACCTCACTGCCCCATTTCCCATTACCTTCTGCACTATGTAAGGTCCTTCCCAGTTTGGCCTGAATTTTCCTCTCGGATCTGTCGTCGACGGCCTCGATCGCTTAAGTACCAAATCACCCTTTCTGATCTTGGTGGGACGTACTTTCTTGTTGAATGCTCGGGCTAGTCTCTTCTGATACAACTGCATGTGATACAAAGACTTCATTCTCTTCTCATCCAATAGTGCTAACTGATCAAACCTCTGTGCGGCCCAATCCTGTTCCGGTAATTCTGCCTCTGTTAATACCCTCATAGACTGTATTTCCACTTCTACCGGCAATACTGCTTCCATTCCATAGACCAAAGAGTAAGGTGTGGCCCCTGTTGCTGTTCTTACTGATGTTCTGTACCCCCACAAAGCATACGGTAATTTCTCAGCCCAATCTCTGCAATTTTCTGGCATCTTGGCTAAAATTGTCTTTATAGTCTTGTTGGCTGCCTCAACTGCCCCATTTGCCTGCGGCCTGTACGGTGATGACTTGTGGTGGCCTATCCCATACCTCTGTAACATTGCCTTCGTCTCTCCTTGAAACTGAACTCCATTGTCTGTCACTACATGATGCGGCATACCATACCGACAAATGAGGTTCCGAGCTATAAACTTTGCCATCTGCTTTGCTGTAACATTACAGAATGATTCGGCTTCCACCCACTTCGAGAAGTAATCTACTGCCACTACTATGAAGCGATGCCCATTTGATGCATTCGGTCGAATTTCAACAATCATATCAATCCCCCATGCTGAGAAAGGCCACGGCTCTGACAACCTGTGCAATTCTGTGTGCGGTAAGTGATTCAAATTACCATGTGCTTGACAGTCATGACAGTGCTTCACCATCTTCGCGCAATCTGTTTCCATGGTTGACCAATAAAAACCTTGTCTCACTATCTTGCGGGACAGATTCAACCCGTTCATGTGCGGACCACATACCCCGGCGTGTATTTCTTCCATTACATGCTGAGCTTCTTCCTTTCTCAAACACTTCAACTGAATACCATTTGCTTGCCTCTTGTACAGTTCCCCTTTCAAAGTCACATACTGGGAAGCTAACTTCTGGATGGCTATTCTGTGTTTTCTGCCTGCCCCTTCCGGGAGTTCACCATGTTCCAGATACCTCTGAATGTCATAATACCAAGGTTTGCCGTTGTCGACCTCAACTTCCAGAATTCTTTCTATCTCATAAACAGGTTTGTTTGCTGTTGTCAGTATCAACGGTCTCATTACTAACTTTTCTGGATTTTCCCAAGTTGCTGCAAGTGTAGCCAATGCGTCTGCCATATGATTCTCTTCTCTCGGTAAGTGCTGAAACTTACACTCGGGGATAACCTGTGCCAACTTTCTGAGGTGAAAAAGATAAGGTTTCAACCGTTCTTCTTTCAATTCCCACTCTCCTCGCATCTACTGGACTACCAACATAGAATCTCCGTAGACTTCCACACTCCCGGCCTTCAAGGCTATCAATACTATCAAACCAAAAGCACATGCTTCATACTCGGCCATGTTGTTAGTTACTCTGAATGTCAACCTCTTGGCCAAAGGAAAAGTCTCTCCCTCGGGGGTTACTATCACGATTCCAATTCCGGCTCCATTGTAATTCACTGCTCCGTCAAAATACATCTGCCATCTCTGAACTGTTATTGCTTGGATCTCTTCATCTGGAAATTCAAACTTATACTGATCCCCCTCAACCGGTTGCAATGCCAGAAACTCTGCTACTGCTCGCCCTTTGATCACTTTGGAGGTGAGATACTCAATGTCAAACTCTGTCAGCAATACCAACCATCTGCCCAATTTTCCCACTAGTGAAGGCACTGGGTGAAGATACTTCAGAGGATTTTCCTTGGCCACTATCTGGATCTTGTATGAATGGAAATAATGCCGTAATTTTCTGGAAGCCCATATCACTGCGAGACAGATCTTCTCAACTTCCTGATATCGAGCCTCATACGGGAGCATCTTCTTACTCAGATAGTAAACTGCATGCTCTACCCCTGTCTCATCTGCCTATACCATCATTGCCCCCAGTGCTTCTGATTCTATAGCCAAATACAATATCAAAGGTCTGCCCGGTCTCGGAGGTTTCAATACAGGAGGCTTTACCAAATACTCTCTGATTTTGTCGAAGGCTGTCTGACATTGTTCATTCCATCTCACTGGCTGGTCTTTTCTCAACAGTTTGAAGATAGGTTTACATACTGACGTTAACTTGGCGATGAACCGACTGATGTACTGAATTTTTCCCAAGAATGCTCTGACTTCTTTTTCTGTCTTCGGTGCAGGCATTTCTGTGATTTCCTTGATCTTTTCGGAGTCTACCTCTATTCCGCCCATTCCCACTGTATGACCAAGCAATTTCCCTGATGTCACCCCAAACACACATTTCTTGGGTTGCCGCAGGTTGTATCTGTCAACTCTCTGAAGAAACCTTTCCAGTGCTTCAATATGCCCAACCCTTGTCTCTGATTTCACCATCATGTCATCTACATACACCTCAATCTCTTTGTGCATCAAGTCATGAAAAGTGTAGTGGCCATCCGTTGATAAGTAGCTCCCGCATTCTTAAGCCCAAACAGCATTACCTTGTAACAATAAGTACCCCACTCGGTAACAAATGCAGTCTTGTGTTTATCTTCCTCAGCCATGAGAACCTGATTGTAACCTGAAAACCCATATGAAAATGAATACATAGCGGATAAAGCCGCGCTATCAACCAGAGCATCTATATGCGGCAAAGGAAAATCATCTTTCAGACAAGCTTTGTTGAGATCTCTGTAGTCTACACACATTTTGACCTTCCCATCTTTCTTTGGCACCGGCACTATATTAGCCAACCACTCTGAATAATTTACTACTTCCAGGAACCCCACATCTATCTGTTTCTTAACTTCCTCTATGACTTTCTCAGCCCATTCTGGTCTCATCCGTCGGAGTTTCTGTTTTACTGGCCTCATATTCGGATAAGTTGGTATTGTGTGCTGGGAAATTTTTCTGTCTACCCCAGGCATGTCCTCATAGGACCAAGAAAATACTTTGGCATATCTGACCAACAATTCTTCTAGTTTCTCCCTCTCTTCAGAGGTAACTTCACTTGCAATCAGAATTTCCTTGGGGTTCTCAAGCGTACCCAAGTTAAATGTAGTAGTTCTGGCCGAACTGATATCAAATATGCTTGATTCGTGCAGAGTAAATGGAAATGACTCAGACAAGTAAACAAAAGAAATGTCTTTATTATTAGATAATGCGGAAGTACATTCAAACAAATCAGGAAGGTAAATGTCTTCATCATCTATAGACACTTCTTCCTCTGCAATCAGATCTTCCTCAGGCTTTTCGTCTTCTCCCAGAGTCAGGCTCTCCAACTTCATCAGTTCTTCCTCCCAATTCTCTTCTCTTTCTCCATTTTCTCATATTTCTTCAACTATCAGCTTCTTACCCAACATATCCTGGAAGATCTCAAACCCAGGTGCCACAATTCCATTAACTTCCACAGGTTCAGGCTCCCCTTGATATCCTGAAGCTTTCACAAAACATTCCATCAGTTTCAGGCCCTTTTTCTTGACCTTTGGCTTTTCTTCATCAGACTTGTACCCCAAACCCTTCCGAGTAGTCTGTCCTCTGAAATCTGGTAATTTTGAACCTTTACCAGGCTCAAACTTCATTTTCTCCATAATCCTAGCCACCATAGGATCCACCCACTCCTCAAAAGTAGCTGACACCTGAAACCTCATGAAAGGTTGTATCTCCAAGGCAGTCACGACATTATCTAACTTAGCCCAGATGGTAACAACTTCTCCCTCATACGGGAACTTGATCATCTGACGCAAAGTGGAAGGCACGCCCCCAAGTTTGTGAAACCAAGGCCTTCCCAACAATAAGGTGAAAGTAGCCGGGATGTCCAGTACTGTGAACTCAACCTCATCTTCAATCGGTCCTACCTTGACCATAGCCACAAAGGTACCCTCAACTCCCCTTTTACTGTCATCATAAGCCTTAATAGTCATACTGGAGGGGTCCAAGTCTGTTGCTTTCATACCCAATCTCGCCAGAATTTTCAGCGGGCACACATTGATGGACGAACCGTCATCCACCATTACACATGAAGTTCTCTTGCCCCTCACCTCGGCCCTGATAAATAGAGGCCTTTTATGATTTCTCCCCTCCGCCGGGAGTTCATCCTCAGAAAAAGATATATGCAAAGCTTCTTTCTGAACCGACCCAACAAACATTGCAGGGTTGGCGTCTTCCGGTACCACAATCTTGCTCAAGGCCTCAACCATAGCCTGCCTATGCTCCCGAGATGCACATAACAGTTCCCAGATACTCACTTATGCTCTAGTCTTCCTCAATTGCCTCAGCACTATATCCCCCTCAGTATTTTCTGCAGTCTCAACCACTTCTCTACCATATGTCAAAACTTCCTTACCCTTTTCCGCCATATCATTGTAGAAACGGCCACTACGCGTCATTCCCCTTACTTCTTCCTCATCACTGCTAGAGAAATCAAGCCAAAATCTTTTCCCCTACTCAAACTCATCTTCACTAGTACTATCCCAGATTCCCAGGCAAAAGGCTTGAGCGTGAAAGGATTTCAGGACAAGGTCTTCTGGGAGGCCAGAATTGATCATATAGGCTGGTGGTGGTACGGTACGGTAGTTGGGTAAGGGGTTTCTGTGTGTGTCAGGCTGTTCTGTTTCTGGGTCAGGTATTTTCTTGGAGTCTATCAGGTATTGGATTTCATGGCGGAGTCGGGCGTAGTTTTCGGTGTCATGGCCCTTTTGTTGGTGAAAGTGACAGTAAAGGCTTAGGTTATAATGTGATGGTAGGGGATTGGGTAATGGTTTGGCTTCCAAGGGTTTTAAGAGCCCTTGCCTCTTCAATTTCTCTAGCACCTTGGACATGGGCCTTCCCAAGTTGGAAAATTGCCAGTTCCGGATAGCAGCAATCTCAGCAGAAACGGGCTTTGCTCCCGATGTTCCCCCAATGGGCCTCCTGTTCAGACCATAGAATTTTCTATTTTCCGCCTCTTCGTCTTCAATTTCCATGACAGTCTCCCTCAACTGCCGAAAGTCTGTAATCATGGAGGTCATCCTCCTCAACTTGCTGTAAATGGAGGGCCTGGTGCCCTTGATAATCATTTTAATCTGGTCCTTCTCCGAGGGCCTAGTCTGCATCTTCAATAACTGACCCCTCCACCGGTCCACATACTCCTTAAAACTCTCCTCCGCTTTCTGCTTAACATTCTCCAGATCACGGAGTGAGAGATCGATCTCTAAGTCAGTGACATACTGCTTCAGGAAAGCATCGGCCAACTCCCTCCAATATTCCTTCACTTTCTTCTCCAAAATGTGGTACCATACCACGGGAGCTCCTTCAAGCGACATTCCAAACATTTTCTGCACTTGGCGCTGAGATAAGCCAACTGAACTCATGACTGATACAAACTGTCGGAGATGCACCCTTGGATCCCCATTCCCGTTAAACTTAGCCATATCAGGCATCCTGAACTGTGCCGGCAACTGTTCCTCGAAAGTCAGTGTGTCATAATCCAGCAAATCCTCATTCTTACCCCTCATCTTGCGGGTAACCGACTCAACCTGATCCCAAAGTTTCTGTAACTCTGCCTGAGACCCAGATACTTTACCTGCTGCATACTCTGCCATATCATCATCAAAAGTGGGGATATCATCCCCCAACCCATTCGGAGGCTCCTCACGCCTCACATTCTCAGAAATTCCCCCAGCACGGGGCACATCTATACCAGCCACAGCAGTAGTCAAAGCTTGCAACTGTTCAGTGACCTTGGCGAGACTGTTCTCTAACTGATCCATTCGGGATACCTCATTACCAGATTCACTCATGACTGTTACTGTTCTTTTAATGAGCATTGTCCCTTCTCTAACCCAAACAGTATCTATGATGTCTTTTTGAGACATAGAGGGTGTTAACATGATATATGTATGCATGAGGTGCATGAGATGCAGGTAACATATATAACATACTAAATTAAAATTAAAATTTTCAAACAAATCGGACTGTTATCATTTTAGAAGCTTTCGGGCTAATTGTTATAGGAGTGAACTCATCCCAGTTTAAATGGCCCAACGAGTTCACATCTCATGACAAAGAGCCCGACTAAATCCAAATGGTAACGTTCCGAACACAAGCACAAAGTGGCCCATCAACACTTAGAAGCCTTTGGCCCAACCGTCATAAAATACGTTCTTGTCCCAGTTTAAATGGCCCAACAAGCCCATATCTCATGACAAATGGTCAAACGGATCCAAACGACGATGTTCTCACACACAAGCATAAAAGATAATGCAACCATAAAGTAATAATTTCTACGGAATGGCCCATCTACATTTCAGAAGCTTTGGGCCCAATGGTCATAAGGTACGAACTCGCCCCAGTTTAAATGGCCCAGCAAGTCCACATTTCTGACAATGGTCCAACTGCATCCAAATGAGGATGGTCCACTAGCACATACTTAAGGAAATAATTGTTACTTTAACCATGCAAACCCGGTCTATGGGTGGGTTCGCAGAAGTATAGACAAAGGCTCTCGTCGGCGAAGGATGGCCCACAACTAGGTCTCCCCAATCAAGGGTTCGAGCAACCAAGTGAGCACACCCTTTTTTATACACTAAGGGACGTGCCAATGAGCTATGGTGTGTGACGGACTGTCAAATGGATTTCCCGTCGTAGATTCCCCAGAGGGAAGGTGGAGCGAGGCTCACTTAAATACCCAAGCCTCTTAGGCTCTTATCGCTTGGTGTCAGGAATAAACAACGAGTCCTCCAAATTAGTCCATCACAATAGGCTACGAGTAGATGGCCATATAGGTGCCTTCACAGCTTTTCCTTCTAGAAAGGTAGTGAATGAAGGAAGACACCAAACCATTACCTAGCCTTAAAATGCCTTTGATTAAACCCCAATTTTATCCACTATAGACACGGTCAATTAAAACATAAATCCAATCATTACAAGACAATATTCGGGGCCGATTCTCTATCCCCAGTGGAGTCGCCAGACTGTGGGACACAGAAACTGGGCGACGCTTTTCTAGGCTCGCGGCCTAGTTGGGAGTACGGAATAGTCCGCGGAGGAACTAAACCGGAGAAATAACATGGAGTCGCCACCCGGTGTGAACCGGGAAAATGAGATTTAAGGCCGCACTCACCCCTCGCAAGGGAAGACCTCAAACCGTTGGGTTCGGAATGGTCCCTTACTTATGCCACTTGTAATGAAAGGATTTATGTAATAATTTAATCAGGCTTCAGTAACACTTATTTCCAAGAGTATCATGCTTCTAAATTCACATGTACAAAATAAAACTTACACCTAAATTTACATATATTTCACATCTAAGATTGCATGCTTGAAAGTACATCAAAGTAACGACGAACATACAACTTCATTGGCATATTATATTCAAAAAAACACAAGCACCCATACTAACCACACAAGCACACATGTGAGCACCTTCCCAAGTGGAATTTATGTCTGGGTTTCCATCCGATATACCACAAGAAATAATACTCAAATGTTATCATGACATAGGTATATGAATTGTAATATGTTAAAAACATTGTACTCATACATGTGGGGAATACAGATGAATGACACCAACACAATCTTGGTAATACAGAGGGGCAATCAGGTTCATCATACGTAGAGATAGCTACTAGGAAAACTATGCATGAAATCTGATGAAAATGGACTCAGTTCAGTAGGTGCGCGTTCACGTAGCGTTCGAAAACGCATTCGAACGGTAAATAGAAGGTTCGCGTTTGTATAGCGTTTGAGAACGCGTTCGAACGGAACCAGACCTGATGCATGATAAGACTAAGAAAGTGCGTGCGCGTTCGTGTAGCGTTTGAGAACGCGTTCGAACGGTAAACAGAAGGTTCGCGTTCGTATAGCGTTCGAGAACGCGTTCGAACGGAACCAGACCTGATGCATGATAAGACTAAGAAAGTGCGAGCGCGTTCGCGTAGCATTCGAGAACGCGTTCGAACGGTAAACAGAAGGTTCGCCTTCGTATAGCGTTCGAGAACGTCTTCGAACGGAACCAGACCTGATGCATGATAAGACTAAGAAAGTGCGTGTGCGTTCGTGTAGCGTTCGAGAACACGTTCGAACGGTAAACAAAAGGTTCGCGTTCGTATAGCGTTCGAGAACGCGTTCGAACGGAACCAGACCTGATGCATGATAAGACTAAGAAAGTGCGTGCGCGTCCACGTAGCGTTCGAGAACGCGTTCGAACGGTAAACAGAAGGTTCGCCTTCGTATAGCGTTCGAGAACGCGTTCGAACGGAACCAGACCTGATGCATGATAAGACTAAGAAAGTGCGTGCGCGTTCGTGTAGCGTTCGAGAAGACGTTCGAACGGTAAACAGAAGGTTCGCGTTCGTATAGCGTTCGAGAACACATTCGAACGGAACCAGACCTGATGCATGATAAGACTAAGAAATTGTGTGCGCGTTTGCGTAGCATTCGAGAATGCGTTCGAACGGTAAACAGAAGGTTCGCCTTCGTATAGCATTCGAGAACGCGTTCTCGAACGCAAACAGGAGGTTCGCGTTCATGTAGCGTTCGAGAACGAGTTCAAAGGGAACCAGGCCTGATGCATGCAACACAAAGAATAAAGAAAACAATGTCAAGCTCAGTATGTCCGATTGAACATATCTTGCATTCAACCGAACACACATCACCCGGCGCGGCAAAACATCGTGGTAAAGGGCTTTAACCCCTCCCCATTGGGGATCTTTCATTGCAATTACTAAGCCCATGCGCTCGATTGAATCATGCATACAAAGAATTAAAAACAATAATATCAAACTTAGTATGCCCGATTGAACGTATCTTGCATTCAACCGAACACACATCAACCGACACGGCAAAGCATCGTGGTAAAGGGCTTTAACCCCTCCCCATAGGGGATCTTTCATTGCACTTACTAAGCCCATGCGCTCGATTGAATCATGCATAAATAAGCAACATGCAGAATTCAAGTGACGAAAAATAAATAAACCAAAGCAACACAAAACAAAAGAGGGTGCCGTTAACTCAAGCGGTACGTGGAGTTGTATCCCGGGTACAGATCATACTACCGTCCATTCGGAATTGGCTATGAAATTTATGTCCGGGTTTCCATCCGATATACCGCGAGAGTTGACACATCTCTCATTTTATTCCAAAGCCACAACATACAACATCTCATAATTCATGCACATTTATTTACTCAAGGGCCACAACATGCATTTCAACATGACAATCATGCAAGCAATACTCGATAAATAATACAAATAAAACGGAAGACGAGTGTGGAAAATACCCTAAGGTCTAACCTTTTTGCCAACTTTCAGGCTTGCGTTTCACGGACGTCGGAAGGGTACAGCTCCTCAACTTCTCCGGTTCACTGGTTTAGCGTCCTAGCTCACTGTTTTGCTGTTTTGCTTGCAGTTCGGTCTCCGTTCTGCTGCTGTTCGGTCTCTGCTTTGCTACTCACTGTTCAGGTCACTTGTTTTGACGTTTCAACGGACTGTTCTGAGTTTTTTTTTGTGGGTTTTTAGTGTAGTCTTGTGCGATTATTTTAAGGATTATGAATGCAGTTTTTTTTATGATACTGTTTTTAGGATTTTAGGGACTGTTTTAAGAGGATTTGGCTGCTGTTTTGGGGGTGTATTTTCGGTGATGTGTGGGGAGTTTATGGAGGTGGTTTTCAGTGATGGTTAGGGGCTGTTCGGGATGTATTTTGGTCAAGGCAATGAGGGTTCTTTGTTTTGCTACTCAATGAGGGTTTTATGATACAATATCTTTAATTTGTTATAATTGATTTTAATTAGGCATGACATCTTTTTAATTTAGTATGTGATTTGTTTAGTTAGGAAGTTAATATATTTGATTTGTCTTAATTAGGTATGATTATATTATGTTTCATTTAATTGGTAAATTGTTTAAATATTTTATTTAATTCAAATACATTATTAATATTTACCTTAATATTTAATTTAATTTCCCATGTGTTTTAAATGTGTTTTATTAATGGGATGTGTTTTATGGGCTTTGGGGGGTTAATTGGGCTGGGGTGCGAGGCTAGCAGCAAAACCAGAAACACCAACGCTGTTCGAACGCCCATTCGAACGCTACACGAACGTCCGCAATCTGCCTGACGTTCGAACGAAGTAACGAACGCAGAACTAACGAAGACAGTGAACTTGCGAAATGAATCTGATGACGTACTTATTCTGAATTTCCCCTTCCGACCTCTGTTTCCCGCAATATCCTTAGCTAAAAATGTAGTGCCTCCAACTGAGACTCATCATCGGGTTTCATATGCGAAAATGCTATGCCTACAATGTGGAACAACGTTTCCGTGAGGAAAATCCCCGCTTAAAATAAGACTGTAAAGTAATGTGTATTGGATGCATGTTTCTTGGTCCGTTTTGTCAGTACGGTTTATGGTATCTTTCTATAACTGCATTCGAGATCGTGCCAAAGCTGTGAGGGTGTAGGTTATGGGATTTTATCCATGTCGGTTGTATATTGATACTAAATAAATTGAAGTGAAAGTGGAAATCTTGAATGTGCCAAAGCTTTCAGGACTACATCAGTAGCTTGAGTTTGTCATTGACAAGTGAAGCCTTGATACGCCTCATTGTGAACGTGTTAAAGCTGTCATAACGAGAAAGGATCATGACAAAAATCAGGAGTCACTAGTGAGTGATTGACAATGAGTTTTCTACTTAATGAATATACGTAGGCGAGATCGTGCCAACGCTGTGAGTCGAAATATATTCATGGGATCTTACTCTCACTATAGAATTCGATTTAATTATCGAATTCCCGTTGTCCATTAGGGATTACGGTATTACGAAAAGTAGTGGGAAACACTGCTGGGTTAAAAATCCATAACTTAAGCAGTGTGTAATTTTATGGAAATACTGTTTTCGTTTTTCTTTATTCTATATTGTTTAAAGATTTATACTTCTAATCCGCTGCATGCTTATTACTTGAATAGGTTTTCTGACTTTACTTATGGTTGCGTAGTTCTAGAATAGGTTCTAGAAAGACAATAGACTAAGATATTGTTAGATTAGTTTAAAACCATCGGGAACTGTTGTTCTGATTTTCTTGAAAAATCAAGATGGTTAGTGACTTAGTTACTAAGTCACAATAGGTAATCTAAATAGACATATGCTTTAGGATATTATTCTCGAAAGAATAGTTTCTTATGCAGTAAGAATTGACTTGAATTAGTTCATGTCTCGAGATTCTTGACTGGCATTAAGAAAAACCCATTAGTATTTGTTTATCTTTTAATGACATTTCTTCACTTTTAGTGACTTTTAGAAGTCACATGTGGCACAGTTTGCTAATCAATCATTTGTAATTGTTGTGAATAATTGAACGCAAATTAAAAAGCTAAAGAAAAGAGATATGCATAGTTGTGTATAAAGAATATCGATTCTCATAATACGACAACTGTAGGTATTGGATACCGAATCTCCCGTCTAGTTATTTAAAATAATGTTTAATAACTGTTTTGATATTTGATATCAGAATTTGTGACTATTGCAGGATCCTCCAAGTGTTTGGCATCAGTTGAGAATGAGCTAACTCATAATGGTTTAAAACTGTTAGGGTTGGTGCTCGGAGTGTCAATCCGGATCGTATTTATGTCAGATTCATGATTACGAGCAATTCTATTTTCCGTAATATTACTAATTTAATGGTAGCACCCTTGTCTTTTATACACTTATTCGATCTAATTACGATTAGATATCTGATTATGATTAGATGGAAAATAAATCTGGTTTAGTGATACGTGTATATTAGACAAAGATCCTAGGATTTACAATATAGTGCGCAGTTACAACGTAGTTTGTAATTGACATTGGGAAGCGCACTATAAGACGTATATCCTTAAATAAAGTTCCTGGTCAAGATTTACTAACACGGGTCGGTTAGTAAAACGCGTTGAGACCAGTATATGTCGTATATCGTGACTTGGTCTAATGGTTTACCCCAGTGAACCATGAGTCTCGGGAGACTCATATAGACATGTAGGTGTTTATTTGGTAAACACTGAATGACTCACTGAAGATTTCCTAATGGACGGTACACCAACGTCAATAGGGATCTTCTCAAGTGGAGCGTGTTAGGTTTATTCTAGGTCCCAAGATCAAACAAGCAATGAAAATCATGTGTGAACACATCAATGGAGGTAGCGAAATACTCACATCGATCGGTTGAGAGACGCGGCAAGCAACAAAATTTCAAAAACCTCACTGCATTGGGCGTGGACTGCTCACTGGTTGTGCAGTTCACTACCTTCCGTCTTCTGTTTTTGAGCTGCGAAACGGAGCTCCAAGCTTCGTCGAACGGATCCCGGCTCATGGGTGAACCTCCCTACCACATTCGCATGTTCCGTAAGTGTGCTAGCACTTGAGATTTTGCCACAAAATCCCACTCCAAGCTTCCCCACTGCTCACGTTTTTACTGGTTAAAACCAGTAAGCTATTTGCCCATTTGGGCGTGAACATGAAGAGAGAAAATGGGAGAGAGAGAGTTGTATATTAGTTGTAAGAAAAATGGTTTGGTATATCTTATATATAATTTCTAAAATTAAATATATGATATATACTTTTCAAAAGTCAAAGTAATATATGTAACAATATATTACCATCAACTTTTAAAAGCCTTTTCCAACCACTACCAACTACATCAAAGTCACATCTTTCATTCAATCAAGTGACAAGTTGTCACATCACTCAAAGTGACATTTGATTTGACGCTTGATGTGACGAATGATTTGACGCTTGATGCGACTTGCGACGCCGCACTCGAATTCGAAATACGAATGCGCTCGCAATCACACTCGGGCTCGGGTTCGCTAATTCCAAATTAACAAACTTTCCGTTGCGTCGTAATTAAATGATTACGCCTAGCGAATTCACTATTCACGTCGCTAACGAATTAATTCCAAATTAATTCGTTCGCCCGAATTAAAATCTAATTTTAATTCCGCGTCGAAATCCAATTTCGTTTAATATATCGAATATATTAATTCATCGATTATTCCAAATTAATCGTTCTCTCTCTTTAGACGATATTTTATCCTAGATAAAATATCTCCGTTATTAATCCCAGATTAATTTTCTCTCTCTTCTAATTAATCCCAGATTAATATAGAGTACGAGTCATACGTCATCGGTGGATTATTGGGAAGCGACCCATGAGATCCCCGGATATATTGGCAGTAAATACGGTCGTCGGCGTATCCGAATCACGTACGTACCAAGTACTACGTTCTACCGATTTACGAGACAAGGTCGGCTCCTAGCAAAGCACGATGTCTACCAAAATCTCCGGTCATATTCATCTAAGAATATTAAGATCTATATCAAGCGTAGTATACCAAGTATTGCATATGTCGGTCCAGTATCGGATAGTCACGTGCTAGGGCTGGGGCTGGATAAGTGTCTGCCCCGTCCGAAGCACATGTCGGATGTCTGGTAACTAGTCTCTATAATCGGATATTCATGACCTAGTCATAATATCACGATTCGATGCGCATCACTTAAGAGCACTAATACCGTATCCTGCATGACATCATCTCCACTATGACTGGAGTGATACTTCCGTCTTGATATCACACCCAACACTCTACGATTCTCAATATACCTAGTATTGGCGTACACATAACCGGTTAGAGTCCTAGACGACCTCAACCAAAGTATATTGATTGTCGTAATCATTAGCGATGCAAGTCTCAGGTTAAGACCAAATACACCTACCCTGATGTCGGACTCCCATAGACACATAGTCATAATACCAATGGGATTCCGAGGGGTCTATCCAGAGCGAAGCTGTTTCCCATACCATCGGTGAAACACAACCTCCTATCGCATTTGCATAAGTATCCAATACTTAAATATATGAGAACTATGCCGTTGTGCCCTCACAACGTGCACAAGTGCAATACTAGCCTATTCCGCATTATCGATGTCCTGTCTCGATAATACTCTGGCTAGGGATGTTTAATGATTTATCCTACGTGGACTGATATTGTCTCATATCATTCTCCGTCCAGGAACAAATCATAGGGACCTCTCATCATTTATACATCTAAGGTGATCTAATCACAAATGATAAGAGTGCAATCTCCTTTGTCACATAGCTAATTTGTACAACAACACCATGATCTGTACAAATAGTGACGCTATGGGTCATATTATCCAACAATCTCCCACTTGGCACATAGCCAGTCACTCGAGTGTCTAACACCCGAACTATGTACGGTTCACTCAAATTGCTGAGAAAAGGTTTTCGTCAGCGGATTTGCATGATTATCATCCGATGCGATTTATACGATCATCACATCGCCACGATGTATGATCCGAACGAATCAGATGAATATAGAAGTATATATCTGGATCGTCGATGAGACCTTTAATTCCTTAGCCTGTGCTGACGCCTAGCTCAGCAGCTAACAGAACTATATCTAATCTAATTAGATTTATTTTTGATCCAAATGGCTTCTATTGCTGCCTCAGCTATAGCAATAATCCGCATTTGTTGTTTATTCGGCAACGGTTATCTTGCTGGAAGATTTCCAGCTCACTGTCCCGTTTTTCAAACTTTATAGTACCGTAGTATTTAATTGTTTGGAAACTTGCAGCGGTGATCCCAGTCACTTCAAGTTCTCCTTCTCCATAGTTTATGACAGCATCTTTAGTTCTCTGAGATACTAACAGATGTTCTTAACCTCAATCCAGTGACTATCACTTGGATTGTCCTGTTTGTGACTCCATATGCTCAAAGCGTATGAGACACCATATTAAGTACATTTAAATGTATAATTTCCAGAGAGTGTTAACAACTCCAAATCTATCCGAGTAGATCTTTATTCCTTGAATAAAGGTTGTTACTCCCCAGAATTCTACGGAGAATTTCTATTGAAAGAATATCTATGAAAGCCAAGCTTTCACCAATTGCTATATGGGAATTTAACTGTCAGTGCGCTCTCCCACTAACCTCCTTATATACACAAGAATTATTTCGTTTTGAGTCAAATCATGAACCATTATGATTATTTCAAAACGTCAGTTCCAAGAACCTTATGCTTGCTTCAATCCAACATGGATCGAATAACCCGCAAACCTCGTTTGTTGGTTATGACAGCATCTTTAGTTCTCTGAGATACTAACAGATGTTATAGTTTATGACAGCATCTTTAGTTCTCTGAGATACTAACAGATGTTCTTAACCTCAATCCAGTGACTATCACTTGGATTGTCCTGTTTGTGACTCCATATGCTCAAAGCGTATGAGACACCATATTAAGTACATTTAAATGTATAATTTCCAGAGAGTGTTAACAACTCCAAATCTATCCGAGTAGATCTTTATTCCTTGAATAAAGGTTGTTACTCCCCAGAATTCTACGGAGAATTTCTATTGAAAGAATATCTATGAAAGCCAAGCTTTCACCAATTGCTATATGGGAATTTAACTGTCAGTGCGCTCTCCCACTAACCTCCTTATATACACAAGAATTATTTCGTTTTGAGTCAAATCATGAACCATTATGATTATTTCAAAACGTCAGTTCCAAGAACCTTATGCTTGCTTCAATCCAAACATGGATCGAATAACCCGCAAACCTCGTTTGTTGGTTATGACAGCATCTTTAGTTCTCTGAGATACTAACAGATGTTATAGTTTATGACAGCATCTTTAGTTCTCTGAGATACTAACAGATGTTCTTAACCTCAATCCAGTGACTATCACTTGGATTGTCCTGTTTTGACTCCATATGCTCAAAGCGTATGAGACACCATATTAAGTACATTTAAATGTATAATTTCCAGAGAGTGTTAACAACTCCAAATCTATCCGAGTAGATCTTTATTCCTTGAATAAAGGTTGTTACTCCCCAGAATTCTACGGAGAATTTCTATTGAAAGAATATCTATGAAAGCCAAGCTTTCACCAATTGCTATATGGGAATTTAACTGTCAGTGCGCTCTCCCACTAACCTCCTTATATACACAAGAATTATTTCGTTTTGAGTCAAATCATGAACCATTATGATTATTTCAAAACGTCAATTCCAAGAACCTTATGCTTGCTTCAATCCAAACATGGATCGAATAACCCGCAAACCTCGTTTGTTGGTTATACAAAATCGTCAGGATGTTGTAAACATCCTCCAAAAGGTTTCCCTTTCAGGAAAGCGATTTTGATCTACAACTGACACATTTCATAAATGAAATGTACAGCTTCAGCACGCATTATCCAAATGGATTTACAGTGGCAACAGGTAAAAGGTTGAACCGTTATTAACACAATGTTGATAACGATACCTTTCCGTCACAAGCCTAGCTTTGTACGTTGGTATGTTGCCATCCATGTATGTCTTCCTTGAAGACGTTTAATGTACCAGTAGGCATAATGTCTTGTGGTACATCAACTAGTGTCCAAACATAGTTGGTATACATGGAATCCATTTAGGACTCATGGCACTTTGCCATAAATGGAGTCGATACCTTGTATCACTTCCTCAAACGTAGTTGGTTTGTCTTCCTCAATAAGATTGACATCTTTATGAGGTGACATCAGAAACCCATACCCCAGGTTGTTTTCTGATTCTCTCCTTTCTACGCGGTTCTTGTGTATTCGAAGATTAATGGTTTAGTTTCATCCTTGATGAACTATTTATGTTCCATTACGGACTTCGTGCCTTGAACAGTATTACCCCGATTTTCATCGAGTATCACTATCCTCCCACTGACCACTACATATCGGTATTCCTCTTAGGAAAAACCGTATGGTGAGCAACAATTATATTGTTCTCATGTGAGATTTATAAGTACTATACTTATGGTTTCCTTTAGGATAACCAACATTGGCACTTATCCAATTTGGGTTCTAGTTTGGTATCATCCAAACGTTATGCATGGCATACCCAAATTTTTCAGGAGTGTGAAACCCTGTTTCTTCCCTGTCCATATCCTATATGACATCTATCAACAGATTTTCATGGAACCTTATTCTAAATACGTTTTTGCACTGTTAACACATATCCTGTTGAAGGAAATGATAGCTCAGAGCGACTCATAATTTAACCTTATCTTGTCCAACAAAATCAGTTTTTAGTTCGGACACACCGTCAAACTGACGTGTCTCGGGAGGAGTCCTCATCTGAAAGAATACCATACTCTTTCATGTATGTATGAAACTTAATGCTTAAGTATTTTCATTACAGTCTTACCGTGACGGTATAATACTATAGCCGATCTGTTTGTTTACTTCGTGTCGAAACTCTAAAAGTTTCCGATTTGTGTTCTTCAAAAGAAACACATAACCATAACGTGATGCCACATCCGCTAAGGTCACGAAATATTCATGTTCACATCTAGCCTAGCTAGATATGGGCCCACTATCTTCACAATGAATAGGGCTAACAGATCGGTGGCTTTTTCACTATTACCAAGTAAATAGTGTTTTAGGTGCTTTACCTAATAAACTAGATTAGACCTTATTTGAATAGTCAAATCAGTCCTAGTACCCACTCTTCAAAAGTGTGGATATACGAGTCTCGTTTAATTGTGTCCTAGAAAACAATGCCACAAATAGGTCTCTATTGATCAAATCAATTTGAGCTATTTATTTGTCATTTTTATATGTTTGAGATTTTATTATATTCAAAATATAAATTCTGTTATTCACATCTAATGTGTTTATCTCAGTATCATCTTTATATAATAAAACACTTTAGTGTTCTAGAATATAAAGGTTTATCCAGAATGGATTAAACACTGATATAGAGATAATGTCTCTAGTCAAACTAGTTACATTATAACAGTTCCTAATTTAAGTACACACCCGAAGGGTAGTTCCTAAACTTAGGTATCTACAGTCGAAACAGCGACTTTCGTCCCGTTTCCGATTCGTAGAGCAATCTCAGCTTGAAGTCAGTATCCAGCTCATAGCGGATTCTGAACATCAATACATATATTTTATGTACCACACTAAGTATTTAAAATCTAATTTTAATACTAGTAGTGAACATAACTTTGACAAATAATTTTTAAAGTCAGAGCCTCGCCCTTTATTTAATTCCTTCGTGTCTGCCATATCCAAATGACAGTCACTTTGGGATATGTCCTTTATCTTCCCAGAAGATCATAATGATTTTTGCCTTTGCCCTTTCCAATATTTCAGAAGCCTCTGGCCAAGCCTTGGGTTTCTAGAATATTGAAGTAAGGTGCGCCTTGCGCTACTAGCTTAATTGCAAAGTTTGACTTTATCTCCTTGAGATTAGTCATTTATTCTCCAAGAATTATTAATTTCAATTTTAATACTTCTTAAATCTAAACATAGATTTATGTCAAGTATTATGAATTAAACACTAAAGTCATCATCACATAAGTCTTCCAAAGATTATGCTCTACTTATTTGCTTGATTCTGGGCTTAGGCATAATAGGTTATTTTATCAAATAGAATAACTTATTATTTATTTCCAGGACTATCCTGAAATTTAATTCCCAATTTGAAAATTAAACCATTTAAATATTTTAATCCAAGATTATATTTAAATGTCCAATCTTTCAATTTAATCTTGATTCTAATAGTCCAACTATTTAATCAACGATATATGGTACTATATATTATAATGATTATAATAGTCCAACTATATAATCAAATATAGTCTAAATTAATTAACCTCAATTACATTGATTACTATAGTCTAACTATAAAATCAACTATAAATTGAAATCAATTAATTCAAATATATTGATTACTATAATCCAATTATATAATCAAATATAATACAGTCCAACTGTTAATTAAAAACAACAATTTAAATATTAGTCCAACTAACATTTAATATTACGACGAATGATATTTGTTTGAGCGCGTATGGCGAGTAATTGAACGAATATTGCAAATTCAATTCTTGCCTCCCACTATTTTTCGGCAAGCCTCTAACCCTCTGTCGAGTACTCGGGAAACCGTGTTTCCTAGGGCTAGGATCCCGTTAAATATCACACAATCTTGACTTTGGCCAACAAATTGTATGATAATTAACTAGGTAGATCTCGAAGATCAATTGGATATCATCCAACTCCTAGATCCAGTAGGTGGACATCCAAGTCCGAAACATATATCTCATATATGCCTATATATCCAATATATACCCTAACCTTTTTCCTCTGAATCAACTAGGCCTTGGCTTTGGCACAACAAACCTAATGATCCCAGTCAAGCGCGGACCCATTGACCATGGAAGCTTCATAATCAATGTCGATGGACAAGAAGTGGTCTTGACTTTGGCCAACAAACCACAACTTGGACAAGACACCAATATGGAACAAAGCTTCGTGATTCAAACACATCTTCGACGGACAGGGGCTTGACTTTGGCCAACAACCCATGCCAATCTCGGATCTTGAGTAAGAATCACTCAATGGAAGGAAAAACGCATGATATTTTCGCGTGCAAATTGGCTACCAATTTAATTATTATTTGTTAAGGTCTCATCATCATACACCCTTAAACATGCATTCTAAATACATAATAAAGCGCGTATGAAATAAAATAATAATGATATGCGGATGGATACTTTACATTGATCCTAGATCAAATCTCTCCCTTTCTCACTCAAGCTAGCACTTGTACTACTTCTACCCGTTACACTACACTTCTAAAGAAACCTCATATACATTGAGGGGAATAGGTGAGAAGAGAATACAAAGAGAATAGAGGTGATAAGGCTGGACACGCAGGTCCAATTTAATAAATCAAATTTATTACAACAATTTCCAAAATTGCCCCACCCGACTAATATCCATCCGATATACATTATTCATTCATCAACCACGTATTCACACATAAGCATGCTATCAATCAATCTAATCAAATTAATTAATCTGATAATTATGTGATCATCCAATGTTCAAACAACGATTTGATTTTGCTCGAGTCAAACTCATTTTGCGAATAAGTATTCAAAGTACGAATTCTTGAATTAAATTAAACTACATCATTAAATCCAATTTAACATGTATTTAATACTAATTCACTATTCAATTTCAAATTAAATATTACACTTTATTTAATAAACCTTTAACGATTTAAATTCCAAATTAATCGTAACGCGTCTCAAAGACCGATTAACGTCCAACGTCAATTCAATTAAAGTCCAATGGGCTTTTAATTGATTTCTTAAGGCGTGGACTTTTGGTCAACTCGGGTCAAACCGATAACCAAAGTCCAATCCGGGATTTACCCCAAGCCCATAAATCAATCTTGGCCCATTAGGCCCAATTGAACTTTAAAGGTTCATTAGTCGCATTTGGGCTTTATGGTTAAGGTTTTGGGCCCAATTGGATCCAATCCATTTGGCCTAAACCAACTTGATAAAATCAAGCCCAATAGGCCCAAATACAACATTAGAAGCCCAAATCCAATTTAAGGCCTCAAATAATTAAATTACATAAATCCAATTTAGCAATTTAATTACCTAAAGTGTATAATATGATTAATCAACTAAATCAACATTTCCAAAACATCATATTAGTCCAATTAATCATACTCAACTCATTATTATATGTCCAACACACAAAATGAAAAATCAAACCCATTTACATGCTTCATGCTCTCGGCCAAGGAAGGATTTTGTGTCCGATTCGGTTTCAATCCAATCGAACCCACAATCGACATTAAATCACCATCCAATTTGATTTCATACACATCCAATGTCACAAAATCAAAATCACCAAGACATTCAAGGCATACACCAATTCGGCCAAGGGGAAAAATTAGGGATTTATGTTCAATTCAAAATTCAATCCAATTGACCTTAAATTAACATCATCCTAAATGATTCTAATTCATCTAATGAATCAAAATCAAAAAATTCCAAGAATTAAAAATTCCCTTTAAATTCGGCCAACATTAATATTTTGGGGAAAATTATTCCAAATTAATTTTCAACAAATTGGTCCAACCAAAATGCAATTAGACATGTTATAAGCATACTCAAACAATCAATTTATTCAAATCATGCTCAAAACAAATTTACCCAAATTTTAAGCCCTATATTTTTCATGCTTGAACCTAAGGCTCTTGATGCCATTGTTAGGTTTATTCTAGGTCCCAAGATCAAACAAGCAATGAAAATCATGTGTGAACACATCAATGGAGGTAGCAGAATACTCACATTGATCGGTTGAGAGACGCGGCAAGCAACAAAATTTAAAAAACCTCACTGCATTGGGCGTGGACTGCTCACTGGTTGTGCAGTTCACTGCCTTCCGTCTTCTATTTTTGAGCTGCGAAACGGAGCTCCAAGCTTCGTCGAACGGATCCCGGCTCATGGGTGAACCTCCCTACCACCTTCGCATGTTCCGTAAGTGTGCTAGCACTTGAGATTTTGCCACAAAATCCCACTCCAAGCTTCCCCACTGCTCACGTTTTTACTGGTTAAAACCAGTAAGCTATTTGCCCATTTGGGCGTGAACATGAAGAGAGAAAATGGGAGAGAGAGAGTTGTATATTAGTTGTAAGAAAAATGGTTTGGTATATCTTATATATAATTTCTAAAATTAAATATATGATATACACTTTTCAAAAGTCAAAGTAATATATGTAACAATATATTACCATCAACTTTTAAAAGCCTTTTCCGACCACTACCAACTACATCAAAGTCACATCTTTCATTCAATCAAGTGACAAGTTGTCACATCACTCAAAGTGACATTTGATTTGATGCTTGATGTGACGAATGATTTGACGCTTGATGCGACTTGCGACGCCGCACTCGAATTCGAAATACGAATGCGCTCGCAATCACACTCGGGCTCGGGTTTGCTAATTCCAAATTAACGAACTTTCCGTTGCGTCGTAATTAAATGATTACGCCTAGCGAATTCACTATTCACGTCGCTAACGAATTAATTCCAAATTAATTCGTTCGCCCGAATTAAAATCTAATTTTAATTCCGCGTCGAAATCCAATTTCGTTTAATATATCGAATATATTAATTCATCGATTAATTCCAAATTAATCGTTCTCTCTCTTTAGACGATATTTTATCCTAGATAAAATATCTCCGTTATTAATCCCAGATTAATTTTCTCTCTCTTCTAATTAATCCCAGATTAATATAGAGTACGAGTCATACGTCATCGGTGGATTATTGGGAAGCGACCCATGAGATCCCCGGATATATTGGCAGTAAATACGGTCGTCGGCGTATCTGAATCACGTACGTACCAAGTACTACGTTCTACCGATTTACGAGACAAGGTCGGCTCCTAGCAAAGCACGATGTCTACCAAAATCTCCGGTCATATTCATATAAGAATATTAAGATCTATATCAAGCGTAGTATACCAAGTATTGCGTATGTCGGTCCAGTATCGGATAGTCACGTGCTAGGGCTGGGGCTGGATAAGTGTCTGCCCCGTCCGAAGCACATGTCAGATGTCTGGTAACTAGTCTCTATAATCGGATATTCATGACCTAGTCATAATATCACGATTCGATGCGCATCACTTAAGAGCACTAATACCGTATCCTACGTGACATCATCTCCACTATGACTGGAGTGATACTTCCATCTTGACATCACACCCAACACTCTACGATTCTCAATATACCCAGTATTGGCGTACACAGAACCGCTTAGAGTCCTAGACGACCTCAACCAAAGTATATTGATTGTCGTAAGCATTAGCGATGCAAGTCTCAGGTTAAGACCAAATACACCCACCCTGATGTCGGACTCCCATCGACACATAGTCATAATACCAATGGGATTCCGAGGGGTCTATCCATAGCGAAGCTTTTTCCCGTACCATCGGTGAAACACAACCTCCTATCGCACTTGCATAAGTATCCAATACTTAAATATATGAGAACTATGCCGTTGTGCCCTCACAACGCGCACAAGTGCAATACTAGCCTATTCCGCATTATCGATGTCCTGTCTCGATAATACTCCGGCTAGGGATGTTTAATGATTTATCCTACGTGGACTGATACTGTCTCATATCATTCTTCGTCCAGGAACAAATCATAGGGACCTCTCATCATTTATACATCTAAGGTGATCTAATCATAAATGATAAGAGTGCAATCTCATTTGTCACATAGTTAATTTGTACAACAACACCATGATCTGTACAAATAGTGACGCTATGGGTCATATTATCCAACAGAGCGAGCATAGTGGTCATTCGACTTGAGATACCACAGTGGGATATATGAGTTATCCTCCATACTTTAATGGCAGTCACGTCCCCGATCTATTCATGATCAGACCTCCGCCTGTTCGTTGGGTGTAGACCGATGCTCATGATATCCAGTGCGTATTAAGATAGCATCTGTTAGTCATGTGTACATGGCATAGGCATTCTCACGTGTTTACGATCTAGTAAATCCATGGCCGTGGTATAACTTCGGAAATCAGTTCTGAGTGTTATTTAGAGATCGTAAATTGAAATTCGACTATATTATACCGAACTGATTTGACGTTCTTATCTATATCCCAGATATAATATGGATAGCCTGTGACAGAGGGATTATATGTATGCAATGACCTCGACTTGTATAGTTTAGTGAGATTATCCGTGGTCGTCATAATTCATGAGTGGGTGAATTATAGACACGAAATTGGATTTCGTGATGGATAAACCTAAACTTAGAGAGTCCCACAATATGAAGTTTACTCGTTGAGCACTTTGGCAACGCGTTATGAATAATACAGATTATTCATAATACTTCACCGAATTAAATGAGTTAATTCAGATCGTTTAATCGGTTAAACGATAACACATGCATTAACAAATTTTAGCCAATCGTAATTATTGTGTATTTGTATTTGATACATAATACGATTAGATAAACATTAATTAATCATCAAATGAGATTTTGACACATGCCATAAATATATGTATTTGTTATTTATTGTAAATAAAAAAACATATATAATAATAATTATATTAATTGATAATTTGGATATTTAATTGTTAAATATTTAATGATTAATTAATAAACTTTTTTCATAAATGTTATGAAATTTGTCCAACTATTATTGGTTCACATGGCATGATTTAATTAAGCTTTATTTGTCCAAATATGATTTGATATTATAAAGCTTAATATAATTTAATTTGATTAAATTTTCTAAAGGACATAAATTCCCTCCAAAGTCAGCTAAGTTCATTTAAAAAGAAAAAATATTTTCTTCTTCATTTTGATCCACCCATGGCCGACCAAATACCATAAGAAAAACTCCCAATCTTGGTTTGAAGAAACCATGAAACAATAAAGGAAAATCAAGAAAAAAGGCTAACGGTTTAGGAGATTTAAGGTAATTCTTCAAATTCCTAAGCTTGAAAATTTAGTTTCTTGTTTTTTGATGATCTAGAAAGGTTCTAGGGTTCCTTTAATTCTGAAAAATTGTGGCTTTTGGTTGTGGTGGATGAATTGGAAGCTTGTGTGCATGTGTGAAGTAGATTTGGATGGATTTAATGTAATTTTTGTCCAATTTGTTCATTTAATGACATGTTTCCATTCTAGAGTGTTATGACCACTATTTTAATGCCTAGGATTGTTCTTGGGTGTTTCAGGTGTGGTAACTTTGGTTTGTGTTGAGATTAATTTGATTAATGTTGAAAAAATGGATTTAAAGTATGAAATTTGGTAATTTCAGTTTCTGGGTCAGATCTGAGTAAACTGGAAATTTTGTAATGAATTTGATGTCATATGAATGTATTGGATGTGTTTTGGGAGTTGGAACAATTGCCGGAAAGTGTTTCGGTGTTGAAATAAGTGAAAACGGTGAAAAACGGCGTTACCGGGTGACGGCTGTCCAAATAGGGAGTTCGTCACTGTTCGGGCAGCCCATGAACTGCCCTAACACTATTGGGGCTGACCTGGGAAGTCCCCATAAGTGTTGGGTGGTCGGTTCGGTCAAAAACGCATTTTGCAGAAAAAATGTTTTTCTTAACAGTTTCGCGACGTTTCCTTTATATTTATGTCGCTATTTGATATCGATTAAATAGGTTTAGGTGAAATATGAATAAATTATTCATATTAGATATTGAATAATTTATTCGGTAATTTGAAAAAGTTTTAAAATTATGATTTCCCCCGAACCGCGCTTCCGTTCTGCGCCTTTCGCCCAAAACCCTAACAAAAACTTCCCAAAATAACTTTGGTGTTGGAAACCTAAATCCATACGCAAAGGGTCGTTCATAAAAACCAATCCGCCTTGGAACTTTGTAATCTATCCTCTCAGTCGATACAACACATCTGAAGCATGAGACTTGTAGAGTCAAGTTGAAGACATGACCTTCATCTAGTCCAGACGATATTGAAGACTCCCCTGGTCCTTTGACCCGTAGTATGGGAATTCTCATGACTTTCATCTGGTTCAGTTGACTGGGAACATTTCCCATGGTTCATGTACAGTCAAGTTGAAGACATGGCCTTCATCCGGTCCAGACGACATTGAAGACTCCCCTGGTTCTTTGACCCGTTGTGTGGGGATTATCCTGACCTTCACCCGGTATAGTCGACTGAAAACATTCCCCATGGCTCATGTAGAGTCAAGTTGAAGACCTGGCCTTCATCTGGTCCTGACGACATTGAAGACTCCCCTGGTCGTTTGACCTGTAGTGTGGGGATTATCCTGATCTTCATCTGGTACAATCAACTGGGAACATTCCACATGACTCATATAAAGTCAAGTTGAAGACCTGGCCTTCATTTAGTCCAGACGACATTGAAGACTCCCCTGGTTCTTTGACCCATAGTGTGGGGATTATCCTGATCTTCATATGGTACAGTCGATTGGGAACATTCCCCATGACTCATGTAGAGTCAAGTTGAAGACATGTCCCTCATCTGGTCCAGACAATATTGAAGACTCCCCTGGTCCTTTGACCCTTAGTGTGGGGATTATCCTAACCTTCATCTGGTGCACTTGACTGAGAACATTCCCCATGGCTCATGTAAAGTCAAGTTGAAGACCTGGCCTGCATCTGGTCCATACGACATTGAAGACGCCAATATACTATAAATCAAATCCCAGACGATACACTCTACAAAATACTCTTCAGGTCAAAGACTCTCCGACTTAGAGAGTTTGGAACAAACTGTACGAGCCAAATTTGGGCCCTAGGGTAAAATCATCTTTTCATTTCGGATATGTAGATAGATAAGGCCCAAGGCAATAGTCCGACCCTAAAGACTTCAAAAGCCCAAGACACGTCTCATGTTTCCATCTCAATCTCTCAACTATAATAACCCATTTTTTTGCTAACAAATACACCTATTCCGCATTGTGATACTCTCCACTAACCAAAAGCTTATAATTATTAGACACGTTTATGAGCCAATCTTTGCTAATTACAGATGCAATGCCAACTTAAAAGGTGATGACACTGATCCTATAAATAGCAATATAATTCAGAGCATTCTCATTCAGATCTTACTTTTGAAATTAGATCTCTCTAAGCTTCATACACTCTAAACATTAACTCACCGCCCTCACGGAAATCAAACGGAGATCAAAGTAATCTAAAGCCTTGCTCTTCCTTATTTTATGCTCTTCCTCATTACTGACTTGAGCGTCGGAGTGCCTACGGCACCCACCACAACGGTGGGCAGTTACCTCCCCGCTTAGTTTACCTTTGTTTTGCAGGATCGCTAGTGCCGCCTCATCAAATTCTTGATTGTGGATCGAAGGCGAAATCCAGTGTCTACATAAGCAAAATGAAGATTTCATTAAAAAAAACTTTACATCATCATCATTATTTAAAATATGAAAAATTACCCTGCCATTTGAGTGTACAAACTTATCTTAAATCAACTTGACTCCTCGTAAAAATATATCGTGCACATGTCAAAGTGTTTAGGCATAGTAACTATTAGGCATCATGTCAAGGTGTTTGGCCAACGATTAGGCTCTCACTACCAATGATGCTAATGGCCCTATTCTTACTGGAACTAAGTCTAAATGTATACCCAACTTGGTACTAGCCCTAATGTCCGTTAGCACGTGCATTTTCTTATCATGATAACTCCTATGAAACATTTAACTTCTTGCAAATGGTAGGAAATTTTATAAATAATGGGTGTATTTATAGGATGTCTCATTAAAGTATATGTTCCTTAATATATGACATTTTAGAAAGACACAAATTGAAGGGATATGTCCCTTAAAGTGAAATGATATAATCATATGAGATGTAAGAGTACATTGAAAAGTTATAATCCTTTAAAGGATTGCATCATTAAGTCTAAAGGTACATCTTCAATAGCAACCTTCAATCTCTATAAATAGGCCCCCTAAAGCTATTCATTTGGTATTCAATTTTGGGGAAAATATTTATATATAGACTTATTAGAAAGTCAAAAAAAAAAAAGGATTAGAGGGAGTTTCCTTCATTTTTCAAGTTCAAGTTCTTGATCAAAAGGAGTAGCCCTTAATCAAAAAGCAACCAAGTATCCTGAGAGAAAATTAGCCAAGTGATCCGTAAGTGCACCGATACGGGGCTAATAAGTTCTTAATGACGAAGATTTTCTCGACTTAGTCTTAAGTTTTCATTTTCTACAACTTCCATATTTTTCCAATTCTCATGCTTATGTTTAATTGATGATTTCTATGGTTTCTATTTAATGACTTCATTTGAATAATGCATGTTATAATATGAATACATGATTAATAACACACTCTGAACCAACAATCTTAAGAACTTATAAGTAACTTACATGTGTTGTTAACTCTAATTTTACACATTTTATTCTTCTTTTCTCTGGAAAATGTATTATGTACATGAAAAATACGTAAGGGCATTCGAACATCCGACGAACGTACAAGGAAAAACCTTGTATTCCATATTTTCATCCGAACGTGGTGACGAACGTCACTCAAATGCAAGTTCTCTAGAAATATTTGTTCGAACGCGTTATCAAACACTACATGGACATGGGCTCTCTGGAAAGGTTCGTTTGAACGCGTTATCAAATGCTACACGAACGTGATCTCTCTGGAAAGTTTCATTCGAACAGTTAAACAAATCTGACACTAACGCAAATCATACCTATAATTTTTTTCAGATTTGGAATAATAACATTTATTTAGACTAATCTATCAGTTTACAAAATATATATTAACTTGATAATTGTCATATATATTACATATTTCGGTTATAAAAAAATATTGGTAATATAGACATAAGTTGAATATATGCATAGAGTAATATTAACTTAGTAAAAAATCATATATATGAAGTTTTTGTAAACTTGGTAATATAGATTTGAGTTAATATTATGGTATTAAATTATCACATGCATACACCTAGTTGATTATACGATAAAGATGAGATTATTTAATCTGGTTTATTATTTATCTGTTGCAAACTTGGTTGAAAGTTAAAAGTGTAGTTGTACACAAGTAAATTCATCCAAGCTTGATTGAATTATATATATATGCATATATTTAAAATTTATTGTATCTCTTGCTAAGATTTAAAGTGTAACATTAAAGATTGAATGCCTAAGATTTTCTATTGAGAAAGTGAATAAGGAAATTCGGTCACCAAGGCGATAAGAGCCTAAGTGGGTGTACATACCAAATTTGGGCCAATAGCAAAATCGTCTTTTCACTTCGAGCCCAATATCATTCCAAACCCAAATGCCTAACAGTATACGACCCATGAGACTTAAACTATTCTCAATTAAAGCCCAATTCCTACAAATAGCCAATTCACGGGCCAAGGTTGAGCCAATTGACTGAACACCTCTCAGGCCCACTCACAAAGGAGAAGCCTACCAAACAACCTATTGACTTACCAACTACCAAACCAAATAAACGTCTATATTATGATTAATGACCTCCACGTGGTTAGCCGTTCAGACACCAAAGGGTTAAGTTTTTAATGTATTAATGAAATCCACATCTAGATAACCTATAAAAGTAGGCACAATTCAGAGTCAGAGAGGTTTTTTCCCCGAAGCATTCTCCCTAGAGCTCCAAAAGCATACCACCCCCAAAACACTAACCCACCACCCTCACGGCAGTCAACGATGGTCAAGGTAACTTCAAACCTCTTATTCTTCCATTATTTATTGCCTGTCATCACCACTGACTTGAGAGTCGGAGTGCCTATGGCATCCACCACTCCGGTGGGTAAAAGCTCTCCGCTCACTCTACTTTTATATTGTAAGATCGCTAGTGCCCCCATTTCATTAAAATTCTTGATTATAGACCGGAGGTGAAAACCGGTGTCTACAGTGGGTATGGATTTAAGTGGTTACACCAGACCCCCTCGTCTTATAGGAATTTTCATTTTTCACCTATCATAAGAAATTTTAGTCACAAATTCAATGACTTGAGTTAGTGGTTTGACCAACAATGCCTACGTCCATTCTTCCAAGTCGCACTTGAAGCTTTCCATTATGCAAAATTGATTACACACTTTACATTATGAGTATTCTGTGGCTCACTCACAAACTAAGAGAATTTATCCCTAAACTCACTCTAAACCTTTTACAACAACACCAAGAGTTTTGTCCCTATATTCACTCTTAAATCTTTACACAAATACATTTTCCTTTTGAGTATTCCCTCTCAACAAGGGATTTCCATAACCACAAGTGTTTAAGATATAAGAAAGATTTATAATACAACTTGGTTATACACCAATGATATTGAAGATTAAATATGTGAGTGTTTAACCCAGGTAATTCCAAGCTCACTAAATGATATGAAGGTGTAGTGTGTGAGCTTTGATTATGAAGAGAGTGTATAATAAAGAAGGTTTAAGAAACTATCGTAGTCTGCAGATTCGGCTCTCATGGTAGGCCAATAGTAACATGTCGAGTGGGCTCGACATGCTAAGCTTCTCCCTCCTGAATGGTTCCCACATTCTCCTCCAAGTAGTTTCGCCAACACGTGTTGTGCTTCTTCATGGGTGAGGCATTGTCCGGAGAAAGATCTTTTCAGTAGTTGTCCATCATAAATGGTGAACCTGGCAGCTTGTCTTTGGATTCCCCTGGCTTCATTTTTGTCTTTTGGAAGTGTTCCATCTTGTAGGTCCCTTACAAGGGGTGTCATCCATGTGTCGACTGGAGTAACTGAGTTGACCTCTTTCGTTTATTCCTTCCAAATAGCTGGCCACTGTAAGTATACTATTGGAATAGATTGAGGTTTGTCCTATTGTATGGTCAAACCAAGAGTGGCCAATGCATCTGCTTAAGAATTTTCATTTCTTGGAACTTGGGTTATTGTGAGTTCTTCAAATGTCGACTAGAGATCTTTCACCTTTTGTAAGTAGGACGCCATTTGTGGCTCTCGTGACTAATACGATCCTTGGAATTGGTTGACGATCAATTGAGAATCAAATTTTACTTCTATATTTTTGGCTCCAAGTTCTTTGGCCAATGTTAGACCAACTATTAATGCCTCATACTCTGCCTCATTGTTGGTGACTTTGAAACCACACTTAACTGCTTGTTGTAGTATGTCACCTTCAGGAGTAATGATTACCATCCCCAAACCGCAACTGCCCTTATTACTGGATCTATCTACTGCAAGCTTCCAATGAATAGTCGAATGGATACAATGGACTTCTGATTCAGCTACCACTTGTAGGTTGGGACTAAAGTCGGCTATAAAATCTAAGGCCCGAGACTTGATAGAAGTTCGGGGTTTGTAAGTGATATCGTGTTCTCCAAGCTCCATAGCCCATTTTGTCAGTCTCCCAGACAATTTCGGTTTATAGAGAATGTTTCTCAGAGGATATGAAGTATAAACTGTGATTGGGTGCCCTTGAAAATAAGGGCGTAGTTTCCGAGTAGCCATTATTAAAGCCAATACTAATTTCTCTATTTGGGTGTAGCGTGACTCTGCATCCAGTAACATTTTACTCACATAGTAGATTAGGATTTATGTCTCATCCTCTTCATTGATCAAGACTGCGTCGACTGCTTGTTCAGAAACTCCCAAGTAGAGAAAAATTCTTTCATTGTCGAGTGGTTTCGAAAACAAAGGTGGAGAAGTCAGGTATCGTTTGAGTTCTTTCAAAGCTTCCTCGCAGGCTGGGGTCCATTCGAAGTTCTTTGATTTCTTAAGGGCTGAGAAAAATAAAAAAATTTTATCTGTAGACTTGGAGATGAACCTATTTAGAGCAGCAATCCTCACTGCCAGTCGAATGACATCTTTCGGGCTAGTGGGAGAATGGATATCAATGATGGACTTGATTTGGTCCGGATTTTCTTATATTCCCCGTCGAGTGACCATGTAGCCTAAGAATTTTCCTGAAGTGATACCGAAAATGCATTTTGTAGGTTTCAACTCCATCTCGTACTTTTTCATTATGTTAAAGGCTTCTTCCAGTTGACCTAGATTTTGCTCAGATTTTGAAGACTTCACCATCATGTCGTCTATGTATACCTCCATGGTTTTTCCAATTTGTTGGGAGAACATCTTGTTGACTAGACGTTGATAGGTGGCGCCAGTATTCTTGAGGCCAAATGACATCACCTTATAACAATAAATACCTCTGTTGGTGACAAATGCAGTCTTCTCTTGGTCATCCGGATGCATGAGAATTTGGTTGTAGCCCGAATATGCATCCATGAAGCTTAATAGCTCGTGCCCAGCTGTAGCATCAACTATTGAATCAATGTGAGGCAATGGGAATGAATCTTTTAGACAAGCTTTGTTCAAATCTGTGAAGTCGATGCAAACTCGCCACTTCTCATTTTTCTTTCGAACTACCACCACGTTGGTAAGCCAATCCGGGAATTGAACTTTCTTGATAGCTCAATTATGTAATAATTTTTGAACTTCTTCATCAAAGATTTGATTTCTCTCTGGAGCAAACTTTCTTCTTTTGTCTGATAGGAGGGTAGTCCGGGTACACATGAAGTTCATGGGTAATTAACTTAGGATTGATCTCGGTCATGTCTCTGTGAGACTATGCGAAGCGGTCATGTCGCTCCTTCAAGAAATCAATTAAGTCGGCTCAAAGTTTGGGATCTGGATTAGCTCCAATATGAGCCTTATGATCTGTATGTTGTGGGTGAATTTGGACCTCGTCAAGCTCCTCTAAGCACGGTAGTGTCGACTCTATAGCACGAGATCCCTTCTGTAATTGCTATGCAGATTGAGATTTTGCTTTTAAGGTCGTCAGATAGCAACTTCTGGACGCGGATCTGTCCTATTTTATCTCATGGATCCCCTAATTTGTGAGGAACTTTAGTATTTAATGGTAGGTGGATGAGACTGCCCTCATCTTATGAATAAAGGTTGTAAGCTGATGGACAATATAAGACAAAAAATGTGGTCATCTTATTGATTCCTCATGCGTAGACTAGGAGAGACACTTCCCCCATAGTGAATTTTTGTTCACCACTGCATCCAATCAGAACCGTCGACCATTTGTTTATATTCTCTATTGTTGGTTATTATCTAGGTCCCAAGATCAAAAAGACATGAAAACAATGTGTGAACACATCAACGGAGGTAGCAGAATACTCACATCGATCGGTTGAGTTGATTTGGAGACGAATGAAGCCACTTTGCTCACTGTTTTGGTGGCGCCACTGCAGCAGTCCACTGCTCTCACAAATCAGATTTTGAGATGACAAACGGAGCTCCAAGCTTCATCGAACGGATCCCGGCTCATGGGTGAACCTCCCTACCACCTTCGCAAGTCTCGTAGTGTGCTATCACTTGCGGTTTTTGCCACAAAAACCCAACTCTTGGCTTCCCTTTGCTCACGTTTTTCTTGATGAAAAACCAGTAAGTTTTGCCCCATTTTTGGGCGTGAAAGTGAAGGAGAGAATGAGAGAGAAAATGTGTTGTTAACTTAATAAAATGTAAAGCAAAAATTGATTATATATATTTTCCAAAAATAGATAATCAATTTTCATTTAACTTTATCAAATAAATCAAATGAATATTGGAGACAAATCCATAAAGTTTTCCCTCCAAAATGCTTTTACACTTTATGTCAAGTCCATCACCATTCACATCAAGTCACTTTAATAAAGTGACATGTTGTCAAGTCACATCACTCAAAGTGACAAATGATTTGACGCTTGATGCGACTAATGATTTGACGCTTGATGCGACTTGCGATGCCGCACTCGAATTCGAAATACGAATGCGCTCGCAATCACACTCGGGCTCGGGTTCGTTAATTCCAAATTAACGATTTTTCCGTCGCGTCGTAATTAAATGATTACGCCTAGCGAATTCACTATTCACGTCGCTAACGAATTAATTCTAAATTAATTCGTTCGCCCGAATTAAAATCTAATTTTAATTCCGCGTCGAAATCTAATTTCATTTAATATATCGAATATATTAATTTACCGATTAATTCCAAATTAATCTTTATCTCTCTCTAGACGATATTTTATCCTAAATAAAATATCTCTGTAATTAATCCTAGATTAATTTTCTCTTTCTTCTATATAATCCCAGATTATTTAAGAGTGCGAGTTATGCGTCATCGGTGGATTATCGGGAAGCGACCCATGAGATCCCCAGATAAGTTGGCAGTAAATACGGTCGTTGGTGTATCCGAATCACGTACGTACCAAGTACTACGTTCTACCGATTTACGAGACAAGGTCGACTCCTAGCAAAACACCAAGTCTACCCAATTCTCCGGACATATCGGATAGTCACGTGCTAGGGCTGGGGCTGGATAAGTGTCTGCCCCGTCCGAAACACATATCGGATGTCTGGTAACATAGTCTCTATAATCGGATATTCATGACCTGGTCACAATATCCCGATTGGATGCGCATCACTCAAGAGCACTAGTACCGTATCCTGCGTGACATCATCTCCACTATGACTGAAGTGATACTTCCGTCTTGACATCACACCCAATACACTACGACTCTCTGATAAACCCAGAAGTGGTGTACGCAGAACCGGTTAAAGCCCTGTACCACCAAGACCAAAGTCTATCGATTATCGTAAGTATTAGCGATGTAAGTCTCAGGTTAAGACTATACACACCTACCTTGATTTCGGCCTCCCATAGACACATAGTCATAATACCAATGGGATTCCGAGGGGTCTATCCAGAGCGAAGCTGTTTCCCGTACCATCGGTGAAACACGACCTCCTATCGCACTTGCATAAGTATCCGATACTTATATATATGAGAACTATGCCGTTGTGCCCTCACAACGCACACAAGTGCAATACTAGCCTATTCTGCATTATCGATGTCCAGTCTCGATAATACTCCGGCTAGGGATATTTAATGATTAAACCTTCGGGGACTGATACTGTCTCATATCATTCTCAATCCAGGAACTAATCATAGGGACCTCTCTTCATTTATATATCTATGGTGATCTAATCACAAATGATGAGAGTGCAATTTCCTTGTCACATAGTTAATTTGCTACAACAACACAATGATCTGTGCAAATAGTGACGCTATGGGTCATATTATCCAACAATCTCCCACTTGGCACATAGCCAGTCACTCGAGTGTCTAACACCCGAACTATGTACGGTTCGCTCAAATTGCTAAGAAAGGATTTTCGTCAGCGGGTTTGCATGATTATCGTCTGACGCGATTTACACGATCATCACATCGCCACGATGTATGATCCGAACGAATCAGATGAATATAGAAGTATATATCTGGATCGTCGATGAGACCTTTAATTCCTTAGCCTGTGCTGACGCCTAGCTCAGCCGCTAACAGAACTATTTCTAATCTAATTAGATTTATTTTCGACCCAAATGGCTTCTATTGCTGCCTCAGCTGCAGCAATAATCCGCATTTGTTGTTTATTCGGCAACAGTTATCTTGCTAGGAAGATTTCCAGCTCACTGTCCCAGTGTTCAAACTTTTATAGTACCGTAGTATTTAATCGTTTGGAAACTTGCAGCAGTGATCCCAGTCACTTCAAGTTCTCCTTCTCCATAGTTTAAGATAACATCTTTAGTTCTCTGAGATACTAACAGATGTTCTTAACTTCAATCCAGTGACTATCACTTGGATTGAACCGATTGTGACTCCATATGCTCGAAGCGTATGAGACACCAAATCAAGTACATTTTAAATGTACAATTTCCAGAGAGTGTTAACCAACTCCAAATCTATCCCAGTAGATCTTTATTCCTCGAATAAAGGTTGTTACTCCCAAGAATTCTACAGAGAATTTCTATGAAAGAATATCTATGAAAGCCAAGCTTTCACCAATTGCTTTATTGGGAATTTCACTGTCAGTGCGCTCCCACTAACCTCCTTATATACACAAGAATCATTTCGTTTTGAATTAAATCATAAACCATTATGATTACATCAAAACGTCAGTTCCAAGAACCTTATGCTTGCTTCAATCCAAACATGGATCGAATAACCCGCAAACCTTGTTTGTCGGTTATACAAAATCGTCAGGATGTTGTAAGAATCCTCCAAGAGGTTTCCTTTTCAGGAAAGTGATTTTGATCTACAACTGACACATTTCATAAATGAAATATGCAGTTATCAACAAGTATCTTCAAAATGGATTTGCATGGCAACAGGTAAAAGGTTGAACCATTATTAACACAATGTTGATAACGATACCTTTCAGTCACAAGCCTAGCTTTGTACGTTGGTATGTTGCCATCTATATATGTCTTCCTTGAAGAAGTTTACGGTACCAATAGGCACAATGCCTTGTGGTACAACAACTAGTATCCAAACATAGTTGTTATACATGGAATCCATTTCGGACTCATGGCACTTTGCCATAATAGGGAGTCGATACCTCGTATCACTTCCTCAAAACATAGTCGGTGGATATACCTTCATAAGATTGACATCTTTATGAGGTTAGATCAGAAACCCATACCCTAGGTTGTTTTCTGACTCTATCTGATCTACTAGTTTCTTGTGTATTTGAAGATTAATGGTATAGATTCATCCTAGATGAACTATTTGTGTTCCATTAAGGACTTCGTGCCTTGAACAGTATTACTCCGATTTTCATCGAGTATCACTATCCTCCTACTGACCACTGCATATCGGTATTCCTCTCAGGAAAAACCGCATGGTGAGCAACAATCACACTATTCTCATGTGGGATTTATAAGTACTATACTTAAGGTTTCCCTTAGGATAACCTATATTGGCACTTATCCAATTTGGGTCTTTTAGTTTGGTATCATCCAAACGTTATGCCTGGCATACCCAAATTATCAGGAATGAGAAACCTCGTTTCTTCCCCGTTCATATCCGACATGACATCTGTCAAACAGATTTATATGGAACCTTATTCTAAATAAGTTTTGCACTGTTAATACATATCCTATTGAAGGAAACAGTAGCTCAGAGCGACTCGTGATAAACCTTATCATGTCCAACAAAATTCGGTTTTTAGTTCGGACACACCGTCTAACTGACGTGTCTCGGGAGGAGTCCTCATTTGAAAGAATACCGTACTCTTTCATGTACGTATGAAACTTACTGCTTAAGTATTTTCCATTACGGTCTTACCGTGGCGGAATAATACTATAGCCGATCTGTTTAATTACTTCGTGTCGAAACTTTAAAGTTTCCGATTTGTGTTCTTCAAAAGAAACACATAACCATAACGTGATGCCACATCCGTTAAGGTCACGAAATATTCATGTTCACATCTAGCCTAGCTAGATATGGGCCCACTTACTTCACCATGAATAGGGCTAACAGATCGGTGGCCCTTTTACTATTACCAAGTAAATAGTATTTTAGGTACTTTACCTAATAAACTAGATTCGCAGACCTTATTTGAATAGTCAAATCAGTCCTAGTACCCACTCTTCAAAAGTGTGGATATACGAGTCTCGTTTAATTGTGTCCTAGACAACAATGCCACAAATAAGTCTCTATTGATCAAATCAATTTGAGCTATTTATTTGTCATTTTTATATGTTTGAGATTTTATTATATTCAAAATATAAATTCTGTTATTCACATCTAATGTGTTTATCTCAGTATCATCTTTATATAATAAAACACTTTAGTGTTCTAGAATATAAAGGTTTATCCGCAACGGATTAAACACTGATATAGAGATAATGTCTCTAGTCAAACTAGTTACATTATAACAGTTCCTAATTTAAGTACATACCCAAAGGGTAGTTCCTAAACTTAGGTATCTACGGTCGAAACAGCGACTTTCGTCCCGTTTCCGATTTGCAGAGAAATCTCGGCTTGAAGTCAGTATCCAGATCATAGCGGATTCTGAACATCAATACATATATTTTATGTACCACACTAAGTATTTAAAATCCAATTTCAATACTAGTAGTGAACATAACTTTGACAAATATTTTAAAGTCAGAGCCTCGCCATTCTTTAATTCCTTCGTGTCTGTCATATCCAAATGTTAGTCACTTTGGGATATGTCAATTATCTTTTCAATATTTCACAAACCTTTGGCCAAGCCTTGGGTTTTAGAATATCGAAATGATGTGCACCTTGTGCAACATGCCCAATTGCAAACTTTGACTTTATCTCCACTAGAACAGTCAAATCAATTCTCTAAGAATTATAAATTGAAATTTTAATACCTTTTAAATCTAAAGATAGATTTATTGTCAAGTATATTAAATTAAGCACTAAAGTCATCATCACATAAATCTTCCAAAGATTTTATGCTCTACTATTTGCTTAATTATGGGTTTAGATATAACAAGTTATTTTATCCAATAAAGTAACCTATTATTAATTCCCAATGAAAATTAAATCATTTAAAACATTTAATCCAAGGATTATATATTTTAAATATTCAACTTTTCAATTCTTTCTTGATTTCAATAGTTCAACTATTTAATCAATTTAATAAGGTATTATTCATTATAATGATTACAATAATCCAATTATTTAATCGACTATAATTTTAATTCAATTATATTGATTACTGTAATCCAATTATAAAATCAACTATATATCGAATGAGTTTGTATATAGTCCAACTATATATATATTTAAAACAACATAAAATATTAGTCCAACTAATACTTTTGATTAATATGACGAGTAAAATATAGATGAGCGCGTTTAGCGAGTATTCGAACGAATGTTGCAAATTCAATACTTGCCTCCCACTATTTTTCGGCGAGCCTCTAACCCTCTGTCGAGTACTCGGGAAACCGTGTTTCCTAGTGGGTTAGGATCCCGTTAAATATCACACAATCTTGACTTTGGCCAACAAATTGTATGATAATTAACTAGGTAGATCTCGAAGATCAATTGGATCCCATCCAAGTCCCAAACATATATCTAATATATGCCTATATATCGAATATATACCCTAACCTTTTTCCTCTGAATCAACTAGGCCTTGGCTTTGGCACAAAAAACCTAGTGATCCAATTGGTCTTGACTTTGGCCAACAAACCAAAACTTGGACACGACACCGATATGGAACAAAGCCTCGTGATTAAAACACATCTTTGACAGACAAGGGCTTGACTTTGGCCAACAACCCCTGCCAATCTCGGATCTTGAGCAAGAATCACTCAATGGAAGGAAAATAAACGCTTGATATTTAACGAGGGTTTTTCGCGTGCAAATTGGCTACCAATTTAATTATCTTTGTTAAGGTCTCATCATCATACACCCTTAAACATGCATTCTAAATACATAATAAAGCGAGTATGAAAATAAATAATAATGATATGCGGATGGATACTTTACACATTGATCCTAGATCAAATCTCTCCCTTTCTCACTCAAGCTAGCACTTGTATTACTTCTACCCGTTACACTACACTTCTAAAGAAACCTCATTTACATGGAGGGGAATAGGTGAGAAGAGAATACAAAGAGAATGAAGGTGATAAGGCTGGACACGCAGGTCCAATTTAATAAATCGAATTTATTACAACAATTTCTAAAATTGCCCCACCCAACTAATATCCATCCGATATACATTATTCATTCATCAACCACGTATTCACACAAAAGCATGCTATCAATCAATCTAATCAAATTAATTAATCTGATAATTAAGTGATCATCCAATGTTCAAACAACGATTTGATTTTGTTCGAGTCAAACTCGTTTTTGCGAATAAGTACTTAAAGTACGAATTCATGAATTAAATCAAACTACATCATTAAATCTAATTTAACATGTATTTAATACTAATTCACTATTCAATTCCAAATTAAACATTACACTTTATTAATAAACCTTTTACGATTTAAATTCCAAATTTAATCGTAACGCGTCTCAAAGACCGATGAACGTCCAACGTCAATTCAATTAAGGTCCAGTGGGCTTTTAATTGATTTCTTAAGGCGTGGACTTTTGGTCAACTCGGGTCAAACCGATAACCAAAGTCCAATCCGGGATTTACCCCATAAGCCCATAAATCAATCTTGGCCCATTAGGCCCAATTAAACTTTAAAGGTTCTTTAAGTCGCATTTGGGCTTAACAGAAGTGGTTTTGGGCCCAATTGGATCCAATCCATTTGGCCTAAACCCAACTTGATAAAATCAAGCCCAATAAGCCCAATTACAACATTAAAGTCCAATTTCCAAAATTAGGCCCAATTAATTAAATATACAAAATCCAATTTCATATTCAATTAAACTAAAGTGTATTACATGATTAATCAACTAAATCAATATTTCTAAAACACCATATTAGTCCAATTAATCATGCTCATTATCATTATCATATGTCCAACACATAATTGAAAAAATCAAACCCATTACATGCTTTAATGCTCTCGGCCAAAGGATGGATTTTGTGTCCGATTTGGTTTCAATCCAATCAAACCCACAATCGACATTAAATCAACATCCTAAATGATTTCATACACATCCAATGTCATAAAATCAAAAATACCAAGACATTAGGGCATAGTTACATTCGGCCAACATAAGATTTTGGGGTTTTTTGTCCAATTCAAAGTACAATCCAATTGACCTCAAATTAACATCAAACATTATGATTCCAATTCATCTAATGAATCAAAAAACAAAAATTTCCAAGAACCCAAAATAGCTAATACATTCGGCCAAGGTAATCAATTTGGGGAAAATAATTCCAAATCATTTTTCAACAAATTGGTCCAACCAAAATGAAATTAAACATGTTATAAGCATACTTAAACAATCAATTTATTCAAATCATGCTCAACAAACATTTACCCAAATTTTAAGCCCTACAATTTCATGCTTGAACCTATAGCTCTTGATGCCATTGTTGGTTATTATCTAGGTCCCAAGATCAAACAAGACATGAAAACAATGTGTGAACACATCAACGGAGGTAGCGGAATACTCACATCGATCGGTTGAGTCGATTTGGAGACGAATGAAGCCACTTTGCTCACTGTTTTGGTGGCGCCACTGCAGCAGTCCACTGCTCTCACAAATCAGATTTTGAGATGACAAACGGAGCTCCAAGCTTCGTCGAACGGATCCCGGCTCATGGGTGAACCTCCCTACCACCTTCGCAAGTCTCGTAGTGTGCTAGCAATTGCGGTTTTTGCCACAAAAACCCAACTCTTGGCTTCCCTTTGCTCACGTTTTTCTTGATGAAAAACCAGTAAGTTTTGCCCCATTTTTGGGCATGAAAGTGAAGGAGAGAATGAGAGAGAAAATGTGTTGTTAACTTAATAAAATGTAAAGCAAAAATTGATTATATATATTTTCCAAAAATAGATAATCAATTTTCATTTAACTTTATCAAATAAATCAAATGAATATTGGAGCCAAATTCATAAAGTTTTCCCTCCAAAATGCTTTTACACTTTATGTCAAGTCCATCACCATTCACATCAAGTCACTTTAATAAAGTGACATGTTGTCAAGTCACATCACTCAAAGTGACAAGTGATTTGACGCTTGATGCGACTAATGATTTGACGTTTGATGCGACTTGCGATGCCGCACTCGAATTCGAAATACGAATGCGCTCGCAATCACACTCGGGCTCGGGTTCGTTAATTCCAAATTAACGATTTTTCCGTCGCGTCGTAATTAAATGATTACGCCTAGCGAATTCACTATTCACGTCGCTAACGAATTAATTCTAAATTAATTCGTTCGCCCGAATTAAAATCTAATTTTAATTCCGCGTCGAAATCTAATTTCATTTAATATATCGAATATATTAATTTACCGATTAATTCCAAATTAATCTTTATCTCTCTCTAGATGATATTTTATCCTAGATAAAATATCTCTGTAATTAATCCTAGATTAATTTTCTCTTTCTTCTATATAATCCCAGATTATTTAAGAGTGCGAGTTATGCGTCATCGGTGGATTATCGGGAAGCGACCCATGAGATCCCCGGATAAGTTGGCAGTAAATACGGTCGTCGGTGTATCCGAATCACGTACGTACCAAGTACTACGTTCTACCGATTTACGAGACAAGGTCGACTCCTAGCAAAACACCAAGTCTACCCAATTCTCCGGACATATCCATTTAAGAATATTAAGATCTGTATCAAGCGTAGTATACCATTGTATTGTGTATATCGGCCTAGTATCGGATAGTCACGTGTTAGGGCTGGGGCTGGATAAGTGTCTGCCCCGTCCGAAACACATATCGGATGTCTGGTAACATAGTCTCTATAATCGGATATTCATGACCTGGTCACAATATCCCGATTGGATGCGCATCACTCAAGAGCACTAGTATCGTATCCTGCGTGACATCATCTCCACTATGACTGAAGTGATACTTCCGTCTTGACATCACACCCAATACACTACGACTCTCTGATAAACCCAGAAGTGGTGTACGCAGAACCGGTTAAAGCCCTGTACCACCAAGACCAAAGTCTATCGATTATCGTAAGTATTAGCGATGTAAGTCTCAGGTTAAGACTATACACACCTACCTTGATTTCGGCCTCCCATAGACACATAGTCATAATACCAATGGGATTCCGAGGGGTCTATCCAGAGCGAAGCTGTTTCCCGTACCATCGGTGAAACACGACCTCCTATCGCACTTGCATAAGTATCCGATACTTATATATATGAGAACTATGCCGTTGTGCCCTCACAACGCACACAAGTGCAATACTAGCCTATTCTGTATTATCGATGTCCAGTCTCGATAATACTCCGGCTAGGGATATTTAATGATTAAACCTTCGGGGATACTACTGTCTCATATCATTCTCAATCCAGGAACTAATCATAGGGACCTCTCTTCATTTATATATCTATGGTGATCTAATCACAAATGATGAGAGTGCAATTTCCTTGTCACATAGTTAATTTGCTACAACAACACAATGATCTATGCAAATAGTGACGCTATGGGTCATATTATCCAACATCTATCTCGGCTCCCATGTCCGCAATGTCAGTGACAAAGATGATGTTGGCTGAGGACCCCATGTCATCTAACACTCATTTAATCATGAAATTCGTCATTTGTAAGGAAATCACCAAAGCATCATGGTGTGGATTCATCTGACCGAAAATGTCATCGTCTGGAAATTCTATTGTTAGGTTGGTGAACATCCCTTCAACTGACACTGTTGTGTGAGGAATGCCCATTGCAACAGCTCTTAAATGTCACTTGGCAGCTAAATATGAGACACCACTGACTTCTGATCCTCCTGAAATGAAGTTTATCATATTGTTAATTGGCGATGGTGGAGGTGGGCCATCTCTTTGTCCATCTCTCTCATCTCTTCGGGCCAATATTGCTTTCCCTTTTTTCGTGAGTAAATCTTTCAAAAATCTGTGGTTCAGTAATTCCAGGACTTCCAATCTCAACGCCACACAATCAGCTAACGTATGGCCGTAGTCTCGATAGAACTCACACCACTTACTGATGTCTTTCTTTACGGGACCTTCCTAGAGCGTGAGGGCCACCTTACCTCATTCCCCATCTTTCTATGGACTGAAACTAATTCTCCTGGGAAAATAGTGAAATTGTAGTCCGGGAGCCTTGGTCTGTTTCGAGATGTCCTTTCTTGGGCTTTGTAAGGCAAAAGTCGACAGTTGAAATCTTTGTGAAGAGGGCGATGCTCCCTCATTTGATGAATCCTCTTATCTGATGATTGAAGAGCTTTGCTTGTGAATACTTTGTGTGATTTGTATATCTTTTCATTCTATAGGCTGGAATAACTTTCATTCTTCTTGTTCTTTTTGTCTTCTTCCTATCTGATTTCAATTTAGGCTCGAGCCAAGGCTTGATCCATCGAGTAGCATCGAAATTTAGTTAGCTTTTTATAGAGTCCACTTTCTAAAAGTAATCCATTTCTGAATGCTTCCACTTCAGTAGACTGATGGAGATCTGAGATAGTTATCCTCTCTTTATTGAAGCGAGTCACATAGCTTCGCAATGACTCCTCTTTCAATTGCTGGATGGCATTGAGGTCATCGGTGGTCTTCTCTAGCCTACATGAACTTGCGAAATTCTCCATAAATTTGTCTACTAGCTATTGGTAAGACTCAATGGATCTATATGGAAGATTGATTAACCAGGTGAGGGCAGGGCCCGCTAAAGTTTCTTCGAATCCTCTGCACATTCCAGCCTCCCATTGGTGTGGAGCCAAGCCATTCGACATCATTTTGTATTTATAGTGGACAACATGGTCATCTGGGTCCGTTGATCCATCATACAATTTCATATCCGGCGAACTGAAATTCCTCGGCAGCTCGATGGATGTGATAGTCTCCAAAATTGAAGTATCAGAAATTATTCCATCTCGGCTATTTCTTATTGGTATCCTTACACCAGGTAGACTGGACAAAATTGTTTCTTTATTTCTTTTCGTATATTGGACGCGACTTGCTGTCCCTGGTCGACTGGAGAAATTGGTAGACTCCTTGGGCAATTTTGGGATTGATGGTTTATTGGTGGATCATCACTAGCCACATTATTGAATGCCCCCAAGAGGTTGGCTGGGATCACAGGATTGCTAGGCTGATCTGGAGTGTCATGATGTTGAGAGGTTGAAGAGATTTTCTCCAACTGTTTTTGAAGGTTTGTGTTGGAGTTTCGCATGGTCAGGTTCTCTTCCTCTAAAGTTCATAAACGTTCTTGGAGCATGGATAATTATGCTGCCACAAGGTCTGGTGTCTGCTCACTACTTGAAGCCATGTGAGGTTGTGTTTCAAGAACTGTAGACTGAGAGATCTTTACTTGTAATAAATCGTTAAGGCCCCACGGTGGGCGCCAAATTGTAGACACTGGATTTCACCTTCGGTCCATAATTGAAAATTTGATTAGGGGGCACTAGTGATCCTGTAAAATAAATGTAAAATAAGCGATGAGGTTATTGCCCACCGGTATGGTGGGTGCCGTAGGCACTCTGACGCTCAAGTCAGTAATGAGAAAGAGCAGAAAATAAGGAAGAGCAAGGCTTGAGGTTACCTTGATCTCCATTTGATTTCCGTGAGGGCGGTGAGTTAATGTTTAGAGTGTATGAAGCTTAGAGAGCTCCAGTTTCAAAAGTAAGACCTGAATGAGAATGCTCTGAATTATGTTGCTATTTATAGGATCAGTGTCGTCACCTTTTAAGTTGGCATTGCAGCTGTAGCAAAGATGGGCCCATAACGTGTCTAATAATTATGAGCTTTTGGTGAGTGGAGAGTATCACCATGTGGAGTAAGTGTATTTGTTAGCAAAAAAATGGGTTACAGTAGTTGAGAGATTGAAATGGAAATATGAGACGTGTCTTGGGATTTTGAAGTCTTTAGGGCCGGACTGTTGTCTTGGGCCTTATCTATCCATAGATCCGAAGTGAAAATATGATTTTACCCCTGGGCCCAAATTTGGCCCGTACAGTTTACTAATTTTGTTTTTGGAAACATTGCAAATCCCGATGTCAAATCACCCAATCTGGGTTTAAGCGGAGCAGGTAAAACCTCTGTCTGTCTCAGACTCTTATAAAAAATACACCATCTCGATTCGAACTCAGAACCTGATAATCAAATCTTAAGTCGTTTACCATCAAGCCACAACCCTCCTAGACGGCTTACCAATTTATGTTTAGTAGTCATACTAAAACTGTGGGACAACCTAAATTATTATATTAATATTATGATAGCTTAAAATTTTCAAGCAGGGTGGATTTTCCTATTTGCCTCTAGGCCCAATTTCGGGACATGACATCAACAAAATAAATAATAGAATATAAAAAATACAAAAATAAAAATGAAAGTACCTTCCACTGCCGCTTATCTTTTGTGGGAGAAAACACGACTGGATTTAGTCGAAGGTAATTGAAATCGAATTGATTAATTTTAAATTACCCGGAAAATCAAATTAATCCCAGACGTTTCAAAAATACTCACCTCGACCCATGGGCTTTGGCCTAATAAGCTATAATGGGATTGAAAAATATATGTCATACATTAGATATAAAGAGTGAGACATTATTTTTCTCTCAAACAGTGCATCAGGCAAACTAAGACTATCAACTTATTAATTAAACATTATCTATTTCTCTTCTTTTTTTCTTTTTTTAGTCAGATGAAATTAAAATATATTAGTAATAATAAATATATTAATATTTTATATTAGATATGTAGGAGGAATGAGCCTTGTTAGAGACGCATAGATCCTATAACTGATGAATAAAGTAAGAAGAATTTTGATGCGTGTTACTTTTGATGCATATTATAATTTTGAGGAATGGTGAGCAATACTCCAATTTGAAATTTTGGAATGAAAGTGTCATTCCCAACACCCTAATGAGAATGAGATTCATCACAGTCACATCCGTGTAGGAAACGACTTTCCTCTGCGCGGTGGAAGTTGCTTGTGGTGGGCACCGCGAAGGTATGGATCTTTAAAATTTTATTTGCCTTCTCCCTTTGTTGTAGTAGACGAATTCAATCATTTGATGTCCAACGCTTGGATCAACCACTCGATCTTCCAAACTATGACTCGAAACCGACAAACCGAAGTGTGGGCTTCACTCACAAAGATCAAACTCTAAACAATTTAGAGAATTAGGATGTCACAATGGTATTTGGCTTTTGGAATTTCAAAACACTCTCACAACACTTGTGAATGTTTGAACTCTCTCTATTTTCTCTCCATTCCGCTTGTGTGAATGAATGTAAAAATATTAACCTTAGAAGTGAGAGAAATGGTAGAGATTATATTCTCTTACACAAGCCAACTAACCTTGTCATTAAGCAACTAATGCTTTCTTACAATGGCCAACACAAAAATGTGAATGCCATACCAAAGCATAAGAAAAGATATGTTAAAGACAAGGACTTTGTCATTAAGCATCCAATGCTTTCTTTTAATGGCAAACACGTAAATGTGGAGGCCATACCAAAACATAAAAATGGATTAGCTAATGACAAAAATATTAGGTGTATACAAGCCACATAATAGACATAATAAATTGGAGAGCATGGCAAGCCATATGGCTTTGTCTCCAAGGTAAATAAAAATCACCATCTCAATAATGATTAAATTACCTTAAATTATGTTGTAGTAATTATCTCATAATTATTACTAAGTTGATTATCTCATAATCAAGACTTGATTATCGCATAATCAAGACTTGATTATCGCATAATCAAAGCATTCTAGAATACATTAAGTTAAACTAATTTAACATAGTTTTCATTTGTGACAATAAATATTATTAGACAATCTAATTATATTAGGTTTGCTACAATTAATCGAGCTAGCACGGGGACCAAATGGACCTACGGTTCCGAGCTCCAATAATTCTGAAATATTAATTAAACTCTTTAATCAAATATTATGAATTATTAACTCCGTGTTATTCCACTAAGAACTCGAAGTTGAACTCCCGTTACCGTAGATGGATAAAATAAACCGAACAACTTCGGTGTCCATCGATATAGTATTACATATGGATATATCCCTTCACGAATATCTCATAAATAGAGCCAGGTCAAAAGTCCGTTAAATCCCTCTAAATATTTTATCTTTAAAGCATAATTGATTCTATAATGAACAATTAATTCAAAACAATTATGAATATACAACTTTCTATTCGTAATAGAAAAGTTGAGCGCTCAAATTGTTCAAGTCCTGAATCAACTCTTAAAAAGATATTCTTCTACTTCTCGTAAGAATGAGTGAATTCCATATCTATGTAAAACGTTCTCAATTACACACCAAACAATATCCCCAAAATACGTAGTTATTGGCCGGGAATGCAACACCAACTTCACTATAGTAAATCAAATGACATAGCCTGTCATGCAAAAGTTCGTAGTACAAATTGGATTTGTTAACTTAAAGGTTATTATTATTAATTAATTAGATTAATTGAACAAATGACCAAAATACCATTCCTTAAACCCCAAAGTCGGTTTGGCCTTGATTTTTTAAGTTGAAACTTTTATTTTCTCCATTCATTAGAAGCCATGGTCGAACCTATCTCCATTAAAAGTTCCCAAAATTTTCTTGAAGATACAAGGAAGAAAGTGAAGAAATTCAAGAAAAAGTTTAAGGAAATTACAAGATTTGGAGGTAATATTCGATAATCTTAAACTTAGAAAGCTTGTTTCTTGTTCTTGAATATCTAGAATAGTTCTAGGGTCTCTTTCTTTCTTAGATTTTGGGGCTTTTTGATTTGAAGGATGGATTTGGAGGCTAGATGTATGTGTGAAGTTTGATTGGATGATATTAGTGTATTATTGATTCAATTTTATCATTTGATGACTTGTTTCAATTTTAAAGTGTTATGACCACTCTTGTAACTCCTAGAATTATTCTTGAGTTCTTCATATGTGGTGGCTTTGGTTGGTGTTAGTATTAATATGATTAATATTGAGAAAATTAGATTTATAGCATGACCAAATGATATTTTTTGTTACAAAATTAGATCTAGATTTTATGTTATTTTGGTGATGACAATTATGTGGTATAAATGTATTGTATGTATTTTGGACATTGGAACATTTGCCAAAAATTATTTCGGAGTTGAAATATGCGAAAACAGCAAAAAATGGCATTACCGGGTGAGTTTCGTGCTTAGCATGTGTCTGCTGTCCAAACAGTGAATTGGTCACTGTTTGGGAAGCCCATGAAATTCCCAAGCACTACTGGATCTGACCTGGGCAACCCCCATGTTTGTAGGTTGGTCGGTTCAGACAAAAACACCTTTTATGCCATTTTGCAGAAAAACATTTTTGTAAAAGTTTCGCGATGTTTCTAACCTATTTATGTCATTATATGATATCAAATAAATATGTTTTGGTGAAATATGAATGAATTATTCATATTGGATATTGAATAATTTATTTGGTAATTTTAAAAAGTTTTAAAGTTTCACCTAAACCGCTAGCTTCCGCTGCGTCCGTGCCAAAAACCCCAACAAAAATGGTATCAGAGCAGGTCTGATCCTTCATCCATCACATTTTTCATGCTTGATATATGATATATAATCCAATTTTGATATTTCCACATGCATGTAATTTAAATGTTTCTTAACTTTTCGGTTATACGTTAGCGGAAAACATAACAGAGATTTAATGGTTAAGTTAAGTTATGCTTTCCTAGATAGAATTAAACTGTTGAGAAATTGATCTAGATTAAAATATGCATGTGATGTAGAGTAAATAACCTCTTAAGGAATATCTATGCTTAAATAAGGCGTTAAAGTAACTACTATTAGGAATACTTGTTTCTTAAACTGTTGAGAAATTGATCTAGATTAAATTATGCATGTGATGTAGAGTAAATAACCTCTTAAGGAATATCCCTGCTGAAATAAGGCATTAAAGTAACTAGTATTAGGAATACTTGTTTCTTGGTCCGCCTTGTCAGTATAGATGCAAATGATTTCCTAATGCTGTAGCTGTATCATGCCAAAGCTGTGCAGTTATAGCTGATGGTAGTTCATTTGCGCGGGTAGAATTTATATGATAATAGACAAATTCAAGTGAAAGTGGAAATCCTGAACGTGCCAAAGCTGTCAAGACTACATCGGAAGCTTGAGTTTGTCACTGACAAGTGAATCCTTGATACGCCTCCTTATGAACGTGCCAAAGTTGTCATAACGAGAAACAGTCAGGACCAAAATCAGGAGTCACAGTGAGTGTGATTGACAATGAGTTGTCTTCCTGTGAATATACGTAGGCGAGAACGTGCCAAAGTTGTGAGTCGAAATATATTCATGGGGTCCACTTCTAACTATGGAGTTCAAATTAATTATTGGATTCATGTTTTCCGTTGGGGATTACAGTATTATGTAAAGTAATAGGAGGCACTGCTGGTTTAAAAATCCATAACTAAGGCAGCGTGTAATATTATGAAAATTACCGCTTATGTTTTCCTTATTATATATTGTTGATAGAATTGAACTTCTAATCCACTGCATGAATATTATTATATATGTTTCCCAACTTTCCTTTTGGTTGTAGATTTCTAGAATAGGTTCTAGATTTAGAGTAGGCTTGGATATTGTTAGATTAGTCAAAACCATTGGGAACTGTTGTTCCGATTTCCTTGAAAATCAAGATGGTTAGTGACTTAGTTTCTAAGTCACGATAGGTAATCTAAATAGATATCCGTTTTAGGATATAATAGTCTAGAAGATTAGTTTCTTGTGTAGTAAGAATTGACATGAATTAGTTCATGTCTCGAGATTCTTGACTGGCATTAAGAAAACCCCATTAGGTATTTGTTTATCTGATAATGACATTTCTTGGCTTTAGTGACCTTTAAAGGTAGTGCGTCAGACACAGTTTGCTAATCAATTATCTACAATTGTTAGGAATAGTTGAAGGCAAATTATAAAGCTAAATAAAGGAGATGTGTATAGTTGTGTATAGAGAATATTGATTCTCACAATACGGCAACTGTAGGTATTGGATACCAGATCTCCCGTGTAGTTATTTAAGATATTGTTTAATGATTATTTTGATATTTGATATCAGAACTTGCGACTATTGGATAGTTACTTGTTCTTTATAAACATTTGTTACATATTTTAATACGACTAGTAGTGTCATTGATATAGAGATAAACATTAAGAAAATATTCAGTTAACTAAATAATTTAGAAGAATGCTTTATGAGATTTTATCACTTAAGTATTAGATGCTTATTCCGTATGGTAAAGGATGGTCTGATACGAGATCACAACACATATCCTTATCCATTTAATGAATATTGTATTCGGGAATGTGATTAAATCTCATTTAATCAATGATTTGTCATTGGACCACATATTTATTAAACTAATAAATTGGATGTATGTAGTTTAATGAATTAGAAATTGCCTTGGATAGTTTTCTTTACTTCGTAACTTAGTTAATGAGTTATCATGACTTAATTAAAAGAATACATATTGAACGTCTTGAATGGTTCGAGAACTTTGAATATGTTTCTGATGAAACATGAATAAAATATTTTGACTAGTTCAAAGATATTCAATTTGAACTTTTGAAAATCGTATCTTTAAAATTCATCATGAGTCTTTGAATTGTTCAAAGAAGTTTGATATGATCAAACATATGAATTTATGGCAATTAGTTCTAAGGTTATTTAATGAATATGATTCTTACTCAATATTATTCTTCTACAATTCCATCTTGATGGAATTTGTCAGTGGGAGAAATCGAATCTTATATGATTTGGTTCGTTTGATATTGAGTGTTACCAAATTAGTTTCAATACTCTTGGGATATGCTACAGTTACACTAATTCATCTTTTTAATTAATGTTCCATTAGTTTCTACAGTTACGTATATGATATGTATAGGTAGAAAATTTGAATCTTGAAAAGTTTGAGATTTGAATCTTTCTTTTGTATAATGGTTATATAATTGAAAGTACTTACGCCTCGGAGGTACAAGTAAAAGTTTATCATTTATTCTATTTAATATAATATTGTATTCTATTTGATAGAATATCTTTTCTACGATCTCGATTAATAAAATTATTTTATTACTTGGTGTGTAACATCAGATGTTAACGATTGTAGAAAATACTTGACTTATTGAAGTCAAATATGAGAGTGATAAACTATAAATGGAACTACATAATTAATAAGATGAAAAGACCCTTAGACAGCTTCCATATAAGTCTAATAGGATGTCAGAATCATTTGCGAAGTATTTGATACTTAATGGTTCTGATGTTTTCTTATCAAAGAAAATTATCCTATAACTTATAGTGGGAGCGATATTTGATATCGATTTCGGAAGTTAGCATTGGACCATAGATCTAAGATTGTTCGAGCTTACTACGATCAAGTTTTAAACTTGATTAAACTTTTGTTATGAATCGTTCATAAGATGTACAAATTATTTGCGCAGCAAAAACAAAGTGAGCTTGTTAAAGATTTGACCTTTATAGTATGACAGTGAGAAAGGTTATACTCAGCAATCTTTCGTAGATTCTGAGAAAACTTGTCTCTAGTTACACTATTTGAACAATTAAGGATCTGTTGGTTAATGTTGATATTAAACTATATATTTTAGCTAGGAATACAAAGTGGTGTTTCTAAATGGTTTCTTTGAAAAAGAGATCCATTTTGATTTCTTTGTTTGAATAGTTCATTCTGGAATGGCCCTGGAGTTTGTATTACGCTAAAATCACAGTTTAATATACTAGCTTATAGAGCATATTGTAGACTCAAATAAGCTTTTCGGAAATCTGTGTTCTCTAATTTTGATTACAGTTAGATTGTCTGATTTTATCAAAGCATAGAGAGTACATATGTGATAGAAGGGTTAGTGGGAGCGTATATATTTATTTCTAGTATTGTATATCCTAACGACATTATCATTATTAATGTAATAATTAAATGTTTATGAGATAAGAAATTTACCTAAGTCTTATTTTCTCCGTGAAAGCAGTGAGAGTAGTCTATGTTATATTTGATATAAATTTTTATATATGATATAAAATAAGAGACCTGTGAGATACTCCCATTAGTCGTACATTAGATATGATCTAATAAAGGACACAACAAGACTATCTGTGTGACAGTTAGTATAACTGTTTGACAGTTAGTGTGTCTTTTGTATATAGTATTTATCTTTTGTAATTGATGATTCTTTTGTCGAAAGAAAAATTGATTAGAATGTCTAGTCAATCTTATGCATTATAAGATGATGGCATAATGACACTATATTATGTGCGATTAAAAATATCAATTTAGTCGTAATTGTTACGAACTATTTTGATATGTTATAGACCGTAGTATTTGTCTTGAAACATGTTCTTTGTTATCTTTGAGATATTAAGAACAAGTTTCTTATTCATGGAGAATATAGTCTGCAACCATTTGGATCAAATTAGTTTTGAGTCTAATTATGACATTAGACCGTCTACGTCATATAGAGTCAGAAAAGATGCAGTGGGAGTGTCACGAATGATTCTACTGTGTAAGTGGAATTAGTTGTAACTTATGAAGTATTGACTTATGAAGTTGCATTGTGACCTTATAGATTAGAAGTTTTGCTATTAGTGTTGTGCTTGGTTGTCTTATAATATTTGGATTTGATTTCTAAATACATTGACAACTCAGTAACTGTAGCACAATATTGATGTCGTACCTGAGTCATATTGATGTATAACTTAGGTTATACAATATATGAATGATGCTGGATAAGGGAAACGATTGGGTTTCTTGGACAAACTCAATATTTTATAGCGGACTTACTTGTTGTTGCCTACCTCTTAAGTGCTAGGTCAACTCTTGAGGACCATACGTATGTAATACATATTTAGATGTGTATATGATGTCGTGGATTGGCACGAGAGCAAGTGGGAGAAATTGTTAGGGTTGGTGCTCGGAGTGCCAATCTGAATCGTATATATGTCCGATTAATGAATACGAATAATTCATTTTTCCATAATATTACTTATTTATGGTAGTACTTCTTGCTTTTATATACATATTCGATCTAATTACGATTAGATTGAAACTAAATATAGTTTAGTGATATGTATATATTAGACAAAGTCCCGATAATATATTTGTAGTGCGCAGTTACAAAGTAGTTTGTAATTGACATTGGGAATTGTCACTACTAAAAGTATATTATCAAATAAAATTTCTGGTCAAGATTTACTAACACGGGTCGGTTAGTAAAATCCGTTGAGACTAGTACATGTCATATATCGAGACTTGGTTCAATGGTTTATCCCAATGAACCATGAGTTTTGGGAGACTCGTATAGACATGTAGGTGTTTATTTGATAAATACTGAACGACTCACTGAAGATTTCCTAATAGATGGTACACCAACGTCAATAAGAATCTTCTCGAGTCGAGTAGCATAGTGGTCATTCGACTTGAGATACCACTGTGGATATATGAGTTATCTTCCACACTTTGATGGCAGTCACGTCACCGATCTATTTAGATCAGACCTCCACCTGTTCATTGGGTGTAGACTGATGCTCATGATATCGTGTGAGTATCAGTAGAATCTGTCAGTCATGTCTACAGGGCATATGTATCATGTACGTTTTTGCGATCTAGTAAATCCATGGCCGTGGTATACTTCGGAAGCGAGTTCCGAGTGTTATTTAGAGATCGTAAATTTAAAAGTCGACTATATTATACCTTAGGGATTTGACGTTCTTATCTATATCCTCGGTATAATATTGATAACCTGTGACGGAGGGATTTTACGTATGCAATGACCTCGACTTAAATAGTTTAGCGAGATTATCCGTGGGCGTCATAATTCATGAGTGGGTGAATTATTGACACGAAATTGGATTCTGTGACGGATAAACCTAAACTTAGAGAGTCCCACCATATGAAGTTTACTCGTTGAGCACTTGGGCAATGCGTTATGAATAATATAGATTATTCATAATACTTCACTGGATTAAATGAGTTAATTCGAAAATACATGCATTAGGGGCATTTCAGTCATTTGATAATTAATATGTATTTATATTTGATACAAGATTTGATTTGATACATATTAATTAATTGTCAAATGAGACTGACACATGCCATTAATATATGTATTTGTTATTTAATGTAAATAAAAATACATATATAATAATAATTCGTATTAATTAATTATTTAGATGTTTAAATATTAAATATCTAGATAATTAAATTATTTCAATATTACATAATTGTTATGCAATATGTTTGATTATTATTAGATACATGTGGCATGATTTTATTAAGCTTAAAGTTTACAAATTGGATTTTTTAACTTAAAGGTTATTATTAATAATTAATTAGATTAATTGACCAAATGACCAAAATACCCTTCTTTAAACCCCAAAGTCGGTTTGGCCTTGATTTTTTAAGTTGAAAATTCTCCATTCATTAGAAGCCATGGTCGAACCTATCCCCATTAAAAGTTCCCAAAATTTTCTTGAAGATACAAGGAAGAAAATGAAGGAATTCAAGAAAAAGTTTAAGGAAATTACAAGATTTGGAGGTAATCTTCAATAATCTTAAAGTTAGAAAGCTTGTTTCTTGTTCTTGAATATCTAGAATAGTTCTAGGGTTTCTTCCTTGCTTAGATTTTGGAGCTTTTTGATTTGGAGGATGGATTTGGAGGCTAGATGCATGTGTGAAGTTTGATTGGATGATATTAGTGTAATATTGATTCAATTTTGTCATTTGATGACTTATTGCCATTCTATAGTGTTATGACCACTCTTGTAACTCCTAGAATTTTTCTTTTGTTCTTCATAGGTGGTGTATTTAGTTGGTGTTAGTATTAATATGATTAATATTGAGAAAATTGGATTTATAGCATGACAAAATGATATTTTTTGTTACAAAATCAGATCTGGATTTTCTATGATTTTAGTGATGAAAATGATGTTGTATAAATGTATTGTATATGTTTTGGGCATTGGAACAATAACCGGAAATTATTTCAGAATTGAAATATGCGAAAACAGCGAAAAACGGTGTTACCGGGTGAGTTTCGAGCTTATCGGTTGTCTGCTGTCAAAATAGTGAATTGGTCACTGTTTGGGCAGTCCATGAACTGTCCAAGCACTATTGGATCTTACTTGGTCAGCCCCCATGTGTATTGGTTGGTCGGTTTGGACAAAAACATCTTTTATGCCATTTTGCGGAAAAACATTTTTGTAAAAGTTTAGCGATGTTTCTAACATATTTATGTCGTTATATGATATCGAATAAATATGTTTAGGTGAAATATGAATGAATTATTCATTTTGGATATTGAATAATTTATTTGGTAATTTTAAAAAGTTTTAAAGTTACGATTTTGCCCGAACCGTGAGCTTCCGCTGCGCCCGTGCCAAAAACCCCAACAGAGAGTCCTATGTTATAAGACTTCACTAGATTTCTTCGTTTAGCTATTGAGTCTTCACATCCATTAATTTTCGACATCCATTTATAATGCCGTGAATGCGCATCAAATTCTTAGCGTTGCATCATCAAAATCCTTCATCCAGTGCAATGGCGCTAACAATCTCCCCATTTTGATGATGGCAACCTTTAAAACTTGTGAGCTTTGAAAATTCCAAATTTGTTGACGGTTATAGCTCCCCGTCAATATGTGATTGCCTTTCAATATTGTTATATAAACACTAAGAAAAACACATTAGTACAAATTTGCTCCCCCTCAACACTAGGGTCGGGGTCGCACAAGTTTCACAAGTCTTATCTCACTTTTATGATTTCTCCCCCTTTGTCATTAGAAAAAAGAATGGAGAAGTAAAGATTAAACACTAAGATATATAAAACAACATGTGCACAAAACATAATAATAAAGTTCATAAAAAAACACAATCTATCTTCATATTCTCCCATTTTACCAAAGAATCTAATATTCGTGGATAAACCATGAAAATTCATGTTATACCAATATCTATGCAAATCATTATCAATAAAAAATGATCAATGGTAAGGCATATCCAAAGCTTACAATTCAAAAGATAGAAATAATCATGCATTTAATATCAATGTACAAATCGTCTAAAAAGATCACATATGTCAGATAGATGCAATAAACTCAATGTGATACCAATTGTCATTATTAATACAATCAAGTAATATAGGCGAGTATTACAATGTTGCCTCAATCAATTTTTGAGCATTTGAAATGATTCACATAAAGTATCAATTAACTCAATGAATTTCATTAATGCTCAAATCAAACAATTAAGATCAAACAAGACAAATCATGCATAAATTCATACAATTCTGCCCAAAATTCCCAAATGGTACGAATGTTTCCGTAAGCATGGATTTTACCTTTTACCATTGTCATCAAGTGAGAAATCCACCATTCATAAAATTTAGTCATTTTTGAGGTTTCATTTGATATTCTTCTTGTTGAGCTCTATCCTCACAATGTGTTTAGTTTTTGGGATAATTTACATTTATCATTAATTACTTTTCCCAAACCTATTGGGGTTTTCATGGGGTATTACCGGATAACGCAGCGGAATGCGAAAAATTAAATTTTTCCGATTTCAATAATTTTTCTTGGATAATTAAAATAAACTAATTTATTCTAATTACAACCTAATTTCTCAAAGTAGTGATAATTGTTTGGTGTTGTAGAGATTAGATTAAAGTGTTGGATTTGGATAATTTTGTTAATTTGAGAAATTAGGGTTCTTAACTTAAACCAAAATTGGGGCTTTTCATGTATGTATTGTATTATGATGTATATAAGATATACAAATCATTTGGTGTTGATTGGAAACCATCTAAACTTATTTTTTTTAACAAATTTGGACCAAAATACATAAAGCTACAACTTGTTGGGCTTTTTGGCAATTTGGAGGATTTTGGTGATATTTGTTGTGAGTTGTATTTTGATGTATATGATATGTATAAATTATTTTGGCAGTGATTTGAAGTCAATTAAATTTATATTTGATAAATTAGAACTAAAATGATCAAAATGAAAACCTTTGGGGATCTCACGGAAATTTAGGAATAAGCTTGTTTTTGGGTAAAAATTTAATTTTTTAAGTATTGAGTAATTAGAATAAATTAGTTTATTTTAATTGCCCAAGAAAAATTATTGAAATCGGAAAAATTTGATTTTTCGCGTTCCGTTGCGTTACCCTATTATACCCCATAAAAATCCCAATAAAATGGTATCAGAGCGAGTCTAATTCTGAACACATGATATGATTATGCCTTTAAATTTAATGTTTAATTGAATCTTTGTTTTATGCATGCATGTATATATTTAATTTGATTAAATAAAATGAATAACATCTTTTGCGGAAAATCCCTATTTAAAATAAGGTTTAATAATTAATATGTATTTGATGCATGTTTCTTGGTCCGTCTTGTCAATACGACTTATAGATAAATTTTCTACCACCATATTTGAGAATGTGCCAAAGCTGTGAGGATATAGCCGGCAGGAATTTATTTGTACCGGATATATATATGATATTAGGTAAATTCAAACGAAATCAGAATCCTAAACGTGCCAAAGCTGTCAGGGTTACGCAAGTACCTTGAATTTATCATTGACAAGTTTAAGATTGGTACGCCTCCTTGTGAACGTGCCAAAAATGTCACAACGAGAAATGATCAGGATCGGAAGCCAGGAATCATCAGTGAGTGATTGACAATGAGTCGTCTACCTAATGAATATACGTAAGTGAGAACGTGCCAAACCTGTGAGCTGAAATATATTCATCGGATCTACTTTTCACTATTGTATTTAATTTGGTTATTACATGTCTTGTATTCTGTTTGGGGATTACAATTTTGCATGAAAAAATGAGATGGGCATTTTTAGATTAAAAATCCATGATCTATTTAATGCTTATGATATTATATGAAACTGTTTTGTTTGCTAACCGTTTTTCGCTATCTATGTGATAGATTTGCGATGGCGGCTTCTTCGACCAACCCATTTGCTCGTATGTTGGATATGAATAAGCTTAAATGCGCTAAGAACTTTGCTGACTGAGATATGGATTTAAGGATTGTCCTTGGATCCGAGAAGTAAGGATATATATTGGAGGGTCCATTACCCCTTGCTATATTTGAAAGTATATCATCGGAAGAGATTGAGACTTTCCAGAAATGGAAAGATGATGATTTAAGGGTTAAATCATATATTCTCAGTTCTCTGGATTTGGAACTGAAGAGGCAATATTTTGAGATGCCTGATGTATATAGCATGATGACACAACTCCGAGAATCCTTCATGAATCAAGAACATGTCTTGGTTCATAGAGTTGCGATGGAACTATTCCATTCAAAACTCGATAAGAGATAGGCTGAAAGCACACATGTGCTTTATTTGATCGATCTAATCGAGCAATTGAGGCGCAGTGATTTACCTCTCAATGATACTCTGGGACGGAGTGTCATTCTTGGTTCGCTCCTGGAGTCATATCGCCAGTTTGTAATGTACTTCAACATGAACGGGATTCACTGCTCTTACCATGAGTTGCATATGATGCTTCTCACCACAGAGGAGGATTTAAGGAAGGGAGTGTCAACTCACCTTCTGAAACCCACTTCACTTTCCGCTTCTTCCCACTCCAAGTCGAAGGGGAAGAAGACGGAATGAAAGAAAAAGAAGGGTTTCAATATTCCTCCGCAGGCTAAGATAGCGAAGCCTAAGAGAGCTTCTGAAGACAAGTGCCACCATTGCCAGAAGATCGGGCACTGGAATAGGAACTGTCCTGACTACCTTGCCCAAATCAGGAAGGAAAGAGCATTGACATCAGATACTTTTATTTTTCCTATTATTGATATCTCCTTAGCTTGTGAAATTGTCGCATCTATTTGGATTTTAGATTCCGCTTGTCCTGTTCACATTTACAATTCGTTGCAGATACTGAAGGAAAGTAGACGGCTAAAATCAAGAGAGATGTAATTGCGATTCGAGAGTGGTGACTCTCTGGATGCGGTTGCAGTGGGCTTATGCGAGATTCCCTTACCTAGTGGGAGACTTTTGCTGCATGACTGTTATGTTGTACCGAGATACATAGCAAATATTATATCACTTTTTGTATTAGATACAGATGGATATCATGTAAATATTAAGAACAGTTCCTTATATTTATGTAACGATCGGTAGTTTTTACTACTGTATACAACTCAACTGTTAGGAAAGGGACAAAGGCACATAAAATAAATTATATTGAGACTCAAATATACTCATGGAATGACTTTGGGGACAACTGGTAAATTTCTCGAAGTCCCGGGACGAGATGTATAGTGTTTCCATTGAACAGCCCATGGTATTTGGGGCATATATTTTTCATATGAACTCCGATTTTTATGAATTTTATATCGTCGGAAAGCTGAGAATGAGACCTACAACTTTCACATTGAATATTTTTCCAAATTCGGATTATAGATGGGTCCAAAACGCAAGAAATAATTCAGTGAATAGTAATTTCGGACCCAAATACAAAAATCTCAAATTTTCTCCAAACTTCCACACTCTTCTCCAACCTTCCAAATATCAAATGACCCCACTATATAAAGAGTTCACTATTTACTAATTCACAAAAATTAAAATGAAATGAAAAGAAAAGAAAGAAGAAGACGTGAGGGAGAGGAAGAAAAGGAGAAAGGAAGAAGAAGAAGAATAAGAAAGAAGAGGAAACAAGGGTCCAATGCCATTCACCAAGCAAAGAAAAAGATGGGACATCATGAAAGACACGAGGGATTATTGAAATCAAGGAAAAACAAGGTAAGGAAACTTAACCCAAAATTTAAGTTGTTGGATTTTGGAAATTTGATGATAAAATAGGAGTCTTGGCATGTTAATGATTGTAATTAGATGGATAATGAAGTAGGAAACTAGTTGTGTTATGAAATGGTAAATTCTTGAAATCTTAGATTTTTTTGTAAATTGAAAATTGTGAGATTAAGAAGTTGTTTGATGATGATTAAATGATAGTTTAGAATATGTGAAGTTGATATAATGTGATGGATTATGTATTGGATTTGTTATAGAAGATGTGAGGATGTATTTGGGTGAGTAAAATAGACTTTAGGAAGAAAAGTAGAAACCTGGAAGCCAGGTCTGCGTCGCGACGCGACCTGGGAAAATTTAGGCATGCTTCTGGATAAAGGCGCGTCGTGACGCACTAGACTTTGCGTCGCGATGCGAAGACATAAATTCATCCGAATTAGTTTTAAACCATCCCAGTTCTACCCTAGCATGTTAGAGACCACCCTTAGGGTCTCGTATCAGTTTGAGAATACACAGTACACCATAATATAAGAGTGATATGCATTGAAGTGATAAGTAAGTGCTTGAGTGAGAAAGTTTAGACTTATTCAGAATATGTCCCTCGTCCCATCTTCTAACTAAAATTGTCAATTTTAGATCATCGCAGGAACCGGAATTCCCTCAGCAAACGAGTAATGCCTGCCAGATTCCAAAACTGTGAGTGGACATCTCTTTCTTTAAGTTGATTTTGTTTATTGATTTATTTGTTCTTTATAAATTGAAACTTACATTTTTCCAGCACATAGGGCGTTAGCCATGATTTATTTATAGTTGTTTTCAGATAATAGTGATTTAGAAAAGAAATGTTTTTCAAACTCGAGTTTTATTTTTCGGGCCATGGGGGAAAAACCCACCCCAGTATGTAACTTATAAAGAGATGGAATTGATGAACAAAGAACATGTGCACATATAGAGGACTGGGGGGACGGCGATACATAATTCCCTCAGATCCTAGAGTAGGGCTGGGGGGACTGCGATACGTAACGCCCCTAGACCTTAGTTTCAGAGCTTGGGTGGTAGCATAGATCCGCACCCCCAGTTCTAGTTTGTGGCTTGGGAGACGGCGATACGTAACGCTCCAAGGCCACAAGTTTCAGGGACAGTAGTGGCATACTTTAGGGGATGGCGATACGTAACGCCCCAAAGTCATGAATTTGTATTGTTGGCTCCAGTTAGGCGTATAGGGGGATGGCGATACGTAACGCCCTCATACATCAAGGTTTTTCCAGATACATAGCAGTTCACAGTGATCAGATTTTCAGTAAATAGTTTTTCAGAATTAGTTTTTAGAAACCAGAATTTTAAAAGTAGTTTTCAGAGAGACAAGTTTTATAAAAGGGATTTCTGAAGAAGTTTTTAGGAAATAGTTTTCATATAAAGATATTTCTGACACTATGGTTTTGAAACCAAAAGCCTTTATATCAATTTTTCAGTTTTCCGTTCAATAACTTAGATCGTACAGCGATCTAACCCCCATTCCCAGTGTTTGTTTTGTAGGTTTTCCAAGAGTACGAGCTCGAGAGAGGAAGGATACTGATACAGTCACTAGGGTTTGGAGTCCACCAGTCCAGAGTCAGAGAGCATAAAAGTCCAGTCAGAGTCAAAATAGAAGTCATGTACCAGTTTTTATTCATGTCATAGTCGTTGTAAAGACACATGTTTTATGTATACAATTTTTGGAGTTGAACTTGCATGATAAGTTGTTGAGTTTGGGCTATGATGAGTGGTATTTATATCACTATTTCCTACTCATTTAACATAATATTTTGTATAGTTTCTCAGGTTTTGTGAACATTTTGATGTGTTTTGTGTTATTTTGCAGAGAAATAAAGTTGGGAAAGCATTGGAAGCAATTTGGGGCCAAAATAGAGAAAAATTGACAAAATGGCAATTCAGTAAATTTCTCACGTCGCGACGCTAAGACCTTCCGCGTCGCGATGCCTAACGTGCGCCAAGTCCCCAAATCAGAATCTGAGAAAAGTTTGATTTTGCTAACGTGCGCCGTGCCACGTGTCACCATCACAGCCGATCTGCTAACATGCGCCGTGCCACTTGTCAACATCCTACGGTGCCGACAGTCATCATCGCCACGTGTGCCACGTGTCACTCCACGTCATTTCCACGTCATCAGCCACATCACCAGGTTAACCAAGTCAAACTGCCACCTCACTGCCACATCATCATCAGCCAATCAGGAAGTGCCACGTGTCGCAATCCTACGGTGCCGACCGTCTCTTTCCCACGTGTCGCCACGTCATCGTCACGTCATCGCCACATCAGCGCCACGTCAGCATCAATCATTGAGTATCTAATCCTTATCTGACACGTGGCGGATAAGAATCTCATCGACCAATCAGAAGCCGCCACGTGTCACAATAATTGAAGCCCAACCACCTCGCCACGTGTCACCTTATCAGCTTATCCAGAATCTGTAAATCGATGAACTAGAGCGTGCCACGTCGACAGAATCTGGCGTAGCGACGCCAATGGCCTTGGCGTCGCGACGCTGGAAGCCTACCAGGGCCTATAAATAGAGCTTCAAATTTCAGTTTTAGTGGCACCACTCTCTCTCATCTCTTTGATGTAAAGAGAGAGTTTCTCTCTCTAGTTTCTTTTAGTTTTTAGTGTTTTTTTTTTAGTTTTTAGTTTTCTAAATAATTTTAATTACGTTTTGTTAATATAGTAATTTACTTTTTTACTTTTTACAGTTTTTACTATTCACCATGAGGAGGTAATTTCCCCAGCTAGGGTGAAAGGTAATTCTTTTACTGTTACTATTTAGATTAATCTCCCTTAAAAATAATATATTCACTATTTAAAATAATGACTTAAAAAGGACACCGCCAGATTGGTCGGTTGGTAATTCATTTTAATCTGGTTTAAACCTGACTAATAAAGGATACCACCAGATTGGTCGGTTGGTAATATTATCACAAGTTTATATATTATTTTATGGGAGATATCTAAAATAGTAAATAGTAAAAGTAATTCCTTTTACCTTAGCATTTTATTTTATTTTATTTTACTTTTCAGCTTTTACTTTATGTCTTTTACTTTTCAGTATTTTTACTTTATGTCTTTTACTTTTAAGTTTTTACTAGCCCTAGTTATGTGTTAGTTATTTGGGGTTGTGATGAATTCTAATATCACCGGTTTATAAGGGGTTATTTTATAGTTTGGGTAATTTAAAGGTTTACTTATTAAGTCTTAAGCTTAATGCTTCTTGTTGTATGATCACCAATAAGATTGATGTGGTAAATCTAAAATGAACTAGACATAGGGATTTTAGGTTTCAGCCTTAGACTTAATAACTCTCGATCTTCCTTGAGGATAGATAACCCTTTAATAGATTTCCTTACAGGATAAACATATACCTGTCGGGCGGGGGTAGCCATAATTGGAACTTAAACTTAATAAATCCAAATAATTTGGTTGACATAGACATATGGTTCAATTAGGTTAAATTGGGTATTTGCGTCTGACCATCGACAGAGGCTTTTGCATAATTTAGTGTTCCAGGTTAGTAAACTGATTTATTACACAAACATAAAATAATCACTTCATCTTTTAAAAGATATTAGAAGGATTCACAACCCTAGATATTTGTGTCTTTTGTTATTTTCCTTAGTATTTTCTTTTGTATTTTTATTTATTTATTTATTTTGCAAAACTACAATCAACCAAATCAATCAAGCAATCATTCTCTTCACCCTCAATTAGATATTTGTAAATAAATAGATTCAATAATTAATAACAACAGTAGGAATTAAGTCCTCGTGGGATCAATATTTTTATACTACTTGAACGATACGTGCGCTTGCGTTATACGTGTGTGTTTACGCCGGTCAAGTTTTTGGCGCCGTTGCCGGGGACTTATTTTTCTTGAGTTATTAATTTTGAAGCTATCTAATTTACTTGTATCTAATTTTCTTTATTTTTATCTGTAATTTTTATCTCTTTCTTTTGTTTTCAGGTGATTGGAAAAATGGAACATTATTGGGAGATTGAGAGATCACGAGCTTTACTAGAAGATACACCCCAAATCTGGGAGCAACAGTCCAGTTTTCTGAGGCCTGTTGTCCAGCCCAACAATTATCACTGGATGCCAGAACCAAGCAATACCACATTTGCTCAACAGAACGCAATAAGGAGATGTGATATATGTAATGGTAACCACCCTAGATATTATTGCAAATACAACTACCATACAGGGTGGCAGAGCTATCAAGATCCTTTATGGTATGACGAGCCATCACATTTCACAGAACCACATTTTCCATCTTATCCACCATCTACCTATGATCTTCATCAACAACCAGAACCATCAGAGGAAGATCAGTTGCTAAACATGCTCGAAGATATGTTCAAGAAATGAAAAGAAAAGTTTGATACAATGCTTGAAACAAGCCAGAATCAATTTGAAAGTATTCAGAGACAATCAGAATTCATTCAGAGGATAACAGATCAAATGAGACAATTCACAGAAAACCAGAACTACATACCTCAAGAACCAGTTTCAGATGACACTGATGAAGCCTTCGAGTACCAATCATTTCACAATGACATTTCAACAGAGGAGAAGGCTGAGCAGTATCAACAACCAGAGGTATCAGTTCAGGAGCCCGAACCGGCAAAGTCTCAATTTGACTTTTATTATTCAGATTCTGACGAGGATGAAGCTGATCTATTTGTACCAACTGCATCAACAACGGAGGATCAAACTTTCAATCCTCAAAATGAAGATCTTGGAGCATGCTTTACCATGATGTTTGAAGAAGATATATCTGAACCATCCATTCCAGTCGTATCAGAGGATGAAAACCTAATGTCAGAAACATTTTTGCATCCTCAGGTTGACAATTTTGAAGCATGTATTTCACAGATGACAGATGAAGAGCTGAATGCAGAAATTTTAAAATTCATCTGTGAAGAAAAGGTGGAGCAAGAAGCAGAGCAAATGGAGGAGCAAATGTCTGACCTTAATAAAGATCCAGAGCATTCAGGAGAAACATCTCTGTTTTGGGGGGTACAAATCAAATATATCGCCCAGAAGCTTGAAAGAATGGAACTCCCATTCCAAGTCAAGCACCATATGAGACCTCCTGATTTTCTTTCTTTCTTTCTTTGCAGGAATCACTGGAACAACAAGGAGCAAAAAGGTGGCACGAGCATTTAATGAGACAAAACTCTTTTTGCCACTTTACCGTTGGAAGAGACCCTTCAAAAGCAACGCTCATGGGATTGTCTTTAATCAGACATCCAAAATAACATTGAAACCTCCTTAACAGATGAATATCAGTCACGTCTGGCTGAAGACGAAAAATTTAGCGCTAGCAGGGAGGCAACCCATGCAATTTGTTGTAATTTGTTTTCATATTTTATGTGAACTTTTTAATTTTGTGTGTTAGTTTTGCAGGAAAAATAAAAACGAAATTTTTCAGGACAAAGCAAGCCAGTGCAAACGGGACTTTCAAAAAATAAAAATTTGACAAAATCACGAAGATATAAAGTCAATCTAGTAGAGACGGTCAAGTAAGGAGTCAGCTCTTGAGACGCGTCCCAGTGGATGTATCTGTCAAAAGATTTGGTTTTGCCAAAAAAAAAAAAAAAAAACCCCGCGTCGCGACGCTGGTACAATTTATGCATTAAAATGCCGAGACTGGTTCTATCCCCTACACTCACACTTAATTTTCTTTCAACCAAAACCTCACAAAACCAAGCAATCACCATTTTCTCTCAAACTTCCACCATTACCGAAACCGTGAGCCTCCACAACCGGAATATCCACCTTCGACACTCACCGACAGCCACCAACCTCCACCCTAGCCGAGAGCCATCGCCGAGATCCACACCGTGAGCAACCACCGAGACCCAAATCGAACCGAGCCTTGCTGAAACTGTCACAGCTGAACGACCGTGAATCACCACCGAGCCACCAACGAACCATTGTTTTGAGCAACCACCAAGACGAGATCCACCAAGACTGCCACTGTCTCACCGGAACCGCCGAACCTTTGCTGCCACCTACCCGAGCCGAACCACCCAAGCCGAATTCTTTGAGCCTAGACAAAACGAAACCTCACTGGAAAGGTCACTGCCAAAGCCACATTGAACCCGAACATTGAACGATAAATCTGCAAATTAAAAATTAATTGACATTGGTGATTGATTCGGATTTGAAATTGTGGAATTGAGGAAGTGTTGATTGGATTGACTCGTAGTTTTGGAGGCGAAGGGAGGTGATTTGGTGATAGAATTAGGTTGTGTTTTTTGGGTGAAATTTGCGATTTTTAGCTGAAACTCTGCCAAATTTTTGAAAATGCCGCTGAAAAGATCCAGGGCATCGACTTCTGCCGCACCTACTTTCGATGATTTTAAATTCGTATCAGCCGCTGTGGAGAAAAGATATGAGGACGGAATAACCCGGAAACACCACATTATGGAGAGGGGATTTGATATCAACCCAGGGTTATTTCCAGATATTGACAGGATTATCGCAGATCGGCACTGGTGAAAGCTTTGTCAGCAGCCTCACCCAGCCTATGCAGCTATTGTGCGGGAGTTTTACGCAAATGCTTATGAGCATCATGCGTGTGTGGTAATGGTGAAAGGTCGACATATATTATTTGATTCCTCAACAATTAACAGATTTTATGACATTCCTGAGATGGAGGAAGATGAGTATTCTGCGGTAATGAAGAACATTGATATCACTCATCTCACAGAAACTTTATGTGTTCCAAATGCTGCTTCAGTCACGAGTAGCACTCGAGAATATATGAAGATGCGTTCAAAGATGCTGAAGCCTGAGACAAAAGTTTGGTTCCATTTAATGACTAGGACCTTGTTACTAGGATCGCATATCACATATGTCACGAAGGAACGTATGATTTTGTTACACTGCATTCTGAAGGGATATACGATTAATGTTGGCCAGCTGATATCGACCAACATTGCTTGGGCTGCCAGATCGACACAGGCTGGCCAATTCTACTACTATCTGATATCATCCTTATGCACACAGGCCATGGTTCCTGTTGAACCAATGGAGGAATTGATGCAACCCACATCAGCAATTACTTCCAGAATCATCCAGCAGTTACGCACAGAGAGACAAGCTCAAGCTGGAGCATATTCTTCCGCACAGCAACAACAACAACCACCTCAGCCACCACAAAGATCATCAAGGCCTCGCACTATTTCTCAGGATGTTCATCGTTTGGGATCTCGTGTGGATTATATGCTTCAATATAACAGAGCAATCGGCCATGCACTACAACAAATTGCAAATGATTTGCACATTACTGTTCCAGAGTTCCCTGACCCACTATCTGACGACAGCGATGAGAAGGAGGCTGATGATTAAAAACTCATATACTATTGTTCCCTTATTTTGATTATATTTTGTAACGCATTGAGGACAATGCTAAGTTTAGGTTTGGGGGTATGGGTCTATTTTTAAATTTTTTTTTTAAAAAAATTCCGTTAAAATTTTTCGTGTGTTTGATTTCAGTAATTTTATTTTTTCATATTTTACATGGTTGGGTGTTTTTAAAATCGAAAAAAAAAGTGTGTCCGATGATTTAATGGATTGTTTAGCTAAAATTTTTTAGGAAAAGATAAATGCTAATTTCACTTTTATCCCTAATTTGAATTTCTTATCTAGGTCAGACTTGTGCGCACTTTTAAAATAGTCTCGAAAGTAGTTAGATAATAAAGAATTAACAAAATGACTAGTTAAAATAATCGGTGGTTGATGAATGACCGTTTGTCTGAGTTTCTGTTTCTGTTTGCATTTATTATGTGAGGTATGTAAAAAAAAAAAAAAAAAAAAAAAAAACCAAGCAAGTACTTAGTAACCGGGCATCTAGCCTCAGTAAGCAGTGATAGTTGCGTCAAACGGGAAAGCTTGTGTTAGTTTTTAAACATCCGAGATCCGGGTGATTAAGTCCGTAGGGGTGTTTTAACACCTAGTGCCCTAAAACCGTCTGGTTTGGGAGTCACTGACCCAAAGCTCGCTACATGGATCAAAGATGTTGTATATGAATAAAAAAATAAAAAAAGAAAAATCACATACCTCACTTGTGTTGATTATAGTAAATAGAACAACTTTAGATACTCAGATTGGTTTGACCCATTAACTACTGAGAATTGAGACGAAATCACCAAGTTGACAACTTAGAGTCGAAACTGTTTACTGGACTATTCACACACACACTTTGAGTCTGATTTAGATATGTTGTTCAAAAGAAAGGATTTTAGTTGGAATATGCATTTGGAAGGTTCCTCTAACTTTGATCCTGAACATTCTCTGAGGACGTTGTTTATATATCTATTATTTTGTCTTTTTGCTTTTGTGTGCATTAGTTTTACTTTCTTTTTACTTTTGTAAAATGTTTGTGGGTATCATTGCTGTAAACCCTCACGAGACTACAACTCGTCCACTAGGGACACCTAGGGGTTTAAAGGCTTGTTGCATACGCTAAATACAACCGCGATCCCTACGAAAGTGGCTTAGTTAATTTTATTTTTGTTATTTTATTTTGTGTTTTGCTCGAGGACTAGCAAAATGTTAGGTTTGGGGGTGTGATGAGTGGTATTTATATCACTATTTCCTACTCATTTAACCTAATATTTTGTATAGTTTCTCGGGTTTTGTGTTATTTTGCAGATAAATAAAGTTGGGATAGCATTGGAAGCAATTTAGGGCCAAAATAGAGAAAAATTGACAAAATGACAATTCAGTAATTTTCCCGCATCGCGACGCCAAACGTGCGCCGAACAGTGCTAACGTGCGCCGGGTCCCCAAATCAAAATCTGAGAAAAGTTTGATTTTGCTAACGTGCGCCGTGCCACGTGTCACCATCACAGTCGATCTGCTAACATGCGCCGTGCCACGTGTCAGCATCCTACGGTGCCGACAGTCATCATCGCCACGTGTGCCACGTGTCACTCCACGTCATTTCCACGTCATCAGCCACATCACCAGGTTGACCAAGTCAAACTGCCACCTCACTGCCACATCATCATCAGCAAATCAGGAAGTGCCACGTGTCGCAATCCTACGGTGCCGAAAGTCTCTTTCCCACGTGTCGCCACGTCACCGCCACATCATCGCCACGTCAGCGCCACGTCAGCATCAATCATTGAGTATCTAATCCTTATCTGACACGTGGCGGATAAGAATCTCATCGACCAATCAGAAGCCGCTACGTGTCACAATAATTGAAGCCCAACCACCTCGCCACGTGTCACCTTATCAGCTTATCCAGAATCTGCAAACCGACGAACCAGAGCGTGCCACGTCGACAGAATCTGGCGTAGCGACGCGAAAGGCCTTGGCATCGCGATGCTGGAAGTCTACCAGGGCCTATAAATAGAGCTTCAAATTTCAGTTTTAGTGGCACCACTCTCTCTCATCTCTTTGATGTAAAGAGAGAGTTTCTCTCTCTAGTTTCTTTTAGTTTTTAGTTTTTAGTTTTGTAAATAATTTTAATTACGTTTTGTTAATATAGTAATTTACTTTTTTACTTTTTACATTTTTACTATTCACCATGAGGAGGTAATTTCCCCAGCTATGGTGAAAGGTAATTCTTTTACTGTTACTATTTAGATTAATCTCCCTTAAAAATAATATATTCACTATTTAAAATATTGACTTAAAAAGGATACCGCCAGATTGGTCGGTTGGTAATTCATTTTAATCTGGTTTAAACCTGACTAATAAAGGATACCGCCATATTGGTCGGTTGGTAATATTATCAGAAGTTTATATATTATTTTATGGGAGATATCTAAAATAGTAAATAGTAAAAGTAATTCCTTTTACCTTAGCATTTTATTTTATTTTATTTTACTTTTCAGCTTTTACTTTATGTCTTTTACTTTTCAGTATTTTTACTTTATGTCTTTTACTTTTAAGTTTTTACTAGCCCTAGTTATGTGTTAGTTATTTGGGGTTGTGATGAATTCTAATATCACCGGTTTATAAGGGGTTATTTTATAGTTTGGGTAATTTAAAGGTTTACTTATTAAGTCTTAAGCTTAATGCTTCTTGTTGTATGATCACCAATAAGATTGATGTGGTAAATCTAAAATGAACTAGACATAGGGATTTTAGGTTTCAGCCTTAGACTTAATAACCCACGATCTTCCTTGAGGATAGATAACCCTTTAATAGATTTCCTTACAGGATAGAAATATACCTGTCGGGCGGGGGTATCCATAATTGGAACTTAAACTTAATGAATCCAGATAATTTGGTTGACATAGACATATGGTTCAATTGGATTAAATTGGGTATTTGCGTCTGACCATCGACATAGGCTTTTGAATAATTTAGTGTTCCAGGTTAGTAAACTGATTTATTACACAAACATAAAATAATCACTTCATCTTTTAAAAGATATTAGAAAGATTCACAACCCTAGATCTTTGTGTCTTTTGTTATTTTCCTTAGTATTTTCTTTTGTATTTTTATTTATTTATTTATTTTGCAAAACTACAATCAACCAAATCAATCAAGCAATCATTCTCTTCACCCTCAATTAGATATTTGTAAATAAATAGATTCAATAATTAATAACAACAGTAGGAATTAAGTCCTCGTGGGATCAATATTTTTATACTACTTGAACGATACGTGCGCTTGCGTCATACGTGTGTGTTTACGCCGGTTAAGTTTTTGGCGCCGTTGCCGGGGACTTATTTTTCTTGAGTTATTAATTTTGAAGCTATCTAATTTACTTGTATCTAATTTTCTTTATTTTTATCTGTAATTTTTATCTCTTTCTTTTGTTTTCAGGTGATTGGAAAAATGGAACATTATTGGGAGATTAAGAGATCAAGAGCTTTACTAGAAGATACACCCCAAATCTGGGAGCAACAGTCCGGTTTTCTGAGGCTGTTGTCCAGCCCAACAATTATCACTGGATGCCAGAACCAAGCAATACCACATTTGCTCAACAGAACGCAATAAGGAGATGTGACATATGTAATGGTAACCACCCTAGAGATTATTACAAACACAACTACCATACAGGGTGGCAGAGCTATCAAGAACCTTTATGGTATGACGTGTTGGTTATAATCTAGGTCCCAAGATCAAACAAGCAATGAAAACAATGCGTGAATACACCAACAGAGATAGCGGAATACTCACATCGATCGGTTGAGTCGATTTGAAGACGAACAAAGCCCAAAATGCTCACTGTTTTGGCGCCACTGCTGTGCAGAATTCTTCACTAGTTTGGGCAGTTTCGGATCTCATTTCGAAGCTCCAAACTCCGTCGGATGAGTCCCGCCTCATGGGTGAACCTCCCTACCACCTTCGCAAGACTCGTAAGTGTGCTAGCACTTGAATTTTCACCATGAAAACCCACTCTTGGCTTCCCTATTGCTCACGTCTTTCTGGTTCGAAACCAGTGAAGAAATGCCCCTTGGGCGTGAGCTTGAAGAGAGAAAAGAGAGAAATAAAAATGTGTAAAGGTTGGTGGTGAAGCATTTTCCAAAAATGCTTATATAAATTTCCAAGAAAAAATATATTAAAAACCATTTACTTAATTGATTAAATAAAATCAAAAGTAAATGCTTTTCCCTCCAAACACTATTACACCTACTTACATCAACTATTCATTTCACTTTATTAAAGTGACTTGATGTAAGTCTTTCAATCAATCAACTCAATCACATCAATCAAAGTGACATTTGATTTGACGCTTGATGTGACGAATGATTTGATGCTTGATGTGACTTGCGTTGCCGCACTCGAATTCGAAATACGAATGCGCTTGCAATCACACTCGGGCTCGGGTTCGCTAATTATAAATTAACAATTTTTCCGTCGCGTCGTAATTAAATGATTACGCCTAGCGAATTTACTATTCACGTCGCTAACGAATTAATTCTAAATTAATTCGTTCGCCCGAATTAAAATCTAATTTTAATTCCACATCGAAATCTAATTTCATTTAATATATTGAATATATTAATTTATCGATTAATTCCGAATTAATCGTTATCTCTCTCTAGAAGATATTTTATCCTAGATAAAATATCTCCGTTATTAATCCTAGATTAATTCTCTCTCTCTTCTATATAATCCCAAATTATTCAAGAGTGCGAGTTGTGCGTCATCGGTGGATTATCGGGAAGCGACCCATGAGATCCCCAGATAAGTTGGCAGTAAATACGGTCGTTGGAGTATCCGAATCACGTACGTACCAAGTACTACGTTTTACCGATTTACGAGACAAGGTCGACTCCTAGCAAAGCACCAAGTCTACCCAATTCTCCGGACATATCCATTTAAGAATATTTAAGATCTGTATCAAGCGTAGTATACGATTGTATTGTGCGTATCGGCCCAGTATCGGATAGTCACGTGCTAGGGCTGGGGCTGGATAAGTGTCTACCCCGTCCGAAGCACATATCGGATGTCTGGTAACATAGTCTCGATAATCGGATATTCATGACCTGGTCACAATATCCCGATTGGTTGCGCAACACTCAAGAGCACTAGTACCGTATCCTGCGTGACATCATCTCCAATATGACTGAAGTGATACTTCCGTCTTGACATCACACCCAATACACTACGACTCTCTGATAAACCCAGAAGTGGTGTACGCAGAACCGGTTAAAGCCTGTACCACCAAGACCAAAGTCTATCGATTATCGTAAGTATTAGCGATGTAAGTCTCAGGTTAAGACTATACACACCTACCTTGATTTCGGCCTCCCATAGATGTTAGACATTATGTCCCATAGCGTCACTGTTTGTAAATGATATTGTATTATTGTACAAAATTAACTATGTGATAATGAAATTGCCTTTTGCCGTTTTGTAATATTATTTACTTTGAGTTATAAATGGCGAAAGTCCATATGATTAGTACCTGGACTGAGAATGATATGAGACAGTATCAGTCCCCAAAGGTTTAATCATTAAATATCCCTAGTCGTAGTATTATCGAGACTGGACATCGATAATGCGGAATAGACTAGTATTGCGCTTGTGCACGTTGTGAGGGCACAACGGCATAGTTCTCATATATTTAAGTATTGGATACTTATGCAAGTGCGATAGGAGGTTGTGTTTTACCGATGGTACGGAAAACAGCTTCGCTCTGGATAGACCGCGGAATCCCATTGGTAGTATGTCTGCGTGTCTATGGGAGGCCGCATCAGGGTAGGTGTATATGGTCTTAACCTGAGACTTACATCGCTAGTACTTGCGATAATCGGTAAACTTTGGTTTTGGTGGTTGGGGACCTTAACCGGTTCTGTGTACACCTCTTCTGGGTTTATCGAGAATCGTAGTGTACTGGATGTGATGTCAAGATGGAAGTATCGCTTCAGACATATGGAGGTGATGATCACGCAGGACACAGAACTAGTACTCTATAAAAGGTTGCAACCGTCGGGACAATATGACAAGGTCAGGATTGTCCGATTTAAAGAGACTAGTTGCTTGATGTCCGATATATGTTTCGTACGGGGCAGACACATCTCCAGCCCCAGGCCTAGCATGTGATCATCTGATACTGGATCGATGTACGCAATACTACGGTATACTACGCTTGATATAGATCTTATATTCCTATAAGAATATTTCTGGAGAATTGGGTAGGCATGGCGCTTTGCTAGAAGCCAACCTTGTCTTGTGAATCGGTAAGAACGTAGTACGAGGTACGTGCGTGTTCGGATTATCCGACGACCGTATTCACTGCCAACATATCCGGAGATCTCTTGGGTCGCTTCCTGAAGATTCACCTATGATATTTGATTCGAACTTAATTAATCTTGGATTAATGCGAGGCGGAGAAACTTTATCTCGGATAAAGTGCCTTATTTAGAGAGAGAGAACGATTAATTTGGAATTAATCAGTAAAATTATTATATTCGATATAATAATTGAAATTCGATTTCGACGCGAAATTAAAATTAGATTTTAATTCGGGCATACGAGTTAATTTAGAATTAATTCGTAAGCGACGTAAATAATAATTTCGCTAGGAGCGATTATTTATTTAAATTCGATTTAATTAACGTCGCAACGCAAGTTCGGTATTTCGGAAATATCGAACCCGAACGCGTGAGTGCACGTGGGCCCACTTTCATTTGGAAACGTGTGGGGCCCACATGACACATGTCATTATATGTATTATTATATTGATGATGCATTGCATGGTGATAGTGTGTGATTCACTCAAATGTTATGCATGGAATTAGAGTGTTTGACACTCTAAGCCTTTGCATGGCTTGTGTCATAGATTTATTATTATTTAATAAATATTATGGCATAAATATAAATTGATTTTTGTATCAAAAATCAATAAGAACAAAAGAAAAAAAAAACTCTCTTCTCTCTCACTTGGCCGAAAACTGCATGCAGTTTTTGGTCTTCATCTTCTTCATTTTGGTTGCCAAAGCTTGAAGAAAAGGTTATTGTTTGGAACATACAAGGCTAGCACCTTCAAGGGATCAAAAGAGGTGATAGGGAAACCATCATAGAGCAAGGAATACACAAAGCTTGGAGCTTCCTTCTTCTTGTCTTCCTTGGCCGAAAGTCATCCACCTTGGAGCTTCCATTTGGTTGTTTTTCTTCATCAACAAAGCATTGTAAGTATGATTCCGCCATACTTCGTCTTTTATATATATTCTTTGTTGTATTTCATGAATGCTTAATCTTTCCTTGGGACATATTATAGAAACCAACAATGGTATCATGGAGCCATGGTTAAGCATGAAATACTTTAGGTTAAAATTTGACAAAATTGGTTGAAGCATGTTCTTGTGAAATTTGATGAATGAGTATGCTTGCATGTATATAGAATGATATTACATGGAATCAATTTTATGAAAAATGCATTGGGTGATTTTTCCCCAAAATTTTGACCTTGGCCGAATGGGTGTGTGGTAAATTGATAAAAGCATGTTCTTGTGAAATTTGATGAATAAGTATGCTTGCATGTATATAGAATGATATTACATGGAATCAATTTTATGAAAAATGCATTGGATGATTTTTCCCAAAAATCTTCACCTTGGCCGAATGGCATGAAGAAATTGATATAAGCATGTTCTTGTGAAATTTGATTAATAAGTATGCTTGCATGTATATAACATGATGTTATATGGAATCAATTTTATGAAAAATGCATTGGATGATTTTTCCCCTAAACTCATGCCTTGGCCGAATGTGTTGCTACTTGGAGTGGATTGGATTTTTTTGTGTTTAAGATCATTGGATGACTTAGAACGTGTACGGAACGTAGATTAGTAATTCAATCGGATTGAAAAGCAAATCGACACAAAAACTCACCTTGGCCGAATACATAAGACATGTAAAGGAGTTGATTTTTTGTTAAAATTAATGTTGGACATTTATTTTGAACAATACATGATTAATAAATTAAATGGGTATTTTTGAAATATTTGGTTTAATATATTAATCTTGGTATTACACTTTAATTAATTGGACTTTAATGTTGGAATATTAAAATTTAATTAATGGGCTTAATTGGTGAATTGGGCTTTTAATATTGTATTTGGGCATAATGGGCTTGGTTGGACCAAGTAGATTTGGGCCAAATGGATTGGATCCAATTTGGGCCTAAATCACTCCATTAAGTCCAAATATAATATAATGGGCTTTAATAATTTAATTGGGCCTTATGGGCTTGAAATTGGTTTTATGGCACTTAAGGGTGATTCCTTATTTGGGCTTGGTAATTGGGTATGACCCACATTGACCAAAGCCCAAGCCTTAATAAATCAATTGAAAGCCCATTTGACTTGAATTAAATTAAACATTGGATGTTAGTTGGGCTTTGAGACCCAATAGAATTGGATTTAGAATCTAAGTCTTTAAAGCACATTAAAGTGTAAACATTTAATTTGGAATTAAATAATTGAATTAGTATTGAATACGAATTAAATTAGATTTAATTAGTAGTTCGATATAATTCGCGAATTCGTACCTTATGTACTTATTCTAAATCGAGTTGGACTCGCACAAAATCAAACCGTTGTTTGAACATTGGATGATCACTTTAACAAAGACTAATTAATTGGATTAGATTGGTTGTAAAAGCATGTCTTGTTTGAATATATATGTATGTGATGATGAATAGTGTATATCGGATGGATATTAGAAGGGAAAGGGTAATTTTAGAAATTATTGTAAATTTGGAATTTATAAATTGGACCTGCGTGTCCAGCCTTATCTCTTTATCTCTTTGTATTCTCTTCTCACCTAATTCCCCTCAATGTAAATGAGGTTTCTCTTATTGTATTATGTAATTGGGTAGTAGTAGAGTAGAATAGTGCTAACGGGGAGAGGAAAGGGAGTGATTTGTTCTAGGAACAAGTTGTTTATATATCCATCCGCATATCACTATTACTTTACTTTACGCGCTTTATGATGTTTTAGAAGCATGCTTAAGGGTGTATGATGATGAGACCTAACAAAGATAAATTAATTGGTTGCCAATTACGCAAAAATCCCTCAAACAATATTAAGCGATTTTCCTTCCGTTGAATGATTCTTTCTCAAGATCCGAAATTGGCATTGGTTTGTTGGCCAAAGTCAAGACCTTTGTCAATTGAGGATGTGTTTGAATCATGAGAGTTTTGTTCCACATCGGTGTCCTGTCCAAGTTGTGATTTGTTGGCCAAAGTCAAGATCACTTCTTGTCCATCGACATTGATTACGAAATTTTCCTTGTCAATGGGTCCCGCTTAACTGGAATCATTAGGTTTGTTGTGCCAAAGCCAAGGCTTAGTTGATTCAGAGGAAATGGTTAGGAAAATGTATTAGATACATTGACATATGTATTAGATATATATGTTTCGGACTTGGATGTCCACCTAACCGGATCTAGGAATTGGATGGGATCCAATTGATCTTCGAGATCTACCTAGTTAAATATCATACAACTTGTTGGCCAAAGTCAAGGTTGTGTGTTATTTAACGGGATCCTAGCCCACTAGGAAATTCTATTTCCCGTTGTCTGCACAGAGGGTTAGAAACTTGAAGAAAATAGTGGGAGGCTATTATTGAATTTGCAATTTCATTCAGATATTTAGCCTTACGCGTCTTTCAAAATTATTTCGTCAATATTTTAAATAATTAGTTGGACTAATATATTGTTATTTTTATATGTAACAGTTTGACTGTACCCATAACATCGTTGACTTTATAGTTGGACTATAGTTGTCAAGATGATTGGCAAAGGTAATATCCGCGACATAATCATGGGCGATAATGTCTTCAAAGGGACAAACTTTGCCGACTGGGAAATGAACCTCAAGATAGTGCTTGGGGCTGAGAGGATTGTATACTATTCAGAGACCTCTCCCGCCTAAACCCACTGAGCCACTGGAGCTAGAGTTATGGAAAACTCATAGTGATGATTGTGACCAAGCTCAGTCAGTTATGCTAGCTGCAATGACTCAGCATTTCAGACGCCAGAATAGGGACTTGGATCCCTATAACATGATGGCAAGATTGCGTGATCTTCACCGCACCAATAAGCGGATGAAGAGGTACGAGCTAGTAAGGAAACTCTTCCGCTCCCGGATGACAGACGGCGCATCAGTTGAAGTCCACGGGACTCAAATGATCGCCGACATTGATGAGTTGGCCAATATGGGAATAGTCTTGGAGGCTGAGCTGACTATAGATATGATCTTGCAGTCACTTCCTGATACTTGGAAACAAATCATCATCAACTATAAGTTGATGGATACTGACGACACTCTTGGAGAGTTGTTGTCTGTGCTGAAGGAGTCCGAAAGGGAACTCCTAAAGGGGAGCAAGCGCGAGGCGCATTTTGCATTGACCTCTCATGCGCCAAAGGGTGGCCCCAAGGCAATTGGAGGTGCAAGGAAGAAGAAGTTCAAGAAGAAGGGTAAAGGCAAGTTGACAGTGGCTTCTAGGAAGCCAAAGGACAAATCTCGGGACATCTGCCTTAACTGCGGCAAGAGGGGTCACTGGAAACGTGACTGCCGAATGAGCATTGTGCAGAGGGAGGATATCAAGGCTGGCAAGGCCATTGCCTCTGGTATGTTTGTTATTGAGATAAATATGAATACTTCTAGTTTTAAAAATTGGATTTTTGATTCTGGTTGTGGTGCTCATATTTGTACTGATGTGCAGGATCTGCATGATAGCAGGGTGCTGGCATCAGGGGAGATGGATCTACGGGTCGGAAACGGAACACCAGTTGCTGTTTTGGCCGTAGGGACTTTTGTTTTAGTACTGCCCTCAGGGCATGAACTTAAACTTTTGAACTGTTATTTTGTACCTAGTTTAACTAGGAATATTATATCTGTATCCTTGTTAACCCAGCAGGGTTACACTTTTGTATTCAGGAACACTGGGTGTTATTTATATAAAAATGATGCAGAAATTTGCACAGCTGTTGCAAATAACGGTCTTTATATTTTGAATATAAATGAATCTCCTAAAATGACAAACAAAAGGCTCAAAAGGAGTAATCTAAAAGATGAAGCTTATATGTGGCATTGTCGTCTAGGACACATCAACAAGACTCGCATATCCACACTTTCAAGAGTGGGTACTTGGACGAATTTGATCCCAATTCATATGACGTCTGCGAATCTTGTCTTTTAGGCAAAATGCCTAAATCACCTTTTAGCGGTAAAGGTGAACGTGCCACAGAACTGTTAGCTCTCGTTCATACTGACGTATGCGGGCCCATGTCTAGCCAGGCTAGAGGTGGATTTCACTACTTCGTACCTTTACAGATGATGCATCTCGTTACGGTTATGTGTATCTTATGAGACACAAGTCGGAAACTTTTGAGAAATTCAAAGAGTTTCGACACGAAGTGGAGAAACAAACAGGGATGAGTATCAAGACATTACGGTCAGACCGTGGTGGCGAATACTTAAGTTATGAGTTTCAAGATTACTTGAAAGAATATGGTATTCTTTCACAGTGGACTCCTCCTGGAACACCACAATTAAACGGTGTGTCCGAACGGAGAAACCGCACCTTGTTGGACATGGTGAGGTCAATGATGAGTCGCACTGAGCTACCAATATCCTTCTGGGGATACGCATTAAACAGTGCTATACTTATTTTGAATAAGGTACCGTCGAAGTCTGTTTAACAGACCCCATATGAGATATGGACAGGAAGGAAACCAGGTTTCTCTTTCCTAAAGATTTGGGGATGCTGGGCATATGTTAAACGTTTGGAAGGCACCAAACTTGAACCCAAATCTGATAAATGCCTTTTCGTTGGATATCCTAGGGAAACCAAAGGATATTACTTCTATTACCCACAAGAGAACAAAGTATTTGTTGCTCTACATGCGGTTTTCCTTGAGAAGGATTCCTAAATGCAGCAGTGGTAAGTGGGAGGAAAGTAGAACTCGATGAAGATCGTAGTGATACTGTTCCTGGCAATGAATCAACGACGGAACAAGAACAGACCATCCGGGATGAGTCTGTACCACAAACTTCACATACACAAGGACCGCGTAGGTCGGAGAGAGTCAGAACAGTACCTGAGAGGTATGGGTTCCTGATCTCACCTCATATAGATATTAATCTTATTGAGGATAATGAGCCGGCTACGTATGAGGAAGCGATACAAAATATCGATTCCGCTTTATGGCAAGAAGCCATGAAGTCCGAGATGGATTCCATGTACGCCAACCAAGTTTGGACACTGGTTGATGCACCAGAAGGCGTAAAGCCTATTGGATGCAGATGGATCTTCAAGAAGAAGACCGACATGGATGGCAACGTACAAACGTACAAGGCTAGGCTTGTAGCGAAGGGGTATCGTCAACAATATGGTATTGATTATGACGAAACCTTCTCACCCGTTGCCATGATTAAATCCATTCGGATAATGCTTGCAATAGCTGCATATTTCGACTTCGAGATATGGCAGATGGACGTTAAAACCGCTTTCCTTAACGGAAACCTTTTGGAGGATGTTTATATGCAACAACCTGACGGTTTTATCGTACCTAGACTTGCAAACAAGGTTTGTAAGTTAAATCGATCCATTTATGGATTGAAGCAAGCATCACGGTCATGGAATCAGCGTTTTGATGAGATCATAAAAGAATATGATTTCGTGCAAAACGCAGATGACCCTTGTGTATACAAGAAGGTTAGTGGGAGAGCACTTACTTTTATTGTCCTTTATGTCGACGACGTATTGCTTATAGGCAATGACATTCCCATGCTAACGTCGGTGAAAGCTTGGCTTTCATTAAAATTCTCCATGAAAGATCTGGGAGAAGCAGCCTTTATTCTTGGAATAAAGATCTACAGGGATAGATCTAGAAAGCTGCTTGGACTCTCCCAGAGTACATACATTGATAAAGTGTTGAAGAGATTCAACATGGAACAATCCAAGAGGGGATTGGTTCCAATGGTACGTGGTACCTCTCTGTCTAAGGACATGTGTCCTAAGACTCAGGAGAAGAGAGACCACATGAGTCGGATACCGTTCGCCTCGGCAGTCGGATCGATCATGTATGCCATGATATGTACACGACCTGATGTCTCATATGCTTTGAGCATGTGCAGTCGCTATCAGGCCGATCCAGGTGAAGGTCACTGGATAGCAGTTAAGAATATCCTTAAGTATCTTAAACGAACTAAGGATGCTTTCTTAATTTATGGAGGTGGAGAACTTGCGGTATCTGGGTATACCGATGCAAGTTTCCAAACCGACAAGGATGACTACAAGTCGCAATCCGGGTACATTTTTTGCTTGAATAACGGAGCAGTGAGCTGGAAATCTTCCAAGCAAGATACTGTTGCCGATTCAACAACAGAAGCGGAGTACATCGCTGCATCTGAAGCAGCAAAGGAGGCAGTTTGGATCCGAAAGTTCCTAATCGGATTAGGAGTAGTTCCGTTAGCAGCTGAGCCCGTTCCATTGTATTGTGACAATAACGGGGCTATAGCACAGGCTAAGGAACCAAGGTCTCATCAACGGTCCAAGCATGTTCTTCGACGTTATCATCTGATTCGGGAGATTATACATCGTGGCGATGTAAAAGTCGAGAAGGTCACATCAGATGACAACATTGCAGATCCGCTGACGAAAGCTGTTCTACAGCAGCAGCAAGTTTTTGAACGACACATACATAGTTCGGGTATTAGATGCTTGAGTGAGTGACTGTATAGGCCAAGTGGGAGATTGTTAGACATTATGTCCCATAGCGTCACTGTTGTGTAAATGATATTGTATTATTGTACAAAATTAACTATGTGATAATGAAATTGCCTTTTGCCGTTTTGTAATATTATTTACTTTGGTTTATAAATGGCGAAAGTCCATATGATTAGTACCTGGACTGAGAATGATATGAGACAGTATCAGTCCCCAAAGGTTTAATCATTAAATATCCCTAGTCGTAGTATTATCGAGACTGGACATCGATAATGCGGAATAGACTAGTATTGCGCTTGTGCACGTTGTGAGGGCACAACGGCATAGTTCTCATATATTTAAGTATTGGATACTTATGCAAGTGCGATAGGAGGTTGTGTTTTACCGATGGTACGGAAAACAGCTTCGCTCTGGATAGACCCCGCGGAATCCCATTGGTAGTATGTCTGCGTGTCTATGGGAGGCCGCATCAGGGTAGGTGTATATGGTCTTAACCTGAGACTTACATCGCTGCTAGTACTTGCGACAATCGGTAAACTTTGTTTTTGGTGGTTGGTTGGGGACCTTAACGGTTCTGTGTACACCTCTTCTGGGTTTATCGAGAATCGTAGTGTACTGGATGTGATGTCAAGATGGAAGTATCGCTTCAGACATATGGAGGTGATGATCACGCAGCAGGACACAGAACTAGTACTCTATAAAAGGTTGCAACCGTCGGGACAATATGACAAGGTCAGGATTGTCCGATTTAAAGAGACTAGTTGCTTGATGTCCGATATATGTTTCGTACGGGGCAGACACATCTCCAGCCCCAGGCCTAGCATGTGATCATCCGATACTGGATCGATGTACGCAATACTACGGTATACTACGCTTGATATAGATCTTATATTCCTATAAGAATATTTCTGGAGAATTGGGTAGGCATGGCGCTTTGCTAGAAGCCAACCTTGTCTTGTGAATCGGTAAGAAGACGTAGTACGAGGTACGTGCGTGTTCGGATTATCCGACGACCGTATTCACTGCCAACATATCCGGAGATCTCTTGGGTCGCTTCCTGAAGATTCACCTATGATATTGATTCGAACTTAATTAATCTTGGATTAATTGCGGAGAAACTTTATCTCGGATAAAGTGCCTTATTTAGAGAGAGAGAACGATTAATTTGGAATTAATCAGTAAAATTATTATATTCGATATAATAATTGAAATTCGATTTCGACGCGAAATTAAAATTAGATTTTAATTCGGGCATACGAGTTAATTTAGAATTAATTCGTAAGCGACGTAAATAATAATTTCGCTAGGAGCGATTATTTATTTAAATTCGATTTAATTAACGTCGCAACGCAAGTTCGGTATTTCGGAAATATCGAACCCGAACGCGTGAGTGCACGTGGGCCCATTTCATTTGGAAACGTGTGGGGCCCACATGACACATGTCATTATATGTATTATTATATTGATGATGCATTGCATGGTGATAGTGTGTGATTCACTCAAATGTTATGCATGGAATTAGAGTGTTTGACACTCTAAGCCTTTGCATGGCTTGTGTCATAGATTTATTATTATTTAATAAATATTATGGCATAAATATAAATTGATTTTTGGTATCAAAAATCAATAAGAACAAAAGAAAAAAAAAACTCTCTTCTCTCTCACTTGGCCGAAAACTGCATGCAGTTTTTGGTCTTCATCTTCTTCATTTTGGTTGCCAAAGCTTGAAGAAAAGGTTATTGTTTGGAACATACAAGGCTAGCACCTTCAAGGGATCAAAAGAGGTGATAGGGAAACCATCATAGAGCAAGGAATACACAAAGCTTGGAGCTTCCTTCTTCTTGTCTTCCTTGGCCGAAAGTCATCCACTTGGAGCTTCCATTTGGTTTGTTTTTCTTCATCAACAAAGCATTGTAAGTATGATTCCGCCATACTTCGTCTTTTATATATATTCTTTGTTGTATTTCATGAATGCTTAATCTTTCCTTGGGACATAATAGAAACCAACAATAGACACATAGTCATAATACCAATGGGTTTCGAAGGGTTATCCAGAGCGAAGCTGTTCCCATTACCATCGTGATGAAACACGACCTCCTATCGCACTTGCATAAGTATCCAATACTTATATATATGAGAACTATGCCGTTGTGCCCTCACAACGCACACAAGTGCAATACTAGCCTATTCCGCATTATCGATGTCCAGTCTCGATAATACTCCGGCTAGGGATATTTAATGATTAATCCTTCGGGACTGATACTGTCTCATATCATTCTCAGTCCATGAACTAATCATAGAGACCTCTCTTCATTTATATATCTATGGTGATCTAATCACAAATGATGAGAGTGCAATTTCCTTGTCACATAGTTAATTTGCTACAACAACACAATGATCTGTGCAAATAGTGATGCTATGGGTCATTTTGTCTAACAATCTCCCACTTGGCACATAGCCAGTCACTCAAGTGTCCTACACCCGAACAATGTACGGTTCGCTCAAATTGCTGAGGAAAGATTTTCGACAGCGGATTTGCTTAATTATCGTCTGACGCGATTTACACGATCATCACATCGCCACGATGTATGATCCGAACGAATCAGATGATATAGAAGTATATATCTGGATCGTCGATGAGACCTTTAATTCCTTAGCCTGTGCTGAGGCCTAGCTCAGCTGCTAAAAGAACTATATCTAATCTAATTAGATTTATTTTCGATCCAAAAGACTTCTATTGCTGCCTCAGCTGCAGCAATAATCCGCATTTGTCGTTTATTCGGCAACAGTTATCTTGCTAGGAAGATTTCCAACTCACTGTCCCGTTATTCAAACTTTATAGTACCTCAGTATTTAATTATTTAGAAACTTGCAGCGGTGATCCCAGTCACTTCAAGTTGTCCTTCTCCATAGTTTAAGACAACATCTTTAGTTCTCTAAAATACTAACAAATGTTCTTAATGTTCAATCCAGTGACTATCACTTGGATTGACCTGATTGTGACTCCATATGCTCAAAGCGTATGAGACACCCTATCAAGTACATTTTAAATGTACAATTTCCCAGAGAGTGTTAACAACTCCAAATCTATCCCAATAGATCTTTATTCCTTGAATAAAGGTTGTTACTCCCCAGAATTCTACGGAGAATTTCTATTGAAAGCCAAGCTTTCATCAATTGCTATATGGGAATTTCATTGTCAGTGCACTCTCCCACTAACCTCCATATATACACAAGAATTATTTCGTTTTGAATCAAATCATAAACCATTATGATTATTTCAAAACATCAATTTCAAGAACCTTATGCTTGCTTCAATCCAAACATGGATCGAATAACCCGCAAACCTTGTTTGTCGTTATACAAAATCGTCAGAATGTTATAAACATTCTCCAAAAGGTTTCCTTTTCAGGAAAGCGATTTCGAACTATAACTGACACATTTCATAAATGAAATATGCAGTTATCAACAAGCATCTTCAAAATGGATTTACCATCGCAACAGGTAAAAGGTTGAACCGTTATTAACACAATGTTGATAACGATACCTTTCCGTCAAAAGCCTAGCTTTGTACGTTGGTATGTTGCCATCCATGTATGTCTTCCTTGAAGACATTTAAAGTACCAATAGGCACAATGCCTTGTGGTACAACAACTAGTATCCAAAATAGTTGTTATACATGGAATCCATTTCGGATTCATGGCACTTTGCCATAATAGGGAGTCGATACCTCGTATCACTTCCTCAAAACGTAGTCGGTGGATATACCTTCATAAGATTGACATCTTTATGAGGTTAGATCAGAAACCCTTACCCTAGGTTGTTTTCTGACTCTATCCGATCTACTCAGTTCTTGTGTATTTGAAGATTAATGGTATAGATTCATCATAGATTAACTATTTGTGTTCCATTAAGGAATTCGTGCCTAGAACAGTATTACTCCGATTTTCATCGAGTATCACTATCCTCCCACTGACCACTGCATATCGGTATTCCTCTCAGGAAAAATGCATGGTGAGCAACAATCACATTGTTCTCATGTGAGATTTATAAGTACTATACTTATGGTTTCCCTTAGGATAACCTATATTGGCACTTATCCAATTTGGGTCTTTTAGTTTGGTATCATCCAAACGTTATGCCTGGCATACCCAAATTATCAGGAATGAGAAACCTCGTTTCTTCCCTGTTCATATCCTATATGATATCTGTCAAACATATTTATATGGAACCTTATTCTAAATAAGTTTTGCACTGTTAATACATATCCTATTGAAGGAAACAGTAGCTCAGAGCGACTCGTGATAAACCTTATCATGTCCAACAAAATTCGTTTTTAGTTCGGACACACCGTCTAACTGACGTGTCTCGAGAGGAGTCCTCATATGAAAGAATACAGTACTCTTTCATGTACGTATGAAACTTACTGCTTAAGTATTTTTCCATTACGGTCTTACCGTGGCGGAATGATACTATAGCCGATCTATTTATTTATTTCGTGTTGAAAATTTAAAGTTTCCGATTTGTGTTCTTCAAAAGAAACATATAACCATAACGTGATGCTACATCCGTCAAGGTCACGAAATATTCATGTTCACATCTAGTCTAGCTAGATATGGGCCCACTAACTTCACCATGAATAGGGCTAACAGATCGGTGGCCCTTTTACTATTACCAAGTAAATAGTATTTTAGGTACTTTACCTAATAAACTAGATTCGCAGACCTTATTTGAATAGTCAAATCAGTCCTAGTACCCACTCTTCAAAAGTGTGGATATACGAGTCTTGTTTAATTGTGTCCTATACAACAATGCCACAAATAAGTCTCTATTGATCAAATCAATTTGAGCTATTTATTTGTCATTTTTATATGTTTGAGATTTTATTATATTCAAAATATAAATTCTGTTATTTACATCTAATGTATTTATCTCAGTATCATCTTTATATAATAAAACACTTAGTGTTCTATAATATAAAGGTTTATCCACAATGGATTAAACACTGATATAGAGATAATGTCTCTAGTCAAACTAGTTACATTATAACAGTTCCTAATTTAAGTACACACCCGAAGGGTAGTTCCTAAACTTAGGTATCTACGGTCGAAACAGCGACTTTCGTCCCGTTTCCGATTCGCAGAGAAATCTCGGCTTGAAGTCAGTATCCAGCTCATAGCGGATTCTGAACATCAATACATATATTTTATGTACCACACTAAGTATTTAAAATCCAATTTCAATACTAGTAGTGAACATAACTTTGACAAATATTTTAAAGTCAGAGCCTCGCCCTTTCTTTAATTCCTTCGTGTCTTCCATATCCAAATGGTAGTCACTTTGGGATATGTCAATTATCTTTTCAATATTTCACAAACCTTTGGCCAAGCCTTGGGTTTCGGAATATCGAAACGATGTGCACCTTGTGCAACACGCCCAATTGCAAACTTTGACTTTTCACCTCTAGAATAGTCAAATCAATTCTCTAAGAATTATTAATTGCAATTTAATACTTTTAAATCTAAAGATAGATTTATGATAAGTATATTAATTAAGCACTAAAGTCATCATCACATAAATCTTCCAAAGATTTTATGCTCTACTTATTTGCTTAATTATGGCCTAGATATAACAAGTTATTTTATCCAATAAAGTAACCTATTATGAATTCCCAATAAAATTAAATCATTTAAAACATTTAATCCAAGGATTATATATTTTAAATATTCAACTTTTCAATTCTTTCTTGATTTCAATAGTCCAACTATTTAATCAATTTTAATAAGGTACTATTTATTATAATGATTACAATAATCCAATTATTTAATCAACTATAATTTTAATATTGATTACTATAATCTAATTATAAAATCAACTATATATTGAATGAGTTTGCATATAGTCCAACTATATATATTTTTAAAACAACATAAAATATTAGTCCAACTAATACTTTTGATTAATATGACGAGTAAAATATAGATGAACGCATTTAGCGAGTATTCGAACGAATGTTTTAAATTCAATACTTGCCTCCCACTATTTTTCGCCGAGCCTCTAACCCTCTGTCGAGTACTCGGGAAACCGTGTTTCCTAGTGGGCTAGGATCCCGTTAAATATCACACAATCTTGACTTTGGCCAACAAATTGTATGATAATTAACTAGGTAGATCTCGAAGATCAATTGGATCTCATCCAACTCCTAGATCCAGTAGGTGGACATCCAAGTCCCAAACATATATCTTATATATGCCTATACATCGAATGTATACCCTAACCTTTTTCCTCTGAATCAACTAGGCCTTGGCTTTGGCACAACAAACCTAGTGATCCCAGTCAAGCGCGGACCCATTGACATGGAAGCTTCGTAATCAATGTCAATGGACAAGAAGTGGTCTTGACTTTGGCCAACAAACCACAACTTGGACACGACACCGATATGGAACAAAGCCTCATGATTAAAACACATCTTTGACGGACAAGGGCTTGACTTTGGCCAACAACCCCTGCCAATCTCGGATCTTGAGTAAGAATCACTCAATGGAAGGAAAATAAACGCTTGATATTTAACGAGGGTTTTTCGCGTGCAAATTGGCTACCAATTTAATTATCTTTGTTAAGGTCTCATCATCATACACCCTTAAACATGCATTCTAAATACATAATAAAGCGAGTATGAAAATAAATAATAATGATATGCGGATGGATACTTAACACATATACCTAGATCAAATCTCTCCCTTTCTCACTCAAGCCAGCACTAGTATTACTTCTACCCGTTACACTACACTTCTAAAGAAACCTCATTTACATGGAGGGGAATAGGTGAGAAGAGAATACAAAGAGAATAGAGGTGATAAGGCTGGACACGCAGGTCCAATTTAATAAATCGAATTTATTACAACAATTTCTAAAATTGCCCACCCATCTAATATCCATCCGATATACATTATTCATTCAACACAACCACGTATTCACACACATAAGCATGCTATCAATCAATCTAATCAAATTAATTAATCTGATAATTAAGTGATCATCCAATGTTCAAACAACGATTTGATTTTGTTCGAGTCAAACTCGTTTTTGCGAATAAGTACTTAAAGTACGAATTCTTGAATTAAATTAAACTACATCATTAAATCTAATTTAACATGTATTTAATACTAATTCACTATTCAATTCCAAATTAAATATTACACTTTTATTTAATAAACCTTTTACGATTTAAATTCCAAATTTAATCGTAACGCGTCTCAAAAACCGATTAACGTCCAACGTCAATTCAATTAAAGTCCAATGGGCTTTTAATTGATTTATTAAGGCGTGGACTTTTGGTCAACTCGGGTCAAACCGATAACCAAAGTCCAATCCGGGATTTACCCCATAAGCCCATAAATCAATCTTGGCCCATTAGGCCCAATTGAACTTTAAAGGTTCATTAATCGCATTTGGGCTTTATGGTTAAGGTTTTGGGCCCAATTGGATCCAATCCATTTGGCCTAAACCCAACTTGATAAAATCAAGCCCAATAGGCCCAAATACAACATTAGAAGCCCAAATCCAATTTAAGCCTAAATAATTAAATTTCATGAATCCAATTCCGCAATTTAATTACTTAAAGTGCATTACATGATTAATCAACTAAATCAACATTTCCAAAATACTAAATTAGTCCAATTAATCATACTCAATTCATTATTATATGTCCAACACACAAATTGAAAAATCAAACCCATTTACATGCTTCAAAGCTCTCGGCCAAGGAGGGATTTTGTGTCCGATTTGGTTTCAATCCAATCGAACCCACAATCGACATTAAATCAACATCCTAAATGATTTCATACACATCCAATGTCATAAAATCAAAATACCAAGACATTCAAGGGCAGATTGAATTCGGCCATGTGAAGTAAATTGGGGATTAATGTTCAATTCAAAATCCAATCCAATTAGTTTCAAATTAACATCATCCTTAATGATTCTAACTCATCTAATAAATCAAAATCAAAAATTCCAAGAACTCCAAATACAATACAAATTCGGCCAACTCATGAAATTTGGAGAAAATAATTCCAAATCAATTTTCAACAAATTGGTCCAACCAAAATGAAATTAAACATGTTATAAGCATACTTAAACAATCAATTTATTCAAATCATGCTCAACAAACATTTACCCAAATTTTAAGCCCTACATTTTCATGCTTGAACCTAAGGCTCTTGATGCCATTGTTGGTTATAATCTAGGTCCCAAGATCAAACAAGCAATGAAAACAATGCGTGAATACACCAACGGAGATAGCGGAATACTCACATCGATCGGTTGAGTCGATTTGAAGACGAACAAAGCCCAAAATGCTCACTGTTTTGGCGCCACTGCTGTGCAGAATTCTTCACTGGTTTGGGCAGTTTCGGATCTCATTTCGAAGCTCCAAACTCCGTCGGATGAGTCCCGCTTCATGGGTGAACCTCCCTACCACCTTCGCAAGACTCGTAAGTGTGCTAGCACTTGAATTTTCACCATGAAAACCCACTCTTGGCTTCCCTATTGCTCACGTTTTTCTGGTTCAAAACCAGTGAAGAAATGCCCCTTGGGCGTGAGCTTGAAGAGAGAAAAGAGAGAAATAAAAATGTGTAAAGGTTGGTGAAGCATTTTCCAAAAATGCTTTATATAATTTCCAAGAAAAAAATATTAAAAACCATTTACTTAATTGATTAAATAAAATCAAAAGTAAATGCTTTTCCCTCCAAACACTATTACACCTACTTACATCAACTATTCATTTCACTTTATTAAAGTGACTTGATGTAAGTCTTTCAATCAATCAACTCAATCACATCAATCAATCACATCACTCAAAGTGACATTTGATTTGACGCTTGATGTGACGAATGATTTGATGCTTGATGTGACTTGCGTTGCCGCACTCGAATTCGAAATACGAATGCGCTTGCAATCACACTCGGGCTCGGGTTCGCTAATTCTGAATTAACGATTTTTCCATCGCGTCGTAATTAAATGATTACGCCTAGCGAATTTACTATTCACGTCGCTAACGAATTAATTCTAAATTAATTCGTTCGCCCGAATTAAAATCTAATTTTAATTCCGCATCGAAATATAATTTCATTTAATATATTGAATATATTAATTTATCGATTAATTCCAAATTAATCGTTATCTCTCTCTAGACGATATTTTATCCTAGATAAAATATCTCCGTTATTAATCCTAGATTAATTCTCTCTCTCTTATATATAATCCCAAATTATTCAAGAGTGCGAGTTGTGCATCATCGGTGGATTATCGGGAAGCGACCCATGAGATCCCCAGATAAGTTGGCAGTAAATACGGTCGTCGGAGTATCCGAATCACGTACGTACCAAGTACTACGTTTTACCGATTTACGAGACAAGGTCGACTCCTAGCAAAGCACCAAGTCTACCCAATTCTCCGGACATATCCATTTAAGAATATTTAAGATCTGTATCAAGCGTAGTATACGATTGTATTGTGCGTATCGGCCCAGTATCAGATAGTCACATGCTAGGGCTGGGGCTGGATAAGTGTCTACCCCGTCCGAAGCACATATCAGATGTCTGGTAACATAGTCTCTATAATCGGATATTCATGACCTGGTCACAATATCCCGATTGGTTGCGCAACACTCAAGAGCACTAGTACCGTATCCTGCGTGACATCATCTCCAATATGACTGAAGTGATACTTCCGTCTTGACATCACACCCAATACACTACGACTCTCTGATAAACCCAGAAGTGGTGTACGCAGAACCGGTTAAAGCCTGTACCACCAAGACCAAAGTCTATCGATTATCGTAAGTATTAGCGATGTAAGTCTCAGGTTAAGACTATACACACCTACCTTGATTTCGGCCTCCCATAGACACATAGTCATAATACCAATGGGATTTCGAAGGGTCTATCCAGAGCGAAGCTGTTTCCCGTACCATCGGTGAAACACGACCTCCTATCGCACTTGCATAAGTATCCAATACTTATATATATGAGAACTATGCCGTTGTGCCCTCACAACGCACACAAGTGCAATACTAGCCTATTCCACATTATCGATGTCCAGTCTCGATAATACTCCGGCTAGGGATATTTAATGATTAATCCTTCGGGGACTGATACTGTCTCATATCATTCTCAGTCCAGGAACTAATCATAGGGACCTCTCTTCATTTATATATCTATGGTGATCTAATCACAAATGATGAGAGTGCAATTTCCTTGTCACATAGTTAATTTGCTACAACAACACAATGATCTGTGCAAATAGTGACGCTATGGGTCATTTTGTCTAACAACGAGCCATCACATTTCACAGAACCACATTTTCCATCTTATCCACCATCTACCTATGATCTTCATCAACAACCAGAACCATCAGAGGAAGATCAGTTGCTAAACATGCTCGAAGATATGTTCAAGAAACGAAACGAAAAGTTGGATACAATGCTTGAAACAAGCCAGAATCAATTTGAAAGTATTCAGAGACAATCAGAATTCATTCAGAGGATAACAGATCAAATGAGACAATTCACAGAAAACCAGAACTACATACCTCAAGAACCAGTTTCAGATGACACTGATGAAGCCTTCGAGTACCAATCATTTCACAATGACACTTCAACAGAGGAGAAGGCTGGGCAGTATCAACAACCATAGGTATCAGTTCAGGAGCCCGAACCGGCAAAGTCTCAATTTGACTTTTATTATTCAGATTCTGACGAGGATGAAGCTGATCTATTTGTACCAACTGTACCAACAACGGAGGATCAAACTTTCAATCCTCAAAATGAAGATCTTGGAGCATGCTTTACCATGATGTTTGAAGAAGATCTATCTGAACCATCCATTCCAGTCGTATCAGAGGATGAAAACCTAATGTCAGAAACATTTTTGCATCCTCAGGTTGACAATTTTGAAGCATGTATTTCACAGATGACAGATGAAGAGCTGAATGCAGAAATTTTAAAATTCATCTGTGAAGAAAATTTGGAGCAAGACGCAGAGCAAATGGAGGAGCAAATGTATGACCTTAATAAAGATCCAGAGCATTCAGGAGAAACATCTCTGTTTTGGGGGGTACAAATCAAATATATCGCCCAGAAGCTTGACAGAATGGAACTCCCATTCCAAGTCAAGCACCATATGAGACCTCCTGATTTTCTTTCTTTCTTTGCAGGAATCACTGGAACAACAAGGAGCAAAAAGGTGGCACGAGCACTGAATGAGACAAAACTCTTTTTGTCACTTTACCGTTGGAAGAGACCCTTCAAAAGCAACGCTCATGGGATTGTCTTTAATCGGACATCCAAAATAACATTGAAACCTCTTTAACAGATGAATATCAGTCACGTCTGGCTGAAGACGAAAAATTTAGCGCTAGCAGGGAGGCAACCCATGCAATTTGTTGTAATTTGTTTTCATATTTTGTGTGAACTTTTTAATTTTGTGTGTTAGTTTTGCAGGAAAAATAAAAACGAAATTTTTCAGGACAAAGCAAGCCAGTGCAAGCGGGATTTTCACAAAATAAAAATTTGACAAAATCACGAAGATATAAAGTCAATCCAGTAGAGACGGCCGAGTAAGGAGTCAGCTCTTGAGACGCGTCCCAGTGGATGTATCTGTCAAAAGATTTGGTTTTGCTAAAAACAAAAAAAACCCCGCGTCGCGACGCTGGTTCAATTTCTGCACTAAAATGCCGAGACTGGTTCTATCCCCTACACTCACACTTCATTTTCTTTCAACCAAAACCTCACAAAACCAAGCAATCACCATTTTCTCTCAAACTTCCACTATTACCGAAACCGTGAGCCTCCACAACCGGAATATCCACCTTCGACACTCACCGACAGCCACCAACCTCCACCCTAGCCGAGAGCCATCGCCGAGATCCACACCGTGAGCAACCACCGAGACCCAAATCGAACCGAGCCTTGCTGAAACTGTCACAGCTGAACGACCGTGAACCACCACCGAGCCACCAACGAACCATTGCTGTGAGCAACCACCAAGAAGAGATCCACCAAGACTGCCACGGTCTCGCCGGAACCGCCGAACCTTTACTGCCAGCTACCCGAGCCGAACCACCCAAGCCGAATTCTTTGAGCTTAGACAAAATGAAACCTCACTAGAAAGGTCACTGCCAAAGCCACATTGAACCCGAACATTGAACGGTAAATCTGAAAATTAAAAATTAATTGACATTGGTGATTGATTCGGATTTGAAATTGTGGAATTGAGGAAGTGTTGATTGGATTGACTCGTAGTTTTGGAGGCGAAGGGAGGTGATTTGGTGATAGAATTAGGTTGTGTTTTTTTGGGTGAAATTTGCGATTTTTAGCTGACACTCTGCCAAATTTTTGAAAATGTCGCTGAAAAGATCTAGGGCATCGACTTCTACCGCACCTACTTTCGATGATTTTAAATTCGTATCAGTCGCTGCGGAGAAGAGATATGAGGACGGAATAACCCGGAAACACCACATTATGGAGAGGGGATTTGATATCAACCCAGGGTTATTTCCAGATATTGACAGGATTATCGCAGATCGGCACTGGTGAAAGCTTTGTCAGCAGCCTCACCCAGCCTATGCAGCTATTGTGCGGGAGTTTTACGCAAATGCTTATGAGCATCATGCGTGTGTGGTAATGGTGAGAGGTCGACATATATTATTTGATTCCTCAACGATTAACAGATTTTATGACATTCCTGAGATGGATGAAGATGAGTATTCTGCGGTAATGGAGAACATTGATATCACTCATCTCACAGAAACTTTATGTGTTCCAAATGCTGCTTGGGTCATGAGTAGCACTGGAGAATGTATGAAGATGCGTTCAAAGATGCTGAAGCCTGAGACAAAAGTTTGGTTCCATTTCGTGACTAGGACCTTGTTACCAGGATCGCATATCACATATGTCACGAAGGAACGTATGATTTTGTTATACTGCATTCTGAAGGGATATACGATTAATGTTGGCCAGCTGATATCGACCAACATTGCTTGGGCTGCCAGATCGACACAGGCTGGCCTGTTCTACTGCTATCTGATATCATCCTTATGCACACAGGCCATGGTTCCTGTTGAACCAATGGAGGAATTGACGCAACCCACATCAGCAATTACATCCAGAATCATCCAGCAATTACGCACAGAGAGACAAGCTCAAGCTGGAGCATCTTCTTCCGCACAGCAACAACAACAACCACCTCAGCCACCACAAAGATCATCAAGGCCTCGTACTATTTCTCAAGAAGTTCATCTTTTGGGATCTCGTGTGGATTATACGCTTCAATATAACAGAGCAATCAGCCATGCACTACAACAAATGGCAAATGATTTGCACATTACTGTTCCAGAGTTCCCTGACCCACTATCTGACGACAGCGATGAGAATGAGGCTGATGATTAAAAACTCATGTACTATTGTTCCCTTATTTTGATTATGTTTTGTAACGCATTGAGGACAATGCTAAGTTTAGGTTTGGGGGTATGGGTCTATTTTAAAATTTTTTTTAAAAAAAATTCCGTTAAAATTTTTCGTGTGTTTGATTTCAATAATTTTATTTTTTCGTATTTTACATGGTTGTGTGTTTTTAAAATCGAATAAAAAAAGTGTGACCGATGATTTAATTGTTTGTTTAGCTAAAAAGTTTTAGGAAAAGATAAATGCTAATTTCACTTTTATCCCTAATTTGAATTTCTTATCTAGGTCAGACTTGTGCGCACTTTTAAAATAGTCTCGAAAGTAGTTAGATAATAAAGAATTAACAAAATGACTAGTTAAAATAATCGGTGGTTGATGAATGACCGTTTGTCTGAGTTTCTGTTTTTGTTTGCATTTATTATGTGAGGTATGTAAAAAAAACAAAAAAAAAAAACCAAGCAAGTACTTAGTAACCGGGCATCTTGCCTCAGTAAGCAGTGATAATTCGCGTCAAACGGGAAAGCTTGTGTTAGTTTTTAAACATCCTAGATCCGGGTGATTAAGTCCGTAGGGGTGTTTTAACACCTAGTGCCCTAAAACCATCTGGTTTGGGAGTCACTGACCCAAAGCTCGCTACATGGATCAAAGATGTTGTATATGAATAAAAAAATAAAAAAAGAAAAATCACGTACCTCACTTATGTTGATTATAGTAAACAGAACAACTTTAGATACTCAGATTGGTTTGACCCATTAACTACTGAGAATTGAGACGAAATCACCAAGTTGACAACTTAGAGTCGAAACTGTTTACTGGACTATTCACACACACAATTTGAGTCTGATTTAGATATGTTGTTCAAAAGAAAAGATTTTAGTTGGAATATGCATTTTGAAGGTTCCTCTAACTTTGATCCTGAACATTCTCTGAGGACGTTGTTTATATATCTATTATTTTGTCTTTTTGCTTTTGTGTGCATTAGTTTTACTTTCTTTTAACTTTTGTAAAATGTTTGTGGGTATCATTGCTGTAAACCCTCACGAGACTACAACTCGTCCACTAGGGACACCTAGGGGTTTAAAGGCTTGTTGCATACGCTAAATACAACCGTGATCCCAACGAAAGTGGCTTAGTTAGTTTTATTTTTGTTATTTTATTTTGTGTTTTGCTCGAGGACTAGCAAAATGTTAGGTTTGGGGTGTGATGAGTGGTATTTATATCACTATTTCCTACTCAGTTTTAGTGGCACCACTCTCTCTCATCTCTTTGATGTAAAGAGAGAGTTTCTCTCTCTAGTTTCTTTTAGTTTTTAGTTTTTTTTTAGTTTTTAGTTTTGTAAATAATTTTAATTACGTTTTGTTAATATAGTAATTTACTTTTTTACTTTTTACAGTTTTTACTATTCACCATGAGGAGGTAATTTCCCCAGCTATGGTGAAAGGTAATTCTTTTACTGTTACTATTTAGATTAATCTCCCTTACAAATAATATATTCACTATTTAAAATATTGATTTAAAAAGGATACCGCCAGATTGGTCGGTTGGTAATTCATTTTAATCTGGTTTAAACCTGACTAATAAAGGATACCGCCAGATTGGTCAGTTGGTAATATTATAACAAGTTTATATATTATTTTATAGGAGATATCTAAAATAGTAAATAGTAAAAGTAATTCCTTTTACCTTAGCATTTTATTTTATTTTATTTTTCTTTTCAGCTTTTACTTTATGTCTTTTACTTTTCAGTATTTTTACTTTATGTCTTTTACTTTTAAGTTTTTACTAGCCCTAGTTATGTGTTAGTTATCTGGGGTTGTGATGAATTCTAATATCACCGGTTTATAAGGGGTTATTTTATAGTTTGCGTAATTTAAAGGTTTACTTATTAAGTCTTAAGCTTAATGCTTTTTGTTGTCTGATCACCAATAAGATTGATGTGGTAAATCTAAAATGAACTAGACATAGGGATTTTAGGTTTCAGCCTTAGACTTAATAACCCACGATCTTCCTTGAGGATAGATAACCCTTTAATAGATTTCCTTACATGATAGACATATACCTGTTGGGCGGGGGTAGCCATAATTGGAACTTAAACTTAATGAATCCAGATAATTTGGTTGACATAGATATATGGTTCAATTGGATTAAATTGGGTATTTGCGTCTGACCATCGACAGAGGCTTTTGCATAATTTAGTGTTCCAGGTTAGTAAATTGATTTATTACACAAACATAAAATAATCACTTCATCTTTTAAAAGATATTAGAAGGATTCACAACCCTAGATCTTTTTGTCTTTTGTTATTTTCCTTAGTATTTTCTTTTGTCTTTTTATATATTTATTTTGCAAAACTACAATCAACCAAATCCATCAAGCAATCATTCTCTTCACCCTCAAAAAGATATTTGTAAATAAATAGATTCAATAATTAATAACAACAGTAGGAATTAAGTCCTCGTGGGATCAATATTTTTATACTACTTGAACGATACGTGCGCTTGCGTTATACGTGTGTGTTTACGCCGGTCAGGCTACGGTCCCTTACATACTATATATATATATATATATATTAGAGAAAATAGTATCAGAAATTGAATAGCAGTTATCAGAGTCAGAGGCTTACGGGGTTCGTACTGTCTATCCTCTGCCGGTAGCATCTCCCAGATCGGGGATGTTACAATTTATGTGATAGAAATAATATTGATCCTTGTCCAAATGAGCATGGTCATTACATTTTGCACACTTCTCGAGATATTTTGAATACTTGAATTAATAAACGTAAATTATCTGTTATACATAATACTGAACTTTGGCATATGAGGTTAGGTCATATAGGCGTGAAACGCCTAACCCAGTTGGTTAGGAATGATTTGATTCAGGATCTCACCATTGAACCTTATCCAACCTATGAATCTGGTATTCAGGGTAAAATGACCAAAGCCTCATTTTCGGGTGTGGGACACCAAGCCACTTACTTATTGGATCTCATACATTCTGATGTATGTGGTCTCATGAGTCAGACTGCTCACAGTGGTTTTTCATACTTTGTTACTTTTACCGATGATGTGTCACGGTACAGTTATGTTTATTTGATGAATTATAAATCGAAAACCTTTGAAAAGTTTAAAGAATTTTGAAACGAAATAGAAAAAGAAACTGGTTAATATATTAAATGTCTTATATCGGATCGAGGTGGTGAATATATGAGTGGAGAGTTCACGGAGAATGGGATTCTCACTCAATATACTCCTCCTAGTACTCCACAACATAATAGAGTGTCAGAGAGGAGAAATCGGACATTATTGGATATGGTCCAATCTAAGTTGTGTTTTACAGATTTTTCCTATCACTTGTGGGCTTATGCTCTTTTAATTGCTACTCATCTTTTGAATAAAATTCATTCTAAAGCAGTTCCTATGACTCCGTATGAGATATGGTCTGGCAGGACGAATCTTAATTATGTTAAGGTTTGGGGTTGTCTTGCATACGTCAGGGTGGCTTAGCAGAATAAGCTTTTGCCTCGAGGGTAAAAGTTTAGGTTTGTTGGATATCCTTCAAATACAAAAAGATATTTGTTCTATGATATCGAGCATCGAAGTGTGTTCGTAGTTCACTTCATAAAATTTCTAGAGGTGGAATTTTTTTCTGAATGAGGTAATCATAGACAAGTTAAACTTGATGAAGTACAATCTGAGACCAATGAACCAACAGAGGAACCTGAAGTTCAAGTAGATGAAGAACCTTTATTACCCACACTCCGTAGGTCCGAAAGGGTATCTAGACCTCCTGAACACTTGTAGTTAATACAAGAAATGAGTCTTGATGTTCTCTTAGTTGAAGAGACTAACCATTTTACCTATAAAGAAGCGATGTTGGACATTGAATCCATGAAGTGGTAAGAGGTCATGAAATCAGAGTTGGACTCTATGCATCTGAATCAAGTTTGGGACTTGGTTCAACTTCCTGAATGAATTATTCCTATCAATTGTAAATGGGTGTACATGAGGAAGAACGGTCCTAACGGAAAAATTGAAACCTTTAAGGTCTGACTGGTAGCTTAAGGTTACATGCAGCGACCTGGTGTCGATTACGATGAAACTTTTTCGCTAGTAACGATTACTAAGTCTATTAGGATTTTATTGTCTATTGCCGCTTATCATGATTACAAGATTTGACAGATGGATTTCAAAATGACTTTTCTAAATGGATTTCTTGACGAAGAAATCTATAAACTCGGGCATGATTCATTTTGACCCTTAACGAAGGTGTAGTTTATTGGAAAAGTTCCAAACTGGGGTCCACAGCTGATTCTACCACAGAGGCAGAATATATTACAGCTTTTGAAGCTGTAAAAGAAGCTGTTTGGGTTAAGAACGTTATCACAGATTTGGGAGTTGTCCCATGTATCGAGAATCTGATTTTGTTATACTGTGATAATAATGGAGCCATTGCGCAAGCAAAGGAACTGAGGGTGCATCAGAAGTCGAAGCATGTGGAACGAAAGTACCACATCATTCGAGAGAATGTGTCTGACCGATGCGTAATCACACGCGTATAACGCAAGCGCACATATCGTTCAAGTAGTATAAAAAGTATCGATCCCACGAGGACTTCATACCTAAACTATTAATTTATAAAGCCAAATAATTACGAGTACCTAACAGATTGATTGTTTTGATTGGATGATGACTTTAAAATTAAAACAAGTAAATGAAAATGGTGCAAAAGTAGGTTGAGGAAAATTCAAATTTATAAAACTATCTAGGGTTGTGAATTATTCCAATATTTTTTTAAAAGATGAAGTGGTTATTTCATGTTTGTGTAATATATTGGTTTATTAACCTGGAACAAAAATATGTAAGAGCCTCTTCCGATGGTCAAATACAAATACCCAATGTAACCCAATTAATCATATTCATATGTCAACCAAGTTACCTGAATTCATTAAGATTAAGTTCCAATTATGGTTACCCCCGCCCGACAAGTATATTCATATCCTGTAAGGAAATATATTAAAGGGTTATCTATCCTCAAGGAAGATCGTGGGTTATTAAGTCTAAGGTCTTAAACCTAAAATCCATTTTCCAAGTTCATTTTAAGTTTACCAGTTCAATCTTATTAATGGCCAGTTAATAAGAAGCATTAAGACTAAGGCTCAATAAATAAACCTTTATATTACCCAAACCGTAAAATAACCCCTTATTAACCGGTGAAATTGGAATTTATCACAACCCCAGATAACTAACTTAGTTACGACACATAACTAGGGCTAGTAACAACTTAAAAATAAAAGACATAAAGTAAAATGTTAAAAAGTAAAATGCTGGAAAATAAATAAAGAAAAATACAATAAAAGAAAATGCTAGAGCTAGAGGATCTACTTTTATCACTACTATTTTAGATATCTCCCTTAATATAATATATTAACTTATGTGATATTACCAACCAGCCATATAAGCGGTAACCTGATTAAGTCAAATTAAGTCCGACCGACCATAAATGCGGTATCATTATTTGTCCATAAACCAGCCATATAGGCGATAATTACCAACCGACCAATCAGGCGGTATCCATGCTTAGTCAGGTTAAAAACCAGTTTCTAATAATTACCAACCGACTAATATAGCGGTATCCTTGTTAAGTCAAATTTTAAATAGTTAATGTATTATAATTAAGGGAGATTAATATAAATAGCAGTAATAAAAGTTTTACCTTTCACCCTACCAGGGGGAAGTTACCTCCTCATTGCTGAATAGTAAAAACTGAAAGAGTAAAGAAAGTAAATTACTATTACAGAAAGTAAATAAAATTAATTACAAAAATGAAATTAAACTAAAATAGATACAAACTCCTTATTTATTCAGAGAATTACAGAGAGGAAGGTAAATTTGAAACTGAAATTTCGAGCTGAATTTATAGGCGTCGATAGGCCTTGCGCGTCGCGACGCGGGCTTATTACGCGTCGCGACACTTCGCATTTTCCGGCACCAAATACGGCGCGTTTTTCGGATCGGCTGACACATGGCAAGGCGGCTGGGATCTGAATCTTTGTAAAATACGACTGGATGGGCAGCCGCAGACCACACTCGAAGAAGGAAGGGAGAATGGCCACCGAGCCAAACTCAGGCCGACTTGCGTGTTCGGCAAGGCCCGGGACCTCAAGTGTTATTTCAATGGGAATCTCATACTGGTGGCGAAGAATGCTTATAGCGTCTTCCGTGATGGTTGAAGGACGGTCCATGTCCAAGGAGGACTAGTCTAATTCTCCCGGTTCAGGATCTTTCCGGGGAATTCGATTGTGGTAAGTATCATTTTCCTCTTGAGAAGGGGTTGGAGTAGTATCTAATTCTTCCAAGCTGGCCGAGCTTGAGGAAGCCTCTTCAATACGAGGAGGTTAGGGGTTTGTAGGCCGAGCCGATGATGATTTGACGTCAGACATTCCTAGCAATGGTAGGGTCCGAGAAGGGCTGTTAGAAATAAGTTTGGGGGCACCTCAGACTCAAAGGCTATTCTAACGACCGGGAACCTAGGCCTAAAGTCTCTAAACTTCCTAGCAATGGCCACAAACATTAAGTCTCTTCCTAAACATCAAACCAAACACATAACAAACAACAAACACAGAAAACCCAAAACTCAAACACCCTAACCCACAACCCATTATTCAACCAATAAGCACATGCATCTTGCATCACCCAACCAACCCGAAACACACATTTGCAGCACAGAACAATGGGATGAACAAGATAGAAAACATGAATTTTCGCAGGCGACAAACAAACATTGAAAGTTTTAGAGAGTTTCGGTAATTGAAAAGAATGAAGTCGAGCAGAAAACTTACTTAATTCAAGAGGATGTATCGACGGTTGGTCTGGTCGGTCTTGAAGTTTGCTGATCTTAGGCAAATGAGGAATGAGTCTCTTGCACTTCGGAAGTGTTGGTTTCGTAAAAGAAAGAAAGGAATATGGCTTCCCGTTTTTATAGACAGCTCGGGGCATCTCTGGCTGTTGGATCAGAGAGAAGCCTTGGATGTGCACTGCGTGTCACTTTCAAGCTCCATCTGCTCAGATTGTGAAAAACATCTGGGATTGGAAACCTTTCGGCTGCCCCTTGAACGATTGATTGTTTTGATTTTTAGCGGGAGGATCACAGATGCTTGACAAGTGTCGCATTTAGACTAAACCCTAGAAGTGATTTGATGGGCATTTAAGAGGTTATGATGGTTTACGATTTCCATGGGACGGCTACCAGAAGGGTAAATTGGGTGTTTGCTTCAAGACAGAGGATCATTGGAAGGATATCTGAACTCTCAGTGACCGAGCATATGAAGATGACAGGAACGACCCGATTGGCAACTAAGGCAGTTTTCTCTATGGCCCGTGGAGCCGACCACTAACTAGCTGATCAGCACTCACCTGACTTTATAGTTCCCGGTACTAACTCATACACTCGTTGAAACCGAGAACTAGGGGACATATTGTTGGAAATCAATCGGGAATTGTTGATTTTGGATTTAATTTGATTGAAACCGAATCGATTTTAAAATCCCTATATTGCCGAGACATAATATGCATGTAATGCGTTAGATTTTTTGTTAAATTGTGCTGGACATGATTTAATGTAAATGAGCATGATTAATTAGGCTAATTGATGTTTTGGAAATATTGATTTGGGTAATTAATTGTGTTATACACTTTAGGTAATTAAATTGTGAAATTGGATTTTGTAATTTAATTATGTTGGGCCTATTTTGTAAAATTGGGCTTATATGTTGTAAATGGGCTTATTGGGCTTGGTTGTACCAAGTTAGGTTTAGGCTAAATTGGTTGGATCCAATTGGGCCCAAAACCGCTTCCATAAAGCCCAAATGCGACTAATGGACCTTAATAAATTTAATTGGGCCTAAATTGATTTCTAGGCTTATGGGTTAATTCCTTGATTGGGCTTTGGTTATTGGGTTTGACCCGAGTGTTGGTCTACTCTAAGCTTCCCAAGATCATTGCAAGCAAGAAACAAGTGTAAATACAATCATAGGAGGTGCGAAAAACTCACAAGGATCGGTTGAGATGCCTGTGGTGAAGACAACGAACTGCCCTCTCCAATAAGTCATTCGGCAGTGGGCTCAGCAGTGGACTGCTCAGCTGTGGGTGGTCTTCCTCCTCTAAGAATCGGCCATGGATGTCCTTTGAAGCTCCAAGCTTTGTGGTAAACTTCTATGCTCACGCAATCACTGCCCTATCACCTTGGTATGCCTCCTAGAGTGTGCTAGCACTTAGATCTTGCAACAAAATCATAATCTTGCTTCCTCACTGTCACGGTTTTTCAACCAGAAAATGGAGAAGAAGAATCGGTCCAAGACCGAGAGAGAAAAATGAGTTTTTGGCTCCAAAAATTGCGTGAACCGTGTACTGAGAGAGAGAGAAATGAAAAAGTTGTAATAGGTTTTTATATTTTCCAAAAATTAATTAACCATTTACCACTTTTTAATTTCAAAAAGACAAGCATTAAATGCTTTCAATCATCTCACATCAACTCACATCAATCAATCAATTGTCACATCACTCAAAGTGACATGTGATTTGACGCTTGTTGTGATTTATGATTTGACGCTTGATTTGACTTGCGTGCCACACTCGAATTCGAAATGTGAATGCGCTCGCAAACAATCCCGAGCTCGGGTTCGCTAATTCCAAATTAACGAATTTTCCATTGCGACGTAATTAAATGATTATGCCTAGTGAATCACTATTCACATCGCTAACGAATTAATTCTAAATTAACTCATTCGTCCTAATTAAAATCTAATTTTAATTCCGCGTCGAAATCCAATTTCGTTTAATATATCAAATATATTATTTTATCGATTAATTCCAAATTAATCGTTCTCTCTCTTAATTGATATTTTATCCCAGATAAAATATCTCTGCAATTAATCCCAGATTAATTTTCTCTCTCTTTAAATTAATCCCAGATTAATTAAAGTGCGAGTCATACGTCATCGGTGAATCTTCGTGAAGCGACCCATGAGATCCCTAGATATGTTGGCAGTAAATCGGGTCATCGGACTATCCGAACACGTAAGTACCTAGTACTACGTTTACACTGATTCACAAGACAAGGTTGGCTTCTAGCAAAGCGCCATGCCTACCCAATTCTCCAGAAACATGCTTACAGGAATAAGCGATCTATATCAAGCGTAGTATACGTGGTATTGTGTATTTCTGTCCAGTATCGAATGATCACGTGTTAGGCCTGGGGCTGGAATTGTGTCTGCCCCGTACGAAGCACATGTCGGATGTCTAGTGACTAGTCTCTATAATCGGATAAACATGAACTTGTCACTTTATTCCGATGACTGCAGTACTTAAGAGTACTAGTACCGTATCCTACGTGACCACCATCTCCATATGACTGGAGTGACACTTCCATCTTGACATCACACCCAACACACTACGATTCTCAATATACATAGCATTGGCGTACACAGAACCTGTTAAAGCCCTGGACGACCGCAACCAAAGTATATTGATTGTCGCAAGTATTAGCGGTGCAAGTCCCAATTTAAGACCAAATACACCTACCCTGATTTCGGACTTCCATAGACACATAGTCATACTACCAATGGAATTTCGATGGGGTCTATCCAGAGCGAAGCTGTTTCCCGTACCATCGGTGAAACACAACCTCCTATTACACTTGCGTGAATATCCTATACCCAAATATATGAGAACTATGCCATTGTGCTCTCACAATGTGCACAAGTGTAATACTAGTCTTTTACGTATTTATCGATGTCCAATCTCGATAATACTCTGACTAGGGATATTTAATGATTTATCCTTCGTGGATTGATACTGTCTCATATCATTCTCAATCCAGGAACAAATCATAAGGACCTCCTATCATTTATATATCTAGGTTATCTAATCACAAATGATAAGAGTACAATCTCCTTTGTCACATAGTTAATTTGTACAACAACACCATGATCTGTACAAATAGTGACACTATGGGTCATAATTGTCCAACAATCTCCCACTTGGCCTATAGCCAGTCACTCGAGTGTCTTACACCCGAACTATGTACGATTGGCTCAAACTACTGAGAAAAGCATTCGTCAGCGGACTTGCATGATTATCATCTGATGCGATTTATTCGATCATCACATCGCCACGATGTATGATCCGAACGAATCAGACGAATATCGAAGTATTTATCTGGATCGTTGATGAGACCATTAATTCTTTAGCCTGTGCTGACATCTAGCTCAGCTGCTAACAGAACTATATCTAATCTAATTAGATTTATTATCGACCCAGAAGGCTTATATTGCTGCCTCAGCTGCAGTAATAACCCGCATTTGTTTTTTATTCGGTAACAGTATCTTGCATGGAAGATTTCCAGCTCATTGTACCGTTATTCAAACTTTGTAGTACCGTTTGCGACTTATAGCCGTTTTATCGGTTAGGAAACTTGCAGTAGTGATCCCAATCACTTCAAGTTCTCATTCTCCATAGATTAATACAGCATCCTTAGTTCTCTAAGATACTAACGGATGCTCTTAACATCATTCCAGTGACTATCACTAGGATTGGCCTGTTTGTGAATCCATATGCTCAAAGCGTATGAGACACCATGTCGCGTACATTTTTCAATGTACGATTCCACGGAGAGTTTTCGAAAGCCAAGCTTTCGCCGATAGTTATTTTATGGGAATATCATTTCCAAGAAATGACGTATTTATCATTATTTATAGGACAGCCACTGTCAGTGCGCTCCCACTAACCCTCTTATATACACAAGAATCATTTTCGTTTTGAATTAAACCATAAACTATTATGATTACATCAAAATGATAATTCCAAGAACCTATGCTTGCTTCAATCCAAACATGGATCGAATAACCCGCAAACCTTGTTTGCTAGTTATTGTACGATAAAACCGTCAGGATGTTGTAAACATCCTCCAAAATGTTTCCTTTTCAGGAAGGCGATTTTCCCGTTAAGCTGACATATTTCATACATGAAACATTCAGCATTTAGCGAGCATTATCCAAATGGATTTACCATGGCAACAGGTAAAAGGGTTAAATCGTAATCAACACAATGTTGATAACGATACCTTTCCGCTACAAGCCTAGCTTAGTACGTTGGTATGTTGCCTTCCATGTATGTCTTCCTTGAAGACTTATAATACCAATAGGCACAATGCCTTGCGATACATCAACTAGTATCCAAACTTGTTGATATACATGGAATCAATTTCGGACTATATGGCACTTTACCATAATTAGGGAGTCGATACCTTGTATCACTTCCTCATACGTAGTCAGTTGGTATACCTCAATAAGATTGACATCTTTATGAGGTGAGATCAGAAACCCATACCCCAGGTTGTTTTCTGACTCTCTCCGACATACGCGGTTCTTGTGTATACGAAGATTAATGGTAATAGTTTCATCCTTGATGAACTATTTATGTTCCATTAGGATTCGGTGCCTTGAACAGTATTACTCCAATTTTCATCGAGTTTTACTATCCTCCCACTTACCACTGCATATCGGTATTCCTCTTAGGAAAACCGCATGGTGAGCAACAATCTAATTGTTCTCTCGTGAGTTGTATAAGTACAATACTTATGGTATCCCTAGGATAACCTACAATTGGCACTTATCCAATTTGGGTTCTAGTTTGGTATCATCCAAATATATGCCTAGCATCCCAAATATTCGGGATTGAGAAACCCGGTTTCTTTCCCGTTCATATCTAATATGAAATCTGTCAAACAGATTTTATGGAACCTTATTCAAAATAAGTTCTACACTGTTTAAAGTTTATCCGTTGAAGGAAATGGTAGCTCAGAGCGACTCATGATTAACCTTATCATGTCCAACAAAATTCGGTTTATCCATTCGGACACACCGTTGTTAGACATCATTATCACATAGTTAATTTTGTACAATAATACAATATCATTTACAAAACAGTGACGCTATGGGTCATAATGTCTAACAATCTCCCACTTGGCCTATAGCCAGTCACTCAAGCATCTAATACCTGAACTATGTATATGTCGTTCAAACACTTGCTGAAGAACAGCCTTCGTCAGCGGATCTGCAATGTTGTCATCCGATGCGACCTTCTCGACTTTTACATCGCCACGATGTATAATCTCCCGAATCAGATGGTAACGCCGAAGAACATGCTTGGATCGTTGATGAGACCTTGGTTCCTTAGCTTGTGCTATAGCCCCGTTATTGTCACAATACAATGGCACGGGCTCAGCAGGTAACAGAACTACTCCTAATCCGATTAGGAATTTTCGGATCCAAACTGCCTCCTTTGCTGCTTCTGATGCAGCAATATACTCCGCTTCTGTTGTTGAATCGGCAACAGTATCTTGCTTGGAAGATTTCCAGCTCACTGCTCCGTTATTCAAACAAAAAATGTACCCTGATTGCGACTTGAAGTCGTCCTTGTCGGTTTGGAAACTTGCATCGGTGTACCCAGACACCTCAAGTTCTCCACCTCCATAAATTAAGAAAGCATCCTTAGTTCGTCTAAGATACTTAAGGATATTCTTAACAGACATCCAGTGACCTTCACCTAGATCGGCCTGATAGCGACTGCACATGCTTAAAGCATATGGCACATCAGGTCGCGTACATATCATGGCATACATGATCGATCTGACTGCCGAGGCGAACGGTATCTGACTCATGTTATCTCTCTCTTCTTTAGTTTTAGGACACATGTCCTTAGACAGAAGGATACCACATGACATTGGCATCAATCCCTTCCTGGATTGATCCATGTTGAATCGCTTCAACACTTTGTCAATATATGTACTCTGGGAGAGTCCAAGCAGCTTTCTAGATCTATCTCGGTAGATCTTTATTCCCAGAATAAAGGCTGCTTCTCCCAGATCTTTCATGGAGAATTTTAATGAAAGCCAAGCTTTCACCGACGTTAGCATGGGAATGTCATTGCCTATAAGCAATACGTCGTCGACATAAAGGACAATAAAAGTCAGTGCTCTCCCACTAACCTTCTTGTATACACAAGGGTCATCATCGTTTTGTACGAAATCATATTCTTTTATGATCTCATCAAAACGCTGATTCCATGACCGTGATGCTTGCTTCAATCCATAAATGGATCGATTTAACTTACAAACCTTGTTTACAAGTCTAGGTACGATAAAACCATCAGGTTGTTGCATATAAACATCCTCCAAAAGGTTTCCGTTAAGGAAAGCGGTTTTAACGTCCATCTGTCATATCTCGTAATCGAAATATGCAGCTATTGCAAGCATTATCCGAATGGATTTAATCATAGCAACGGGTGAGAAAGTTTCGTCATAATCAATACCATATTGTTGACGATACCCCTTTGCTACAAGCCTAGCTTTGTACGTTTGCACGTTGCCATCCATGTCGGTCTTCTTCTTGAAGATCCATCTGCATCCAATAGGCTTTACGCCTTCTGGTGCATCAACCAGTGTCCAAACTTGGTTGGTATACATGGAATCCATCTCGGACTTCATGGCATCTTGCCATAAAGCGGAATCAATATTCTGTATTGCTTCCTCATACGTAGTCGGTTCATTATCCTCAATAAGATTAATATCTACATGAGGCGAGATCAGGAACCCATACCTCTCAGGTACCTTCTTGACTCTCTCCGACCTACGCGGTCCTTGTGTATCTGAAGATTGTGGTACAGACTCATCCTGGATGATCTGTTTATGTTCCGTCGTTAATTCATTGCCAGGAACAGTATCACTACGATTTTCATTGAGCTCCACTTTCCTCCCACTTACCACTGCATCTAGGAATTCCTTCTCAAGGAAAAATGCATGTAGAGCAACAAACACTTTGTTCTCTTGTGGGTGATAGAAGTAATATCCTTTGGTTTCCTTAGGATATCCCACGAAAAGGCATTTATCTGATTTGGGTTCTAGTTTGGTACCTTCCAAACGTTTAACATATGCCCAGCATCCCCAAATCTTCAGGAAAGAGAAACCTGGTTTCCTTCCTGTCCATTTCTCATATAGAGTCTGTTCAACAGACTTTGACGGAACCTTATTCAAAATAAGTACCGCACTGGTTAATGCGTATCCCCAGAAGGATATTGGTAGCTCAGTCCGACTCATCATCGACCTTACCATGTCTAACAAGGTACGGTTTCTCCGTTCAGACACACCGTTTAATTGCGGCGTTCCAGGAGGAGTCCACTGTGAAAGAATACCATTTTCTTTCAAGTAATCTTGAAACTCATAGCTTAAGTATTCGCCACCACGGTCCGACCGCAATGTCTTAATACTCTTGCCTGTTTGTTTTTCTACTTCGTGTCGAAACTCTTTGAATTTCTCAAAAGTTTCCGACTTGTGTCTCATTAGATACACATAACCATAACGAGATGCATCATCCGTAAAGGTTACGAAGTAATGATATCCACCTCTAGCCTGGCTAGACATGGGCCCACATACGTCACTATGAACGAGGGCTAACAGTTCTGTGGCACGTTCACCTTTACCACTAAAAGGTGATTTAGGCATTTTGCCTAAAAGACAAGATTCGCAGACATCATATGAATTAAGATCAAATCCGTCCAAGTACCCACTCTTCGAAAGTGTGGATATGCGAGTCTTGTTTATGTGTCCTAGACGACAATGCCACATGTAAGCTTCATCTTTTAGATTACTCTTTTTGAGCCTTTTGTTTGTTATTTTATGTTTAGGAGATTCATTTATATTCAAAATATAAAGGCCATTATTTGCTACAGCAGTGCAAATTTCTGCATCATTTTTATATAAATAACACCCAGTGTTTCTAAATACAAAAGTGTACCCATGCTGGGTTAACAAAGATACAGATATGATATTCCTAGTCAAACTAGGTATATAATAACAGTTCAAAAGTTTAAGCATATGCCCCGAGGGCAATTCCAAAACAAAAGTCCCTACAGCCAAAACAACAACTGGAGTTCCGTTTCCGACTCGTAGATCAATCTCCCCTGAAGCCAGTATCTTGCTATCCTGTAGATCCTGCAAATCAGTACAAATATGAGCAGCACAACCAGAATCAAAAATCCAATTTTTAAAACTAGAAGTAGTCATATTTATCTCAATAACAAACATACCAGAGGCTAGTGCCTTGCCTGCCTTGATATCCTCCTTGTGTCCCTTGCCCATTCGGCAGTCACGTTTCCAGTGACCCTTCTTGCCGCAGTTGAGGCAGACATCTTGAGACTTGTCCTTTGGCTTCCCTGAAGCTTTTGTCAACTTGCCTTTACCCTTTTTCTTATGTTTCTTCTTCCTCACCCCTCCAGTAGCTTTGGGCCCAGCCTTTGGCCTCTGAGAGGTCGATGCAAAGTGCGCCTCGCGCTTGCCCCCTTTTTGGAGTTCTTTTTCAGACTCCTTCAAGATGGATAACAACTTTCCAAGAGTGTCATCCGTATCCATCAACTTATAGTTGATTATGATTTGTCTCCAATGTTGGAAAAAATAACCAAGCCCCAAGATCAACAAGAACAAGCAAAATATATAAATACATGAATGAATAAATTGAAGTATGGTGGAATCATACTCACAATACTTGAAAATGGATGCTAAGATGATGCGAAATTCCTCCCTTGTGCAGTGAAGCTCTCGGCCAAGAAGAAAAGAGGGACTCCAAGTCGAGTTTGATCCTTCCAAGCTCAAGGATTAGTTTCCCATATCACCTATGTATGATCCCTTGAAGGTGCTAGCCTTTGTTGTGATTTTGAATGCACAACTTCTTGAAATCTTGCCACAAAAATTGAAGAAATGGAGAGCCCAAAACTGCATGGAGTTTGAGTGTTTGACACTCTAAGCCATTGCATGATTTGTGTCATAAGTTTATTATTAATTTAATAAATATTATGGCATAAATATAAATTGATTTTTTGTAACAAAAATCATTCAACTCTCCTCTCTCTCTCACATTGCCGAAACTACATGCAGTTTTGGGCTCTCCATTTCTTCAATTTTTGTGGCAAGATTTGAAGAAGTTGTGCATTCAAAATCACAACAAAGGCTAGCACCTTCAAGGGATCATACATAGGTGATATGGGAGACTAATCCTTGAGCTTGGAAGGATCAAACTCGACTTGGAGTCCCTCTTTTCTTCTTGGCCGAGAGCTTCACTGCACAAGGGAGGAATTTCGCATCATCTTAGCATCCATTTTCAAGTATTGTGAGTATGATTCCGCCATACTTCAATTTATTCATTCATGTATTTATATATTTTGCTTGTTCTTGTTGATCTTGGGGCTTGGTTATTTTTTCCAACAATGGTATCAGAGCTTAAAGAGCATGCAAATATATTAGGATGTTATTTGGGAAAATTGTATGAAGCATGATTTGATGAGTTTGCTTGATTAAATATGCTTAGATGTATGCTATTTAGATTATACATCATCGATTTCATGGAAAATAAATTGGATTAATTTTTCCAACCCAAATGAGGCTTGGCCGAATACATGTAAGCATATGGACTAGATGATTTTTTAATTTTAAGACATTAGATGACTTGAAACAATATGGAATGATGATTTGTAACTCGATTGGATTGAAAACGAAATCGGAACCATTTTAATCACCTTGGCCGAATGCTTGATGGAGGATTAGGGACTTGATTTTTTGATTAAATAATGTTGGACATATATTTAAGATAAAAATATGATTAATGGATTAATTTGATATTTTGGGAATATTGATTTAAAGGATTAATCATGATAATACACTTTAATTAATTAAGTTATAAAATTTGGAATTTTAAAATTTGGTTAGTTGGGCTTAATTTAATTTTGAATTGGGCCTAAAACTATTATATTTGGACATAATGGGCTTGGTTGGGCCAAGTAGATTTGGACCATTTGGATTGGATCCAAAATGGGCCTAAATCACACCATTTAAGCCCAAATGTAATAAATGGGCTTTTATGTTTAATTGGGCCTTATGGGCTTGATATTGATTTTATGGCATATGAGGGTGATTCCTTATTGGGCTTGGTAATTGGGTTGACCATACATTGACCAAAACCCAAGCCTAAAGAAATCAATTGAAAGCCCATCGGACTTTAATTAAACGGACATTAGATGTTAGTTGGGCTTTGAGACCCGATTGTATTAGATTGGAATCTAAGTTATAAAAGCACAATAAAAGTGTAAATATTTAATTTAGAATTAAATAATAGGATTAGTATTGAATACGACTTAAATTGGATTTAACGAGTAGTTCGATATAATTCGTGAATTCATACTATAAGTATTTATTCTCAAATTGAGTTGGACTCGCGCAAATGCAAACAATTGTTTGAACATTGTATTGTCACATAATTAAAGACTAATTAATTGGATTTGATTGGTTGTATAACATGCCTTGAATGAATGAATGTGGATGTCATGTATGAATAGTGTATATCGGATGGATATTAGAAGGGAAGGGTAATTTTAGAAATTATTGTAAATTTAGAATTTATAAATTGGACCTGCGTGTCCAGCCTTTCTCTTATTGTCTCTTTGTATTCTCTTCTCACCTAATTCCCCTCAATGTAAATGAGGTTTCTCTTATTGTATTATGTAATTGGGTAAGAGTAGAATAGTGCTAGCGGGGAGAGGAAAGGGAGTGATTTGTTCTAGGAACAAGTTGTGTCATATATCCATCCGTATATCGCTATTACTTTAGCTTTACGCGCTTTATGATGTTTTAGAAGCATGCTTAAGGGTGTATGATGATGAGACCAACAAAGATAAATTAATTGGTTGCCAATTACGCGAAAAATCCCTCAAACAATATTAAGCGATTTTCCTTCCGTTGAATGATTCTTTCTCAAGATCCGAAATTGGCATTGGTTTGTTGGCCAAAGTCAAGACCTTTGTCAATTGAGGATGTGTTTGAATCATGAGAGTTTTGTTCCACATCGGTGTCCTGTCCAAGTTGTGATTTGTTGGCCAAAGTCAAGATCACTTCTTGTCCATCGACATTGATTACGAAACTTTCCTCGTCAATGGGTCCCGCTTAACTGGAATCATTAGGTTTGTTGTGCCAAAGCCAAGGCTTAGTTGATTCAGAGGAAATGGTTAGGAAAATGTATTGGATGCATTGACATATGTATATGTTTCGGACTTAGATGTCCACCTACCGGATCTAGGAATTGGATGGGATCCAATTGATCTTCGAGATCTACCTAGTTAAATATCATACAATTTGTTGGCCAAAGTCAAGGTTGTGTGTTATTTAACGGGATCCTAGCCCACTAGGAAATTGGATTTTCCGAGTACTCAACAGAGGGTTAGAGACTTGCAGAAATAGTGGGAGGCTAGTAGTATTGAATTTGCAATTATCGTTCAGATACTTAGCTTTACGCGCTTACACAACTTATTTCGTCAATATTTACACATAGTTGGACTAATACAATGTTATTTTTTTTTTATGTAAAAGTTTGACTGTACCCACATATCGTTAACTAGATAATTAGATTATCGTAGTTAAGATGGCAAACAAAGGAAATGTCCGTGACATAATCATGGGTGATAATGTGTTCAAGGGCACCAACTTCGCCGCTGGGAAATGAACCTAAGGATAGTCCTTGGGGCGGAGAGGATACTGTATACGATACAAAAACCTCTCGGGCCAAAGCCCACTGAGCCACTTGAGCTGGAGTTATGGAAAACTCACAGTGATGATTGTGACACGGCTTAGTCGATCATGCTTGCTTCAATGACTCAACACTTTCGCCGCCAGAATAGGGACTTGGATCCTTATAATATGATGACAAGATTGCAAGATCTTCACCGCACTAATAAGCGGATGGCGAGGTACGAGTTAGTGAAGAAAATCTTTCGCTCCCGTATGACTGATGGTAGTTCTGTTGAGGTCCATGGGACTCAAATGATAGCCGATATTGATGAATTGGATAATATGGGTATAGTCTTGGAGGCTGAGCTGTCTATAGATGTACTTACTTCTACAGTCACTACCCGATACTTGGAAACAGATTGTCATCAACTACAAATTGATGAATTCGGATGATACTCTTGGAGAGTTATTATCGATTCTCAAGGAGTCAGAGAAAGAGCTTCTGAAAGGCAACAAGCGCGAGGCGCACTTTGCATCAACATCTCAAACGCCGAAAGTTAGGCTCAAGGCAACTGGGGGTGTTAAGAAGAAAAAGCATAGAAACAAAGGCAAGGCCAAGTCAACAAAGGCTTCTGGGAAGCCAAGGGACAAGTCTCAAGATGTTTGCCTGAAATGCGGCAAGAAAGGTCACTGGAAGCGTGACTGCCGCATGAACAAGGGACACAAGGAGGACATACAGGCGGGCAAGGCACCGGCCTCAGGTATGTTTGTTATTGAGATAAATATGACTACTTCTAGTCTTAATAAAAAATTGGATTTTTGATTCTGGCTGTGGTTCTCATATTTGTACTGATGTGCAGGATCTGCATGATAGCAGGAGACTGGCTTCGGGGGAGGTAGATCTACGAGTTGGAAATGGAACTTCTGTTGCTGTTTTGGCCGTAGGCACTTTTGTTTTGGAACTGCCCTCGGGGCATGTACTTAAACTAAATGACTGTTATTTTGTTCCTAGTTTAACTAGGAATATTATTTCTGTATCTTTGTTAACCCAGTATGGGTACACTTTTGTATTTAAAAACACTAGGTGTTATTTATATAAAGATGATGCAGAAATTTGCACTGCCGATGCAAATAATGGTCTTTATATTTTGCATATAAATAAATCTCCAAAACGTAAAATAACAAACAAAAGGCTCAAAATGAGTAATCCAAAGGAAGAAACTTATTTGTGGCATTGTCGTCTGGGACACATCAACAAGACTCGCATATCCACACTTTCGAAAGTGGGAAGAGTGGGTACTTGGACGGATTTGATCCAAATTCATATGACGTCTGCGAATCTTGTTTATTAGGCAAAATGCCTAAATCACCTTTTAGTGGTAAAGGTGAACGCGCCACTAAACTGTTAGCCCTCGTTCATAGTGACGTTTGTGGGCCCATGTCTAGCCAGGCTAGAGGTGGATATCGATACTTCATAACCTTTACGGATGATACATCGCGTTATGGTTATGTGTATCTGATGATGCACAAGTCGGAAACTTTAGAGAAATTCAAAGAGTTTCGACACGAAGTTGAAAAACAAACAGGCAAGAGTATTAAGACATTACGGTCGGACCGTGGTGGCGAATACTTAAGTAATGAGTTTCAAGATTACTTGAAATAATATGGTATTCTTTCACAATGGACTCCTCATGGAACACCACAATTAAATGGTGTGTCTGAACGGAGAAACCGTACCTTGCTTGACATAGTAAGGTCGATGATGAGTCGCACTGAGCTACCTATATCCTTCTGGGGACATGCATTAGAAAGTGCAATTCTTATTTTGAATAGGGTTCCGTCAAAGTCTGTTGAACAGACTCCGTATGAGATATGGACAGGAAAGAAACCAGGTTTCTCATTCCTGAAGATTTGGGGTTGCTGGGCATACGTCAAACGTTTGGAAGGTACCAACAAACTTGAACCCAAATCAGATAAATGCCTATTTGTTGGATATCCTAGGGAAACCAAAGGATATTACTTCTATTACCCACAAGAGAACAAAGTATTTGTTGCTCTACATGCGGTTTTCCTTGAGAAGGAATTCCTAAATGCAGTGTTTAGTGGGAGGAAAGTAGAACTCGATGAAAGTCGTAGTGATACTGTTCCTAGCAATGAATCGAGAACGGAACATGAACAGTCCATCCAGGATGAGACTGAACCACAATCTTCAATTACACAAGGACTACGTAGGTCGGAGAGAGTCAGGGTAATACCTGAGAGGTATGGATTCCTGATCTCACCTCATGTAGATATTAATCTTATTGAGGATACTGAACCGGCTACGTATGAGGAAGCGATACAAGGTATCGAATCCACTTTATGGCAAGAGGCCATGAAGGCCGAAATGGATTCCATGTATACCAACCAAGTTTGGACACTAGTTGATGCACTAGAAGGCGTAAAGCCTATTGGATGCAAATGGGTCTTCAAGAAGAAGACCGACATGGATGGCAACGTACAAACGTACAAAGCTAGGCTCGTAGCGAAGGGGTATCGTCAACAACTTGGAGTTGATTATGACGAAACTTTCTCACCCGTTGCCATGATTAAATCCATTCGGATAATGCTTGCGATAGCTGCATATTACGATTACGAAATATGGCAGATGGACGTTAAAACCGCTTTCCTTAACGGAAACCTGTTGGAGGATGTTTATATGCAACAACCTGACGGTTTTATCGCACCAAGACTTGCAAACAAGGTTTGTAAGTTAAATCGGTCCATTTATGGACTGAAGCAAGCATCGAGGTCATGGAACCAACGTTTTGATGAGGTCATAAAAGAATATGATTTCATTCAAAACGTAGATGATCCTTGTGTATATAAGAAGGTTAGTGGGAGTGCACTGACTTTTATTGTCCTTTATGTCGACGATGTATTGCTTATAGGCAATGACATTCCCATGTTAACGTCGGTGAAAGCTTGGCTTTCATTGAAATTCTCCATGAAAGATCTGGGAGAAGCAGCTTTTATTCCAGGAATAAAGATCTACAGGGATAGATCTAGAAGGCTACTTGGACTCTCATAGAGTACATATATTGATAAAGTGTTGAAGAGATTCAACATGGATCAGTCCAAGAGGGGACTGTTGCCAACATCACATGGCGTCTATCTATCTAGGGACATGTGTCCTAAAACACAAGATGAGAGAGACAACATGAGTCGGACTCCGTTCGCCTCGGCAGTTGGATCGATCATGTATGCCATGATATGTACACGACCTGATGTGTCCTATGCTTTGAGCATGTGTAGTCGATATCAGGCCGATCCAGGAAAGGATCACACTGGATGGCGGTTAAGAGTATCCTTAGGTATCTTAAGAGAACTAAGGATGTTTTCTTAATCTATGGAGATGGAGAACTTGAGGTATCTGGGTATACCGATGCAAGTTTCCAAACCGACAGAGAAGACTTCAAGTCACAAACCGGGTACATATTTTGCTTGAATAACGGATCAGTGAGCTGGAAATCTTCCAAGCAAGATACTGTTGCCGATTCAACAACTGAAGCGGAGTACATTGCAGCAGCTGAAGCAGCAAAGGAAGCGGTTTGGATCCGAAAATTCCTAGTTGGATTAGGAGTAGTTCCATTAGCAGCTGAGCCCGTTTTATTGTATTGTGACAATAGCGGGGCCATAGCGCAAGCTAAGGAACCAAGGTCTCATCAACGATCCAAACATGTTCTTCGACGATTCATCTGATTCGAGACATACATCGTGGCGATGTGAAGATCGAAAAGAGAGGACACATCAGTGCAGATCGCAGATCCGTTGACGAAAATAATTCCTCGGGAAAAGTTTGAGCGACACATACATAGTTCAGGTATTAGATGCTTGAGTGACTGGCTATAGGCCAAGTGGGAGATTGTTAGACAGTTATGACCCATAGCGTCACTATTTTGTAAATGATATTGTATTATTGTACAAAATTAACTATGTAGTAATGAAATTGCCTTTTACCGTTTTGTAATTTATTTACTTTGATATAAATGGTAAGAGTCCCTATGATTAGTTCCGGATTGTTATGATATGAGACGGTATCAATCCATAAAGGTTTAATCATTAAATATCCCTAGTCGTAGTATTATCGAGATTGGACATCGATAATGCGGAATAGACTAGTACTGCACTTGTGCATGTTGTGAGGGCACAACGGCATACTTCTCATAGATTTAAGTATAGGATACTTATGCAAGTGCGGTAGGAGGTTGTGTTTTACCGATGGTACAGAAAACAGCTTCGCTGTGGATAGACCCCGCGGAATCCCATTGGTAGTATGTCTGCGTGTCTATGGGAGTCCGCTTCAGGGTAGGTGCATATGATCTTAACCTGAGACTTGCATCGCTAGTACTTATGACAATCGGTAAACTTTAGTTTTGGTGGTCCAGGGCTTTAACGGGTTCTGTGTACACCTCTTCTGGATTTATCGAGAATCGTAGTGTATTGGGTGTGATGTCAAGATGGAAGTATCACTTCAGACATATGGAGATGATGATCGCGAGGGATACAGAACTAGTACTCTATAATGGTTGCAACCATCGGGATAATATGACTAGGTCAGGATTATCCGATTCAAAGAGACTGGTTGCTTGATGTCCGATATGTGTATCGTACGGGGCAGACACATCTCCAGCCCCAGGCCTTACATGTGATCATCCGATACTGGTTCGATATATACTATACTACGGTATACTACGCCTGTTATAGATCTTATATTCCAATAAGAATATTTCTGGAGAATTGGGTAGGCATGGCGTTTTGCTAGAGGCTAACCTTGTCTTGTAAATCGGTAAAAACGTAGTACTTGGTACGTACGTATTCAGATAATCTGACGGCCGTATTTACTGCCAACATATCCAGAGATCTCTTGGGTCGCTTCCCGAAGATTCACCAATGACGTATGATTCAAACTCGATTAATCTTGGATTAATTACGGAGAGACTTTATCTTGGATAAAGTACTATACATAGAGAGAGAACGATTAATTTGGAATTAATCGTAAAATTATTATATTCGATATAATAATCGAAATTCGATTTCGACGCGAAATTAAAATTAGATTTTAATTCGGGCAAACAAGTTAATTTAGAATTAATTCGTTAGCGACGTAAATAATAATTTCGCTAGGCGCAATTATTTATTTAAATTCGATTTAATTAACGTCGCGACGTAAGTTCGGTATTTCGGAAATATCGAACCCGAACGCGTGAGTGCACGTGGGCCCACTTTCATTTGGAAACGTGTGGGGCCCACATGACACATGTCATATTATGCATTATTTAATTCTAATGCATTGCATGGAGATAGTGTACAATGCACTATCTCTTTGAATCGGATAATCCTGACCTAGTCATATTATCCCGATGGTTGCAACCATTATAGAGTACTAGTTCTGTATCCCTCGCGATCATCATCTCCATATGTCTGAAGTGATACTTCCATCTTGACATCACACCCAATACACTACGATTCTCGATAAATCCAGAAGAGGTGTACACAGAACCCGTTAAAGCCCTGGACCACCAAAACTAAAGTTTACCGATTGTCGTAAGTACTAGCGATGCAAGTCTCAGGTTAAGATCATATGCACCTACCCTGAAGCGGACTCCCATAGACACGCAGACATACTACCAATGGGATTCCGCGGGGTCTATCCAGAGCGAAGCTGTTTTCCGTACCATCGGTAAAACACAACCTCCTACCGCACTTGCATAAGTATCCTATACTTAAATATATGAGAACTATGCCGTTGTGCCCTCACAACATGCACAAGTGCAGTACTAGTCTATTCTGCATTATCGATGTCCAATCTCGATAATACTACGACTAGGGATATTTAATGATTAAACCTTTATGGATTGATACCGTCTCATATCATAACAATCCGGAACTAATCATAGGGACTCTTACCATTTATATCAAAGTAAATAAATTACAAAACGGTAAAAGGCAATTTCATTACTACATAGTTAATTTTGTACAATAATACAATATCATTTACAAAATAGTGACGCTATGGGTCATAACTGTCTAACATCCAAGTATCAGGAAGTGACTGTAAGATCAAATCTATGGTCAGCTTAGCCTCCAAGACTATTCCCATATTGGCCAACTCATCAATATCGGCGATCATTTGAGCCCCGTGGGCCTCAACTGATGCGCCTTCAGTCATTCGGGCGCGGAAGAGTTTCTTCACCAACTCGTACCTTTCCATCCGCTTGTTGGAGCGGTGGAGATCTCGAAGTCTAGCCATCATACTATAAGGATCCAAGTCCCTATTCTGGCGACGAAAGTGCTGAGTCATCGAAGCTAACATAATAGCCTGAGCTGTGTCACAATCATTGCTGTGAGTTTTCCATAACTCCAGCTCAAGTGGGTCAGTGGGCTTAGGCGGGAGAGGTGTTTGTATAGTATACAACATCCTCTCAGCCCCAAGGACTATCCTCAGGTTCATTTCCCAATCAGCGAAGTTTGTCCCCTTAAAGACATTGTCACCCATGATGATGTCTCGGACATTTACCTTGCTTGCCATCTCAACTACGATAGTCCAACTATCTAGTTAACGATAAAATGGGTACAGTCAAACTGTTACAAGAAAAAATAACAATGAATTAGTCCAACTAATTTTAATTAATTAAACGAAATAATTTTGAATGACGCGTAAGGCTAAGTATCTGAATGAAATTGCAAATTCAATACTAGCCTCCCACTATTTTTATCAAGTCTCTAACCCTCTGTTGAGAACTCGGGAAATCCTATTTCCTAGTGGGCTAGGATCCCGTTAAATAACACACAACCTTGACTTTGGCCAACAAGCTGTATGCTATTTAACTTGGTAGATCTCAAAGATCAATTGGATCTCATCCAATTCCTAGATCCGGTTAGGTGGACATCCAAGTCCAAAACATATGTATATTTACTTATGCCAATGTATCTAATACATTTTCCTAACCATATCCTCCGAACCATCTAGGCCTTGGCTTTGGCACAACAAACCTAATGATTCCGGTTAAGCGAGACCCATTGACAAGGAAAGTTTCGTAATCAATGTCGTTGGACAAGAAGTGATCTTGATTTTGGCCAACAAATCACAACTTGGACAAGACACCGATGTAGAACAAAACTCTCATGATTCAAGTACATCCTCAATTGACAAAGGTCTTGACTTTGGCCAACAAACCAATGCCAATTTTGGATCTTGAACAAGAATCATTCAATGGAAGGATAATTGCTTAATATAAATTGAGGGATTTTGCGTAATTGGCAACCAATTTATTATCTTTGTTAGGTCTCATCATCATACACCCTTAAACATGCTTCTAAAACATCATAAAGTGCATAAAGTAAATTAATAGTGATATACGGATGGATATGTAAAACAACTTGTTCCTAGAACAAATCACTCCCTTTCCACTCCCCACTAGCAATATTCTACTTCTACCCAATTACATAATACAGTAAGAGAAACCTCATTTACATTGAGGGGAATTAGGTGAGAAGAGAATACAAAGAGATAAAAGAGATAAGGCTGGACACGCAGGTCCAATTTATAAATTCTAAATTTACAATAATTTCTAAAATTACCATTTCCCTTCTAATATCCATCCGTTATACACTATTCATTCATCACATACATGTATATTCATTCAAGACATGCTATACAACCAATCTAATCCAATTAATTATTCTTTGTTTAAGTGATCATCCAATGTTCAATCAACGGTTTGATTTTGCGCGAGTCCAACTCGTTTGAGAATAAGTACATAAGGTATGAATTCATGAATTATATCGAACTACCCGTTAAATCCAATTTAAGTCGCATTCAATATTAATTCAATTTATTTAATTCCAAATTAAATGTTTACACTTTTAATGTGCTTTTAAAGATTAGATTCTAAATCTTATCAAATTGGGTCTCCAAGCCCAACTAACATCCAATGTGTGTTTAATTAAAGTCCGATGGGCTTTCAATTGATTTATCAAGGCTTGGGCTTTGGTCAATGTGGGTCAAACCCAATTACCAAGCCCAAATAAGGAATCACCCTTAAATGCCATAAAATCAATTTCAAGCCCATAAGGCCCAATTAAACATAAAAGCCCATTAATTAAATTTTAATATTCCAAATTTTAAAATTCAATTAATTAAAGTGTAATTGCATGATTAATTCATTAAACCAAATATTTCAAAAACACCAATTTAATTCATTAATCATCAATTGTTCAAAACACTTGTCTAACATTTATTTGAACAAAAATCAAGTCCTTTAACATGTCATGTTGTATTCGGCCAAGAGGGATTTTTGCGGTTCGATTTGTTTTTCAATCCAATTGAATCACTAATCTATTACTCGTTCATTTTTAAGTCATCAAATGAACTAGAAAGCAAAAAATCCAATTAAGTGAAAGGACCTCCATTTTCGGTCAAAGCAATAATTTTAGGGAAAAATCATCCAATGCATTTTTCTCAAAATTGATCATGTATTACATCAAATATCATACATTTAATCATGCTTAAGTCATCTAATAAACTTGTGCATGAAAAATTCCAAATCAATAAAATGACCTACACATTCGGCCAAGGCATCAATTTTGGGGAAAAAATATCCAATGCATTTTTCTCAAAATTGATCATGTAATACATCATATTACAAACATTTAAGCACACTCAAATCATCCAATGAACTTGTGCATGCAAAAATTCAACTTAATGGAAGTACCTCACATTCGGCCAAATGATATTCTATTATTGTACAAAATTAACTATGTGATAATGAAATTGCCCTTTTGCCGTTTTGTAAAATTATTTACTTTAATATATTAATGGCAAAAGTCCATATGATTAGTTCCGTATTGAGATGATATGAGACAGTATCAATATAAAAGGTTTAATCATTAAATATCCCTAGTCGGAGTGTTATCGAGATCGGACATCGATAATGCGGAATAGACTAGTATTGCACTTGTGCGAGTTGTGATGGCACAACGGCATAGTTCTCATATATTTAAGTATTGGATACTTATGCAAGTGCGGTAGGAGGTTGTGTTTTACCGATGGTACGGAAAACAGCTTCGCTCTGGAAAGACCCCGCGGAATCCCATTGGTAGTGTGTCTGCGTGTCTATGGGAGGCCGCATCAGGGTAGGTGTATATGGTCTTAACCTGAGACTTGCATCGCTAGTACTTGCGACAATCGGTAAACTTTGGTTGTGGTGGTTCGGGGCTTTAACCGGTTCTGTGTACGCCTCTTCTGGGTTTATCGAGAATCGTAGTGTACTGGATGTGATGTCAAGATGGAAGTATCACTTCAGAGATATGGAGATGATGATCACGCAGGATACAGAACTAGTACTCTATAAAAGGTTGCAACCGTCGGGATAATATGACCAGGTCAGGATTGTCCGATTTAAAGAGACTAGTTGTTTGATATCCGATATATGTTTCGTACGGGGCATACACATTTCTAGCCCCAGGCCTAACATGTGACCGTCCGATACTGGATCGATGTACGCGATACTGCGGTATACTACGCTTGATGAAGATCTAATATTCCAGTAAGAATATTTCTGGAGAATTGGGAGGCATGGCGCTTTGCTAGAAGCCAACCTTGTCTTGTAAATCGGTAAAACGTAGTACGAGGTACGTACGTGTTTGGATTATCCAACGACCGTATTTACTGCCAACATATCCGGAGATCTCTTGGGTCGCTTCCTGAAGATTCACCTATGATGTTTGATTCGAACTTTATTAATCTTGGATTAATTACGGAGAAACTTTATCTTGGATAAAATGCCTTATTAGGAGAGAGAGAGAGATCGATTAATTTGGAATTAATCGATAAAATAATATATTCGATATATTATTAAACGAAATTAGATTTCGACGCGGAATTAAAATCGGATTTTAATTCGGGAAAACGAATTAATTTAGAATTAATTCATTAGCGATCTGAGTAATAATTCCACTAGGCGTAATTATTTAATTCTCGTCGCGACGGAAATTCGTTAATTCGGAATTAGCGAATTTGGGCCCGAAAGTGTTTGCGGACACATTCGTATTTTGAAACGGGTGGAATCCGCAAATCACATCGCGATATCTCATTACTTGATACGAATAGATGATGGATGTATCTAGTCACCTTTAAGGGATGATACATTGTCTCTATTCTCAAAGTGTGGTAATGATGGCAAATGATGAATTTTATTTTGGAGGGAAAACCTTTCACGGTTTTTGAAGGGTTTTTTGATTAAAAATTCATTTTGGTATTTGATATCATATTCTTTTATTTTTCATTTGGTCTCACACGGTTTTTGAAACATTGAGAACAAAAAAAATTAAAAGACATAACACTCTCTCCTCTCCTTCTTCTTCACGCAAGCCGTGAGCTTCATCCATGGAAGAAAATTGTTTTCTCCATTTTTGCTAGCACAACAAGGGATCAAAGGAGGTGATAGGGAAACACACTTGGAGCTTGGAGTACTAGAAGATTTGAGGCTTCTCACACTGTTGTTCTTGGCCGAAAACAGCCCCAAGATTTGCAGCTTCTATCATTCTTGTTCTTGGCCGCATATCACCCACCTTGGAGGCTCAAGGATCCTCTTCACCATTTTCGTCACAAAGCTTTGTAAGTATGTTTCCGCCATGCTTCAAGCTTTGCATGTATCTTATTTGTATTTCTATGGCTTAATCTTTCTTTGGGACTAATTATAGAAACCAACAATGGTATCAGAGCCAAATTGATCATGTAATACATCATATTACAAACATTTAAGCACACTCAAATCATCCAATGAACTTGTGCATGCAAAAATTCAACTTAATGGAAGTACCTCACATTCGGCCAAAGGAACATTTTGGGGAAAAATCATCCAATGCATTTTTCTTAAATTAACCCTAATGTATTTTATGCTTAAACATGGCTCCATGATACCATTGTTGGTTTCTATAATTAGTCCCAAAGAAAGATTAAGCCATAGAAATACAAATAAGATACATGCAAAGCTTGAAGCATGGCGGAAACATACTTACAAAGCTTTGTGACGAAAATGGTGAAGAGGATCCTTGAGCCTCCAAGGTGGGTGATATGCGGCCAAGAACAAGAATGATAGAAGCTGCAAATCTTGGGGCTGTTTTCGGCCAAGAACAACAGTGTGAGAAGCCTCAAATCTTCTAGTACTCCAAGCTCCAAATGTGTTTCCCTATCACCTCCTTTGATCCCTTGTTGTGCGTGTATCTTATTTGTATTTCTATGGCTTAATCTTTCTTTGGGACTAATTATAGAAACCAACAACCGTCAGGATGACGTGTTCCAGGAGGAGTCCTCATTGAAAGAATACTATACTCTTTCAAGTACATTAGAAACTTATTGCTTAAGTATTTTCCATTACGGGTCTCACCATGATGGTTTAATACTTCAGCTGATCTGTTTGTCTATTTCGTGTCGAAACTATAAAAGATTCTGATTTGTGTTCTTCAAAAGAAACACATAACCATAATGCGATGCCACATCCGTAAAGGTCACGAAATATTCATATCCACATCTAGCCTAGCTAGATATGGGCCCACTTCACTATGAACTAGGGCTAACAGATTGGTGGCATTTACACTTTTACCAAGTAAATAGTGTTTTAGGCACTTTGCCCAATAAACTAGATTCGTAGACTTTATTTGATTGGAATCAAATCAGTCCGAGTACACACTCTTCAAAAGTGTGGATATACGATTCTTGTTTGATTGTGTCCCAGACAACAATGACACTTTAAAGTTTCTCCTGATCAAATCAGTTTGAGCTATTTGTTTGTTATGTTATATGTTTGAGATTTATTTATATTCAAAATATGAATTCTGTTATTCACATCTAATGTGTTTATCTCAATATCATCTTTATATAATAAAACACTTTAGTGTTCTAGAATATAAAGGTTCACCGGCAGCGGGTTGAACACTGATATAGAGATAATGTTCCTAGTCAAACTAGTTACATAATAACAGTTTCCTAACTTAAGTACACACCCGAGGGTATTTCCTAAACTTAGGTATCTACGGTTAAAATAGCGACAGTCGTCCCGTTTCCAATTCGTAGATTAATCTCTATTGAAGTCAGTATCATGTTCATAACAGATTCTGAACATCAAGATATATATATATCACACTAAGTATCTAAAATCAAATTTTAAATACTAGTAATGAATATATTTATGAAAATCACATTTGAAGTCAAAGCCTTGCTCGTCTTCTATTCCTTCATGTCTGCTTTGTCCAAACGGCAGTCACGCTTCCGCGATCCCGTTTGCCACATTTAAGGCAGACATTTGGGATATGTCATTTATCTTCCTAGAAGATTATAATGATTTTGCCTTTGCCATTTTCAACATTCCAGTAGCCTTTGGCCAAGCCTCGGGTTTCTAGAATATCGAAGTAAGGTGCGACTAGCGCTACTTGCCTAATTGCAAAGTTTAAATTTTATCTCCTTGAGAATAGTCATTAACTCTCCAAGAGTTATCAATTGCAATTGTAGTACTTCTAAAATCTAAACATAGATTTATGAATATCCTTCAATTTCGTCATCATACTTTTAAGGATCTAATCCTTAGTTCTGATTCAGAAATTAAGGAGTCTACTGCGACAAGCTTAATGGATTAAGCACTTAAGTTATCATTACATAAATCTTCCAAAGATTATGCTCTACTATTTGCTTAACTCCGGGCTTAGGCTTAATATATTATTTTATCAAATAAAATAACTTATTATTTTTCCAGGACCATCCTAAAATAATTCCCAATTTGAAAATTATAGTCGTTTAAATACATTTTCACACAGGATTATGTTTTAAACACTAATCTTTCATTTATCTTGATTCTAATAGTCCAACTATTTAATCAACGATTTGTGTACCATTTTTAATATAATGATTATTATAGTCCAACTATATAATCAAATATAATTTAAATTAATTAACCTCAATTACCTTGATTACTATAATCCAATTATAAAATCAACTGTAAATTGAAATTAATTAATTCAAATATATTGATTACTATAATCCAATTATATAATCAACTATAATACAGTCCAACTGCTTTAATTAAAACAACAATTAAATATTAGTCCAACTAATATATTAATTTATATGACGAATGATATTTGAATGAGCGCGTATGGCAAGTAATTAAACGAGTATTGCAAATTCAATTCTTGCCTCCCGCTATTTTTCGGCGAGCCTCTAACCCTCTGTCGAGTACTCGGGAAACCGTGTTTCCAAGCGGGCTAGGATCCCGTTAGATATCACACAATCTTGACTTTGGCCAACAAATTGTATGATAACTAACTAGGTAGATTTCTAAGATCGATTGGATCCAATCCAATTCCTAGATCCGGTAGGGGGACATCCAAGTTCGAAACATATATCTTATATATACCAATACATCCAATGTATTAACTAACCTTTTTCCTCTGGATCAACTAAGCCTTGGCTTTGGTACAACAAACTTAGTGATCCATGTTAAGCGCGACCCATTGACCATGGAAAGCTTCGTAATCAATGTCGATGGACAAGAAGTGGTCTTGACTTTGGCCAAAAAACCACAATTTGGACAAAACATTGATATGGAACAAAGCCTTCGTGATTCAAACACATCCTCGATGGACAAAGGCCTTGACTTTGGCCAACAAGCCAATGCCAGTCTCGGATCTTGAGTGAGAATCACTCGATGGAAGGAAAGACACTTAATATTATGCGAGGGTTTTTCGCGTGTAAATTGGCAACTAATTTATTATCTTTGTTAAGGTCTCATCATCATACACCCTTAAACATGCATTCTAAACACATAATAAAGCGCATATGAATAAAATAATAATGATATGCGGATGGATACTTTACACATTGATCCTAGATCATATCTCTCCATTTCTCTCTCCAGCTAGCACATGTATTACTTCTACCCGTTACACTACACTTCTAAAGAAACCTCATTTACATTGAGGGGAATATATGAGAAGAGAATACAAAGAATATGGAGGTATAAGGCTGGACACGGAGGTCCAATTAATAAATCAAATTTATTACAACAATTTCTATAATTGTCCCACCCATCTAATATCCATTCGATATACATTATTCATGCATCGCAACCATGTATTCACACAAGCATGTTATCAATCAATCTAATCAAATTAATTAATCTGATAATTAGTTATCATCCAATGTTCAAACAACGATTTGATTTTGCTCGAGTCAAACTCATTTTGCGAATAAGTACTCAAAGTACGAATTCTCGAATTAAATTAAACTACATAATTAAATCCAATTTAACATGTATTTAATTCTAATTCGCTATTTAATTCCAAATTAAATAATACACTTTATTAATGAACTTTTACGACTTAAATTCCAAATTTAATCGCAACGGGTCTCAAAGCCCGATTAACGTCCAACGTCAATTCAATTAAAGTCCAATGGGCTTTTAATTAATTTCTTGAGGCGTGGACTTTTGGTCAACTCGGGTCAAACCGAATAACCAAAATCCAATCCGGGAGTTACCCCATAAGCCCAGAAATCAATTTAGGCCCATTAGGCCCAATTAAACTTTAAGGTTCATTAAGTCGCATTTGGGCTTTATGGAGGCGGTTTTGGGCCTAATTGGATCCAACCAACTTTGCCTAAACCCAACTTTATACAACAAAGCCCAATAAGCCCAATAACAACATAACAAGCCCAAATCCAATTTTAAGCCCAACTAATTTAATTCAAAAAATTCCAAATTTCTCAATTAAATTACCTAAAGTCTATAGCATTATTAATTACCCAAATCAATATTTCCAAAACACCAAATTTGTCTAATTAATAATGTTTATCATCAATGAATCATGTCCAACATAATTTTGATCAAAATCAAAACCAATTATTCATGCTCAAAGGCTCGACCAAGGAGGATTTTCATGTCCAATTTTATATCCAATCCAATTGAATCCAAATTAACATTAAATCAACATCCCAAATTGTTTTCAAGTCATCCAATGAATCAAAAAACAAAAAATCCAAGACAATTTAGGGTTCTCTATTTTCGGTCAACACACCAAAATTGGGGAAAATTATTCCAAACACTTTTTCATCAAATTGATCCAATCAATCATCAATTCAACAATATTTAAGCATATTAATTCATCCAATTTCATTAAATCATGCCCAAATTCGTTTTGCCCAATTTTAACACTAAAATCAATTTCATGCTTTCAAAGGCTCAAGATACCATTGTTGGTCTACTCTAAGCTTCCCAAGATCATTGCAAGCAAGAAACAAGTGTAAATACAATCATATGAGGTGCGGAAAACTCACAAGGATCGGTTGAGATGCGTGTGGTGAAGACAACGAACTGCCCTCTCTAAGAATTCATTCGGCAGTGGGCTCAGCAGTGGACTGCTCGACTGTGGGTGGTCTTCCTCCTCCAAGAATCGGCCATAGATGTCCTTTGAAGCTCCAAGCTTTGTGATAAACTTCCATGCTCACGCAATCACTGCCATATCACCTTGGTATGCCTCCTAGAGTGTGCTAGCACTTAGATCTTGCAACAAAATCATCATCTTGCTTCCTCACTGTCACGGTTTTTCAACCAGAAAATGGAGAAGAAGAATCGGTCCAAGACCGAGAGAGAAGAATGAGTTTTTGGCTCCAAAAATTGCGTGAACCGTGTACTGAGAGAGAGAGAAATGAAAAAGTTGTAATAGGTTTTAATTTTTTTCCAAAAATTAAGTAACCATTTACCACTTTTTAATTTCAAAAAGACAAGCATTAAATGCTTTCAATCATCTCACATCAACTCACATCAATCAATCAATTGTCACATCACTCAAAGTGACATGTGATTTGACGCTTGATGTGATTTGTGATTTGACGCTTGATTTGACTTGCGTGCCGCACTCGAATTCGAAATGAGAATGCGCTCGCAAACAATCCCGGGCTCGGGTTCGCTAATTCCAAATTAACAAATTTTTCGTTGCGACGTAATTAAATGATTACGCCTAGTGAAATCACTATTCATGTCGGTAACGAATTAATTCTAAATTAACTCGTTCGCCCGAATTAAAATCTAATTTTAATTCCGCGTCGAAATCCAATTTCATTTAATATATCAAATATATTATTTTATCGATTAATTCCAAATTAATCGTTCTCTTTCTTAATTGATATTTTATCCCAGATAAAATATCTCCGCAATTAATCCCAGATTAATGTTCTCTCTCTTTAAATTAATCCCAGATTAATTAAAGTGCGAGTCATACGTCATCAGTGAATCTTCAGGAAGCGACCCATGAGATCCCCGGATATGTTGGCAGTAAATCGGGTCGTCGGACTATCTGAACACGTAAGTACCTAGTACTACGTTTACACCGATTCACAAGACAAGGTTGGCTTCTAGCAAAGCGCCATGCCTACCCAATTCTCCAGAAACATGCTTACAGGAATAAATGATCTATATCAGGCGTAGTATACGTGGTATTGTGTATTTCTGTCCAGTATCGAATGATCACGTGCTAGGCCTGGGGCTGGAATTGTGTCTGCCCCGTACGAAGCACATGTCGGATGTCTGGTGACTAGTCTCTATAATCTGATTAACATGACCTTGTCACTTTATCCCGATGACTGCAGTACTTAAGAGTACTAGTACCGTATCCTACGTGACCATCATCTCCATATGACTGGAGTGACACTTCCATCTTGACATCACACCCAACACACTACGATTCTCAATATTTCCAGCATTGGCGTTCACAGAACCTGTTAAAGCCCTGGACGACCGCAACCAAAGTATATTGATTGTCGCAAGTATTAGCGGTGCAAGTCTCAGGTTAAGACCAAATACACCTACCCTGATTTCAGATTTCCGTAGACACATAGTCATACTACCAATAGAATTCCGATGGGGTCTATCCAGAGTGAAGCTGTTTCCCGTACCATCCGTGAAACACAACCTCATATTACACTTGCGTGAGTATCCTATACCCAAATATATGAGAACTATGCCGTTGTGCCCTCACAACGTGCACAAGTGTAATACTAGTCTTTTACGTATTTATCGATGTCCAATCTCGATAATACTCTGACTAGGGATATTTAATGATTTATCTTTCTTGGATTGATACTGTCTCATATCATTCTCAATCCAGGAACAAATCATAAGGACCTCCTATCATTTATACATCTAGGTGATCTAATCACAAATGATAAGAGTGCAATCTCCTTTGTCACATAGTTAATTTGTACAACAACACCATGATCTGTACAAATAGTGACGCTATGGGTCATAATTTTCCAACACCGAGTTGACCAAAATTCCACGCCTTAAGAAATAAATTAAAAGCCCATTGGACTTTAATTAAATTAACGTTGGACGTTAATCGGGCTTTGAGACCCGTAACGATTAAATTTGAAATTTAAGTCGTAAAAGTTCATTTATAAAGTGTAGTATTTAATTTGGAATTAAATAGCGAATTAGTATTAAATACAAATTGAATTGGATTTAATTATGTAGTTTAATTTAATTCGAGAATTTGTACTTTGAGTACTCATTCGCAAAACGAGTTTGACTCGCGTAAAATCAAATCGTTGTTTGAACATTGAATGGTCATTAATTATCAGATTAATTAATTTGATTAGATTGATTGATAACATGCTTGTGTGAATACATGATTGCGATGTATGAATAATGTATATCGGATGGATATTAGATGGGTGGGGCAATTTTAGAAATTATTGTAATAAATTTGATTTATTAAATTGGACCTGCGTGTCCAGCCTTATTACCTCCTTACTCTTTGTATTCTCTTCTCACCTATTCCCCTCAATGTAAATGAGGTTTCTTTAGAAGTGTAGTGTAACATGTAGAAGTAATACATGTGCTAGCGGGAGAAAGAAATGGAGAGATATGATCTAGGATCATTGTGTAAAGTATCCATCCGCATATCATTATTATTTTATTTATACGCGCTTTATTATGTATTTAGAATGCATATTTAAGGGTGTATGATGATGAGACCTAAACAAAGATAATAAATTGGTTGCCAATTTGCACGCGAAAAACCCTCAAACAATATTAAGCGTTTTTCTTTCCATTGAGTGATTCTTACTCAAGATCCAAGACTGGCATTGGCTTGTTGGCCAAAGTCAAGGCATTTGTCCATCGAGGATGTGTTTGAATCATGAAAGCTTTGTTCCATATTGGTGTCTTGTCCAAGTTGTGGTTTGTTGGCCAAAGTCAAGACCACTTCTTGTCCATCGACATTGATTACAAAGCTTTCTATTGTCAATGGGTCGCGCTTAACTGGGATCACTAAGTTTGTTGTGCCAAAGCCAAGGCTTAGTTGATTCAGAGGACAAAAGTTAGGTAATATATTGGATATATTGGCATATATAAGATATATGTTTCGGACTTGGATGTCCCCCTACTGGATCTAGGAATTGGATTGGATCCAATTGATCTTAGAGATCTACCTAGTTAATTATCATACAATTTGTTGGCCAAAGTCAAGATTGTGTGATATTTAACGAGATCCTAGCCCGCTAGGAAACACGGTTTCCCGAGTACTCGACAGAGGGTTAGAGGCTCGCCGACAAATATTGGGAGGCAAGAATTAAATTTGCAATATTCGTTTAATTACTTGCCATACGCGCTCAAACAAATATCATTCGTCAAATATATTAAATGTTAGTTGGACTAATATTTAAACGTTGTTTTAAAACAGTTGGACTGTATTCAAACAAATTAAAAGTATAATTGATTAATATAGTTGGACTATAATAATGATTATATTTAATAGTACCTAAATCGTTGATTAAATAGTTGGACTATTAAAATCAAGATAAAATTGAAAGATTGACATTTAAAACATAATCCTAGGGAAAATGTATTTAAATGGTTTAATTTTCAAATTGGGAATAATATTTCAGGATGGTCCTGGAAAATAATAAGTTACTTTATTTGATAAAATAACATATTATGCCTAAGCCCGGAGTTAATCAAATAGTAGAGCATAATCTTTGGAAGATTTATGTAATGATAACTTAAGTGTTTAATCCATTAAGCTTGTCGTAGTAGACTCCTTAATTTCTTAATCAGAACTAAGGATTAGATCCTTAAAGTATGATAAAGAAATTGAAGGATCTTCATAGATCTATTTTTAGATCTTAGAAGTACTAAATTGCAATAATTAACCCTTGGAGAGTTAATGACTATTCTCAAGGAGACAAAGTCAAAGTTTGCAATAAGGCAAGTAGCGCAAGGCGCACCTTACTTCGATATTCTAGAAGGCCAAGGCTTGGCCAAAGGCTTCTGGAGTATTGAAAAGGGCAAAGGCAAAATCATTATATTCTTCTAGGAAGATAAATGACATATCCCAAAATATCTGCCTAAATATGGCAAACGGGATCGCGGAAGCGTGACTGCCGTTTGAACAAAGCAGACATGAAGGAATTAAAGACGGTGCAAGGCTCCGGCTTTAAATATGTTTGTCATAATTATGTTCATAACTAGTATTGAAATTGGATTTTAAATACTTAGTGTGATACATAAATATGTATTGATGTTCAGAATCTGCTATGAGCAGGATACTGACTTCGATTGAGATTAATCTGCGAATTGAAAATGGGACGAAAGTCGCTATTTTAACCGTAGATACCTAAGTTTAGGAACTACCCTTCGGGTGCGTACTGAAATTAGGAAACTGTTATAATGTAACTAGTTTGACTAGATACATTATCTCTATATCAGTGTTTAATCCATTGCGGATTGACCTTTATATTCTAGAACACTAAAGTGTTTTATTTTATAAAGATGATATTGAGATAAACACATTAGATGTGAATAACAGAATTTATATTTTGAATATAAATAAATCTCAAACGTACAAAATGACAAACGAATAGCTCAAACTGATTTGATCAGAAGAAACTAATTGTGGCATTGTTGTTTGGGACACAATCAAACAAGAATCGTATATCCACACTTTTGAAGAGTGGGTACTATGACTGATTTGATTCCATTCAAATAAAGTCTACGAATCTAGTTTATTGGGCAAAGTGCCTAAAACACCTTTACTTGGTAAAAGTGTAAATTCCACCGATCTGTTAGCCCTAGTTCATAGTGAAGTAAGTGGGCCCATGTCTAGCTAGGCTAGATGTGGATATGAATATTTCGTGACCTTTACGGATGTGGCATCGCGTTATGGTTATGTGTTTCTTAGAAACACGAATCGGAAACTTTAAAGTTTTCGACACGAAATAGACAAACAGATCGGCTGAAGTATTAAATCGTCACGGTAAGACCGTAATGGAAAATACTTAGGCAATAAGTTTCTAATATACTTGAAAGAGTAAAATATTCTTTCAAAGAGGACTTCTCCCGGAACACGTCATCCTGACGGTGTGTCCGAACCAGAGTAATCGAATCTTGTTGGATATGATAAGGTTAATCATGAGTCGCTCTGAGCTACCATTTCCTTCAACGGATACACATTTAACAGTGCAGAACTTATTTAGAATAAGGTTCCATAAAATTTGTTTGACAGATTTCATATTAGATATGAACGGGAAAGAAACCGGGTTTCTCATTCCTAAAAATTTGAGAATGCTAGACATATGTTTGGATGATACCAAACTAAAACCCAAATTGGATAAGTGCCAATTGTAGGTTATCCTAGGGATACCAAAGTATAGTACTTATACAACTCACAAGAGAACAATTTTAATTGTTGATCACCATGCGGTTTTCCTGAGAGGAATACCTAAATGCAGTGGTAAGTGGGAGGATAGTATAACTCGATGAAAATCGGAGTGATACTGTTCCAGGCACTAATCCTTAATGGAACATAAATAGTTCATCTAGGATGTAACTTTACTAATAATCTTCGAATACACAAGAACCACGTAAGTCGGAGAGAGTCAGAAAATAACCTGGGGTATGTGTTTCTGATATCACCTCGTAAAGATGTTAATCTTTTGAGGAATACCAACTGACTACGTATGAGGAAGTGATACAAGGTATCGACTCCCAATTATGTCAAAGTGCCATGAGTCCGAAATGGATTCCATGTATATCAACCAATTTTGGATACTAGTTGATGTACCGCAAGGCATTGTGCCTATTGGTACTATATAAGTCTTCAAGGAAGACATACATGGAAGGCAACATACCAACGTATAAAGCTAGGCTTTTAGCGAAAAGGTATCGTTATCAATATTGTGTTGATTACGACGAAACCTTTTACCTGTTGCCACGGTAAATCCATTTGGATAATGCTTGCTCGTGCTGCATGTTTCATTTATGAAATATGTCAGCTGAACGGGAAAATTGCTTTCCTGAAAAGGAAACCTTTTGGAGGATGTTTACAACATCTTGTCGGTTTTATCGTACTATAACTAGCAAACAAGGTTTGCAGGTTAATCGATCCATGTTTGGATTGAAGCAAGCATTAGATTCTTGGAATTGTCGTTTTGATGTAATCATAATAGTTTATGATTTAATTCAAAACGTAAATGATTCTTGTGTATATAAGAGGGTTAGTGGGAGCGTACTGACAATAAATATCATAAAATTAATGATAATATGTCATTTCTGGGAAATGATATTCCCATAATATATTATCGGTGAAAGCTTGGCTTTCATGAAACTCTCCGAGAAATCGTACATTGAAAAAAATGTACGCGACCTGGTGTCTCATACGCTTTGAGCATATGGATTCACAAACGGGCCAATCCAAGTGATGGTCACTGGATTAGAGTTAAGAACATCCTTTAGTATCTTAGAGAACTAAGGATGGTGTCTTAAACTATGGAGATGGTGAACTTGAAGTGACTGGGATCACAACTGCAAGTTTCCCAAACCGATAAAACGACTACAAGTCGTAACAACGGTACTATACAGTTTGAATAATGGTACAGTGAGCTGGAAATCTTCAAAGCAAGATATTGTTACCGAATAAACAACAAATGTGGGTTATTGCTGCAGCTGAGGCAGCAATAGAAGCCTTCTGGGTCGATAATAAATCCTAATTGGATTAGGAATAATTCTGTTAGCAACTGAGCTAGGCTGCAACGCAGGCTAAAGAATTAATGGTCTCATCAACGATCCAGATACATACTTCGATAGTCATCTGATTTGTTCGAATCATACATCGTGGCGATGTGATGATCGAATAAATCGCATCAGATGATAATCATGCGAATCCGCTGACGAAAGCCTTTTCTCAGCAATTTGAGCCAACCGTACATAGTTCGGGTGTCAGACACTCGAGTGACTGGCTATAGGCCAAGTGGGAGATTGTTGGACAATTATGACCCATAACGTCACTATTTGTACAGATCTTGGTGTTGTTGTAAAAATTAACTATGTGACAAAGGAGATTGCTCTCTTATCATTTGTGATTAGATCACTAAGATGTATAAATGATAGGAGGTCCCTATGATTTGTTCCTGGATTGAGAATGATATGAGACAGTATCAGTCCACGAAGGATAAATCATTAAATATCCCTAGTAAGAGTATTATCGAGATTGGACATCGATAAATGCGTAAAAGACTAGTATTACACTTGTGCGCGTTGTGAGGGCATAACGGCATAGTTCTTATATATTTGGGTATAGGATACTCATACAAGTGTAATAGGAGGTTGTATTTTACCGATGGTACGAGAAACAGCTTCGCTCTGGATAGATCCCTTCGGAATTCCATTGGTAGTATAACTATGTGTCTATGGAAGTCCGAATTCAAGGTAGGTGTATTTGGTCTTAACCTGAGACTTGCACCGCTAATACTTGCGACAATCAATATGCTTTGGTTTTGGTCATCCAGGGTTTTAACCGGTTCTGTGTACGCCTCTTCTGGGTATATTGAGAATCGTAGTGTATTGGGTGTGATGTCAAGATGGAAGTATCACTTCAGTTATAGTGGAGATGATGATCACGTAAGATACATAACTTGTTCTCTTATATGCTGCAGCTATCGGGGTATTATAACTAGGTCATGTATATCCGATTATAGAGACTAGTTACCAGACATCCGATATGTGCTTCGTACGGGGCAGACACAATTCCAGCCCCAGGCCTAGCACGTGATCATCCGATACTGGATCGATATACACAATACTACGTATACTACGCCTGATATAAATCGCTTATTCCTGTAAGCATGTTTCTGGAGAATTGGGTAGGCATGGCGCTTTGCTAGAAGCCAACCTTGTCTTGTAAATCGGTAAAAACGTAGTACTAGGTACTTACGTGTTCGGATAGTCCGATGACCGAATTTACTGCCAACATATCCGGGGATCTCATGGGTCGCTTCCCGAAGATTCACCTATGACGTATGACTCGCACTTTTATTAATCTGGGATTAATTAATGATGAGAGAGAAAATTAATCTGGGATTAATTGCGGAGATATTTTATCTGGGATAAAATATCATTAAAAGAGAGAAAACGATTAATTTGGAATTGATCGATTAAAATAATATATTTGATATATTATTCGAAATTAGATTTCGACGCGCAATTAAAATTAGATTTTAATTCGTGCGAACGAGTTAATTTAGAATTAATTCGTTAGCGACGTGAATAGTGATTTCGCTAGGCATAATCATTTAATTACGTCGCAACGGAAAATTCGTTAATTCGGAATTAGCGAACCCGAGCCCGTGATTGTTTGCGAGCGCATTCGAATTTCGAATTCGAGTGCGGCACGCAAGTCAAATCAAGCGTCAAATCATTAGTCGCATCAAGCGTCAAATCACATGTCACTTTGAGTGATGTGACAAGTTGTCACTTGATTTGATTGATTGATGTGATTGATGTGGGTTGTTGGATGCAATTAATTGCCAAATTTTGGCTCCAAAACCTTGTTGACTTTGTGAAAGTGGTATATGGTATTTGTTTAATTATTTTTGGAAAACAACTAATCAATTTACACATTTTTCTTTCTCTCTCTTTTTTTCCCTCCTCTTTCTCTCTCGGCCTTGGACCGATTCTTGTTCTTCTTTTTTTGGTTCATCACCGTGAAACACAAGGAAGAAAATAGGTGATTTTGTTGCAAAATCAAAGTGCTAGCACACTCTAGGAGACATACCAAGGTGATAGGGCAGTAATTTCGTGAGCTTGGAATCCATTTTGGAAGCTTGAAGCTTGAAGACATCAATGGAGGACCATGAGCGATTTTGGAGGAGGACAAAAAGTGGACTGCCGTGAGCTTGACAGTGGCCAGAAATGGAGTTTTTTGTTCTTCGTAGCATCCAATCCGTTCATTGTGAGTATGATTCCACCATTCTCCTTTGCGTATTCACATGTGTTTTATGCCTTATAAATGATCCTTGGGACTTAATAGAAACCCAACACATATGTTGATGGTGAGTTTTGTCACTAAGTATTTGAACAGTACGACAATGGTAGAGAGGGATTTTCTCCTTTGAGGAGGACGAAGGATCTGAAGGTATAAGTCACTATTCGACCAGGTATAAAGTTCGGGCCTAGCTTCCCTAATTTGACCAACCAGAGAACACAGCATGGTGCAGGTTTCAGAGGCCGACAATATCGGAGCCTAGACCGACCACTTCAGACCGGTAGCTCAGATCAGTCATATCCTTCCTCCTAGGTTGGAAGATTGAGCTCGGATACTTCGGGTCAGGTCGGAAGTAGTAAGAGTAGTGCAGCTCATTATCTGGCCGTCCTCATGACACTCGACGTGTGATCGGGACTATTTGAACTTTTCCCTCTGACATGTACCACCGTATGAGAGATCTTTACAGGTTGGCATCATAATGGTGAAGTGTGGCAGCGTAGAAAACATAGTGATGTGACAGAGAGTCAAATGGCATACTCGCTTTCGGCGAGGCAGTTAGGGCAGGGAGCCCATCAATCAGTGGAGATTCACGTGGCTGACGTCATGAAAACATGAGAACAATGTTGTATTTCTCTTAGTATATAAAGGGATGGTAGTCTCATTTGTATAGGTTGGTTGAAATAAGTCTCATAAAAAAATATTCTTTTTAATAAACACTACGAAGGCAAACAGTTCGGTAGCATTTGACCACCCTTTAAAGAGGTCGACCGAGCTCAGTTTGGTAATAAAATCAACACTCTACTTTGTTCCCGTGGACGTAGGTTGGATTTATTCCGCCAAACCACGTAAACCCTCTTGTCGATTTTGTGTTTATCCTGTCTTTTACTAAATTTGCTTTTGGTCCCCCATAACCAAACAAATTCACTGTTGAAGGAGGATTGTCCCGGGAGCGTTATCCCGAAACTGCCCCTAGAACGAAAATCACCCGTCAACAATCTTGACTGTTGTTTTTATCTTTTACCAAGTTTGTATTGGTTCTTAATAAACCAAATAAATTCACAATTGAGAGAGATTTATTCGAGGAGTGATTTTCTCGAATTACTCCTGAAAAGAAAATCAGCCGTCAACGGAGAGATTGAAAAATCGAAAAGGATTACAATAAGTGAAGCTAAAGTCTTATCTCATGTTAATGCAAAACTAATTTAAAAAAGTCTAAAGCTAAGCTATTTATTTAATAGTAATCCTTTGGCTATCCTTGCTGTATATTGCTTTCGATTTTTAGATCATTGTTACTATCAAACTCCCACTTAGTCAGCTAGTAATCACAAAGTATTAATTGCATGCATCTGTCACGTAATAATTCATCCCTTTTTGGTATGAAACGTGTCCCCAAGTTTGTTCATTATTTCCATTTACAACATCAGGTGGCACTTTTTCAACCGGGAAGAAACCTTCAAAATAGAAAATCCTATTAAAAATATGTCCCGGTGATAACTTCTCATTGCAATTAAAACATATCCCATTCTCTCTTCTTTCCTTGAGTTCAGTTGGTGTCAGTCGTTCAATTGTTGGTGATTTTGCATTCGAAAGGTAGGGAGATTGCAAAGGTGGTACTCCAAGAAGCATTGATGAGTTTCCGCCCTCTGTATATAGTGATTTTTGTGGCTCTAATGTTCCTGATTCATAATGTCTTGCCAACCCAATTGCTTCTGAAAAGATTATCGGATTTGCAGCTTGCACATCAACTCTTATGTTATCTTTCAATCAACCAATTAAATAACATGTATAACATACATGCTGCTCTGTGTTAAATTTTCCCACATGGTTGAGCAGTCTCATGATTTCAGTGTAGAATTCTCATACATCTTCTTGTTGCAATTTTGTTAAATCCCCAAAAACATTTTAGAATGTTGTTGGCCCGTACTGTTGGTGAACCTTCCTTTTTAATATATTCAATCTATCATTACATCCTCTTCTTTACACACATGGTACCAAATCTGGGCGTCACTATCCAAGTGATAGGTCGTATAGGCGAGCTTTTCATCTCCTCTAGTTTGTTGAAAATCAAAATATTGTTCTGCATTGCAAATCCAACTAGTTGGATCTTCCCATCCATTATATGACAGAAACACCAATCTTAATAAACTGGACTAAATTTGATCCATACTTTCCCTCAATCCATTTCTTTTGTCTCATGACATGGATGTTTCCATATGCCTATTACATTTAAAGTTAGAACGCTGGAATTTGGCAGTAACTAACTGAATCATATCCATCATTATATCATTTCCCACCTTGATTTATTTGATATCTCTTTTTAAATTTTGTTGACCTGTATTAATGAGACAATATCACCTTCTAAATGATCCAACCGATACATGTCTGACTCTGATATCAAGTTGTTACTTTCTAAATCTAATGGGTTTATTTTTACCTATTTTTACAATTGATAGGACACTTCGAGGGATCCCGACCACCCAATATCCAATTTAAGTTAAATCCTAAATGAACTCTAAATAATTTTATCAATTATTGTCAATCTCATAAACAAAGAGATTGGAAAATAGAAAAGGTTAACAATAAGTAAAGGAAAAGTCTAATCTCATATTAATGGAAAACTAATTTAAAAAAGTCGTCTAAGCTAAGCCACTTATTTAATAGTAATCTCGTGGCTAACCTAACTGCATATTGCTTTCGTCTTTTAGTCACTGTTACTATCAAACTCTTCACGATTCTTTACTTTTCAAGCATCTTCATGTCTTTTTATTTTGCATGTTTTCCATGTCACTTCCCACTTAGTCAGCTAGTAACAATAATCCAAACCTAAGCCCTTAACCGCATGCATCTGTCACGTAAAAATTGCACCCTCCATGGGATGAACCTTGTCCCAAAGTTTATACATTATTTTCATCACCATCATTAGGTGGCTCTTTTTTAACTGGAAGAAACCTTCAATATAGAAAAGCCTTTTACAGATGTGTCCCGGTGAAAACTTCTCATCGATTCTCTCTTCTTTCCTTGAGTTCAGTTGGTGTCAGTCATTTTATTGTTGGTGAATTTTCTCTTGAAAGGTTGGAAGATGGCAAAGGTGGTACTCCAAGAGGAACTGATTAGTTTGTGGCTGGTGATTTTTGTGGCTCTAATGTCGTGATTCCTAAAGCCTTGCCAACCCAATTCCTTTGTACAAGGTTATTAGATTTGCAGCTTGCACATCAACCCTTATGTTACCCTTCAACCCACTTGCTGCTTCATGTTCAATTTTTCCATAAGGTTTAGCAGCCTCATGAATTCAATATGGTATTCTCGTACATCTTCTTCTTGTTGCAATTTTGTTACTTCCCGAAAAAAGTTTTGGACTTTTGTTGGCCCGTACCGTTGGTGAAGCTCCCTTTTTAATCTATTCTAATCCATCATTGCACCCTTTTTCTTGCACACCTGGTACCAAATTTGGGCGTCACCATCCAAGCGATAGATCGTATATAGGACCTTTTCATCTTCTCTAGTTTGTTGAAAATCAAAATATTGTTTTGCTTTACAATCCAACTAGTTTTATCTTCCCCTCTATTATGTCACGGAAACTCCAAAGTCCAATTTTGATAAACTGGACTAAATTTGATCCTTGCTTTCCCTCAATCCCCTTCATTTGTCTCTTGCCTATTACCTTCAAAGATAGAATCCTCGAATTTGGCAGCAAGTAATTGAATCATATCCAATATTTTATATCAATATATCGTTTTATACCTTGATTTCTTTGATTTCTCTTTGTATTTCTTTTTAACCTGCATTCAATGAGCCAATATCACCTTCCAAACGATCCAATCCATCGACAGACATGTCTAATACCAAGTTGTTACGTGCTCTATATTAAGAACTGATGAGTGGTAAATGTATCACTATTTCCCACTAATTTGACCTAATATTTTGTATAGTTTCTTGAAATTTGAGAATATTTTAATGTGTTTTGTGTTATTTTGTAGATAAATAAAGTTTCAGGACATTCTGGAGGTGATTTGGAGCCAAAACAGTGAAAAATGACACAAAAGGGCAAAATGGTAATTTGGCGCGTCGCGACACTTACGTGCGCTGCTCCATGCTAACATGCGCCGGGGACACGTGTCAGAATCTGAGAAGTTTGACTTTGCTAACGTGCGCCGGGACACGTGTCAACATCACTACCGATATGCTAACGTGCGCCGTGCCACGTGTCATCATCCTATGGTACCGACAATCGCCATCGCCACGTGTCAACCACGTCATAGACATGTCAGTAGAAGACCAGTCAACTTTGCCACGTCACCGCCGCGTCATCATCAACCAATCAAAGCGCGCCACGTGTCATAATCCTACGGTGCCGACAATCATCATCGATGCTAAAATGCGCCTGCCACGTGTCAACATCTCAGCGAATCACGCTAACGTGCGCCAGGACACGTGTCGCCATCGCATGCTGCCAACACTAATAACAGCCGCCGACGTAAGTGTGACACGTGTCACGATCTCGCGAAGCCAATCCGATACGTGTCAATGATCTATGTGCGTCGCGACTCGCAAAGGGTGTCACGTCGCGACTCGCAGGGCCTATCGACGCCTATAAATTCAGCTCGAGATTTCAGTTTCAGATGTACATTCCTCTCTGTAATTCTCTGAATAAATAAGGAGTTTGTATCTATTTTTTTTTAATTTCAGTTTTGTAATTAATTTTTATTTACTTTACGTAATAGTAATTTACTTTCTTTACTTTTTCAGTTTTTACTATTCAGTTATGAGGAGGTAATTTCCCCCTGCTAGGGTGAAAGGTAAAACTTTTATTACTGCTATTTAGATTTATCTCCCTTAATTATAATATATACACTATTTAAAATTTGACTTAATGAGGATACCGCTAAATTGGCCGGTTGGTAATTGATATTAAATTGGTTTTAATTTGACTAAGTAAGGATACCGCCTGGTTGGTCGGTTGGTAATTTACCACCTATATGGCTGGTTTATGGACAAATAATGTTACCGCTTTAATGGCTGATCGGACTTAATTTTACTTAATCAGGTTACCGCCTATATGGGTGGTTGGTAATATCATCATAAGTTAATATATTATATTAAGGGAGATATCTAAAATAGTAGTGGTAAAAGTGGATCCTTTAACCTTAGCATTTTATTTTATTTTACTTTTCAATATTTACTTTACCGCATTTAATTTTCAGCATTTTACTTTATGTCTTTTATTTTAAAGTTTTTACTAGCCCTAGTTATGTGTTGTAACTAAGTTAGTTATCTGGGGTTGTGATGAATTTTAATATCACCGGTTTATAAGGTGTTATTTTATAGTTTGGGTAATTTAAAGGTTTACTTATTAAGTCTTAAGCTTAATGCGTCTTGTTAACTGGCCATTAATAAGATTGATCTGGTAAATCTAAAATAAACTTGACAAATGAATTTTAGGCTTCAACCTTAGACTTAGTAGCCCACGATCTTCCTTGAGGATAGATAACCCTTCAATAGATTTCCTTACATGATAGACATATACCTATCGGGCGGGGGTAATCACAATTGGAACTTAATCTTAATGAATCCAGGTAATTTGGTTGACATAGACATATGGTTCAATTGGGTTATACTGGGTATTTGCATCTGACCATCGACATAGGCTTTTGCATAATTTCGTGTTTCAGGTTAGTATACCGATATATTACACAAACATGAAATAATCACTTCATCTTTTAAAAGATATTGGAAAGATTCACAACCCTGGATAGTTTCTTAATATTGAATTTTATTTAATTTAATTTTGAGTAATTTTATTTACTTGTTTTTAAGTTTAAAATCATCACCATTTCAAATCAATCAATCTACTTGTTAGATACTAGTAATCATTTGACCTCATAAAATTAATAGATTAGATATTAAGTCATCGTGGGATCGATACTTTTTATACTAATTGAACGATACGTGCGCTTGCGTTATACGCGTGTGATTACGCCAGTCAAGTTTTTGGCGCCGTTGTCAGGGTCTTATTTATCTTTCACTATTAGTTTTGAGGTTAGATACCTTTACTTGTATCCAATTTCTTTTTGCTTATTATTTTTGTTTTCTTGTGTTTCAGGTTTTCAAACACTACATGAGACAAACAAGAAGTTTTGAACTCCGACCGCTTGACCTAGAAATTGAAAGAACCATCAGACAGTTGAGAAGGGAAAGACATGAAGGCCAAGAAACTTTAGTCAACATGGAACCTGGACCTCTGGATGTTGCACCACCGATACCCATTCGAGACAGAACCATTCCGGTGTTCGACGGCTTCATTTCATGTATTGTACTTCCTCATTTACCAGCAAATGCGTGTGACATCAAAACATGCATTCAGATGATTCAGTAGTCACTGCAGTTTGGGGGAAATGCAACTGAAGATCCTAATACCCACATTAGCAACTTCCTGGAAGTTTGAGGCACTTTCAATTACAACCGAGGAGCTGAAGAAGCAATCAGACTGCGTGTTTTCCAATATTCCTTGAAAGACAGAGCAAAAGCTTGGCTATAGTCACTACTAGCAGGTTCCATCACAACTTGGAACACTCTAGCCACCAAATTCCTTGCAAAGTATTTTCCACCAGCCAGAACTGGAAAGCTGAGGAATGACATCACATCCTTTGTACAACAAGACTCGGAAACTCTCTACGAAGCTTGGGAAAGGTACAAAGATTTGCTCCGGAAATGTCCTCACCGTGAAATTCCAAAATGGCTTCAAGTCCAAACTTTTTATAATGGACTTTTCTGGACTGATGAGAACCACAATTGATGCTGCTTCTGGAGGAGCTTTGATGGCAAAAGAAGAAGATCAAGCTTGGGACTTAATCGAAGAAATGGCTAACAATAATTCCTTGTGGCCAACAGAAATGAGCGTGATTCAAAGAATTGCTGGAATTTATGAAGTTGGAGCCAACTCAGCAGTCAATACCAAGCTAGATCAGATATGCAAATTCATGGAGACTCTTGGTATGCAAGGCAATATCGGAGCCACAAGTTCACCATATAGAGGAGCACTAGAACCAAACCAACTTGAAGAAACGATGAATTTTGTCAACAATTTCAACAGACAGAGGAACAATCCATATTCCAATACCTACAACCCAGGGTGGAGGAATCATCCCAATTTCTTATGGAGCAACAATTCAGGGCAAAAGAACTATCCACCACCCGGATTCCAACAACAACAGAACAAAGGCCAGGAGCAGGCAAATGAACCAGGAATAATGGAAGTGCTGACTCAGTTAAAAAAATATGATGCTATGTTTCAGAGCCAATCTGCCTCTATCAAAGCACTGGAGAATCAAATTGGACAACTGGCCAATGCCCAGAGTTACAGACCGCCAGGGAATCTTCCCAACAATACATAATCAAATCCAAGGAACCGAGGGAAGGAACAATGTCAAGCCATTATCTTGAAAAGCGGCACTGAGATCAACAAAGATGTTGGAATCAAGGCAACAAAAGAAGAAGTTCCAAAAGATGCAGTCCCACAAATGGAGGAAAAAGAAGCAAAGGAAAAAGAAGCAAAGATAAAAGATCAAATCACTCCACCTCCACCTTTTTCTCAGCGTCTTCAGAAAAACAAACTGGACAAGCAATTTGCTCGATTCTTGGAGGTGTTCAAAAAGCTGCATATCAACATTGCATTCGCAGAAGCCTTAGAAGAAATGCCCAGCTACGACAAATTCATGAAAGACATTCTTTCACGAAAATGAAGATTGGGAGACTACGAGACAATAGCATTGACAGAAGAATGTAGTGCCATTATTCAGAGGAAACTTCCCCCAAAGTTGAAAGATCTTGGCAGTTTCACAGTCCCGTGCACCATTGGAGAACATTACATCGGTAAGGCTTTATGTGACTTGGGTGCTAGTGTTAATTTGATGCCTTTTTATATTTACAGGAAACTACAAATTGGAGAAGCAATGCCTACCTCAGTCTCTCTACAACTTGATGATAGAACACTCACATTTCTAAGAGGTGTTGTTGAAGATGTGATGGTCAAAGTCGACAAACTCATTCTCCCAGCAGATTTCATTATCCTTGACATGGAGGAAGACAAAGGTGTTCCTATCATTCTTGGCTACAGGTAGAACTGTGATTGATGTTCAAAAAGGAGAACTAACCATGAAAGTGCAGGACCAAGAAGTTACCATTAATGTTTTCAAAGCCATGAAATTCCCAAGTAATGAAAATGAGGAAGAATGTTTCAGAATTGATGTTATTGATAGTATCGTTTAGGATACTGATACAACTCCCATGGACAAACTTGAAGCTTGCATCACCAACATGACTGACAGCGAGCTAGATGCTGAAATCCTGGAATATATCAACTATCTTGACAAACCATTTCGGTTCAAATCAACACTACCAGTTGAAAGCCTGGAACTCCCAAAGAAAGATCGAATCAAACCCTCAATTGAAGAACCACCACAGCTAGAGCTGAAGTTACTGCCGAGCCATCTCAGGTACGTATTTCTTGGAAACTCTTTTGAATTACATGTTATTATTTCTTCTTCACTAACATTTGAGCAGGAAGAAAAGTTACTAAGAGTGTTACGAGAACACAAGAGAGCCATTGGCTGGACTATAACAGACATTCGAGGCATTAGTCCATCATTTTGCATGCACAAGATTCTAATGAACGATGAATACAAACCCATAGTAGAGCATCAACAGAGACTCAATCCAATCATGAAGGAAGTCGTAAAGAAAGAAATCATCAAATGGTTGGATGCTGATATCATTTACCTCATCTCAGATAGCAAATGGGTGAGTCCTATGCAGTGTGTGCCAAAGAAAGAAGGAATCACTGTAGTAACAAATGAAAAGAACGAGCTGATTCCTACAAGAACGATGACTGTATGGAGAGTATGCATGAATTACCGAAATCTGAACAAAGCCACGAGAAAGGACCATTTTCCGCTGCCATTCATTGATCAAATACTGGACAGACTGGCAGGACATGAGTTCTATTACTTTCTGGACGGATATTCAGGATACAATCAGATTGCTATCACCTAGAAGATTAGGAGAAAACCACATTTACATGTCCGTATGGTACTTTTGCTTTCCGCAGGATGCCATTTGGACTATGTAATGCCCCTGCCATATTTCAGTGTTGCATGATGGCCATTTTCTCAGACATGTTGGAGCATAGTATGGAGGTATTCATGGATGATTTTTCTGTGTTTGGAGACTCTTTTGACCACTGCTTGCAAAATCTGGAACATATGTTACAAAGGTGCGAAGATACAAACTTGGTACTCAATTGGGAGAAATGCCACTTCATGATGCAGGAATGCATTGTTGTTGGACATCAGATCTCACAAAATGGAATCTAGGTAGACAAAGCAAAGATCGAGACAATTGAAAAACTACCTCCACCAACATCTGTCAAATGGATTTTGGAGCTTTCTTGGACATGCTGGTTTTTACAGGAGATTTATCAAAGACTTTTCCAAGATTTCAAAACCTCTTTGCAATCTTCTGGAGAAAGATGTGTCTTTCAAATTCACCAAAGAATTCCAAGAAGCTTTTGAGATCTTAAAACAGAAGCTGATTTATGCTTCCATCATTGTAGCACCAGACTGGACCCTTCCATTCGAGGTGATGTGCGATGCTAGTGATTTTACTGTAGGTGCAATTTTGGGACACCGCAAAGCAAAGATTTTCCACACCATTTATTATTCCAGTAGAACTCTGAATGAAGCTCAACTCAACTACACCACCACTAAAAAAGAGTTGCTTGCAGTTGTGTTCGATTTTGACAAATTCTGCTCTTATCTGATGGGTCCCAAAGTAGTGGTCTACATAGATCATTCAGCAATCAAATATCTAATCGCGAAGAAAGATGCCAAACCCAGATTAATCCGTTGGATACTTCTTCTACAAGAATTTGACGTGGAGATTAGAGACAGGAAAAAGGGACAGAAAACCAGGTGGAAGATCACTTGTCAAGGCTCGAGAATGGAAAAATAGCTGGCAAATAAGTGACAATTAAAGAAACTTTTCCAGATGAACAGCTGTTTTCCATGAAATAGCATGATGCTCCTTGGTATGCTGATTATGTCAATTACATAGTGTCAGGAAAATGGCCGTTGGAATGGACAACTCAGCAAAAGAATAAGTTTTTCAAAGAAGTCAAGCACTATGTCTGGGATGAGTCGTACCTGTTCAAACGCTGTGCTGATCAACTACTAAGACGGTGTGTTCCACATGAGGAGGTCAACAGTGTTTTGCAGCACTGTCATTCATCACCATATGGCGGACACTTCAGAGGGAATAAAACTGCAGCCAAAGTCCTACAATCAGGTTTGTTCTGGCCCGCTCTTTTTAAAGATGACATGTGCCAGAGAACAGGAAATATTTCGAGGAGAAATGAAGAACCTTTGCAAAATATTTTGGAAGTGCAGATATTCGATGTATGAGGTATTGATTATATGGGACCCTTTGTTCCATCATTCAGAAACCTGTACATTCTGGTTGTAGTAGACTATGTCTCCAAATGGGTTGAAGCAACTGCACTGCCATCCAACGATTCAAAAGTGGTGATCAAATTCCTTAAAAAGAATATTTTCACTCGCTTTGGAACATCTCGTGCAATCATCAGCGATGGTGGCACACATTTCTACAACAGATACTTTGATGCACTCCTATCCAAATACGGAGTTACTCATAAAGTTGCCACTGCTTACCATCCACAATCAAATGGACAGGTTGAAGTTTCAAATAGAGAGATAAAAATAATCTTGGTGAGAACTGTTGAATCAACAAGGATGGATTGGTCTACAAAACTGGATGATGTATTATGGGCCTATCAGACAGTTTACAAGACACCCATTGGTATGTCCCCATATCGTATGGTGTTTGGGAAAGCATGACATCTGCCAGTTGAGCTTGAACACAAGGCGTACTGGGCACTGAAGAAGTTGAATCTTGATCCACAAGCTGCAGGAGAAAAATGACTTCACCAACTCAACGAATTGGAGGAGTTTCATCTACAGGCTTATGAGAATGCCAGATTGTACAAAGAAAAGACCATGAAATGACATGACCGAAAAATAGTGCACAGACAGTTGGAACCAAGGCAGTAGGTGTTGTTGTACAACTCGAGGTTGAAACTTTTCCATGGAAAGTTGAAATCAAGGTGGTCAGGTCCATTTGTGATCACTCAGGTTTTACCATATGGAGCTGTTGAGTTACTGGATCCCAACACCAACAACACATTCAAGGTTAACAGTCAGCATGTCAAGCACTACTGGGGAGAATCATTTGAGCGACAAAAAGAAAGTGTCACACTTTCAGATCCAGCCTAACGTTCGAGAAGTCACGTCTAGCTGACGACGTTAAACGTAGAGCTCGCAGGGAGGCAACCCATGTAATTTGTGTATATATTATGATCTGGTGTGTTTTATTTTTATGTGTTTAATTTTTGCAGGTAAAGTCATTTCACGATGGAAGAAGCTCTCGTAAATCTTCACAAGCAATTTCCTTCTCTCCCTAAAAAATATCTGATGAAAGTCTACAAAGCTCGCTTGGAACGAATGAGACTACTGATGATCAAAGGTATTCCAACTGACATTCGTTGGATTATTGAAGCACGGGTCCGATTGGCAGGTGAGTCCACTGACTCTTTTATTTCACATCTGTCTGGTTTAGGAAGGAGCACATATGCTAAAAAGAGAAGAGCTAAAAGAATATGTGTATGTTATAAATGTGCTCGTATGTTTTGTGATACTCATTGTCATTTTTTAGGAATGGTGTCTGATAACCGTGAAGATAAAATTAATTTCATTAGGGATGGCTTGAGTAAAGAGTCTTTGGATGACATATCTAAAACTCTTGAGATGCATCCCAGTGGATATGTGTATCACGAAATTCGCGTGTTATATACACAATTCCAAAAAGAAAGACATCAGTTAAGTCTCAGGAATCTGAATCAAAAAGACCCTGTCTGCCAATTTATAAGAAAATTGGATGGGAAACTTATCCCTGACGCATAGACGTCAATGAAGCCGCTAATTTTCTTGTACATATTATATCTCTTTGTATTTTCCTAAAATTTGTGATGTGTTTTGTTGTTTTCTTTTATTTTCTCCAACATGATCCAAATCTTTTTTACTATCACGATTTATTTTACTGTTTAACTAATAATTGTCATTTGGCAGGTACTAGTGCTATTATTTTACTCACCATTTTCAGGTGTTATAAATTCAACTTATCATTGCACTTTTAAAGACATCCAGAGTAAAATATGGAAGCCACTTCAAGAAGACGAGTTGATAACATCTGTGTGTTTTGTGGTACTACTGTTGGTACTAAGCCACAATACGTAGCAGCAACACATGAATTGAGACGAGTCATAGCTGAGAAGAATATGCACCTAGTATATGGCGGAGGCAGTCTTGGATTAATGGGGATCGTTTCAAAGGCCGTACATGATGGAGGCAGTCAAGTTCTGGGAGTCATCCCAAAACCCTTGGCAGAGGCGGATCTTATAGGATCATCAAACGGAGAAGAACTGATCGTGCCAGGTATGTCTGAACGACTGGTGGAAATGATTAACCGTGCTGATGCTTTTATTGCTTTTCCTGGTGGTTTGGGTACATTGGAGGGGATGTTTACAGTGCTATCTTGGGCGAACTTGAACATATACCAGAAACTAATTGGATTGTTCAACGCAGAAGGATTTTATGATTTCTTTGTGTATTTCTTGATGATGCCCGAAGAAATGGGTTCGTGTCAAAACCTTTAAAAGAACTCCTCTTCAGTGCCAAAACTGCCCAGGATTTAATTGACCAAATCTTAGCCTATGAACCAAAAACTGACCCTATCTTTTCCAAGATAAAATGGTCTGATAATGATCATGGTAAGAAGCGTCGGATAAATCTGTTAGACAATTATGACCCATAGCGTCACTATTTGTAAAAGACATTGTGGTTTTTGTACAAATTAACTATGTGACAAAGGAAATTGCTATTTTATCATTTTGTAATTAGATTACTTGAATATATATAAATGATAAAAGTCCTTATGATTAGTTCCGGATTATAAGATATGAGACAATATCAATCCACTAAGATTTAATCATTATGGGTAGGCACGGTGCTTTGCTAGAAGCCAACCATGTCTTGTAAATCGGTAAGTACGTGGTACTGGGTACGCACGTATTCGGATAGTCCGACGATTGGATTTACTGCCAACATATCCAGGGATCTCATGGGTCGTTTCTCGAAGATTCACCGATGACGTATGACTCGAATAGAATTAATATGGGATTAATTATTAGCGAGAGAAAAATAATTTGGGATTAATTACGGCAAGAATTTATCTGGGATAAAATTCAATTAATTGAGAGAGAGAACGATTAATTTGGAATTAATCGATTAAATAATATATTCGATATATTAAATGAAATTAGATTTCATAACAGAATTAGAATTGGATTTTAATTCGGGCGAATGAATTAATTTAGAATTAATTCGCGAGCGACGTTCGTAATAATTTTGCAAGGCATTATTATTTAATTAAATTGGATTTAATTACGTCGCGATGGAAAATTCGTTTAATCGGATTAAGCGAACCCGAGCCCGAAGTGTGTTGAGCAAGCCACTTGAATTTTGAATTCAAGTGGGTTCCACCAACTTACATCACTTGTCCATCAAGTGTCAATTTGGTGATGGAAGTAGTTGGAGGCATTAAAAGCTTTTTTCCCTCCAAAACTTTGCTTAGCCTTTTGTTAAAGAATATACCAAAATTTGAGTTTGACTTTTGATGTATAGTAATTAATTTTAGAAATCAAAATATCAAAAAGCCAAAAACTCTCTCCTCTCCTCTCTTTTGCCTTGAACTGCCAATAACATAAGGAAGAATTTTGTTGCAATTTTCTTCCTAAGCTAGCACTTGAAGAGTCATCCAAGGTGATAGGGAAACCATTCCCATTGAGTTTGGAATCAAAGATCAAGCTTGGAGGTAAATCAAACATACAATCAAAGTAGATCTTGGAGCACTTCTAAAGGAGGAAAATTTTGATATTCTCTACATCTACTCAACCGATCGTTGTAAGTATTTTTCTGCAATCTTACTTTGAGTATTCACATATTTTATGCTTAAATGATCCTAGGCATGTTCTTAGAGAACCCAACAATGGTATCATGAGCCAATTTTAAGCATGAAATAATTAGGGTTCATAGACTTTAATTTGGGGCTTTTGTGATTTATGCATGATTTCTTCAAATTGATGGTTTGAGTATGCTTAGATTATGATAACTTAGAGTTATGCATGATTAATTTTGAGAAAAATTGATTAGATAATTTTTCCCCAAATTGCATAGCTTGGCCGAATCTATTGGACCTTGTATGTCATGGTGATTTTTATTTTTTAGACCATTGGATGTGTTTAAAATGCATGAGTATATTGATTTGTGATTTAATTGCATTGAAATCAAAATCGGATATAAAATGCCCATATTGACGTGACTTGTAGAGCATGGAATGAGGTTGATTTTACTTCAATTATGTTGGACATGTATTGAATATGATAAAGCATGATTAATTAATTAAATTGGTATTTTGGAAATGTTAATTTGACTAATTAATTATGGCTATAAACTTTAATTAAATAAATTGTGATATTTAGAATATTGAAATTTAATTAATTAGGCTTAAATTTGGAATTGAGCTAAAATTGTTATATTTGGGCCCAATGGGCTTGGTTGGGCCAAGTTGGTTTATGACAATTGGATTGGATCCAAATTGGGCCTAAAACCATACCATTAAGTCCAAATATAATAAATGGGCCTTAAAATAATTAATTGGGCCTAATGGGCCAAAATTAATTTTATGGCAAAGGGTGATTCCTTATTGGGCTTTGGTTGCCAAAGTCCATGCCTTAAGAAATTAATTGAAAGCCCATTGGACTTTAATTAATTAACATTTGATGTTAATTGGGCCTTTGAGACCCATTTAGATTAGATTGGATTTAAAATCTAAGTCTAAAAGGCACATTAAAAAGTGTAATTATTTAATTTAGAATTAAATACAAATTAGTATTGAATACAAATTAAATCAGATTTAAAATTGTAGTTCGATATAATTCAAGAATACGCACTTTGAGTACTTATTCTTTAACGAGTTGGACTCGCGCAAATCAAATCGTTGTTTGAACATTGGATGATCACTTAATTCAAAGATTAATTAATTGGATTATATTGATGGAATAACATGCTTTGTGTGAATACATGGATATATTGTATGAATAATGTATATCAGATGGATATTAGATGTGAGAGGGCAATTTTGGAAATTATTGTAATAAATTTAGAATTTATTAAATTGGACCTGCGTGTCCAGCCTTTATATCTTGACTCTTTGTAATTCTCTTCTCACCAATTCCCCTCAATGTAATGAGGTTTCTTTATTGTATTATGTAATTGGGTAGAAGTTAGAATGATGCTAGCCGGGGATAGGAAATGAAGTGATTTGTTATAGGAACAATTTGTGAGATATCCATCCGCATATCATTATTATTTTATTTATCGCGCCTTATTATGCTTTTAGAATGCATGCTTAAGGGTGTATGATAAGACCTAATCAAAGATAATAAATTGGTTGCCAATTTACGCGAAAAACCCTCAATCAAATATTAAGCATTTTCCTTCCATTGAATGGTTCTTTCTCAAGATCCAAGATTGGCATTGGTTTGTTGGCCAAAGTCAAGATCAATGTCCATCGCGGATGTATTACGAAGTTTTCCAAGGTCAATGGGTCCCGCTTAACTGGAATCATTAAGCTTGTTGAGACAAAGCCAAGGCTTAGTTGATTCAGAGGAAAATGTTAGGAAACTATATTGGATATATTGTCATATATATTGTATATATGTTTCGGACTTGGAGGTCCACCAACTGGATCTAGGAATTGGATGAGATCCCATTGATCTTAAAGATCTACCTAGTAAAATATTTTACAACTTGTTGGCCAAAGTCAAGGTTATGTGTTATTTAACGGGATCCTAGCCCACTAGGAAACTAGGTTTCCCGAGTACTCAACAGAGGGTTAGAGGCTCGGCGAAAAATAGTGGGAGGCTAGTATTGAATTTGCAATTTCGTTCAAATACTTGCCAATACGCGCTTTCAAATTATTTAGTCATTTTATGTATTTATTAGTTGGACTAATATTTTATTATTTTCTTGTAACAGTTGGACTCTACCAAAAAATCGTTAATTGAATAGTTAGACTATTGCAATTAAGATGGGTAGAAAGATTGGGGTTAGAGACATTATTATGGGAGAAAATGTCTTTAATGGTGCAAACTTTCCTGACTGGGATATGAACCTCAGGATTATCCTGGGGGCTGAGAGAATGCTCTATACGATAGAGAGACCTCTCGGGCCTAAGCCCGAAAATGAGCAGCCGTTTGAGCTTGAGCTTTGGAAGACTCATAGCGATGACAACTCAACTGCTCAATCGGTCATGCTCGCTGCAATGACACCTCAATTTCGTCGCCAGAACAAAGGGATTGGATCCCTATACTATGATGGCAAAATTGAAGGACCTTCATCGATCTAACCTTAGATGGCAAATGTATGAATTACAGAAGAAGCTCTTTCCCTCTCGAATGTCAGAGGGTACATCTGTCGAGCACCATGTGTCGCAGATGATTGTTGACATCGAACAGCTAGGTCAGCTAGGCATAACCTTTGAGGCTGAGACTTCTATAGATTTGATCTTGCAGTCTCTTCCTGACAACTGGAGCGGGTTCATCATGAACTACAATATGATGAACCAAGACCATACTATTGGAGAGCTGATGGCAATGCTGCGTGAAGCAGAAAAATAGCTATTGAAGGGCAAAAAGCGCGAGGTGCACTTCTAGTATTAAAAATTGGATTTTTATTTCTATTTGTGGTACTCATATATGTACTGAATACATGATCTGCAGATTAGCAGGAGACTGGCCTCATCAAAGATTGACCTCCGAGTTGGAAATGAGACTAGAGTCGCCGTTTTGGCCGTTGGGACTTATATTTTGGAACTGCCCTCAGGGCATGTACTAAACTTATCAGACTATTATTATGTACCTAGTTTGACTAGGAATATTATTTTCTTTTATCTTGTTTAGCCCAATGTGGGTATACTTTTGTATTTAGAAACACTGAGTGTTTTATGTATAAAAATGATATTGAGATATGCAGTGCTGATGTGTATAATGGTCTTTATATTTTGAATATAAATCAATCTCAAACATATAATATAACAAACAAAAGGCTTAAATTAAGTAACAAAGATGAAACTTATATGTGGCATTGTCGTCTGGGACAGATCAACAAGACTCGCATATCCACCCTTTCGAAGAGTGGGTACTTGGACGGATTTGATCCAAATTCATATAACGTCTGCGAATCTTGTTTATTAGTCAAAATTCCTAAAACACCTTTTAGTGGTAAAGGTGCACGTGCCACCAAACTGTTAGCCCTCGTTCATAGTGACGTATGTGGGCCCATGTCTAGCCAGGCTAGAGGTGGATATGAATACTTCGTAAACTTTACGGATGATGCATTGAGTTATGGTTATGTGTATCTTATGAGATACAAGTCATAAACTTTTGAGAAATTCAAAGTGTTTCGACACGAAGTAGAAAAACAGACCGGAAAAAGTATTAAAACATTACGGTCGGACCGTGGTGGAGAATACTTGAGCAATGAGTTTCTCGTTTACTTGAAAGAGTATGGTATTCTTTCACAGTGGACTTCTCCCGGAACACCTCAATTAAATGGTGTGTCCGAACGGAGAAACCGAACTTTGTTGGATATGGTAAGGTCGATGATAAGTCGCACTGAACTACCTATTTCCTTATGTGGATATGCATTGAACATTGCAATACTTATTTTGAATAAGGTTCCGTCAAAGTCTGTTCAACAGACTTCGTATGAAATATGGACAGGAAAGAAACCGGGTTTCTCATTCCTGAAGATTTGGGGTTGCTGGGCATACGTTAAACGTTTGAATGGTACCAAACTTGAACCCAAATCGGATAAATGTCTATTTGTAGGTTATCCTAGGGAAACCAAATGATATTACTTCTACAATCTATAAGAGAAAAAAGTATTTGTTACTCTACATGTGCTTTTCCTTGAGAAGGAATTCCTAAATGCAGTGGTAAGTGGGAGGAAAGTAGAACTCGATGAAAATTAGAGTGATAATATTCCTGGCACCGATTCCTTAACGGAACATGAACAGTTCATCAGGGATGAGACTGTACAACAATCTTCAAATACACAAGAACCGCGTAGGTCGGAGAGAGTCAGAAAACAACCTGAGAGGTATGGGTTTTTGATCTCACCTCATGTGGATATTAATATTATTGAGGAAGACGAACCGGCTACGCATGAGGAAGCGATACAAGATATCGACTCCGATTTATGGCAAGATGCCATGAAATCCGAAATGGATTTCCTGTACACCAACCAAGTTTGGACACTGGTTGATGCACCAGAAGGCGTAAAGCCTATTGGTTGCAAATGAGTCTTCAAGAGGAAGACCGACATGGATGGAAATATACAAACATACAAAGCTAGGATTGTAGTGAAAGGGTATCTTCAACAACATGGTGTCGATTACGACGAAACTTTTTCACAAGTTGCCATAATTAAATCCATTCAGATAATGCTTGCTATTGCTGCATATTTTGATTACCAAATATGGCAGATGGATGTCAAAACCGCTTTTCTTAACGGAAACCTTTTGGAGGATATTTATATGCAAGAGCCTGATGGTTTTGTCGTACCAAAACATACAAACAAGGTTTGCAAGTTAAATCGATCCATTTATGGATTGAAGCAAGCATCACGTTCTTGGAACCAACGTTTTGATGAGATCATAAAAGAATATGATTTCGTTCAAAACGAGGATGATCATTGTGTATATAAGAAGGTTAGTGGGAGCGCACTGACATTCATTGTCCTTTACATTGATGATGTATTGCTTATAGGCAATGACATTCCCATGCTACAATCGGTGAAAGCTTGGCTTTCATTAAAATTCTCCATGAAAGATATGGGAGAAGCAGCCTTTATTCTGGGAATAAAGATCTACCGGGATAGATCTAGAAAGCTGCTTGGTCTCTCCCAGAGCACGTATATTGACAAAGTGTTGAAGAGATTCAACATGGAATAGTCTAAGAGGGGACTGTTTCCAGTGTCACATGGTGTCACTCTATCTAATGACATGTGTCCTAAAACTCAAGAAGAGAGAGACAACATGAGTCGGATCCCGTTCGCTTCTGCAGTCGGATCGATCATGTATGCCATAATATGTACGCGACCTGATGTCTCATATGCTTTGAGCATGTGTAGTCGCTATCAGGCCGATCCAGGTGATGGTCACTGGGTTGCGGTTAAGAACATCCTTAAATATCTTAGACGAACTAGGGATGCATTCTTAATCTATAGAGATGGAGAACTTGAGGTAATTGGGTTTACCGACGCAAGTTTCCAAACCGATAAAGACGACTGTAAGTCACAATCCTGGTACATATTTTGTTTGAACAACGGAGTAGTAAGCTGGAAATCTTCCAAGCAAGAGACTGTTGCCGATTCAACAACAGAAGCAGAATATATTGTTGTAGCTGAAGCAGCAAAAGAGGTAGTTTGGATTCGTAAATTCCTAATTGGATTAGGAGTAGTTCCATTAGCAGCTGAGTCATTCCATTGTATTGTGACAATAACGGGGCTATAACGCAGGCTAAGGAACCGCGGTCTCATCAACGATCCAAGCATGTTCTTCGACGTTTCCATTTGGTTCGTGAGATCATACATCGTGGCGATGTGAAGATCGAGAAGGTCGCATCAGATGACAACATTGTAGATCCGCTGACGAAAGCTATTCCTCAGCAAAAGTTTGAGCGACATGTACATAGTTTAGGTGTTAGATACTCGAGTGACTGGCTATAGGCCAAGTGGGAGATTGTTAGACAATTATGACCTATAATGTCACTATTTGTAAAAGACATTGTGGTTTTTGTACAAATTAACTATGTGACAAAGGAAATTGCTATTTTATCATTTTGTAATTAGATTACTTGAATATATATAAATAATAAAAGTCCTTATGATTAGTTCCAGATTATAAGATATGAGAAAACATCAATCCACTAAGGTTTAATCATTAAATATCCCTAGTCGTAGTATTATCGAGACTGGACATCGATAATGCAGAATAGACTAGTATTGCACTTGTGCGCATTATGGGAGCATAACAGCATAGTTCTCATATATTTAAGTAATGAATACTTATGCAAGTGTAATAGGAGGTTGTTTTTACCGATGGTACGGGAACAGCTTCGCTCTGGATAGACCCCGCGGAATCCCATTGGTAGTATGACTATGTGTCTATGTGAATCCGCATCAGGGTAGGTGTATTTGGACTTAACCTGAGACTTGCATCGCTAATACTTGTGACAATCAGTATGCTTTGGTTTTGGTCCTCAGGGACTTTAACATGTTCTGTGTACGCCTCTTCTGGGTTTATTGAGAATCACAGTGTATTAGGTGTGATGTCAAGACGGAAGTATCACTTCAGTTATATGGAGATGATGATCATGAAGGGATACAGAACTGGTTCTCTATTATGTTGCAACTATCGGGATAATATGACAAGGTCATGATTATCCTATTATAGAGACTAGTTGTTTGTGATCCGATATATGCTTCGTATGGGGTAGACACTATTCCAGCCCCAGGCCTTGCATGTGACATCTGATACCGGATCACAATACGCAATACTACGTATTCTACGTCTGACAAAGATTATATATTCCTTAAAGAATATTTCTGGAGAATTGGGTAGGCACGGTGCTTTGCTAGAAGCCAACCATGTCTTGTAAATCGGTAAGTCCGTGGTACCGGGTACGTACGTATTCGGATAGTCCGACGACTGGATTTACTGCCAACATAGCCAGGGATCTCATGGGTCGCTTCCCGAAGATTCACCGATGACGTATGACTCGAACAAAATTAATCTAGGATTAATTATTAGAGAGAGAAAATTAATCTTGGATTAATTACGGTAAGAATTTATCTGGGATAAAATTCAATTAATTGAGAGAGAGAACGATTAATTTGGAATTAATCGATTAAATAATATATTCGATATATTAAATGAAATTAGATTTCATAACGGAATTAGAATTGGATTTTAATTCGGGCGAACGAATTAATTTAGAATTAATTCGCGAGCGACGTTCGTAATAATTTTGCAAGGCATTATTATTTAATTAAATTGGATTTAATTACGTTGCGATGGAAAATTCATTTAATCGGATTAAGCGAACCTGAGTCCAAAGTGTGTTGAGCAAGCCACTTGAATTTTGAATTCAAGTGGGTCCCACCAACTTACATCATTTGTCCATCAAGTGTCAATTTGGTGATAGAAGTAGTTGGAGGCATTAAAAGCTTTTTTCCCTCCAAAGGCTTAGCCTTTTGGTAAAACATATACCAAAATTTGAGTTTGACTTTTGATGTATGGTAATTGATTTTAGAAATCAAAATATCAAAAAGCCAAAAACTCTCTCCTCTCATCTCTTTTGCCGTGAACTACCAAGAACATAAGGAATAATTTTGTTGCAATTTTCTTCCTAAGCTAGCACTTAAAGAGTCATCCAAGGTGATATGGAAACCATTCCCATTGAGGTTGGAATCAAAGATCAACCTTGGAGCTAAATCAAACATACAATCAAAGGAGATATTGGAGCACTTCTAAAGGAGGAAAATTTTGATATTCTCTACATCTATTCAATCGATCGTTGTAAGTATTTTTTCGCAATCTTACTTCGAGTATTCACATCTTTTATGATTAAATGATCCTAGGCATGTTCTTTGACAACCCAACAAAATCTGGATCTTAACCTTAAAATTTCCCATTTAGATGTAGAATTTCAGCTAACCATGTACTATCTTCTAAACTCTTCTTCTACTGTTTAAGACATTGGGGACAATGTCTCATTTAGGATTGGGGGTGGGGAATAGTTGATTAGTATCTTTTTTGTATTTTTTTTATTTTTAGTCCAAAATTTTTCGAAAAATACAAAAAAATTGAAAAAGTTTACAAAAAACAAAAAAATATTTTGTGTTTTAATTTGATTAATCGGGTGAAATTGGTAAGAGATAGCTGTGTAAGGAGTTTCCACTCCTGAGACGTATCTCAAACATATTTCGGAACAAGTTAATTTTTGTTTACTTCCTCTTAAATTATTTAATTTGTGAATTCTCCATAAAATTGACTAAAATGGATCTTCATATGCTCAGTTAGCAGGTATTGTCAACATGCATGGTAACATACGGACATAGGCTGTAATTGAAAAGTTTATAATATTCAGTGCTCTAGTTAAATTGGAGGAAACATCTCAAAAAGCAATGGAGTAAAAAAAAAACATATCTGAGATCCGAGTTATTAAGTCTGAAAGGGTGTTTTAACACCTAGTGCCCTAAAGCAAACTGGTTTAGGAGTCACTGACCCAAAGCTCGCTACATGGATCAATGATGTTACCAAAATATATATATCTGAAGTCTAAGTAATTAAGTCCGTAGGGGTGTCTTAACACCTAGTGCCCTAAAGCCAACTGGTTTGGGAGTCACTGGCCCAAAGCTCGCTACATAGATGGAAGATATTGTATATAAATAAAAAAAAATCAAAAATCAAAGAAAAAATCAGAAAAACAAATCAGAAAAATTATTCCATTGCTGCAAAAAGGTGTGAATTCTGATAAAACTTTAGGACAAAAATATTACTCTCTTACCAACTGCACTTGTGACTATTGTGGGAAAAATGAGTTGATTAATTTTTTGTTGGTTGTGTATATGGAGAATGTTAAATATAATCAGAGAATTTACTTATTCGGTAATTTAGAAAGAAAGAAAACAACTAGTGACTTGGCGTAGAAGTTTCACCTGATTAGTCACTAACTTCTTTATTCTCTTTTCTCTTGTCTTTTTGCTTTTGTGTGCATTAGTTTTACTATCTTTTTACTTTTGTAAAATGTTTGTGGGTATCATTGCTGTAAACCCTCACGAGACTACAAACTCATCCACTAAGGACACCTAGGGGTTTAAAGGCTTGTTGCATACGCTAAATGCAACCGTGATCCCTACGAAAGTGGCTTAGCTTAATTTTATTTTTTTGATTTTATGTTTTGCTCGAAGACTAGCAAAATGTTAGGTTATGGGTGTGATGAGTGGTAAATGTATCACTATTTTCCACTCATTTGACCTAATATTTTATACAGTTTCTTGAGTTTTGTGAATATTTTAATATGTTTTGTGTTATTTTGTAGATAAATAAAGTTTCAGGATATTCTGGAGGTGATTTGGAGCCAAAACAGTGAAAAAGGACACAAAAGGGCAAAATGGTAATTTTTCACGACGGCTAACATACGCCGCTCCATGCTAACATGCGCGGGGGACACATGTAAAAATTTGAGATGTTTGACTTTGCTAACGTGCACCGGGACATGTGTCAACATCATAGCCGATCTGTTAACGTGCGCCGGGACATGTGTCAACATCATAGCCGATCTGTTAACGTGCGCCGTGCCATGTGTCATCATCCTATAGTGCCGACAATCGCCATCGCCACGTGTCGCCACACTTGTCAGCCACGTCATCGACATGTCAGCAGAAGACCAGTCAACTTTTCCACGTCACCGCCATATCATCATCAACCAATCAAAGCACGCCACGTGTCACAATCCTACGGTGCCGACAATCATCATCGACGCTAAAATGCGCCTGCCACGTGTCAACATCTCAGCGAATCATGCTAATGTGCGCCAGGACATGTGTCGCCATCACATGCTGCCGACATTAATAATTCAGCCGCCGACGTAAGTGTGACATGTGTCACGATCTCGCGAAGCCAATTCGATACGTGTCAATGATCTACGCGCATCGCAATGCGCAAGGCCTATCGACGTCTATAAATTCATCTCGAGATTTCAGTTTCAGATGTACCTTCCTCTCTATAATTATCTGAATAAATAAGGAGTTTGTATCTATTTTTCTTTTAATTTTAGTTTTGTAATTAATATTTACTTAATGAGGATACCGCTATATTGGCCGGTTGGTAATTGATATTAAATTGGTTTTAATTTGACTAAGTAAGGATACCGCCTGGTTGGTCGGTTGGTAATTTACCGCCTATATGGTTGGTTTATGGACAAATAATGTTACCCCCTTAATGGTTGGTCGGACTTAATTTGACTTAATCAGGTTACCGCCTATATGGCAGGTTGGTAATATCATCACAAGTTAATATATTATATTAATGGAGATATCTAAAATAGTAGTGGTAAAAGTGGATCCAATTCTTAGCATTTTATTTTATTTTACTTTTCAATATTTACTTTACCGCATTTAATTTTCAGCATTTTACTTTATGTCTTTTATTTTTAAAGTTTTTACTAGCCCTAGTTATGTGTCGTAACTAAGTTAGTTATCTGGGGTTGTGATGAATTTTAATATCACCGGTTTATAAAGGGTTATTTTATAGTTTGGGTAATTTAAAGGTTTACTTATTAAGTCTTAAGCTTATTGTGTCTTGTTAACTGGCCATTAATAAGATTGATCTGGTAAATCTAAAATAAACTTGACAAAGGAATTTTAGGTTTCAACCTTAGACTTAGTAGCTCACGATCTTCCTTGAGGATAGATAACCCTTTAATAGATTTCCTTACAGGATAGATATATACCTGTCGGGCGGGGGTAACCACAATTGGAACTTAATCTTAATGAATCCAGGTAATTTGGTTGACATAGACATATGGTTCAATTGGGTTATACTGGGTATTTGCATCTGACCATCGACAAAGGCTTTTGCATAATTTCGTGTTTTAGGTTAGTAAACCGATATATTACACAAACATGAAATAACCACTTCATCTTTTAAAAGATATTGGAAAGGTTCACAACCCTGAATAGTTTCTTAATATTGAATTTTATTTAATTTATTTTTGAGTAATTTTATTTACTTGTTTTTAAGTTTAAAATCATCACCATTTCAAATCAATCAATCAACCTGTTAGATACTAGTAATTATTTGACCTCATAAAATTAATAGATTAGGTATTAAGTCCTCGTGGGATCGATACTTTTTATACTACTTGAACGATACGTGCGCTTGCGTTATACACATTTGATTACGCCGGTCAAGAACGTTTAGCTAATTTTAATTTATTTTTATGATTAATAGGACATTTCGAGGGGTTCTGACCTCCCAAAATCATGTAGGAAACGATTTCCCGTGCAACGGAATAGTGTTAGGTACCGGAATCGACCTTTAAAAAATTTGCTGCTCTTTCCTTCTATTTGCCGAAACTGTCTAGGCCTATTTGCCTCGTTTTGCTTATGTTTTTGATGGTTTTAGCAGGCCCGAACAGCCCCCGAAAAGAAGCTGATCTAGTAGCAAAAATTAGATTGTTTTACACACTGAAATTTCCCTACACACACGCACATCTCACTGTTTTGGTAGTTATTGTGTACTGATTTTTCTGCCACTGTTTTGGACAAAGTAATCACACCAAAAGAGTCCCAAAATATCCATAAAAAATCCCTTTGTGTTTCCAAATTTTTGTACACCAAAACGACGAAAACTAACCACAAATAAGCTCCAAAACGGGCGGCAGTGAGCATATTTTTATGCTCACTATCGAGTAGATCAAAGAGAAGAAGTAAAGAGAATTTATTCCAACTCGGAATGATTTTTCATACTATGATTCGCTACCAGCTAAAAATAGTGAATGCTACACTCACTAGTAAGGTCTTTAAACTTTTTAGAGAATAAAAATTATCACACACAAAGTTTTGATTTTCTTATCTTTCAACAACTTGAGAGAGAAACCAAAATTAAGGTTGCAAGGGTTATTCAAAAAGAATTATGTTGAAAAGGAAATATAAATTTCCTTTTTATATCAAGGGTTTAATTTGTTTTCGAAAATAAAAGAAACCATTCCCCACTCTTGTCAAAAATTCGGCCATAAAGCCTATAATGGCAATGATCAATTCTTTTTTACTGTCTTCATAAAGATATAATCAAGTTGTCAAAATAAAATATTGTAACTTCTATTTTTAAATGATAAATTTAAAATCGTCATTTTAATTGCATTCACTTCCAAAATAGAACTTATTAAATTATATATAAAATATAATTCAATAAATATAAAATTTTAAATTATTAAATGATTATCTTATAATCATTTATATCAAGTAAAAACATTATATTAAAATAATATAAATTCCATATGTGACATCACATTAACAATCTTAATATATGTGAGTTTATAATTTGACTATCCAATTATATTTAATTTGCTACAGTATGTCGAGCTAATACGAGGATCAAATGGACCTAAAGTTCCGAACTCCAATAATCATGAAATATTAATTAAACTCTTTAATTAAATATTCCAAATTATTAACTTTAGGTTATTCCATTAAAAACCTAAAACTACAATCTCGTTGCCGTAGATATATAATATAAGCCGAACTACGTCGGTGTTAATCGATATAGTCATTACCTAAAGATTGACCCTTCAAGAGTATCTCATAATTAGAGCCGGGTCAAAAATTTCGCTATACCCCTCTAAATATTTTTACCTTAAATACCATTGATTTTCTAATAACGATTCATTCATAACTATTATGAATATTAATTTTTCTATTCATAATAGAAAGACATGAGCGCTCTAATCATTTAAGTACTTAATCAACCATTAAGGAAGATACTCATCTACTTCTCGTATGAATGAGTGAACTCCATATCTATGTAAAACGTCCCCTGCTACACACCAAACCACTCCCCCTAAGTATGTAGCTATTGGTCAAGATTTCTACACCAACGTCACCTTTGTAAATTAAATGACATAGCTTGTCATGCAGGAAATCGTAGTACACTCAGGATTTAGATCAATCTATATATGACCATCTAGTAGATTGAAATGAATTTCTTTATTTAACGGATATTATAAGAAATGACACCGTTATGATACAACTCAATGTCAGTTGCGACGCTTTTGCAACTGTATCATAACTAATCATTCTAAGGTCAATTACGTCTTTACCATGTATAAAGAGATGTTATATAATAGAAACTGTTTATTTTATTCATAATAAAATGTTTTCATAAGTATTTACAAGGAAATACATAAGAAAATTGGCACTCCGAGCACCAACCCCAACAAATTCTCCCAATTAGTCTAGTGCCAATATCGATTGTATCTCATACCCATCAACTCCACATGTTTATCAAATAACTTCAGAGGAATGGCCTTGGTAAGCGGGTCTGCTACATTATCTTCACTCGGGACCTTGCACACGATAATGTCCCCTCGCGACATAATCTCTCAAATGATAAGGTACTTCCGTTGCATATGCTTCGACTTCTGATGCGCCATCGGTTCCTTTGCTTGTGCAATGCCTCCATTATTATCATAGTATAACATAATCGAATTATCAATACTTGGGACAACTCCCAATTTTGTGATAAATTTCTTAACCCAAATAACTTCTTTTGTAGCTTCAGAAGCTGTAATATATTCTGCCTCTGTGGTGGAATCAGTCGTAGACCTCTTTTTGGAACTTTTCCAACAAACTACACCTCCGTTAAGGGTAAACATGAATCCTAATGTAAACTTTCTATCACCGGGATCCGATTAGAAATTTGAATCCGTATACCCATTAACCTGCAGTTCGTTTCCTCCATAAATCAAAAACTTATCCTTAGTACCTTTAAGATACTTAAGGATATGTTTAATGTCATTCCAATGGTCATTATCTGGATTGGACTGATATCTGCTGGTCATACTAACTGCGAAGCTGATATCAGGCCTAGTACATAACATAACATACATGATGCTGCCCAAACACAAAGCATAAGGCTGATTAGCCATTCTAATCTTCTCATCTTCTGTTTGTGGGCACATCTTCTTCGAAAGATGTAGGCCATGTCTGAACAGTATATTTTATGTCTTACAGTTTCCAAAATTGTACCGTTCTAAGATCTTATCTATGTAAGTTGATTGTGATAACCCAATAAGCTTCATTTATCTATCTCTATAGAGTTTTATGCCTGAGACATAAGAAGCTTCACCCAGGTACTTCGTGGAGAAATTGTAACAGAGGTAAGGTTTGACTCCTTGCATCATCCCGATATCATTCCCAATGATCAAGATGTCGTCAACATAGAGAACTAAAAATACCACCATACTCCCACTGGCCTTCTTATACACACATGATTCTTCCGAATTCCTGAGAAAATAAGACAATTTGATTTTCTCGTCGAATCGAAGATTCCAACATCGTGAAACCTATTTAAGTCCATAAATGGACTTCTTAAGCTTACATATCATGCCCGAGTTTTCTCTGGATATAAAACCCTCCGGTTGTTCTATATAGATTTCTTCGTCAAGAAATCCATTTAGAAAAGTCGTTTTGACATCCATCTACCAAATCTCGTAGTCATGGTAAGCGGAAATAGACAATAAAATCCTAATAGACTTTAGCATCGCTACTGGCGAACAAGTTTCATCGTAGTTAACACCAGGTTGCTGTATGTAACCTTTAGCTACCAGTCGGGCCTTAAAGTTTTCAACCTTTCCGTTAGGCTCGTGCCTCATTTTGTAAACCCATTTACAACCGATAGGAACAATTCCTTCAGGAAGCTGAACCAAGTCCCAAACTTGATTCAGATGCATAGAGTCTAACTCTGATTTCATGGCCTCTTGCAACATCACGAAGTCGATGTCCAACATCTCTTCTCTATAGGTAAAATGGGTCAGTCTCTTCCACAAAGAGAAAATCAATACTCATTTCTTGTACCAAATACAAGCATTCATGAGGTCTAGATACCCTTTCGGACCTACAGAGTGTGGGTAATGGAGGTTCTTCACCTTCTTGAACATCAGGTTCTTCTGTTGGTTCGTTGGTCTCAGGTTGTACTTCATCAAGTTCAACCTGTCTATGATTACCTCATTCAGTCAAAAATTATACCTCTAGAAATTTTCCAAAGCGAGCTACGAACACATTTCGATGCTCAGTATCATAGAATAAATATCATTTCGTATTTAAAGGATATCCAAAAAAACTAAACTTTTGCCCTTGAGGCAAAATCTTATTCTACTAAGGCACATTGACGTATGCATGAGAGCCCCAAACCTTAATATAATTAAGATTCGGTTTCCTACCAGTCCATATCTCATACGAAGTCATAAGAACAGCTTTAGAAGGAATCTTTTTTAAAAGATGTGGGGCAGTTAAAAGAGCATAACCCCATAAGTAATAGGGAAAATCTGTAAAACTCAACATAGATCGGACTATATCTAATAATGTCTGATTTCTCCTCTCTGACACTCCATTATGTTGTGGAGTACCAGAAGGAGCATACTGAGTGAGAATCTCATTCTCCTTTAAATAATCAATGAACTATCCACTCATATATTCACTGTCTCGATCCAATCAGAGGCATTGAATATATTGACCAGTTTATTTTTCTACTTCGTTTCAGAATTCTTTGAACTTTTTAAAGGTTTTCGATTTATATTTCATCATATAAACATAACTATACCGGTACACAAAATCGGTAAAGATAATGAAGTATGAAAAACCAATGTGTGCAGTCTAACTTATAGGACCACATACATCTGAATGTACGAGATGCAATAAGTCAGTGGCTCGGTGTCCAACACCCGAAAATATGGCTTTGGTCATTTTACCATGAATACAAGATTCACAGGTTGGATAAGGTTCAATGGTGAGATCCAAAATCAAACCATTCTTAACCAACTGGGTTAGCCATTTCACGCCTATATGACCTAACCTCATATGCAAAAGTTCAGTATTATTTATTTTAGATAATTTACATTTATTAATTCCAGTATTCAAAATATCTCGAGAAGTGTACAAAATATAATGACCATGCTCATTTGGACAAACAAGGATCTGAATATTATTTCTATCATATAAATACAAGGAACAGTTCTTAGTATTTACATGATATCCCTTTGTATCTAATAGAAAAAGTGATATAATATTTGCTATGCATCCCGGTATAACATAGCAGTCATTTAGCAAAAATCTCACACTGAGTAAGGGAATCTCGCATAAACCCACTGCAATCACATCCAGAGATTCACCACTCCCGAATCGTAATTGCATCTCTCCAGATTTCAGCTGTCTATTTTCCTTCAGCACCTGCAACGAACTGCAAATGTTAACAGGACAAGCATAATCTAAAATTCAACTAGATGTGATAGCTTCACAAGCTAATGAGATATTAATAACAGGAAAAATAAAAGTACCTGATGTCGATGCTCTTTCCCTCATAATCTGGGCAAAGTAGTAAGAAAGTTCCTCTTCCAGTGCCCAACCTTCTGGCAGTGATGGAACTTATCTCCAGAAGCTCGCTTGGGCTTTGGTACCTTAGCCTGTGGAGGAATATTGAAACCTTTCTTTTTCTTTCCCTTTATCTTCTTCCCCTTTGACTTGGAGTGGGAAGAAGCGGAAATTGAAGTGGGTTTCGGAAGGCGATTCAACACTTCATTCTTCAAATCCTCCTGACCAGTGCGTAATCACACGCGTATAACACAAGCGCACGTATCGTTCAAGTAGTATAAAAAGTATCGATCCCACGAGGACTTAATACCTAATCTATTAATTTTATGAGGTCAAATGATTACTAGTATCTAACAAGTTGATTGATTGATTTGAAATGGTGATGATTTTGAATTTAAAAACAAGTAAATAAAATTGCGCGAAAGTAGGTTTAAGAAAATTCAATATTAGGAAACTATCTAGGGTTGTGAATCTTCCAATATCATTTAAAAAATGAAGTGGTTACTTCATGTTTGTGTAATAAATCGGTTTACTAACCTGGAACACTAAATTATGCAAAAGCCTATGTCGATGGTGAGACGTAAATACCCAGTATAACCCAATTGAACCATATGTCTATGTCAACCAAATTACATAGATTCATTAAGTTTAATTTCCAATTATGGCTACCCCCGCCCGAGAGGTATATGTCTATCCTATAAGGAAATCTATTAAAGGGTTATCTATCTTCAAGGAAGATCTGGGCTATTAAGTTTAAGGTTGAAACCTAAAATTTTGTCAAGTTTATTTTAGATTTACCAGATCAATCTTATTAATGGCCTATTAACAAGACGCATTAATCTTAAGACTTAATAAGTAAACCTTTGAATTACCCAAACTATAAAATAACCCCTTATAAACTGGTGATATTAGAATACATCACAACCCCAGATAACTACCTTAGTTACGACACATAACTAGGGCTAGTAAAAACATAAATAAAATAAAAGAAATAAAGTAAAATGCTGAAAAGTAAATTGCTGAAAAGTAAATGACGGAAAGTAAATGCGGAAATTAAATACTAAAAATTAAATGCTGAAAAGTAAATGCTGAAAGTAAATTACTGAAAAGTAAATGCTGAAAGTAAATTGCTGAAAAGTAAATGCTGAAAGTAAATTGCTGAAAAGTAAATGCTGAAAGTAAATTGCTGAAAAGTAAATAATGTAAAAGTACAATAAAAGAAAATGATGAGGTAAAAGGATCCACTTTTATTACTTCTATTTTAGATATCTCCCTTAATATAATATATTAAATTTGCATGATAATTACCAACCAGCCATATAGGCGGTATCCAGATTAAGTAAAATTAATAATTAATTACCAACCGACCAATCAGGTGGTATCCAGTTTAGTCAGGTTAAAACCAATTTAAATAATTATCAACTGACCAATATGGCGATATCCTCGTTAAGTCAGGTTTTAACTAATTTATATATTATAATTAAGGGAGATTAATCTAAATATTAGTAATAAAATTTTTACCCTTTAACCCAGCAAAGGGGAGTTACCTCCTCATTACTGAAAATTAAAGAAAGAAAAGTACTGTGCGTAAAAGTAAATTGCGAAAAGTAAAAACTGAAAAGTAAAGAAAAGAAAGTACGAAAACGGAAATTAATTACTGAAAGCGGTAAATAAACAAACAAGATCTAATCTTCTTAATATTCTTATGGAATTCCTCAGAAGAAATTATGAATTTACAAATGCAATGACTTGGTATTTATAGGCAAAGTTTTGCCTCCATCAAATCATCCACCAAATCCATTATTAATTGCTCCACTAATTGATTTTCATGTTTGGTGGTGATTTGATAATTTTTATTATTTTTATTATTAATTTATTTTTTTGCTTTGAAAATGATTGAAAATGACTTTAATAATTACACACAACACACTTCTGGTTGGTTCATCAATTTCGGGCATGAAATATTCAGAATTCGAAATTATTTTGTCTTTGAAAGTTGTACATATTTGAGTCTTCTTTAATCTGGAACTTGAATCAGCTCAATCCGATATCGGAGTAAAACGTTATGCCCAAAATTTTGGATAATATGACCCATAGCGTCACTATTTGTACAGATCATAGTGTTGTTGTACAAATTAACTATGTGACAAGAAAATTGCACTCTCATCATTTGTGATTAGATCACCTTAGATATATAAATGAAGAGAGGTCCCTATGATTAGTTCCTGGATTGAGAATGATATGAGACAGTATCAGTCCACGAAGGATTAATCATTAAATATCCCTAGCCGGAGTATTATCGAGACTAGACATCGATAATGCGGAATAGGCTAGTATTGCACTTGTGCGCGTTGTGAGGGCACAACTGCATAGTTCTCATATATATAAGTATTGGATACTTATGCAAGTGCGATAGGAGGTTGTGTTTCACCGATGGTACGGGAAACAGCTTCGCTCTGGATAGACCCCTCGGAATTCCATTGGTATTATGACTATGTGTCTATGGGAGTCCGACATCAGGGTAGGTGTGTATGGTCTTAACTTGAGACTTGCACCGCTAATGCTTACGACAATCAATATGCTTTAGTTGAGGTCGTCCAGGACTCTAACCGGTTCTGTGTACGCCAATGCTGGGTATATTGAGAATCGTAGAGTATTGGGTGTGATGTCAAGAGGGAAGTATCACTCCAGTCATAGTGGAGATGATGTCACGCAGGATACGGTATTATTGCTCTTAAGTGCTGGCCGGCCATCGGGATATTATGACAAGGTCATGTATATCCGATTATAGAGATTAGTTACCAGACATCCGATATGTGCTTCGGACGAGGCAGACACTTATCCAGCCCCAGCCCTAGCACGTGACTATCCGATACTGGGCCGATATACACAATACTTGGTATACTACGCTTGATATAGATCTTAAATATTCTTAGATGAATATGACCGGAGAATTGGGTAGACTTCGTGCTTTGCTAGAAGCCGATCTTGTCTCGTAAATCGGTAGAACGTAGTACTTGGTACGTACATGATTCGGATACTCCGACGACCGTATTTACTGCCGAATTATCCGGGGATCTCATGGGTCGCTTCCCGATAATGCACCGATGATGCATAACTCGTACTCATTAATAATCTGGGATTATATAGAAGAAAGAGAAAATTAATCTAGGATTAATTACGGAGTTATTTTATCTGGGATAAAATATCGTCTAAAGAGAGAGAATGATTAATTTAGAATTAATCGGTAAATTAATATATTCGATATATTAAAAGAAATTAGATTTCGACGCGGAATTAAAATTAGATTTTAATTCGGGCGAACGAATTAATTTAGAATTAATTCGTTAGCGACGTGAATAGTGAATTCGCTAGGCGTAATCATTTAATTACGACGCAACGGAAAAACTCGCTAATTAGGAATTAGCGAAATCGAGCCCGAGTGTGATTGCGAGCGCATTCGTATTTCGAATTCGAGTGCGGCAACGCAAGTCACATCAAGCGTCAAATCAATAGTCACTTTGAGTGATGTGATTGATTGATTGATTGATGTGATTGATTGATTGAGTGATAGACACACAACATGTCACTTTAATAAAGTGAAAATGAATAGTGATGTGTTTTGGTGAAATAGTGTAAGTTGGTGGAAAGTATTTACCAATTGATTTTAATTAATTATTTGGTAAATGTTTTTGTATATTTTATGAAAAATATATAAACCTTTTTGGAAAAGGTTTTACTAACTTAATACACAATTTCTCTCCTCCATTTTTCTCTCTCACAACTCACGCCCAAAAGGGCTCTTTTTCTTCTTCCATTTCAGCTCACTGCCGTGAGCTATAGGGGAGCAATGAGTGGTTTTTGTTGCAAAAACACAAGTGCTAGCACACTTACGAGACTTGCGAAGGTGTTAGGGAGGTTCACCCATGAGGCGGGATCCATTCGACGAAGTTTGGAGCTTCAAAGTTGGATCCAAAACTGCCCAAAACAGTGAGTAATTCTGCAGCAGTGGGCGTGACCAAGGCAGTGGAGTTTTGGCTTCATTCGTCTTCAAATCGTCTCAACCGATCGATGTGAGTATTCCGCTACCTCCGTTGATGTATTCATACATGATTTCATTGCTTGTTTGATCTTGGGACCTAGATATAAACCTAACAATGGTATCAGAGCTATATGTTCAAGCATGAAAATGTAGGGCTTAAAATTTGGGTAAATTTGTGTTGAGCATGATTTGAATAAATTGATTGTTTGAGTATGCTTATAACATGTCTAATTGCATTTTGGTTGGACCAATTTGTTGAAAATTGATTTGGAATAATTTTCCCCAATATTTTATGTCTTGGCCGAATGTGTATTGAATTTTGGGTTCTTGGAATTTTTTGATTTTGATTCATTGGATGAGTTGGAATCATTAAGGATAATGTTAATTTGAAACTAATTGGATTGGATGTTGAATTGAACATAAAATCCCCAAAAGTTATCACCTTGGCCGAATTGGATGATGCCCTTTAATGTCTTGGTAATTTTGATTTTGAACAATTGGATGTGTTGGAAATCATTCGGGAAGTTAATTAGATGTCGATTGTGGAATTAATTGGATTAAATTCAAATCGGACAAAAATTACTCCCTTGGCCGAGACTTAGAAGCATGTAAAATGGGTTTGATTTTCATTAATGTGTTGGACATGTGATGATAATAATGAACATGATTAATTGGACTAATTTCATGTTTTGGAAATATTGATTTGGGTAATTAATCATGAAATGCACTTTAGGTAATTAAATTACGAAATTGGATTTTGTGTATTTAATTAATTGGGCCTAATTTTGGAAATTGGACTTTAATGTTGTAATTGGGCTTATTGGGCTTGATTTTATCAAGATGAGTTTAGGCCAAATGGATTGGATCCAATTGGGCCCAAAAACCACTACCATAAAGCCCAAATGTGACTTAATGAACCTTTAAAGTTTAATTGGGCCTAATGGGCCTAAATTGATTTCTGGGCTTATGGGGTTACTCCTTGATTGGGCTTTGGTTGCCGAAGCCCACGCCTTATAGAAATTAATTAAAGCCCATTAGACTTGAATTGAATTGACGTTGGACGTTAATCGGGCTTTGAGACCCGACGCGATTAAATTTGGAATTTAAGTCGAAAAGGTTTATTAAATAAAGTGTAATATTTAATTTGGAATTGAATAGTGAATTAGTATTAAATACATATTAAATTAGATTTAATGTTGTAGTTTAATTTAATTCATGAATTCGTACTTTGAGTACTTATTCGCAAAAACGAGTTTGACTCGACCAAAATCAAATCGTTGTTTGAACATTGGATGATCACATAATTATCAGATTAATTAATTTGATTAGATTGATTGATAGCATGCTTTTGTGTGAATACGTGGTTGTGATGAATGAATAATGTATATCGGATGGATATTAGTCGGGTGGGGGCAATTTTGGAAATTGTTGTAATAAATTCGATTTATTAAATTGGACCTGCGTGTCCAGCCTTATCACCTCTATTCTCTTTGTATTCTCTTCTCACCTATTCCCCTCAATGTAAATGAGGTTTCTTTAGAAGTGTAGTGTAACGGGTAGAAGTAATACAAGTGCTAGCTTGAGTGAGAAAGAGAGAGATTTGATCTAGGATCAATGTGTTAAGTATCCATCCGCATATCATTATTATTTATTTTCATACTCACTTTATTATGTATTTAGAATGCATGTTTAAGGGTGTATGATGATGAGACCTTAACAAAGATAATGAAATTGGTAGCCAATTTGCACGCGAAAAGCCCTCATCAAATATCATGCGTCTTTTCCTTCCATTGAGTGATTCTTGCTCAAGATCCTAGATTGGCATGGGTTGTTGGCCAAAGTCAAGCCCTTGTCCGTCGAAGATGTGTTTGAATCACGAGGCTTTTTTCCATATTGGTGTCTTGTCCAAGTTGTGGTTTGTTGGCCAAAGTCAAGACCACTTATTGTCCAACGACATTGATTACGAAGCTTCCATGGTCAATGGGTCCACGCTTAACTGGGATCATTAGGTTTGTTGTGCCAAAGCCAAGGCCTAGTTGATTCAGAGGAAAAAGGTTAGGGTATATATTAGATATATAGGCATATATAAGATATATGTTTCGGACTTGGATGTCCACCTACTGGATCTAGGAATTGGATTAGATCCAATTGATCTTAGAGATCTACCTAGTTAATTATCATACAATTTGTTGGCCAAAGTCAAGATTGTGTGATATTTAACGGGATCCTAGCCCACTAGGAAACACGGTTTCCCGAGTATTCGACAGAGGGTTAGAGGCTCGACGAAAAATAGTGGGAGGCAAGAATTGAATTTGCAATATTCGTTCAATTACTCGCCATACGCGCTCAAACAAATATCACTCGTCATATATTAAAAGTATTAGTTGGACTAATACTTAATGTTGTTTTGATAAACAGTTGGACTGTATTATAGTTGATTATATATAATTGGATTATATTAATCAATATATTTGAATTAATTAATTTCACTTTACCGTTGATTTTATAATTGGATTATAGTAATCAATGTAATTGAGGTTAATTAATTTGGATTATATTTGATTATGTAGTTGGACTATTATAATCATTATAATATATATAGTACCACTAATCGTTGATTAAATAGTTGGACTATTGTAATCAAGATAAAATTGAAAAGTTGAATATTTAAAATATAATCTTGGATTAAATGTTTTAAATGATTTAATTTTCAAATTGGGAATAAATAATAGGTTACTTTATTTGATAAAATAACTTATTATACCTTAAGCCCAAAATTAAGCAAAATAAGTAGAGCATAAAATCTTTGGAAGATTTATGTGATGATGACTTTAGTGCTTAATTTAACATACTTATCAAAAATCTATGTTTTAGATTTAAGAAGTATTAAAATTGCAATTGATAATTCTTGGAGAATTAATTGACTATTCTAGAGGAGATAAAGTCAAAGTTTGCAATTGGGCATGTAGCACGAGGTGCACATCGTTTCGATATTCTAAAAACCCAAGGCTTGGCCTAAGGTTCCTGAAATATTGAAAAGGATAATTGACATATCCCAAAGTGACTACCATTTGGATATGGCAGACACGAAGGAATTAAAGAAAGGGCAAGGCTCTTACTTTAAAAATGATTGTCAAAGTTATGTTCACTACTAGTATTGAAATTAGATTTTAAATACTTAGTGCGGTACATAAAATATATGTATTGATGTTCAGAATCTGCTTTGAGCAGGATACTGACTTCAAGCTGAGATTGCTCTGCGAATCGGAAACGGGACGAAAGTCGCTGTTTCGACCGTAGATACCTAAGTTTAGGAACTACCCTTCGGGTGTGTACTTAAATTAGGATCTGTTATAATGTAACTAGTCTAACTAGAGACATTATCTTTATATCAGTGTTTAATCCATTGTGGATAAACCTTTATATTTTAGAACACTAAAGTGTTTCATTATATAAAGATGATATTAAGATAAACACATTAGATGTGAATAACAGAATTTATATTTTGAATATAATTAAAATCTCAAACATATAGAATGACAAATAATTAGCTCAAACTGATTTGATCAATAGAGACTTATTTGTGGCATTGTTGTCTGGGACACAATTAAATAAGACTCGTATATCCACACTTTTGAAGAGTGGGTACTAGGACTGATTTGACTATTCAAATAAAGTCTACGAATCTAGTTTATTAGGTAAAGTACCTAAAACACTGTTTACTTGGTAATGGTGTAAGTGCCACCGATCTGTTAGCCCTATTCATGGTGAAGTTAGTGAGCCCATATCTAGCTAGGCTAGATGTAAACATGAATATTTCGTGACCTTAACGGATGTGGCATCACGTTATGGTTATGTGTTTCTTTTGAAGAACACAGATCGGAAACTTTTAGAGTTTCGACACGAAGTAGATAAACAGATCGACTATAGTATTATACTGTCACGGTAAGACCGTAATGGAAAATACTTAAGCAGTAAGTTTCATATATACATGAAAGAGTACAATATTCTTTCAGATGAGGACTCCTCCCGAGACACGTCAGTTTGACGGTGTGTCCAAACTAAAAACCGAATTTTGTTGGACATGATAAGGTTTATCACGAGTCGCTCTGAGCTACCATTTCCTTCAACGGATATGTATTTACAGTGCAAAACTTATTTAGAATAAGGTTCCATATAAATCTGTTTGACAGATATCATATAGGATATGAACAGGAAAGAAACAGGGTTTCTCATTCCTAATAATTTGGGTATGCCGGGCATAACGTTTGGATGATACCAAACTAGAACCCAAATTGGATAAGTGCCAATTATAGGTTATCCTAAGGGAAACCATAAGTATAGTACTTATAAATCTCACATGAGAACAATATAATTGTTGCTCACCATGCGGTTTTCCTAAGAGGAACACCGATATGCAGTGGTAAGTGGGAGGACAGTAAAACTCAATGAAAATCGGGGTAATACTGTTCAAGGCACGAAGTCCGTAATGGAACATAAATAGTTCATCAAGGATGAAACTAAACCATTAATCTTCGAATACACAAGAACCTCGTAGATCAAAGAGAGTCAGAAAACAACCTGGGGTATGGGTTTCTGATCTCACCTCATAAAGATGTCAATCTTATGAGGGTATACCATCTGACTACGTTTTGAGGAAGTGATACAAAGTATCGACTCCCTATCATGGAAAAATGCCATGAGTCCGAAATGGATTCCATGTATAACAACTATGTTTGGATACTAGTTGTCGTACCGCAAGGCATTGTGCCTATTGGTACAATGTAAGTCTTCAAGGAAGACATACATGGATGGCAACATACCAACGTACAAAGCTAGGCTTGTGACGGAAAGGTATCGTTATCAACATTGTGTTGATTACGATTCAACCTTTTACCTGTTGCCATGGTAAATCCATTTGGATAATGCTTGCTGAGATACTGCATATTTCATTTATGAAATGTGTCAGTTATAGATCAAAATTGCCTTCCTGAAAAGGAAACCTTTTGGAGGATATTTTCAACATCCTGACGATTTTGTATAACCGACAAACAAGGTTTGCGGGTTATTCGATCCATGTTTGGATTGGAGCAAGCATAAGGTTCTTGGAACTGTCGTTTTGATGTAATCATAATGGTTTATGATTTAATTCAAAACGAAATGATTCTTGTGTATATAAGGAGGTTAGTGGGAGCGCACTGACAGTGAAATTCCCAATAAAGCAATTGGTGAAAGCTTGGCTTTCATAGATATTCTTTCATAGAAATTCTCCGTAGAATTCTGAGGAGTAACAACCTTTATTCAAGGAATAAAGATCTACTGGGATAGATTTAGAGTTGTTAACACTCTCTGGGAAATTTTACATTTAAAATGTACTTGATATGCTGTCTCATACGCTTTGAGCATATGGAGTCACAATCAGATCAATCCAAGTTTTAGTCACTGGATTGAAATTAAGAACATCTGTTAGTATCTTAGAGAACTAAAGATGATGTCTAAAACTATGGAGAATGAGAACTTGAAGTGACTGGGATCACTACCGCAAGTTTCCAAACAGTTAAATACTGCGGTACTATAAAGTTTAAATAACGGGACAATGAGCTGGAAATCTTCCGAGCAAGATACTGTTGCCGAATAAACAACAAATGCGGATTATTGCTGCGGCTGAGGCAGCAATAGAAGCCATTTGGGTCGATAATAAATCTAATTAGATTAGATATAGTTATGTTAGCAGCTGAGCTAGGCGTCAGCATAAGGCTAAAGAATTAAAGGTCTCATCGACGATCCAGATATATACTTCTATATTCATCTTATTCGTTCGGATCATACATCGTGGCGATGTGATGATCGTATAAATCGCGTCAGACGATAATCATACAAATCTGCTGACGAAAACCTTTCCTCAGCAATTTGAGCAAACCGTACATAGTTCGGGTGTTCGACACTTGAGTGACTGGCTATGTGCCAAGTGGGAGATTGTTGGATAATATGACCCATAGCGTCACTATTTGTACAGATCATAGTGTTGTTGTACAAATTAACTATGTGACAAGGAAATTGCACTCTCATCATTTGTGATTAGATCACCTTAGATATATAAATGAAGAGAGGTCCCTATGATTAGTTCCTGGATTGAGAATGATATGACACAGTATCAGTCCACGAAGGATTAATCATTAAATATCCCTAGCCGGAGTATTATCGAGACTGGACATCGATAATGCGGAATAGGCTAGTATTGCACTTGTGCGCGTTGTGAGGGCACAACGACATAGTTCTCATATATATAAGTATTGGATACTTTTGCAAGTGCGATAGGAGGTTGTGTTTCACCGATGGTACGGGAAACAGCTTCGCTCTGGATAGACCCCTCGGAATCCCATTGGTATTATGACTATGTGTCTATGGGAGTCCGACATCAGGGTAGGTGTGTATGGTCTTAACCTGAGACTTGCACCGCTAATGCTTACGACAATCAATATGCTTTAGTTGAGGTCGTCCAGGACTCTAACCGGTTCTGTGTACGCCAATGCTGGGTATATTGAGAATCGTAGAGTATTGGGTGTGATGTCAAGATGGAAGTATCACTCCAGTCATAGTGGAGATGATGTCACGCAGGATACGGTATTAGTGCTCTTAAGTGCTGGTCGGCCATCGGGATATTATGACAAGGTCATGTATATCCGATTATAGAGACTAGTTACCAGACATCCGATATGTACTTCGGACGGGGCAGACACTTATCCAGCCCCAGCCCTAGCACGTGACTATCCGATACTGGGCCGATATACACAATACTTGGTATACTACGCTTGATTTATATCTTAAATATTCTTAGATGAATATGACCGGAGAATTGGGTAGACTTCGTGCTTTGCTAGAAGCCGATCTTGTCTCGTAAATCGGTAGAACGTAGTACTTGGTACGTATATGATTCGGATACTCCGTCGACCGTATTTTCTGCCGAATTATCCGGGGATCTCATGGGTCGCTTCCCGATAATGCACCGATGACGCATAACTCGTACTCATTAATAATCTGGGATTATATAGAAGAAAGAGAAAATTAATCTAGGATTAATTACGGAGATATTTTATCTGGGATAAAATATCGTCTAAAGAGAGAGAATGATTAATTTAGAATTAATCGGTAAATTAATATATTCGATATATTAAAAGAAATTAGATTTCGACGCGGAATTAAAATTAGATTTTAATTCGGGCGAACGAATTAATTTAGAATTAATTCGTTAGCGACGTGAATAGTGAATTCGCTAGGCGTAATCATTTAATTACGACGCAACGGAAAAACTCGCTAATTAGGAATTAGCGAAACCGAGCCCGAGTGTGATTGCGAGCGCATTCGTATTTCGAATTCGAGTGCGGCAACGCAAGTCACATCAAGCGTCAAATCATTCGTCACATCAAGCGTCAAATCAATAGTCACTTTGAGTGATGTGATTGATTGATTGATTGATGTGATTGATTGATTGAGTGATAGACACACAACATGTCACTTTAATAAAGTGAAAATGAATAGTGATGTGTTTTGGTGAAATAGTGTAAGTTGGTGGAAAGTATTTACCAATTGATTTTAATTAATTATTTGGTAAATGTTTTTGTATATTTTATGAAAAATATATAAACCTTTTTGGAAAAGGTTTTACTAACTTAATACACAATTTATCTCCTCTATTTTTCTCTCTCACAACTCACGCCTAAAAGGGCTCTTTTTCTTATTCCATTTCAGCTCACTGCCGTGAGCTATAGGGGAGCAATGAGTGGTTTTTGTTGCAAAAACACAAGTGCTAGCACACTTACGAGACTTGCGAAGGTGTTAGGGAGGTTCACCCATGAGGCGGGATCCATTCGACGAAGTTTGGAGCTTCAAAGTTGGATCCAAAACTGCCCAAAACAGTGAGCAATTCTGCAGCAGTGGGCGTGACCAAGGCAGTGGAGTTTTGGCTTCATTCGTCTTCAAATCGTCTCAACCGATCGATGTGAGTATTCCGCTACCTCCGTTGATGTATTCATACATGATTTCATTGCTTGTTTGATCTTGGGACCTAGATATAAACCTAACACAAAATACGACAGATGCGTAAAATTAGAATTTCCAAAACTGCACTTCGTTAAAACGCCCTTTCAAGTTTCCAATCTCCAAAATTAATATGTCAAGTCTAATTTTTTCCCTTATTTGACTCACATTTCATCCTAAATGATTTCATTGTGTCCCAATAATATTTTATCTACAAAATAAACTAAAACACATCAAAACGTTTATCAAACCCGAGAAACTAAACAAAATATTAAGTAAAAGGGGCGGTAAATATAGATATATTTTCCGCTCATCACACCCCCAAACCTAACATTTTGCTAGTCCTCAAGCAAAAAAACAAAATAAAATACAAGAAAAAATTAAAATTAAACTAAGCTACTTTCGTAGGGATCACGGTTGCATTTAGCGTATGCAACATGCCTTTAAACCCATAGGTGTCCCTAGTGGACGAGTTATAGTCTCATGAGGGCTTACAGCAACGATACCCACGAACGTTTTACAAAATTAAAAAGATAATAAAACTAATGCACACAAAAGTAAAAAGACAAGAGAAAATAGAATAAAGAAGTTAGTGACTAATCAGGTGAAACTTCTACTCCAAGTTACTAGTTGTTTTCTTTCTTTCTAAATTACTGAATAAGTAAATTCTCCGATTATATTTACCATTCTCCAAATGCACAGTCGACAAAATATTAATCAACTCATTTTTGTCCACTACAGCCACAAGTGCAGTTGATAAGAGAGTAATATTTTTGTCCTAAAGTTTTATTAGAATTCACACATTTTTACAGCAATGGAATAATTTTTCTGATTTTTTTGATTTTTTCTTTTGATTTTTGATTTTTTTTATTTATATACAATATCTTCCATCTATGTAGCAAATGTTGGGTCGGTGGCTCCCAAACCAGTTGGCTTTAAGGCACCAGGTGTTAAGACACCCGTACGGACTTAATTACTCAGAATTCAGATATATATATTTTTGCAGCATCTTTGATCCATGTAGCGAGCTTTGGGCCAGTGACTCCCAAACCAGTTGGCTTAAGGGCACTAAGTGTTAAAACACCCTTACAGACTTAATAACTCGGATCTCAGACGTTTTTTTTTTACTCCATCACTTTTTGAGATGCTTTCTCCAATTAAACTAGAGCACTAAATATTATAAACTTTTCAATTACAACTCATGTATGTATGTTACTATGCATGTTGATAATACCTGCCAATTGAGCATATGAAGATCAATTTTAGTCAGTATTATGGAGAATTCACAAATTAAATAATTTAAAATGAAAAAAACAAAAATTAACTTGATCCGAAATAGGTTTGAGATACGTCTCAGGAGTGGAAATTCCTTACTCAACTATCTCTTACCAATTTCACTTTTTTGGTCAAAATAAAAACACAAAAACGCAAAATATTTTTGTAATTTTTGAAAAAATTTCAATTTTTTTGTATTTTTCGAAAAATTTTGGCCTAAAAATAAAAACAACACACAACTAAAAACAAGATACTAATCAACTAATTTCCTCCCCCAAACCTAAATGAGACATTGTCCCCAATGTCTTAAACATTAGAAGAAGAATTTAGAAGATAGTACCGGGTTAACTGAAACTCTACACGAAAAGTTAAAGGTTAAGATCCAGACTAATCCGACGCCTCTTACCAAGATCGTCCTCAGACAAATTTATCTTTGAAATGATATGGTCAATTTGTGGTTCATAGGCTAAGATTTGGTCAATTAGATCTGGAGCAGTTCTGGCAGTGAAGAGGAGTTCTTTTAAAGGTTCTGACACAAACCCATTTCTCCGGGCATCATCAAGAAACACACAAAGAAAATCATAAAATCCTTCAACGTTGTACAGTCCAAGCGGTTTCTGGTGTATGTTCAGGTTCGCCCAAGATAAAACTGTAAAAATTTTCTCCAATGTACCCAAGCCACCTGGCAAAGCAATAAAAGCATCAACATGGTTAATCATTTCTACCAGTCGTTCAGACATACCTGGCACAATAAGTTCATCTCCGTTTGATGGTCCAATAAGATTCGCCTCTGCCAAAGGTTTTGGGATGATTCCCAAAACGTGACTGCCTCCCTCCTGTACAGCTTTTGAAATGATCCTCATAAGTCCAAGATTGCCTCCGCCATATACTAAGTGCATATTCCTTGCAGCTAAGACTCGACCCAATTCATGTGCTGCTTTTACGTATTATGGCTTAACACCAACACTAGTACCGCAAAATACACAGATGTTTTCAACTCGTCTTCTTGAAGTGGCTTCCATGTTTTACTCTGGATGTCTTCAAAAGTGCAATGATGAGTTGAATTTATAACACCTGAAAAAGGTGAGTAAAATAATAGCACTAGTACCTGCCAAATGACAATTATTAGTTAACAGTAAAATAAATCGTGATAGTAAAAAAAGTCTGGATCATGTCGGAGAAAATAAAAGAAAACAACAAAATAAATTACAATTATTAGGAAAAGACAAAGAGATATAATATGTACAAGAAACGTAGCGGCTTGATTGAAGTCTATGCGTTAGGGACAAGCTTCCCATCCAATTTTCTTATAAATTGGCAAACAGGGTCTTTTTGAGTCAGATTCCCTAGACTTAACTATTGTCTTTCCTTTTGGAATTGTGCATATAACACACAAATTTCGTGATACACATATCCACTGGGATGCGTCTCAAGAGTTTTAGATAGATCATCCAAAGACTCCTTACTCAAGCCAGCCCTAATGAAATTAATCTTATCTTCGCGGTTATCAAACACCATGCCTAAAGAACGACAACGAGTATCACAAAACATACGAGCACAAACACACATTCTTTTGGCTCTTCTCTTTTTAGCATAGGTGCTCCTTCCTAAACCAGGCAAATGTGAAATAAAAGAGTCAGAAGACTCACTTGCCAATCGGACCCGTGCTTCAATAATCCAACGAATGTCAGTAGGCATACCTTTGATCATCAGTAGTCTCATCCGTTCCAAACGAGCTTTGTAAACTTTCATCAGAGATTTTTTGAGGGAGAGAATGAGATTGCTTGTGAAGATTTGCGAGAACTTCTTCCATCCTGAAATGACTTAACCTGCAAAAACTAAACACACAAAATGAAATCACACCAAATTACAATATATACACAAATTGCATGGGTTGCCTCCATGCGAGCGCTAAGTTTAACTTCAACAGCTAGACGTGACTTCTCGAACGTTAGGCTGGATCTGAAAGTGTAACACTTTCTTTTTGTCGCTCAAATGATTCTCACCATTAGTGCTTGACATGCTTGTTTTTAACCTTGAATGTTTTGTTGGAGTCAGGATCATGTATCTCAACGGCTCTATCTGATAAAACTTTGGTAATCACAAATAGACCTGACCACCGTGATTTTGGCTTCCATGGGAAGAATTTCACCGTTGATTTGTTTAACATAACCTTCTGCCCTGGTTCTAGTTGTATGCGCACTAACTTCTCATCATGTCTTTTCTTTGCCTTTTCTTTATACAATTTGGCATCCTCAAAAGGCTAATTGAAAAAATTCCTCCAATTCGTTGAGCTGGTGGAACTTTTTCTCTTATGTTGCTTGTAGTGCAAGAATAGGCTTCTTCAGTACGCAGTGCGCTTTATCTTCATGCTCCACAGGCAATTGACATGCTTTAAGTTTGTCAGCAGAACTTTGCATTGCATTGGAGGTCTGGATGGTACTGTGTATCACATCAAGTCTGAAACATTCCTTCTTCTTTTCATCATCTGGGAAATTCATGGCCTTGAAAACATTGAATGTTACTTCTTGGTCCTGTACCCTCATGGTTAATTCTCCTTTTTGTACATCAATAATGGTTCGACCTGTAGCCAAGAATGGTCTCCCGAGGATGATTGGCACGTCTGCGTCTTCCTCTATATCAAGGACAATAAAATCTGCTGGGAAAATGAATTTGTCAACCTTGACCAGCACATCCTCAACTACGCCTCTTGGAAATACGAGCGTTCTATCATAAAGTTGTAGAAAGACTGAAGTTGGCATTATTTCTCCAATCTGCAATTTCCTGAAAATAGAAAAAGACATCAAGTTAACACTCGCACCTAGATCACACAGAGCCTTACCAAAGTCATGTTCTCCTATGGTGCAAGGAACAGTAAAACTGCCAGGATCTTTCAACTTTGGGGGAAGCTTCCTCTAAATGATGGCGCTGCACTCTTCTATCAATGCTACTATCTCATAATCTCCCAATCTCCGCTTTCGTGAAAGAATGTCTTTCATAAATTTGGCATAGCTGGGCATTTGTTCCAATGCTTCTGCAAATGGAATGTTGATATACAACTTTTTGAACACCTCCAGGAAATGAGCAAACTGCTTGTCCAGTCTGTTTTTCTGAAGACGCTGAGGAAAAGGTGGAGGTGGAATGATCTGTTCTTTTTCCTTTGCTTTTTTTTCCTCCATCTGTTGCTTTTTTTCTTTTGGAACATCTTCAATTTTTGCCTTGATTCCAACATCTTTTTTGATTTCAGTACTACTTTTTAACATGATGACATGACATTGCTCCTTTCCCATGTTCCTCGGATTTGGTTCAGTGTTGCTCGGAAGGTTACCTGGCGGTCTGTAACTCTGAGCATTGGCCAGTTGTCCCATTTGATTTTCCAGTGCTTTAATAGAAGCAGATTGACTTTGAATTAATGCTGTTTGGGATTGAAACATAGCATCATATCTTGCTGCTTGAGAGTCATGTTTTGCTTCTATCTTTTTCAAGTGGGTCAACACTTCTGTTATTCCTGATTCATTTGCCTGCTCCTGCCCTTTGTTCTGTTGTTGGAATCCAGATGTTGGGTTGTTCATTTGCCCTGAATTGTTGCTCCATGCGAAATTAAGATGATTCCTCCACCCTGGGTTGTAGGTGTTGGAATATGGATTGTTCCCATGTCTGTTGAAATTGTTGACATAATTCACCATCTCTTTATATTGGTTTGAAGATTCTGACTTAGGTGCTCCTCCAAATGGTGAACTTGTGGATCCACTATTAATCTTTATGTTAAGAGTTTCCAGATTTTTGTAAATCTGATCCAGCTTGGCATTTACTACAGTGTTGGCTCCAATTTCATAAATTCTAGCAATTCGTTGAATCAAGCTCCTTTCTGTTGGCCATAAGGAGTTGTTGTTGGCCATTTCTTCAATTAATTCCCAGACTTGATCTTCTCATTTTTCCATTAGCGCTTCTTCAGCAGCAGCATCAATTGTGGTTCTCATTATTCCAGAAAGTCCATTGTAAAAGGTTTGAACTTGTAGCCATTTTGCAATCTCATGATGATGACATTTCCGGAGTAAATCTTTGAATCTTTCCCAAGCTTCGCAAATGGATTCTGAATCTTGTTGCACGAAGGATGTGATGTCATTCCTCAACTTTGCAATTCTGGCTGGTGGAAAGTACTTTGTAAGGAATTTGGTGGCTAGAGTGTTCCAAGTTGTGATGGAACCTGCTGGTAGTGAATGTAGCCAAGCTTTAGCTCTATCTTTCAAGGAGTATGGAAAAACACGCAGTCTCATTGCTTCTTCAACCACCAGAATGGTTCTGTCTCGAATGGGAATTGGTGGTGCAACGTTTAAAGGTTCAGGTTCCATGTTAATGATTGCTTCTTGGCCTTCTCGCCTTCCCTTATGAATTGTCTGATGGTTCTTTCAATTTCTGGGTCAAGCGGTCAGAGTTCAAAGCTTCTGGTTCGTCTCATGTAGTTTCTGAGAACCTGAAACACAAGAAAACAAAAACAATAAGTAAAAAGAAAGTAGATACAAGTAACGTATCTAACCCCAAAACTAATAGTAAAAGATAAATAAGTCCCCGAAAACGGCGCCAAAAACTTGACCGGTGCTTACACACACGCGTATAACGCAAGCGCTCGTATCGTTCAAGTAGTATAAAAAGTATCGATCTCACGAAGACTTAATATTAATTTTATGAGGTCAAATGATTACTAGTATCTAACATGTTGATTGATTGATTTGAAATGGTGATGATTTTGAATTTAAAAACAAGTAAATAAAATTGCGCGAAAGTAGGTTTAAGAAAATTCAATATTAGGAAACTATCTAGGGTTGTGAATCTTCCAATATCATTTTATAGATAAAGTGGTTATTTCATGTTTGTCTAATAAATCGGTTTACTAACCTGGAACACTAAATTATGCAAAAGCCTCTGTCGATGGTCAGACGTAAATACCCAGTATAACCCAATTGAACCATATGTCTATGTCAACCAAATTACCTGGATTCATTAAGTTTAAGTTCTAATTATGGCTACCCCCGCCCGACAGGTATATGTCTATCCTGTAAGGAAATCTATTAAAAGGTTATCTATCCTCAAGGAAGATCGTGGGCTATTCAGTTTAAGGCTGAAACCTAAAATTCATTTGTCAAGTTTATTTTAGATTTACCAGATCAATCTTATTAATGGCCAATTAACAAGACGCATTAAGCTTAAGACTTAATAAGTAAACCTTTGAATTACCCAAACTATAAAATAACCCTTTATAAACTGGTGATATTAGAATACATCACAACCCCAGATAACTAACTTAGTTACGACACATAACTAGGGCTAGTAAAAACTTAAATAAAATAAAAGACATAAAGTAAAATGCTGAAAAGTAAATTGCTGAAAAGTAAATGATGGAAAGTAAATGCTGAAATTAAATACTGAAAATTAAATGCTGAAAAGTAAATGCTGAAAGTAAATTACTGAAAAGTAATTGCTGAAAGTAAATTGCTGAAAGTAAATTTCTGAAAATTAAATGCTGAAAGTAAATTGCTGAAAAGTAATTGCTGAAAGTAAATTGCTGAAAAGTAAAGAAAGTAAAAGTACAATAAAAGAAAATGATGAGGTAAAAGGATCCACTTTTATGACTTCTATTTTAGATATCTCCCTTAATATAATATATTAACTTTGCATGATAATTACCAACGAGCCATATATGCGGTATCCAGATTAAGTTAAATTAATAATTAATTACCAACCGACCAATCAGGCGGTATCCAGTTTAGTCAGGTTAAAACCAATTTAAATAATTACCAATCGACCAATATGGCGGTATCCTCATTAAGTCAAGTTTTAACTAGTTTATGTATTATAATTAATGGAGATTAATCTAAATATTAGTAATAAAAGTTTTACCTTTTACCCCAGGAAAGGGGAGTTACCTCCTCATTACTGAAAAGTAAAAACTGAAAATTAAAGAAAGAAAAGTATTGTGCGTAAAAGTAAATTGCGGAAAGTAAAAACTGAAAAGTAAAGAAAAGAAAGTACGAAAGCGGAAATTAATTACTGAAAGCTGTAAATAAACAAACAAGATACAATCTTCTTAGTATTCTTAAGGAATTCCTTAGAAGAAAGTATGAATTTACAAATGAAATGGCTTGGTATTTATAGGCAAAATTTTGCCTCCAACAAATCATCCACCAAATCCATTATTAATTGCTCCACTAATTGCTCCACCAAATCCATTATTAATTGCTCCAGTAATTGCTAATCATGTTTGGTGGTGATTTGATAATTTTTATTATTTATTTATTAATTTATTTTTTTGCTTTGAAAATGATTGAAAATGACTTTAATAATTACACACAACACACTTCTGGATGGTTCATCAATTTCGGGCATGCAATCTTCAGAATTCGAAATTATTTTATCTTTCAAAGTTGTAGATCTTTGAGTTTTCTTTAATCTGGAACTTGAATCAGCTCAATCCGATATCGGATTAAAAGGTTATGCCCAAAATATGACAGATGCGCAAAATTGGAATTTCCAAAACTGCACTTCGTTAAAACGCCCTTTCAAGTTTCCAATCTCCAAAATTAATATGTCAAGTCCAATTTTTACCCTTATTTGACCCACATTTCTTCCTAAATGATTTCATTGTGTCCCAATATTATTTTATCTGCAAAATAAACTAAAACACATCAAAATGTTCATCAAACCCGAGAAACTAAACAAAATATTATGTAAAAGGGGCGGTAAATATTGATATATTTTCCGCTCATCACCTCCTATTCTGTGAGAAGCATCCTATGTAATTCACGGTAAGTGTAGTCTGTTCATGTTGAAGTACATAACAAACTGGAGATATGATGCCGTGAGTGAACCAAGAATGACACTATGTCCTATAGTATCAGTGAGAGGGAAATCACTGCGCCTCAATTGCTCGATCAAATCGATCAAATGAAGCACATGTGTGCTCACAGCTTGTCCCTCGTCAAGTTTAGAATGGAACAGTTCCATTGCTACTTTGTGAACCAAGACCTGTTCTTGGTTAATGAACGATTCACAAAGTTATGTCATCATACTATAAGCATCATGCATCTCCAAATATTGCCCCTTCAGTTTAGAAGCCAGAGAAGTGAGAATATATTATTTAACCCTTAAATCATCATCTTTCCATTTCTGGAAAGTCTCAATCTCTTCTGGTGATGCATCTACAAATATAGCAAAAGGTAATGGACCCTCAAGAATATATCCCAGCTTCTTGGATCCGAAGACGATCCTCAAATCCATATCCCAGTCTGCAAAGTTCTCAGCACCCTTGAGCTTATTCGTATCAAGCATACGAGCAAATGGGTTATTTGAAGAAGCCGCCATCGCAAATCTATCAAATAGATAGTGAATAAACGATTAGCAGACAAAACAGTTTCATATAATATCAAAATCATTAAGTAGATCATGAATTTTTAATCTAAAAAAATGCCCCTCCCACTATTTCATGCAAAACTATAATCCCCAAACAGAATACATAAAAACCAATAATCAAATTAAATACAATAGTGAAAAATGGACCCTATGAATATAATTCAGCTCAAAGCTTTGGCACGTTCTCACTTACGTATATTCATTAGGTAGACAACTCATTGTCAATCACTCCCCAGTGACTCCTGGGTTTCATTCATAATCATTTCTCATTGTGGCAGCTTTGGCACGGTCACAAGGAGGCGTATCAAGGTTAAACTTGTCAATGATAAATTCAAGATATTTGTATAACCTTGAAAGCTTTGGCACGTTCAGGATTCCGCTTTCCCTTGAATTTACCAAATGATTTGTACATCTTATATACATCATTATACAAGGTGGAGGTATAAACCCTAATTTCTCAAATTAATCTAATTAATCAAATTACCCAAAATTAACCAAATCCAACCCTTTAATCTAATCTCTACATCACCAAACAAGTCTCACCACTTTGAAACAACTCAAGAACATTTGTAGGTCATCAATGAGTGGCCTAACAATTCTAGAATGGTAACAAGATTATCAAATGATCAAAAGTTTGCTTATACACCTTTAATAAGCCTAATTTGTTAATCATACATGCATACATCTTTCATTTATGCTTCCAACCATCAAAACACAAACACAAGACAGTAGAAAAACTTAAGAACTACACATTGTGTAGCCAAGTGTTGGACAGTTATGACCCATAGCGTCACTATTTGTACAGATCATGGTGTTGTTGTACAAATTAATTATGTGATAAAGGAAATTGCTCTCTTATCATTTGTGATTAGATCACCAAGATGTATAAATGATATGAGGTCCTTATGATTAGTTCCTAGATTGAGATGATATGAGACAGTATCAATCCACGAAGGTTTAATCATTAAATATCCCTAGTCAGAGTATTATCGAGATTGGACATCGATAATGCGTAAAAGACTAGTATTACACTTGTGCCCGTTGTGAGGGCATAACGGCATAGTTCTTATATATTTGGGTATAGGATACTCATGCAAGTGTAGTAGGAGGTTGTGTTTTACCGATGGTACTGAAAATAGCTTCGCTCTGGATAGACCCCTCGGAATTCCATTGGTAGTATGACTATGTGTCTATGGAAGTCTGAATCAGGGTAGGTGTATTTGGTCTTAACCTGAGATTTGCACGTCTAATACTTGCGACAATCAATATACTTTGGTTTTGGTCGTCCAGGGCTTTAACCGGTTCTGTGTACGCCTCTTCTGGGTATATTGAGAATCGTAGTGTATTGGGTGTGATATCGAGATGGAAGTATCACTCTAGTCATAGTGGAGATGATGATCATGTAGGATACGAAACTGGTTCTCTTATATGCTGCAGCTGTCAGGATATTATGACTAGGTCATGTTTATCCGATTATATAGACTAGTTACCAGAGATCTGATATGTGCTTCGTACGGGGCAGACACATTTCCAGCCCCATGCCTTGCACGTGACATCCGATGCTGGATCGAAATACGCAATACTACATATACTACGCCTGATATAGATCACATATTCCAGTAAGAATATTTCTGGAGAATTGGGTAGGCATGGTGCTTTGCTAGAAGCCAACCATGTCTTGTAAATCGATAAAAACGTAGTACTAGGTACGTACGTGTTCGGATAGTCCGATGACCGGATTTACTACCAACATATCCGGGGATCTCATGGGTCGCTTCCCGAAGATTCACCGATGACGTATGACTCGCACTTTATTAATCTGAGATTAATTAGTAGAGAGAGAAAATTAATCTGGGATTAATTACAGAGAAATTTTATCTGGGATAAAATATTATTTAAAAAGAGAGAACGATTAATTTGGAATTAATCGATAAATTAATATATTCGATATATTAAACGAAATTGGATTTTAATTTGGGCGAACGAGTTAATTTAGAATTAATTCGTTAGGGACATGGATAGTAATTTTACTAGGCATAATTATTTAATTACGTCGCAACGGAAAATTCGTTAATTCGGAATTAGCGAACCCGAGCCCGGGAGTGTTTACGGGCGCACTCGTATTTCGAATTTAAGTGCGGCCCACAAGTCACATCTAGCGTCAAATCATTAGTCACTTTGATTGATGTAATGTCTAGTCACTTTGAGTGATGTGACAACTAGTCACTTTTGATGTGAATAGTGATGGAGGTAGTTGGAAGGCTTAAAGCCTTGTACCATTTTCTAGGAAAGTGGGATTTGGTAATTGACTTTTGTTTTTGGAAAACATATACACAATTGTGAACCAAACCAACTCACTTCATCTCTCTCTTCTCTCTTTGGATTCGACCAAGGGCCAAAAATCAAAATGCCGTGAGCATGGAATAAGCAAAGTGAAGAATTGTTGCAATTTTTCACAAAGTGCTAGCACACATTCGGGGTCTTGCGAAGGTGATAGGGAAACCAACTTGTGAGCATGGAGTTACAACAAGAAGCTTGGAGCTTGGTGAACTACCATGGCCGAAATTTGGAGCTCAAAATTTGGAGAAAGCCGAGAGTTCAAGGAGCCAAAAGCTTGAAGAATTTTGTCGTTCCTCGCATCGCATAACCGATCAATGTAAGTATGATTCCGTCATATTTCATTGTTGTATTCGCACATAATTTCTTGCTTGAAATCGATCCCGGGACTATAGTAGAAACCCAACACCAAGAACAAAAGGAAAAAGTTTCCTTCTAATAGAAAGTTGGAAATACTTAAAAAAATCCAAGCTTTCTTGATTTTCTTCTTAGTTTCTTTTCTTTTTCTCTCAAGTCTCTTTTGTTTTAGGCTTTTGGTGGCTTGAACTACTGTGAAGCAAATGAAAAATGAAAACCTTAAATACTTTAGGTCATGGACGAATTTCGTGTGATAAAAAATACAAGATTTTTTTTTTTAATTTTCAAAACAAAATATCAAGGAAGTCAAATGCCTTTTTAACATCTTAAATTTAATGGTAAAGTCAAACTTATACACAAAATAATCATTTCCACACTTGATCATAATGGTAGATATTTATATTTTAATTACTTTAATCATTTAACACTTAAATAATTAAATAATTAATTAAATACAAATATCTCAAATATATATTTATTATATTTACTTTAAATATCACAAATACATATATTAATGATATATGTCAAATATCACAATTTGACATTTAATTAATGTGTATTTAATAAAATCATAAGTTAAATACAAAAACACATTAATTAGGAAATGACTAAAAAGTCTCTTTGCATGTATCTTTTGTTTAACCGTTAAACGATTTATAAATAATTAATATTATTCATAAAAGTTGCCCCAATACTCTTTAAGCATATTTCATTAGTGAGACTCTCTAGGTTCAGGCATATCCGTCACGAAATCCAATTTCGTGTCCATAATCTGCCCATCTATAAATTATGACGAACACGAATAAACTCACTAAACCATATAGGTCGAGGTCATTATATACGTATAATCCCTCCGTCACAGGTATCCAGATTATTTCAGAGATATAGATATAAACATTAAATCTCTATAGATATAATCACGTCGACGTTTCTATTAGCAATCTCTTAATAACACTTAGAACTCACTTCTACAGTGTACCACGGGCCCATGGATTTAACAGATTGCTAATTCCATATTGAATACATATGCTCTATACAAAGAGCTGGCGGATTCTATCTTAACACACACACACAGGATATCCCGAAGATCAGTCCACACCCAACGGGCAGACGGAGGTCTGACCTTAATAGGTCGGTGATGTGACTACTAATCAAAGTGTGGAGGATATCTCAAGTCAAAGAATCACTATGCTACTCAACCCGAGAAGATTCTTATTGAAGTTGGTGTAGCATCTATTAAAAATCTTCAGTGAGTCGTTCAATGTTTATCCAATATAAATACCTAAATATCTATACGAGTCTCCAAGAATCATGGTTAAATGAGAATCAACTATTGGAATCCAAGATTCGAATATACGACATGTACCGGTCTCAACGGGTTTACTTAGTGACCAAGTAATGTAAACACTGACCATGAACTATTAAAAGAAATGATACTGTTATGATACAACTCAATGTCAGTTGGGACACTTTTGCAATTATATTATAACAAATCATTCTAAGGTCAATTACGTCTTTATCATATATAAATAGATGTTATATAATAGAAACTGTTTATTTCATTCATAATAAAATGTTTACATAAGTATTTACAGGGAAATACATAAGAAAATTAGTGCTCCGAGCACCAACCCCAACAGTATGTAATACCCCGCCAGAGGCTGGGTGCTACCGATAGGAGACAGGATTGACCGATCTCCATAAGCCTCTAAATTTAAAAAAACATTCTGGCATGATGTATCCTAAAACCAAACAACCTGGATCTCAGTCCAGCATCAAACGAACCTGAAATAAACATAATATATTATAGTGGACCTTAGGTCCACACTAATACATTAAAATAATCACCTAAAGGCTATGTGCCCATATCATCTATCAACACTCAAGGGCTATGTGGCCATAACATCATAAGCAATCAAATCATTTATTTAATACAAACGGCATGCTAATCACGAAAAACAAAACAATAAATCAAACATCCTAAATTTCTAAAACTTCTCCCAGGGTACTTGGGAGGGTGACTGTCGTTAAGATGATCCACTTCTCGAGCATGACATCCAAAGTTGTAGTGGTTGACTTGTCAAGAGCTATCTTACAAAACTACAAACTGGTTTGGTATGAGTTATAAAACTCAACAAGTAACCATGTTCATGCAACAAACAAAATATAAAGTCAAGGATACTAGGAACTATTCAACATTACCAAGTTATAAATCAGTTTTTATCAAATCTTAACTAACCATTTATTTATTTCATATACAATCCTCATATCTATTTACATATATATGCGCCAATCTAAAAGCTAAAACATTCAAAGCACGTAAGACAAGAATTCAAATATCACAAAGTGCATCGCTAACATCAAATCCATTTTAATCACGTGAAACATACAGTTATATATTTATACTTTTATAACGAATAAACATCCTTGAAACATCAAACAAACTTTCTTCTATTCGATTACAAACTATCTTTTAATCCCGATAGCTTTACAACTTAACATTTATGACTTATACACATCACCCATAATAGTGCGAAAATTATAAATTACTTCTCTTAAATTCATGCCAATACCATTTTCAGAGTTCTTGCACATATACATACATATCAATACAACTTAGCAATCACGCTTTACAACATCTGATGTCCACATCGGTTTTCAAATCATTCATTCATTTCACATAAACATAGACTATCCATACATATTACGGGTTCTTTCATACATATACAAACATACATAATACATACAGTCATCGATAACAATTAGCATATCACAGAAGACATCGTCAAATAATACAAACACATGGCTGGCTTACACATACAATACTCGTATGAGACTTATTACCTATTTTAAAATAGGTATGAGATGAATTTCGTCCGAACGGATTCCTAACCAGCTCGACTTCTATATCACGAGAACATCAACCAATCAAACATACATACATACATACATACATACATATCACGTGACACAAACTCATCACACGTTCTCACATACACAAACACATATATGTTAAACATTTTTTATCATCTAAATCATCGTACACATATGTATATACATCAAACATATGAATGTACCCATTATTCCAGATTTCCGATACCATACCTTTTTACCGTCCTCATATCCTTTACCTATTGATCAAACATACATCGTTTTCAAAACTCTTTCTGAAAAATTGATACGGTGTCTTACCCATTATACATTTTAATTCGTAATCGTATCTTATCAATCACATACTTTTATCAATCAGGAAAGACTTAGCTTATGCCAACTCAAATTTTATACAACTAAATCGTATGCATTAGTCATTAACTAACTTATTCCAATAACACACATCTACACGTGCAAATAAAAATTGATAAATCATGACTTACTTCATTTACCAATATTACTTACTCAATTTATCTATAGCTTATCATCACATACCAATACAAAAACGTGCACCAAGACTTATACATATACTTTTTCATTTACATATACATATATGTACCATTACACATTCATACACTTACATGCATAAACACATTCAGATAGACATTGAGCTCATCAATTACTTCACTTATAGCATAACACTAACAAAAAATCCATACATGTGTGTTGGACAGTTATGACCCATAGCGTCACTATTTGTATAGATCATGGTGTTGTTGTACAAATTAACTATGTGACAAAGGAAATTGCTCTCTTATCATTTGTGATTAGATCACCAAGATGTATAAATGATATGAGGTCCTTATGATTAGTTCCTAGATTGAGATGATATGAGACAGTATCAATCCAGGAAGGTTTAATCATTAAATATCCCTAGTCAGAGTATTATCAAGATTGGACATCGATAATGCGTAAAAGACTAGTATTACACTTGTGCCCGTTGTGAGGGCATAACAACATAGTTCTCATATATTTAGGTATAGGATACTCATGCAAGTGTAGTAGGAGGTTGTGTTTTACCGATGGTACGGAAAACAACTTTGCTCTGGATAGACCCCTCGGAATTCCATTGGTAGTATGACTATGTGTCTATGGAAGTCCGAAATAAGGGTAGTTGTATTTGGTCTTAACCTGAGACTTACACCGCTAATACTTGCGACAATCAATATACTTTGGTTTTAGGTTGTCCAGGGCTTTAACAGGTTCTACGTACGCCTCTGCTGGGTATATTGAGAATCGTAGTGTGTTGGGTGTGATGTCAAGATGGAAGTATCAATCTAGTCATAGTGGAGATGATGGTCACGTAGGATACGAGACTGGTTCTCTTATATGCTGCAGCTATTGGGATAAAATGACTAAGTCATGTTTATCTGATTATAGAGACTAGTTACCAGAGATCCGATATGTGATTCGTATGGGGCAGACACATTTCCAGCCCCAGGCCTAGCATGTGACATCCGATACTAGATCAAAATACGCAATACTATGTATACTACGCCTGATATAGATCATATATTCCTATAAGTATTTATGGAGAATTGGGTAGGCATGGCGCTTTGCTAGAAGCCAACCTTGTCTTGTAAATCGGTACAAACGTAGTACTAGGTACTTACGTGTTCGGATAGTCCGACGACAGAATTTACTACCAACATATCCGGGGATCTCATGGGTCGCTTCCCGAAGATTCATCGATGACAGAATTTACTACCAGAATTTACGTGCTCTAAGGTCGGAAGTGTTAGAAACAGAACGGGCCTCAGAAATACAAGGTGGTCGGTCAGTGCCATTAATGTTCGAGGATGAGGATGCTCGAGGGGTGAGTTTCCCCCACGATGACGCATTAATAATCAAGGCGACAATCGGCGGTTCTGAGGTAGATATAATCCTAGTGGATCCCGGGAGTGTGGTGGATATAATCTCCAAGGAGGCTTTGGACGGCCTTGGTGTGGAGTATGCGACTCTAACCGACGATGGGACTCCCCTATACGGCTTCGGGGGCTCAACGGTTGTCCCATTGGGAAGGATATAATTGGCAATGACGATCGGAACCCTTCCCCGGACTCGGACGATTATGATAAATTTCACGGTGGTGGATTGCATGAGCAGTTACCATGTCATTGTTGGTCGGACTTTCATGATGAAGACAAAAGCTGCAATGTCTTGCTATTACTTAAAGTTGAAATTCCCAACCCGGGAAGGGATTGGAATTGTGTGTGGAAGCCAGAAGGTGGCTCGGACCTGTTTCGCCACACTTTCAAGGGAAACCCTTTGCATTGAAGCAGGTGCCCGGAAAAGACAAAGGAACGAAGATGAGGAAGAAGCAAGTAAAGATCCGGGTCCTCGGCCAAAGAAAGCTGCCCGGTTAGGGGCAGTTGAAGAATTACAGGAGATGGAACTTTTCGGACCCGGAAAGAATGTAAAAATAGGGGGAGACTTAGACGAGGTCTTGAAGTAGGATCTGCTGAAGTGTCTGAAAGAGTACCCGGACATCTTTGCATGGGGGCACAACGACATGCCCGGGATTGATCCGAAGTTCATCAATCATCATTTGGCAGTAAGCCTATCACACAAACTGGTCAAGCAAAAAAGAAGAACCTTTAACCAGGAACGGTGCATGGCAATGGCTGCCGAGGTAGAAAAACTGTTGAAAGCTGGTTTCATCAGAGAAGTGAAATACCCAGAGTGGGTATCAAATATGGTATTAGTAAAGAAATCCAATGGAAAGTGGAGTATGTGTGTGGATTTCACCGACCTCAACAAAGCGTGTCCGAAAGACAGCTTCCCACTACCAAACATAGATCAGTTGGTAGATTCAACGGCCTGCCAGGGACTGCTAAGCTTCATGGATGCCTTCTCGAGATATAATTAGGTCAAGATGCATCCTGAGGATGAGGAGAAGACGACCTTTGTTACCGATCAGGGGCTTTACTGTTATAAAGTAATGCCCTTCGGATTGAAAAATGCGGGGCAACCTTTCAGAAGCTGGTGAACAAGATTTTCAAGCCACTCATCGGCACATCGATGCTGGTATATGTTTATGATATGATAACAATGTCTAAGGAGCCAGGGTGTCACGTGGCCGATCTGAAGAAAACCTTTGAATTGCTGAGGAAGCATAATTTAAAGCTCAACCCGGAGAAGTGTGCTTTCGGAGTGGCCTCGGGAAAGTTTTTGGGCTATATGGTAAGCTCTCGAGGCATAGAAGCAAACTCGCAGAAAATCCAAGTCATTTTGGACTTAAAATCTCCCAGGACGATAAAAGAAGTGCAAATTCTGACCGGTAGGGTGGCCGCGCTCAATCGATTTATTTCCCGAGCAACCGACAAGTGCCACTCCTTCTTCAAAGTCGTCAAGAATGCAAAAAAAAAAAGTCAACTAGATGCCAGAATGCGAGGAGGCCTTCCTACAATTGAAACAATACCTGACACAACCCCCACTTCTAGCAAAGCCGTCCCCAGGTGAGACCTTATACTTATATTTAGCTGTTTCGGAGCATGCAGTAAGTTCAGTATTAGTGCAAGAGGCCGATAAGGTTCAAAGGCCAGTGTATTATGTTAGCAAAGCTTTACTAGATGCTGAGAATAGATATCCAGCACATTAGTTGTCGCCATGTCGTTAATCACTTCGGCCCGGAAGTTACGACCTTACTTCCAGGCCCATCCTATTGGGGTTTACACCGATTATCCTTTGAGGCATATTTTGCAAAAACCAGAGGTCTCGGGCAGGTTAATGAAGTGGTCGGTAGAGTTGAGTGAACACGAAATTTCTTACCTCCCGAGGGCAGCGGTAAAAGGGCAGGCTCTAGCAGACTTTGTTGCTGAATTCACAGAACCCCATATTCTGACCGTGGGGGAAGACAAATGGGAGATGTCAGTAGACGGATCCGCCAGCTCACAAGGTAATGGGGCCGGAATCGTGTTAAAAAATGGTAAAGGTGAAGAAGTGTTGTTCGCCTTCGAAGCCACAAATAATGAGGCAGAGTATGAGGCAATTTTAGCCGGTTTAAGGTTATGCACGGTGATGGGCGTCCACAGCGTAGTTGTACGAAGTGACTCCCAGCCGGCTGTTCAGCAGCTGAAGGGAGAATTCCAAGCCAGGGAGTCGAGTATGATAGCCTATTTAGCTGAGGTAAAAAGGTTGGTGGGGAAAATGGGGAATGTGCGCTTTGAGCAAATCAGCCGGGAAATCAACATGAGGCAGACTCTTTAGCACGGCTCCCATCTTCAATCAGGTTGGAAAATCCCAGAATAGTCCCTCTAATCTTCCTCCGAGAAAAAAACGTAAGAGAGCTCGAGGTAGAGGTATTGGATATGGAAAGCAAATCTTCATGGATGCAACCAATCAGGAGATATCTAGAGACCGGGGAGACACCTAAAGATAAAAAACAAGCCAAAAAACTGAAATTCAAAAGAACCAAGCTCTCCCTGATCGAAGGGGTGCTATACCGAAGGGGCTATACGGTACCTCTTCTGAGATGCTTAGCAGAAAATGAGGCTGACTATGTGCTCATGGAAATTCATGCGGGAATTTGTGGGAGTCACACCGGAGGACAATCAATTACCTTTAAAGCTTTAAGGCAAGGGTTCTACTAGCCGACCATGCATCAAGACGGTGTGAGGGTAGCCCAGAAATGTGAGGGATGCCTGAAGAATGCCAATATTCACCACCAGCCCGTAGAACAATTGACCACCCTGTCCAGCCCTTGGCCGTTCGCCAGTGGGGGCTGGATATCATCGGACCGATGCCGAAGGGGCGAGGGCAAGCGAAATACGCCATTGTTGCCATATATTATTTCACCAAATAGGTGGAAGCCGAACCCCTATCCACAATCACAGAGAAAAAAAGCTACGAAGTTCTTAAGAAAGAATATTATCTGCAGGTTCGAAATTACTCGGGCTGTCATCACCGATAACAGAAAATAGTTCGATAGCAAAGGTTTCAGGAAGCTCTGTGAAGACCACCAGATCGCCTTAAGATTCACCTCACCTGCCTATCCCAAGTCTAACGGGCAGATAGAGGCGATAAACAAAACCATCAAATCCAATCTTAAAGCTCGGCTGGGAGCATGTAAGAGCTTATGGGTCGAGGAGTTACCGGAGGTGTTGTGGGCACACCGGACGACCTGTAAGGATTCCACAGGGGAAACTTCGTTTTCATTATCATTCGGATGCGAGGCGGTTATTCCAGCAGAGATCGAAATGACTACCCACCGGGTCTAGCATTATAAGGACGGACAAAATGAAGAACTCATCAAAGGTCATCTCGATCTGATCGAAGAAAAGAAGGAGAAGTCTGCTATGAAGACAACAGTCTATCAACAAAGGATGGCCCGTTTCTACAATAAAAAAGTTTGGACCCGTGTTTCTCTTCTAGGAGACTTGGTATTACGAAGGGTCACCTTGAACACTCGAAGGCCGGAGGAAGGTTCGCTAGGTGCCAAGTGGGAAGGGCCCTATAGAATTGTAGAAGTAGTAAGGCCGGGTGCCTATACTTTGGAACAGTTGGACGACACACGGCTAAAAAAGCCTTGGAACGCCGAGATGTTGAGGAGGTACTTCCAATAGGTTTTTTCTTTATTTCTTTTTCTAAACAACCCGACAGGGGTTAGAAGATCAAATAAACCCTCTCCCAAAATATCCCGCAGAGAGTTGTAGGAAGGACAGTAGGCCCCCAAATATGAATAAAATTTTCTTTTTTCAGTTAAGAAAATCTTCACTCGCTTTTTCCAAATTAGACTTGAAAGTCATATTCAGTATTCCGGGGACATACTCGACGCATAAGGATGATTTGGGGTCAGGAAAGGCACCAAACCCTTGACATACCAATCACAGGTGCTACTATAAAAACCCCGGGTAGAAGAGCTCCGACCTAACTAATTCCATTTTTGAGGATCAAGACTGCATCAAGGGATGAAGAACATAAGGGAGCACGTGAAGCCTTTCGTATTAGAGTTGATGTTGAGTTTCAATCAAGTCCCAAAGATCACAAACATGCATAAAAACGAGTTGAATACACAAAGGAGTAAGGCGGAATACATACTCACATTAATGGGTTTGATGCTAGGAAGAACAAGTTGCGTTTTTGCCTCCCTCCAAGCTCGGTTTTTGACTCATGTGAACTGCTGGACTGCTCGGTTTTGGGCTGTGAAATTCCTCCAAGATTCGGCCATGGGAGACTCCATGGAAGCTCAAAGCTTCAAGCTCCAAAAATAAATCCAAGCTCACAAATTCGTTTCCCTATCACCATAATATAACCAATGTGTGTGCTAGCACTACTCTTCTTCATTTGCTTCTCAAAATTTCGGTCAAAACCAGAAGATTTTGTGAAGAATTCGGCTTGAAGCCGTGAGAAGAGAAGATGAAAAGAGAGGGAAAAGAAGAAGACCGTATGTCTTGCATGTGAGAGAGAGAAGATAAAGCTTTAATATATATGTTTATTATATTTACCAAGTAAATTAAATAAAACATATATATTACTTTAATTCAAAAGTCAAAAAGTAAAAAGCAAATGTTGTTTTTTCAACTTCTACATCAATCACTCAAATCAAGTGACAACATGTCATATCACTCAAAGTGACATTTGATTTGACGCTTGATGTGACTAGCGATTTGACGCACGATTTGACTTGCGTGCCGCACTCGAATTCGAAATGCGAATACGCTCGCAAATAATCCAGGGCTCGGGTTCGCTAATTCCAAATTAACGAATTTTCCATCGCGTCGTAATTAAATTATTACGCCTAGCGAAATCACTATTCACGTCGCTAACGAATTAATTCTAAATTAATTCGTTCGCCCGAATTAAAATCTAATTTTAATTCCGCGTCGAAATCCAATTTCTAATAATATCAAATATATTATTTTATCGATTAATTCCAAATTAATCGTTCTCTCTCTTTAATTAATATTTTATCCCAGATAAAACTCTGCAATTAATCCCAGATTAATTTTCTCTCTCTTCTAATTAATCCTAGATTAATTAAGTGCGAGTTATACATCATTGGTGAATCTTCAGGAAGCGACCCATGAGATCTCCGGATATGTTGGCAGTAAATACGGTCGTCGGATTATCCGAACACGTAAGCACCTCGTACTACATTTATACCGATTTACAAGACAAGGTTGGCTTCTAGCAAAGCGCCATGCCTACCCAATTCTCCAGAAATATTCTTACAGGAATATATAGATCTGTATCAAGCGTAGTATACCGTAGTATTGTGTATATCGGCCCCAGTATCGGATAGTCACGTGCTAGGGCTGGGGCTGGATAAGTGTCTACCCCGTCCGAAGCACATGTCGGATGTCTGGTAACTAGTCTCTATAATCGGATATGCATGACCTAGTCATAACATCCGATGGTTGCACAACACTTAAGAGCACTAGTACCGTATCCTGCGTGACATCATCTCCAATATGACTGAAGTGATACTTCCGTCTTGACATCACACCCAATACACTACGACTCTCTGATAAACCCAGAAGTGGAGTACGCAGAACCGGTTAAAGCCCTGTACCACCAAGACCAAAGTCTATCGATTATCGTAAGTATTAGCGATGTAAGTCTCAGGTTAAGACTATACACACCTACCTTGATTTCGGCCTCCCATAGACACATAGTCATAATACCAATGGGATTCCGAGGGGTCTATCCAGAGCGAAGCTGTTTCCCGTACCATCGGTGAAACACGACCTCCTATCGCACTTGCATAAGTATCCAATACTTATATATATGAGAACTATGCCGTTGTGCCCTCACAACGCGCACAAGTGCAATACTAGCCTATTCCGCATTATTGATGTCCTGTCTCGATAATACTCCGGCTAGGGATATTTAATGATTAATCCTTCGTGGACTGATACTGTCTCATATCATCTCAATCCAGGAACTAATCATATGGACCTCTCTTCATTTATATATCTATGGTGATTTAATCACAAATGATGAGAGTGCAATTTCCTTGTCACATAGTTAATTTGCTACAACACACAATGATCTGTGCAAATAGTGACGATATGGGTCATTTTATCCAACAATCTCCCACTTGGCACATAGCCAGTCACTCAAGTGTCCAACACCCGAACTATGTACGGTTCGCTCAAATTGCTGAGGAAAGGTTTTCGTCAGCGGATTTGCGTAATTATCTTCTGACGCGATTTATACGATCATCACATCGCCACGATGTATGATCCGAACGAATCAGATGATATAGAAGTATATATCTGGATCGTCGATGAGACCTTTAATTCCTTAGCCTGTGCTGACGCCTAGCTCAGCTGCTAAAAGAACTATATCTAATCTAATTAGATTTATTTTCGATCCAAATGGCTTCTATTGCTGCCTCAGCTGCAGTAATAATCCGCATTCGTTGTTTATTCGACAACAGTTATCTTGATCGGAAGATTTCCAGCTCACTGTCCCAGTGTTCAAACTTTATAGTACCGCAGTATTTATCGGTTTGGAAACTTGCAGCAGTGATCCTAGTCACTTCAAGTTCTCCATCTCCATAGTTTAAGACAACATCTTTAGTTCTCTCAGATACTAACAGATGTTCTTAATCTTCAATCCAGTGACTATCACTTGGATTGACCCGATTGTGACTCCATATGCTCGAAGCGTATGAGACACCAATACAAGTACATTTTAAATGTACAATTTCCAGAGTGTTAACAACTCCAAATCTATCCTGTAGATCTTTATTCCTTGAATAAAGGTTGTTACTCCCCAGAATTCTATCGGAGAATTTCTTATGAAAGCCAAGCTTTCACCGATAGCTTTATGGGAATTTCATTGTCAGTGCCCTCTCCCACTAACCTCCTTATATACACAAGAATTATTTCGTTTTGAGTCAAATCATAACCATTATGATTATTTCAAAGCGTCAGTTCCAAGAACCTTATGCTTGTTTCAATCCAAACATGGATCGAATAACCCGCAAACCTTGTTGTCGGTTATACAAAATCGTCAGGATGTTGTAAGCATCCTCCAAAAGGTTTCCTTTTCAGGAAAGCGATTTTGATCTATAACTGACACATTTCATAAATGAAATACGCAGTTATCAACAAGCATCTTCAAAATGGATTTACCATGGCAACAGGTAAAAGGTTGAACCGTTATTAACACAATGTTGATAACGATACCTTTTTGTCAAAAGCCCGGCTTTGTACGTTGGTATGTTGCCTTCCATGTATGTCTTCCCTGAAGACGTTTAATGTACCATAGGCACAATGCCTTGTGGTACAACAACTAGTATCCAAAATAGTTGTTAAACATGGAATCCATTCCGGACTCATGGCACTTTGCCATAATAGGGAGTCGATACCTTGTATCACTACCTCATACGTAATCAGTTGGTGTACCTTAAAAGATTAACATCTTTATGAGGTGAGATCAGAAAACCCATACCCAGGTTGTTTTCTGACTCTCTCTGATCTACGCGGTTTCTTGTGTATTTGAAGATTAATGGTATAGATTCATCATTGATGAACTATTTGTGTTCCATTACGGACCTTGTGCCTTGAACATTATTACTCCAATTTTCATCGAGTATCACTATCCTCCCACTGACCACTGCATATCGGTATTCCTCTCAGGAAAAACCGCATGGTGAGCAACAATCACATTGTTCTCATGTGAGATTTACAAGTACTATACTTAAGGTTTCCCTTAGGATAACCTATATAGGCACTGTTCCAATTTGGGTCTTTCAGTTGGTATCATCCAAACGTTATGCCTGGCATACCCAAATTACTAGAAATGAGAAACCCCGTTTCTTTCCTGTTCATATCCTATATGACATCTGTCAAACAGATTTATATGGAACCTTATTCTAAATAAGTTTTGCACTGATAATACATATCCTTTAGAAGGAAATAGTAGCTCAGAGCGACTCGTGATTAGCCTTATCATGTCTAACATGATTCGGTTAATCCGTTCGGACACACCGTCACTTTGACGTGTTCGGGAGGAGTCCTCATCTGAAAGAATACCATACTCTTTCATGTATGTACGAAAACTACTGCTTAAGTATTTTCCATTACGGTCTTACCGTGGCGGAATAATACTATAGTCGATCTGTTTATTTACTTCGTGTCGAAACTTCAAAAGTTTACGATCTGTGTTCTTCAAAAAAAACAATAACTATAACGTGATGCCACATCCGTTAAGGTCACGAAATATTCATGTTCACATCTAGCCTAGCTAGATATGGGCCCACTTACTTTACCATGAATAGGGCTAACAGATCGGTGGCCCTTTTACTATTACCAAGTAAATAGTATTTTAGGTACTTTACCTAATATAACTAGATTCGCAGACCTTATTTGAATAGTCAAATCAGTCCTAGTACCCACTCTTCAAAAGTGTGGATATACGAGTCTCGTTAAATTGTGTCCTAGACAACAATGCCACAATAAGTCTCTATTGATCAAATCAATTTGAGCTATTTATTTGTCATTTTATATGTTTGAGATTTTATTTATATTCAAAATATAAATTCTGTTATTACATCTAATGTATTTATCTCAGTATCATCTTTATATAATAAAACACTTAGTGTTCTATAATATAAATGTTTTATCCGCAACGGATTAAACACTGATATATAGATAATGTCTCTAGTCAAACTAGTTACATTATAACAGTCCTAATTTAAGTACACACCCGAAGGGTAGTTCCTAAACTTAGGTATCTACGGTCGAAACAGCGACTTTCGTCCCGTTTCCGATTCGCAGAGCAATCTCAGCTTGAAGTCAGTATCCTGCTCAAAGCAGATTCTGAACATTAATACATATATTTTATGTACCACACTAAGTATTTAAAATCTAATTTCAATACTAGTTGTGAACATAACTAAGACAAACATTTTCAAAGTAAGAGCCTTGCCCTTTCTTTAATTCCTTCGTGTCTGCCATATCCAAATGGTAGTCACTTTGGGATATGTCAATTATCCTTTCAATATTTCAGGAACCTTAGGCCAAGCCTTGGGTTTTTAGAATATCGAAATGATGTGCACCTCGTGCTACATGCCCAATTGCAAACTTTGACTTTATCTCCTCTAGAATAGTCAATTAATTCTCCAAGAATTATAAATTGCAATTTAATACTTCTTAAATCTAAAATTAGATTTATGACAAGTATATTAAATTAAGCATTAAAGTCATCATCACATAAATCTTCCAAAGATTTATGCTCTCTACTTATTTTGCTTAATTTTGGGCTTAAGGTATAATAAGTTATTTTATCAAATAAAGTAACCTATTATTTATTCCCAATTTGAAAATTAAATCATTTAAAATATTTTAATCCCAGATTATATTTTAAATATCCAACTTTTCAATTTTATCTTGATTACAATAGTCCAACTATTTAATCAACGATTAGTGGTACTATATATATTATAATGATTATAATAGTCCAACTATATAATCAAATATAATCCAAATTAATTAACCTCAATTACATTGATTACTATAATCCAATTATAAAATCAACTGTAAACTGAAATTAATTAATTCAAATATATTGATTAATATAATCCAATTATATATAATCAAGTATAACACAGTCCAACTGTTTATTAAAACAACAATTTAAATATTAGTCCAACTAACATTTAATCTAATGACGAAATAATTTAAATGAGCACGTATGGCGAGTAATTGAACGAGTATTGCAAATTCAATTCTTGCCTCCCACTATTTTTCGTCGAGCCTCTAACCCTCTGTCGAGTACTCGGGAAACCGTGTTTCCTAGTGGGCTAGGATCCCGTTAAATATCACACAATCTTGACTTTGGCCAACAAATTGTATGATAATTAACTAGGTAGATCTCTAAGATCAATTGGATCTCATCCAACTCCTAGATCCAGTAGGTGGACATCCAAGTCCCAAACATATATCTTATATATGCCTATACATCGAATGTATACCCTAACCTTTTTCCTCTGAATCAACTAGGCCTTGGCTTTGGCACAACAAACCTAGTGATCCCAGTCAAGCGCGGACCCATTGACATGGAAGCTTCGTAATCAATGTCAATGGACAAGAAGTGGTATTGACTTTGCCACAACAACCACAACTTCGACACGACACCGATATGGAACAAAGCTTCGTGATTAAAACACATCTTCGACGGACAAGGGTTTGACTTTGGCCAACAACCCCTGCCAATCTCGGATCTTGAGTAAAAATCACTCAATGGAAGGAAAATAAACGCTTGATATTTAACGAGGGTTTTTCGCGTGCAAATTGGCTACCAATTTATTATCTTTGTTAAGGTCTCATCATCATACACCCTTAAACATGCATTCTAAACACATAATAAAGCGCATATGATAAAATAATAATGATATGCGGATGGATATTTTACACATTGATCCTAGATCAAATCTCTCACTTTCTCTCTCCAGCTAGCACATGTATTTACTTCTACCCGTTACACTACACTTCTAAAGAAACCTCATTTACATGGAGGGGAATAGGTGAGAAGAGAATACAAAGAAATAGGAGATAAGGCTGGACACGCAGGTCCAATTTAATAAATCAAATTTATTACAACAATTTCTAAAATTGCCCCACCCGGCTAATATCCATCCGATATACATTATTCAAACATCACAACCATGTATTCATACAAGCATGTTATCAATCAATCAATCCAATTAATAATCTTGATAATTAGTGATCATCCAATGTTCAAACAACGATTTGATTTTGTTCGAGTCAAACTCATTTTTGCGAATAAGTACTTAAAGTACTAATTCTATGAATTAAATTAAATTACATAATTAAATCCAATTTAATACGCATTTAATTCTAATTAATTATTTAATTCCAATTTAAATATTACACTTTATAAAATAAACCTTTACGACTTAAATTCCAAATTTAATCGTTACGGGTCTCAAAGCCCGATTAATATCCAATATTAATTTAATTAAAGTCCAATGGGCTTTTAATTAATTTCTTGAGGCGTGGACTTTTGGTCAACTCAGGTCAAACCCGCAACCAAAGTCCAATCCGGGAGTTACCCCATAAGCCCATAAATTAATTTAGGCCCATTAGGCCCAATTAAACGTTAAAGGTTCATTAGTCGCACTTGGGCCTTTCGGAAGCGGTTTTGGGCCTAATTGGATCCAACCAATTTTGGCCTAAACCAACTTTGTACAACAAAGTCCAATAAACCCAATAACAACTTAAAGAGGCCCAAATCCAATTTTAAGCCCAATAATTAATTCCAAAAAGTTCCAAAATTCCCAATTAAATTATCTAAAGTGTATACATTATAATTACCCAAATCAAAGTTTCCAAAACATCAAATTTGTCCAATTAATCATGCTTAACATCAATTAATCATGTCCAACATAATTAAATCAAAATCAAACCCAATTTATACATGCTAAAGTCTCGGCCATAAGGGAAAAAATGCCCAAATCAAATTCAATCCAATTGAACCCAATCAAACATAAATTCAACATCCCCAAATGATTTCTAAGTCATCCAATGAACAAAAAATCAAAAAAAAAAAAAACAAGACATTAGGGCACTTGCCAAATTCGGCCATCACAAGCAAATTGGGGAAAAATTGTTCCAAACACTTTTCATCAAATTGATCTAATCAATCATCAATTAAACAACATTTAAGCATTCTAAATCATCCAATTTCATTAAACATGCTCAAATCAAGTTTACCCAAATTTGTCATGCCCAAAATTTGGGGAAAAAATGGATCCAACCAAATTTCATGAAATTGATTATGCACAACATCAATTCAACCTCATTCAAGCATACTATACTAAACAATTAATCATTTGATGCTCAAATTGAGTTTACCCAAATTAAAGTTTTGGCCAACATTAAGCAAATTGGGGAAATCAATCCAATTAATTTTTTATCAAATTGATTACATATAACTCTAATTTATTCATATACAAGCATTCTTAAACAAACAATTTGTCAAAATCATGCTTAAATCAAAAAGCCCCAAATTTCCTCAAGAACCCTAAATTCGTTTTATGCAACCAATAGCTCTGATACCATTGTTGAGTTTCAATCAAGTCCCAAAGATCACAAACATGCATAAAAACGAGTTGAATACACAAAGGAGTAAGGCGGAATACATACTCACATTAATGGGTTTGATGCTAGGAAGAACAAGTTGCGTTTTTGCCTCCCTCCAAGCTCGGTTTTTGACTCCTGTGAACTGCTGGACTGCTCGGTTTTGGGTTGTGAAATTCCTCCAAGATTCGGCCATGGGAGACTCCATGGAAGCTCAAAGCTTCAAGCTCCAAAAATAAATCCAAGCTCACAAATTCGTTTCCCTATCACCATAATATAACCCATGTGTGTGCTAGCACTACTCTTCTTCATTTGCTTCTCAAAATTTCGGTCAAAACCAGAAGATTTTGTGAAGAATTCGGCTTGAAGCCGTGAGAAGAGAAGATGAAAAGAGAGGGAAAAGAAGAAGACCGTATGTCTTGCATGTGAGAGAGAGAAGATAAAGCTTTAATATATATGTTTATTATATTTACCAAGTAAATTAAATAAAACATATATATTACTTTAATTCAAAAGTCAAAAAGTAAAAAGCAAATGTTTCTTTTTCAACTTCTACATCAATCACTGAAATCAAGTGACAACATGTCATATCACTCAAAGTGACATTTGATTTGACGCTTGATGTGACTAGCGATTTGACGCACGATTTGACTTGCGTGCCGCACTCGAATTCGAAATGCGAATGCGCTCACAAATAATCCAGGGCTCGGGTTCGCTAATTCCAAATTAATGAATTTTCTGTCACGTCGTAATTAAATGATTACGCCTAGCGAAATCACTATTCACGTCGCTAACGAATTAATTCTAAATTAATTCGTTCGCCCGAATTAAAATCTAATTTTAATTCCGCGTCGAAATCCAATTTCTAATAATATATCAAATATATTATTTTATCGATTAATTCCAAATTAATCGTTCTCTCTCTTTAATTAATATTTTATCCCAGATAAAATATCTCCGCAATTAATCCCAGATTAATTTTCTCTCTCTTCTAATTAATCCTAGATTAATTAAATGCGAGTTATACATCATCGGTGAATCTTCAGGAAGCGACCCATGAGATCTCCAGATATATTGGCAGTAAATACGGTCGTCGGATTATCCGAACACGTAAGCACCTCGTACTACGTTTATACCGATTTACAAGACAAGGTTGGCTTCTAGCAAAGCGCCATGCCAACCCAATTCTCCAGAAATATTCTTACAGGAATATATAGATCTGTATCAAGCGTAGTATACCGTAGTATTGTGTATATCGGCCCAGTATCGGATAGTCACGTGCTAGGGCTGGGGCTGGATAAGTGTCTACCCCGTCCGAAGCACATGTCGGATGTCTGGTAACTAGTCTCTATAATCGGATATGCATGACCTAGTCATAACATCCCGATGGTTGCGCAACACTTAAGAGCACTAGTACCGTATCCTGCGTGACATCATCTCCAATATGACTGAAGTGATACTTTCGTCTTGACATCACACCCAATACACTACGACTCTCTGATAAACCCAGAAGTGGAGTACGCAGAACTGGTTAAAGCCCTGTACCACCAAGACCAAAGTCTATCGATTATCGTAAGTATTAGCGATGTAAGTCTCAGGTTAAGACTGTACACACCTACCTTGATTTCGGCCTCCCATAGACACATAGTCATAATACCAATGGAATTCCGAGGGGTTTATCCAGAGCGAAGCTGTTTCCCGTACCATCGGTGAAACACGACCTCCTATCGCACTTGCATAAGTATCCAATACTTATATATATGAGAACTATGCCGTTGTGCCCTCACAACGCGCACAAGTGCAATACTAGCCTATTCCGCATTATTGATGTCATGTCTCGATAATACTTCGGCTAGGGATATTTAATGATTAATCCTTCGTGGACTGATACTGTCTCATATCATCTCAATCCAGGAACTAATCATATGGACCTCTCTTCATTTATATATCTATGGTGATTTAATCACAAATGATGAGAGTGCAATTTCCTTGTCACATAGTTAATTTGCTACAACAACACAATGATCTGTGCAAATAGTGACGCTATGGGTCATTTTATCCAACAGTTGAACCCCCGAGAGTGAAGCAAAACTACCCTATAACTTGTATTAATAAGGGATATTTCGAGATGATAATCGCGGAGATGGAGTGCCACCATAAGATGGCCGGCCTGCCCGGTTTGGGAAATACAGCTACGAGGAAAATGTTCCTGTATGTATTTTCTGACCAACGGGTCTGTGAGAAGCATAGCACGAGGAGGGATTATGCCCTCGTGGCGTTTACTTGCTCCAGTGTTACCGAGCATTAGGAGGAGCATGCCCTTAATGTTTCGGACAATCTTTGATCCTTACCTATTCAGTCATTCGGATCCGTGAGAAGCATAACACGAGGAGGGATTATGCCCTCGTGGCGTTTGCTTGCTCCAGTGTTACCGAGCATAAAGAGGAGCATGCCCTTAATGTTTTAGACACTCTTTGATCCCTACCTATTTGGTCATTCGGATCCGTGAGAAGCATAGCACGATGAGGGATTATGCCCTCGTTGCGTTTGCTTGCTCCAGTGTTACCGAGCATAAGGAGGAACATGCCCTTAATGTTTCGGACACTCTTTGACCCATACTTATTTGGTCATTCGGATCCGTGAGAATCATAGCACGAGGAAGGATTATACCCTCGTGGAGTATACTTGCTCCAGCATCGTAAGGAGGAGCCCTCAAACGAAATGCAGGCTTCATAGTGACCTGACGTATAGAGGAATGTGCCCTTACCATCATAAACGCTCTTTGATCCAAATCCTGGTTCGTCGGGACTCTGAATTGAAAGATTCAGAATTGTGTTTTGGAGACCTCGACGGGATGCTGTTTTGAGGCATCTGTGCTATTGCTTTGGGATAAGTGTTAAGTCACCCCCATTTTTTGTTTTTGTTTTTCGCTGGTCTGGTAAGGGGACGCCCATGCCAAATCCGATAGGGCTTCAAAGGTTGATCCACTTCCCTTTTGAATAAGTCCCAAGGATTAGTCAACTCGGGGCTGGATTCGTTCCGCTGAGGCCTCTTGGTTAATCGGCTCGGGGCTGGATTCGTTCTACTGAGGCCACTCAGTTATTCGGCTCGGGGTTGGATTCGTTTCGCCGAGGCCATTATGGTTTCTCTCAGCTCGGGGTTGGGTTATGTCCCACCGAGTCAGCTTTTTGGTCTGGGGACGTAACATTCCCCCAGAGCCAAGTGTTTCGCTCATCTCGGGGTCGCGTTATGTCCCACCGAGTCAGCTTTTTAGTATGGGGACGTAACTTTCCCTAGAGCCAAGTGTTTTTCTCAGCTCGGGGTCGGGTTACGTCCCACCGAGTCTCTCTTCTGAGACTGGTGACGTAACATTCCCCCAATGCCAAGTATTTCTCTCAGCTCGGGGTCAGGTTAAGTCCCACCGAGTCTGTCTTTTCGGACTGGGGACGTAACATTCCCCCAGTGACAACTGCTTCTCCTAGCTCGGAGTCGGACCTCGAGTGGTCGTTCTGGGGAAAGCAATCGGAGCAAGCTATGAAGGACCAAAAAGAAAAGTGGAATAGAAATATATTAAAATATTCACATAAACATGATCGTGAAAAGAGTTATTACAAAGGGGATTAAAGTTTGTTCAGAATTACACGAGGCCCCGTTCGAGCTACCCCTTACAAGTCAGCCCGCGCAGGGGCAGTTGGTTCTTCCTCGATAGGCTCGGGTAGCAGATGGATTGGCTCGACCTCGGGAGGAATGACGATGGCTTCCACATTGACGGCCTGAGAGGTCCCGGAGATTATTGCTTCAGAGGCCGGAGCATGAGCCTCAGGTCGATTCTCTTCAAGAGTAGGACCCTCAGGTCGATCCTCTTCAGGAACTGGGGATGCCGGGGCAATCGAAATGGGGTCAGGATCCATCACCTCTTCGGGAGAAAGGGGTAGCCATCTTTTGAAACTCCTCCTGTGAAATTTCCCCTTTGTAGAAGCGGATGGCCGCGTGGATAGGCCCCATATCCAGGTCGGGCAACACCATCGAAATACTCTCAGCGCAATCTCCGACCCCCTCAAGATGGATTGCGTCTCTCTCGGCCTCCAGCTCATCTTCCTTCCTCTTAAGCTCGTCCCGGGCCCGTACCAGCTCTTCATCTTTGGCCCTCAGCTTGGACTCAACATTGTGCACTTCCACCTGTAGGATCCTGTTGTCGGCCTTTGCAGCCTCCAAGTCCTTCTTGGCAGCATCAGTATTTTTCCTATCTAGAGAGGCGGCGGCCCTAAGAGCTTTATTTGTGGTATGGGCCTCAACGGCAGCCAGCTCCAGATTTTTTATGTTTTCTTCTTTACGGGCCAGCTCGACCTCCATTTCAGTAAGTTGGTTCCGGAGCCTCTAGGCTTGGCCACCCTCAGATAAAAGGCTCCGGAGGAGATCCTTATTCTTGGCCGCCAGGTAGGTCACCCGCCGAGAAGAAACAGAAAATCAGAATCAAACTAAGTTATGAACTCACAGCGGGATTAAGGGAAGAGTGGCTACCTTGGCCATCTGGGAGCACAACAATGTAACCACATCCTCGGGAGAGAGATATTCGTATCTCGGAATCTTTGCTGGAGGGACCGCCTCGGCCAGTTCGTTGATTGCCAGCACCAAATGAGAAGTGGCCTCTCTGATGTCCTGACCGAGGTCTTCTACGCCAAGAATCACGGCGCCTTTTTTTTAGAGGAACCCTCCGACACTTTCTTTTCTTTCCGAAAGGGGCTGCCTCTTGCTCAGGACCCTTTCCTCCTCCACCTCCCGAGTCAGCTCGGCTTCCTGTGCCCCGGACAGATGCCTCCTTTTTCTTGTAGGTTTTGATGGGCTGGTGGGTCGGGCAGATACTGTTAGCGATACCCTGGTAGGGGGAGATAAGCTTTGGGTAGCTGACGGGGGTGCCTCTTTAGTCACTTTTCTGGCCTCAGCAGTGCTGGCCGTTTTCGAGAGGGCCCGGCCCCAAACTGGCCGGTTTTCTTTGTTGCGCCAGTCAGTTGATCAAGGTATTTTGGCCTTCTTGACATACCTGCAAAAAAAAAAACAAAGGCAAAAAGAGTGGTCAGTCCAGAATCTGAGCAAATTCAAATCATCATCATGCTAAGCACACAAGGGGATTGGTTAGAGGGTTAGTGAAGCCTACCTATCCACCCCGGGACCTTCGGAGGAACAATCCGAATGAGGCCCGACTCAACAAAGGCCTCGTCATTAACTAACTTCTTCCAATGGTCGGCGTACCGCCGAGCCAAGCGCACCCACGCCCGGACCTGATGAGAGGCTTTGGGAGCATCCCTCCAACAAGCTGGGAAGAGTCAGAGAAGTCAGAAACCTATCATAAAATCAAGAGCAGGAACACTAAGGGTTAGATTCCTAACCTCCCGCTCTGAAGATATCCGGGACTGAAATCTCCTCTTCATAGGATCTCAGGACCCGTCCCCAATCTCCTGTGGCCCAGAACCATAAATCTTTGAAGTTTTTGTTGGAGTCGGGGAGTTTGCCGACAATGTTTGACGAGTCAGCATAGGCAGAAAGGTAGTACCAACCATGGTGCGTTCTTGGGTTGGCCTTCAGCCGATACAACCTCTTCTCTTCTTAGAGGCAGGGTTCGCCGAGCCCCGCCAGACTCCAAATCACATATAGCCGGGCTAAAATCCTCCAGCTATTCAGGCTTAATTGACATGGGACGATCTCCATCTCAGCCACCTACCATCGAGGGTGGTTTACAGAACGGCAATAAAGGGATTTCGCTTCGTCTAAAAGAAAGTCAGGCCGAACACCTTAGTCGGACCGAGGATAAGATAAGTGTAGGCTGACGAATTTTTTCCTTCAAAGATTGACCACCAGTTCGTCAGCAAATACCACTCTTTTTATATAGTTCCCGGCACCAACTTGTATAACTCATTGGAACCGAGAACTAGGGGACAGATGTTGGTGGTATTTTCAGGTCCTGTGATATTTAAGCAATACGATAGGGTTAAAAAGGGTAAACTCCCTTGTTGATCGAGATCATTAATACCGACCCAACCACATGAGTTAGGGGCCGATCACTTATGATCTGTAACCCGACCACATAAGATCGGATGACCGGGCATTATCAGATCGACATCAGCATTCTCAGTTCAAAAGACCATCATGACCGACCTCATGAAGACCGGGAATATGGCGGAATATGCTCCAGAAGATAAGACATCCTATTCTTACGGATAAGAAGATTAGTTATCCTACTTTCATGGGGAAAAGTTGATAAGTCAGTGTCCTAATATGAAAAAGGAAGTAAAGGTAGTTTCAAACTAGGAATCCTTATGAGAAAATGAAACTGATTTCTTTACTAGTATAAATAAGGGGGGAAAGCATACGTAAAGGGCAGATTTGAAATTAGACTTGTAAATACAAAAAACAGATCAGAGAAACATATTTTGGTAATAAAACATCATCCGTTCTGTGCCCGTGGATATAGGTTGGATCTGATCCGCCGAACCACGTTAAATCTCTTTTGTTGATTGGTGAATTTACTCATATTTTTCCAAATTTGCTTTTGGTTTCCCATTAACAAAACAAATTCACAGTTGGAGGAGGATTGTCTCGGGAGTAAAAAAAACCCTTATTGCCTCTGAGACCAAAATCAGCCGTCAAAAGTTTATATATTATAATTAAGGGAGATTAATCTAAATATTAGTAATAAAAGCTTTACTTTCACCCCAGCAGAGGGGAGTTACCTCCTCATATTGAAAAGTAAAATAAAGAAATATATGTCGCTTAAAATAAAAATTAATTACAAGAAAGATGTAAATAAAACAAACAAGATACAATCTTCTTAGTATTCTTAAGGAAATCCCCAGAAAAAGGTATAAATTTTCCATCTGATTTCAGCTTCAATTTATAGGCAAAATTTTATCCCGCGTCACGACGCGCCATTGATTCAACAAGATGATGACACGTGGCTATCAGTAGAATTATTAGCTCAGTGTCGCGACGTAGAAGCTTTGCGCGTCATGACACTGACGTCATTGCTTACGTCAATAAGAACATGTGTCGGCTGGTTGCATAATTGATCGCTGACATTATGATGATGCGTGTCGGCAAGCAATTACGTAAGCGCATCGCGACGTAGAGGCTGTGTGTGTCGCGATGCGCCTTTGACAATTTTGTCCTTTTTATCTGAATTTCACCATTTTAGCCCCGATTCAATTCCAGTGAGTTCCGAAACTTTATTTATCTATAAAATAACACAAAAAAACATAAAAATATTCACAATACTCGAGAAACTAAACAAAATATTAAGTAAAAGCGGTGGTAAATATTGATATATTTTCTGCTTATCACACCCCCAATCCTAATATTTTGCTAGTCCTCGAGCAAAACAACAAAATAAAATACAATAAAAAACTTTAGAATAAAGTTAAACTAAGCCACTTTCGTAGGGATCACGGTTGCCTTTAGCGTATGCAACAAGCCTTTAAACCCATAGGTGTCCCTAGTGAATGAGTTGTAATCTCGTGAGAGCTTACAACAACGATACCCACAAAAGTCAAATGCACACAAAAGCAAAAAGATCAAACAAGTTAGTGACAAAACAAATGACACTCTTATCCAAGTTAATAGTTGTTTTCATTCTTTCTAAATTAATAAACAAGTAAATTCTCCGATTAATGTTTTACCATTCTTCATATACATAACCAACAAGGTATTAATCAAATCATTATGCCCACAATATTTATAAGTGTAGTTGAAAAGAGAGTAATATTTTTGTCCTAAAGTTATATCAGAATTCACACGTTTTTTAGCAATGGAATTTTTTTTTATAACATCTTCAATACATGTAGCGAGCTTTGGTTCAGTGACTCCCAAGCTAGTTGACTTTAGGGCACTAGGTGTTAAAATACCCTTACAGACTTGATTACTCGGATCTCATATATCTTTTTTTTATAACATTTTCAATCCATGTAGCGAGCTTTAGGCCAGTGACTCCCAAGCCAGTTGGCTTTGTTGGATAGTTATGACCCATAACGTCCCTATTTGTAAAAGACATTGTGGTTTTTGTTCAAATTAACTATGTGACAAAGGAAATTGCTATTTTATCATTTTGTAATTAGATTACTTGAATATATAAATGATAAATGTCCTTATGATTATTTCCGGATTATAAGATATGAGACAGTATCAATCCACTAAGGTTTAATCATTAAATATCCCTAGTCATAGTATTATCGAGATTGGACATCGATAATGTGGAATAGACTAGTATAACACTTGTGCGCATTGTGGAAGTACAACTGCATAGTTCTCATATATTTAAGTATTGGATACTTATGCAAGTGTGATAGGAGGTTGTGTTTACCGATGGTACGGGAACAGCTTCGCTCTGGATAGACCCCTCGGAATCCCATTGGTAGCATGATTATGTGTGTATGGGAATCCGAATCAGGGTAGGTGTGTTTGGTCTTAACCTGAGACTTGCATCGCTAATACTTGCGACAATCAATACGTTTAGTTTTGGTCATCCGGGGCTTTAACATGTTATGTGTACGCCTCTTCTGGGTTTATTGAGATCGTAGTGTATTGGGTGTGATGTCAAGATGGAAGTATCACTTCATTCATATGGAGATGATAATCACGCAGGGATACATAACTAGTACTCTATTATGTTTCAACTATCGGGATAATATGACAAGGTCATGATTATCCGACTAAAGAGACTAGTTGCTTGTAATCCGATATATGCTTCGTACGGGGCAGCCACTATTCCAGCCTCAGGCCTTGCATGTGACATCCGATACTGGATCGCAATATGCAATACCATGTATACTATGCCTGAAAAAGATTATATATTCCTTAAAGAATATTTATGGAGAATTGGGTAGGCACGATGCTTTACTAGAAGCCAACCATGTCTTGTAAATCGGTAAGAATGTGGTACGAGGTACTCACGTATTCGGATAGTCCGATGACCAGATTTACTATAAACATATCCAGGGATCACATGGGTCGCTTCCCGGAGATTCACCGTTGACGTTTGACTCGAATATAATTAATCTGGGATTAATTAGAAGAGAGAGAGAAAATTAATTTGGGATTAATTTCGGTGAGAATTTATCTGGGATAAAATTCGAATAGAAGAGAGAGAACGATTAATTTGGAATTAATCGATAAAATAATATATTCGATATATTAAATGAAATTAGATTTCTAAGCGAAATTAAAATTGGATTTTAATTCGGGCAAACGAATTAATTTAGAATTAATTCGTAAGCGACTTACGTAATAATTTTGCGAGGCATTATTATTTAATTAAATTTGATTTAATTAAGTCGCAACGAAAAATTTGTTAAGTCGGAAATAACGAACCCGAGCCTGGAATGTGTTTGCGAGCCCACTCGAATTTTGAATTAAAGTGGGGCCCACATCAAGTCACATTACAAATCAACTTCATCACTTTTAGTTGATGGAAGTTGTTAGTTGGTGATGACTTGTATATTACACTTCCTTATTTTATTTTAAAAGTTGAATGACCTTTACCAAACTTTGAGATTTGGTATATGTTTTTTATTTTTTGAAAATCATTTCACCTTTTACACTTAACAAAAAAAAAAAAAAACTCTCTCTCTCACAAACCCTCAATGCCGTGAGCCTCCATCTCCAAGAAGAAATTTTGTTGCAATTTTTTCTTCAAGCTAGCACTTCCAAGGAGCAAACAAATATGTTAGGGAAACTTTCCCATTGAGTTTGGAATCAAAGTTCAAGGCTTGAAGCTACACCATTCATACAAAGATGAGCTTGGAGCACTATACAAAGGAGCAAAAGTTTTGAACTTTCCTACATCCAAGAAACCGATCAAAGTGAGTATATTTTCCGCTATCTTACTTTGTGTATTCACATCTTTTATGTTTAAATAGATCCTTGGCATGTTCTTAGAGAACCCAACAATGGTATCAGAGACAAATTAAGCATGAAATTGATTAGGGTTCATAATCTTGAATTTGGGTATTTTTGCTTGGAGCATGATTTTTTCAAATTGATTGTTTGAGTATGCTTAGATTATGATAACTTAGAGTTATGCATGATTAATTTTATGAAAAATTGATTAGATTAATTTTCCCCAAATTTAATGGCTTGGCCGAATGTGATGGAGCCCTAAAGTCATGGTGATTTTTGAATTTTAGACCATTGGATGTGTTTAAAATGCATGAGTATATTGATTTGTGATTTAATTGGATTGAAATCAAAATCAAATATAAAATGCCCATATTGCCGTGACTTAGAGAAGCATGTTAGAGTTGATTTTGCTTCAATTATGTTGGACATGAATTGAAAATGATTAAGCATGATTAATTAATTAAATTAGTGTTTTGGAAATATTAATTTAACTAATTAATTATGGCTATACACTTTAATTAAATAAATTGTGATATTTGGAATATTGGAATTTAATTAATTAGGCTTAAATTTGGAATTGGGCTAAAAATGTTATATTTGGGCTTAATGGTCTTGGTTGGGCCAAGTTGGTTTAGGACAATTGGATTGGATCCAAATTGGGCCTAAAACCATTCCATAAAGTGTAATTATTTAATTTAGAATTAAATATGAATTAGTATTGAATACAAATTAAATCGGATTTAAAATTTTTGTTCGATATAATTCAAGAATTCGCACTTTGAGTACTTATTCTTAAACGAGTTGGACTCGCGCAAATCAAATCGTTGTTTGAACACTGGATGATCACTTAATTCAAAGATTAATTAATTGGATTAGATTGATTGAATAACATTCTTTGTGTGAATACATGGTTGTATTGTATGAATAATGTATATCAGATGGATATTAGACGAGTGAGGGCAATTTGGAAATTGTTGTAATAAATTTAGAATTTATTAAATTGGACCTGCATGTCCAGCCTTTATCTCCTGACTCTTTGTAATTCTCTTCTCACCAATTCCCCTCAATGTTAATGAGGTTTCTTTATTGTATTATGTAATTGGGTAGAAGTTAGAATAGTCCTAGCTGGGGAGAGGAAATATAGTGATTTGTTCTAGGAACAATTTGTTAAGTATCCATCCGTATATCATTATTATTTTAATTCGTGCCTTATTATGCTTTTAGAATGCATACTTAAGGGTGTATGATGAGACCTAATCAAAGATAATAAATTGGTGGCCAATTTACGCGAAAAACCCTCAAACAAAATATAAAGCGATTTTCTTCCATTGAGTGGTTCTTTCTCAAAATCCAAGATTGGCATTGGTTTGTTGGCCAAAGTCAAGATCAATGTCCATCGTGGATGTGTTTGAACCACGAAAGCTTTGTTCCATATCGCATATCTTGGGCAAGTTGTGATTTGTTGGCCAAAGCCAAGGTCACTTCTTGTTCATCGACATTGATTACGAAGCTTTCCAAGGTCAATGGGTCCCGTTTAACTGGAATCATTAAGCTTTTTGAGCCAAAGCCAAGGCTTAGTTGATTCAGAGGAAAAGGTTAGGAAAATATATTCGATATATTGGCATATATATTGTATATATGTTTCGGAATTGGAGGTCCACCTACCGGATCTAGGAATTGGATGAGATCCAATTGATCTTAGAGATCTACCTAGTTAAATATCATACAGCTTGTTGGCCAAAGTCAAAGTTGTGTGTTATTTAACGGGATCCTAGCCCACTAGGAAACTAGGTTTCACGAGTACTCAACAGAGGGTTAGAGGCTCGCCGAAAAATAGTGGGAGGCTAGTATTGAATTTTCAATTTCGTTCAAATACTTGCCAATACGCGCTTTCAAATTATTTCATCATTTTATGTATTTATTAGTTAGACTAATATTTTATTATTTTCTTGTAACAGTTGGACTATACCCAAAAATCGTTAATTGAATAGTTAGACTATTGCAATTAAGATGGCATGAAAGATCAACGTTAGGGATATTATCATGGGTGAAAATGTCTTTAATTGTGCGAACTTTCCTGACTGGGATATGAACCTCAGGATTGTCATGTGGGCCGAGAAGATGCTCTATACGATAGAGAGACCTCTCGGGCCTAAGCCCGGGATTTAGCAGCTACTTGAGCTTGAGCTTGGGAAGACTCATAGCGATGACAATTCAACTGCTCAATCCGTCATGCTCGCTGTAATGACCTCTCAATTTCGTCGCCAAAACAAGGGATTGGATCCCTATACTATGATGGCAAAATTGAAGGACCTTCATCGATCTAACCTTAGATTGCAAAGGTATGAATTGTAGAAGAAACTTTTTCGCTATCGAATGTCAGAGGGTGCATCTGTTGAGCACCATGTGTCGCAGATGATTGCTGACATCGAACAGTTGGGTTAGTTAGGCATAACCTTTGAGGCTGAGACTTCTATAGATTTGATCTTGCAGTCTCTTCCTAACAGCTAGAGCGGGTTCATCATTAACTACAATATGATGAACCAAGACCATACTCTTGGAGAGTTGATGGCAATGCTGCTTGAAGTAGAAAAAGAGCTATTGAAGGGCAAAAAGCCTGAGGCGCACTTCGCTTCAACATCTCAGTCTGCCAAGGCTTGGCCAAAAGCTACTGGAGGTATAAAGAAGAAGAATAAGAAGAAGGGCAATGCCAAATCATCAAAGTCTTCTGGGAAGACTAAGGACAAATCCCAAGATGTTTTCCTACAATGTGGCAAATGGGGTCACTGGAAGTGTGACAACCGTGAGTACAAGGCGCACATGAAGGAAATCAAAGCGGGCAAGGCACCGACTTCAGGTATGTTTGTTATAGAAATAAACATGTCTACTTCTAGTTTTAAAAATTTGATTTTTGATTCTGGTTGTGGTACTCATATATGTACTGATGTGAAGGATCTGCAGATTAGTAGGAGACCGGCCTTATGAGAGATTGATCTACGAGTTGAAAACGGGACCAGAGTCACTGTTTTGGCTGTAGGGACTTATATTTTGGAACTGCCCTCGGGGCATGTACTAAATCTATCAGACTGTTATTATGTACCTAGTTTGACTAGGAATATTATTTTTTGTATCTTGTTTAGCCCAATGTGGGTATACTTTTGTATTTAGAAACACTGTGTGTTTTATTGATAAAAATGATATTGAGATATGCAGTGCTGATGTGAATAATGGTATTTATATTTTGAATATAAATCAATCTCAAACATATAATGTAACAAACAAAAGGCTTAAATTAGTAACAAAGATGAAACTTATATCTGGCATTGTCGTTTGGGACACATTAACAAGATTCGCATATCCACACTTTCGAAGAGTGGGTACTTGGACGGATTTGATCCAAATTCATATAATGTCTGCGAATCTTGTTTATTAGGCAAAATCCCTAAAACACCTTTTAGCGATAAATATGCACGTGCCACCGAACTGTTAGCCCTCATTCATAGTGATGTATGCGGGCCCATGTCTAGCCAGGCTAGAGGTGGATATGAATACTTCGTAACCTTTACGGATGATGCATCGCGTTATGGTTATGTGTATCTTATGAAACACATGTCGGAAACCTTTGAGAAATTCAAAGAGTTTCGACACGAGGTAGAAAAACAGATCGGCAAAAGTATTAAAACTTTACGGTCCGACCGTGGTGGAGAATACTTAAGCAATGGGTTTCTTGATTACTTGAAAGAGTATGGTATTATTTCACAGTGGACTCCTCCCGGAATACCTCAATTAAATGGTGTGCCTGAAGAGAGAAACCGGACTTTGTTGGACATGGTAAGGTCGATGATGAGTCGCACAGAGCTACATATTTCCTTTTGGGGATATGCATTGAATAATGCAATACCTATTTTGAATAAGGTTCCGTCAAAGTTTGTTCAACAGACTCCGTATGAAATATGGACAGGAAAGAAACTGGGTTTCTCATTCCTGAAGATTTGGGGTTGCTGTGCATACGTTAAACGTTTGGATGGTACCAAACTAGAACCCAAATCGGATAAGTGTCTATTTATAGGTTATCCTAGGGAAACCAAAGGATATTACATCTACAACCCACAAGAGAAAAAAAAATTTGTTACTCTACATACGGTTTTCCTTGAGAAGGAATTCCTAAATGCAGTGGTTAGTGGGAGGAAAATAGAACTCGATTAAAATTGGAGTGATACTATTCCTGGCACCGATTCCTTAACGAAACACGAACAGTTCATCGGGGATAAAATGTACCACAATCTTCTAATACACAAGAATCGCGTAGGTCGGAGAAAGTCAGAAAACAATCTGAGAGGTATGGGTTTTTGATCTCACCTTATGTGGATTTTAATCTTATTGAGGAAGACGAATCAGCTACGTATGAGGAAGTGATACAAGATATCGACTCTGATTTATGGCAAGAAGCCATGAAGTCCGAAATGGATTCCATGTATACCAACCAAGTTTGGACACTGGTTGATGAACCAGAAGGCGTAAAGCCTATTGGTTGCAAATGGGTCTTCAAGAAGAAGACCGACATGGATGGCAACATACAAACGTACAAAGCTAGGCTTGTAGCAAAAGGGTATCGTCAACGACATGGTGTCGATTACGATGAAACTTTTTCACCTATTACCGTGATTAAATCCATTCGGATAATGCTTGCTATTGCAGCATATTTCGATTAGGAGATATGGCAGATGGACGTCAAAACCACTTTCCTTAACAGAAACCTTTTGGAGGATGTTTATATGCAACAGCCTGATGATTTTGTCGTACCAAGACCGGTTTTGTCGTACCAAGACTTGAAAACAAGGTTTGTAAGTTAAATCGATCCATTTATGGATTGAAGCAAGCATCACATTCTTGGAACCAACGTTTTGATGCGATCATAAAAGAATATGACTTCGTTCAAAACGAGGATGATCCTTGTGTATATAAGAAGGTTAGTGGGAGCGCACTGACATTCATTGTCTTTTACGTTGATGATGTATTGCTTATGGGCAATGACATTCCCATGCTACAATCGATGAAAGCTTGGCTTTCATTAAAATTCTCTATGAAACATCTCGCAGAAGCAGCCTTTATTCTGGGAATAAAGATCTATCGGGATAGATCTAGAAAGCTTCTTGGTCTCTCCCAGAGCACGTACATTGACAAAGTGTTGAAGAGATTCAACATGGAATAGTCTAAGAGGGGACTGTTGCCAGTGTCACATGGCGTCACTCTATCTAAGGACATGTGTCCTAAAACTCAAGATGAGAGAGACAACATGAGTCAGATCCCATTCACTTCTACAGTCGGATCGATCATGTATGCCATGATATGTACGCTATCTGATGTCTATAATGCTTTGAACATGTGTAGTCGCTATCAGGCCGATCCAGGTGATGGTCATTGGGTTACGGTTAAGAACATCCTTAAGTATCTTACACGAACTACGGATGCATTCTTAATCTATAGAGATGGAGAACTTGAGGTAACTGGGTTTACCGATGCAAGTTTGCAAACCGATAAGAGATGACTATAAGTCGCAATCTAGGTACATATTTTGTTTGAACAATAGAGTAGTAAGCTGGAAATCTTCCAAGCAAGAGACTGTTGCTGATTCAACAATAGAAGCAGAATATATTGCTGCAGCTGAAGCAGCAAAAGAGGCAATTTGGATCCGTAAATTCCTAATTGGATTAGGAGTAGTTCCGTTAGCAGCTGAACATGTTCCATTGTATTGTGACAATAATGGGGCTATAACGCAGGCTAAGGAACCGCGGTCTCATCAATGATCCAATCATGTTCTTCAATATTTCCATCTGATTCGTGAGATCATACATCATTGTGAAGATCGAGAAGGTCGCATCAGATGACAACATTGCAGATCCACGGACGAAAGCTATTCCTCAGTAAAAGTTTGAGCGACATGTACATAGTTCAAGTGTTAGATACTTGAGTGACTGGCTATAGGACAAGTGGGAGATTTTTGGACAACTATGACCCATAGTGTCACTATTTGTAAAAGACATTGTGGTTTTTGTACAAATTAACTATGTGACAAAGGAAATTGCTATTTTATCATTATGTAATTAGGTTACTTGAATATATAAATGATAAAAGTCATTATGATTATTTCCGGATTATAAGATATGAGACAATATCAATCCACTAAGGTTTAATCATTAAATATCCCTAGTCATAGTATTATCGAGACTGGACATCGATAATGTAGAATAGACTAGTATTGCACTTGTGCACGTTGTGGAAGTACAATGACATAGTTCTAATATATTTAAGTATTGGATACTTATGCAAGTGTGATAGGAGGTTGTGTTTACCGATGGTACGGGAACAGCTTCGCTCTGGATAGACCCCTCAAATCCCATTGGTATTATGACTATGTGTCTATGGGAATCCGAATCAGGGTAGGTGTGTTTGGTCTTAACCTGAGACTTGCATCGCTAATACTTGCGACAATTAATACGCTTTGGTTTTGGTCGTCTGGAGTTTTAACAGGTTCTGTGTACGCCTCTTCTGGGTTTATTTTGAATCGTAGTGTATTGGGTGTGATGTCAAGATGGAAGTATCACTTCATTAATATGGAGATGATGATCACGCAGGGATACATAACTAGTACTCTATTATGTTGCAACTATCGGGATAATATGACAAGGTCATGATTATCCGATTAAAGAGACTAGTTGCTTGTGATTCGATATATGCTTCGTACGGGGCAGACACTATTCCAGCCTCAGGCCTTGCATGTGACATTCGATACTGGATCGTAATACGTAATACTACGTATACTACGCCTTACAAAGATTATATATTTCTTAAATAATATTTCTGGAGAATTGGGTAGGCACGGTTCTTTGCTAGAAGCCAACCTATCTTGTCTTGTAAATCGGTAAGAACGTGGTACGCACTTATTCGTATAATCTGACGACCATATTTACTGCCAATATATCCAGGGAACTCATGGGTCACTTCCCGAAGATTCACCGATGACGTTTGACTCGAACATTATTAATCTGGGATTAATTAGAAGAGAGAGAGAAAATAAATCTGGGATTAATTACGGTGAGAATTTATCTGGGATAAAATTTGAATAGTAGAGAGAGAACGATTAATTTGGAATTAATCGATAAAAGAATATATTCGATATATTAAATGAAATTAGATTTCTAAGCGGAATTAAAATTGGATTTTAATTCGGGCAAATGAATTAATTTAGAATTAATTCGTAAGCGACTTACGTAATAATTTTGTGATGCATTATTGTTTAATTAAATTTGATTTAATTTAGTCGCAACAGAAAATTCATTAATTCAAAATTAGCGAACCCGAGCCCATAATGTGTTTGCGGGCCCACTCGAATTTTGAATTAAAGTGGGGCCCACAGCAAGTCACATCACAAGTCAACTTCATCACTTTTAGTTGATGGAATTTGTTAGTTGGTGATGACTTATTTATTACACTTCCTTTTTTATTTTTAAAGTTGAATGACCTTTACCAAACTTTGAGATTTGGTATATGTTTTTGATTTTTGGAAAATCATTTAACCTTTTACACTTAACACAAAAAAATAAAACTCTCTCTCTCACAAACCCTCATTGCCGTGAGCCTCCTCTCCAAGAAGAGAATTTGTTGCAATTTTTTCTTCAAGCTAGCACTTCCAAGGAGCAAACAAAGGTGTTTGGGAAACTTTCTCATTGAGTTTGGAATCAAAGTTCAAGGCTTGGAGCTACACCATTCATACAAAGAAGAGCTTGGAGCACTATACAAATGAGCAAAAGTTTTGAACTTTCCTACATCCAAGAAACCGATCAAAGTGAGTATATTTTTCGCTATCTTACTTTGTGTATTCACATCTTTTATGCTTAAATAGATCCTTGGCATGTTCTTAGAGAACCCAATAGGCTTTAGGGCACTAAGTGTTAAAACACCCCTACGGACTTAATTACTCGGATATCAGATGTAATTTTTTTTATTCCATAACTTTTTTAGATGCTTCCTCCAATTAAACTAGAGCACTGAATATTACAAACTTTTCACTTATAACTCATGGCCGTAAGTTACCATGCATGTTGATTAATACATGTTAACTGAGCATATGAAGATCAAATTTAGTTAGTATTATGGAGAATTCAAAAATTAGATAATTCAAAAGGAAATAAACAAAAATTAACTTGTTACGAAATAGGTTGAGATATGTCTCAGGAGTGGAAATTCCTCACACAGCTATCTTAAACACCATTCTACCTGATTAATCAAGTTAAAAACACAAAACACAATTTATTTTTTGAAATTTTTTAACTAAAACCAAGTAAAAACAACGCAACAAAAAATAAAAATAAAATACTAATCAACTATTCCCCTCCCCCAAACGTAATTGAGATATTGTCCCCAATGTCTAAAAAGAAGAAGAAGAGTTTAGAAGACAATACTTGGTTAGCTGGAATTCTACATCTAAAAAGAAAATTAAAGGTTAAGATGCAGATTTATGTTATGCTTCTTAGCACGATCATTATCAGACCAGTTTTATGTTGGACATGATACGATCAATTTGTGGTTCAAATGCCAAAAGTTGGTTAATTAAATCATGGGTAGTTCTGGCAGTGAAGAGGATATCTTTTACAGGTTTTGACACGAACCCATTTCTTTGGGCATCATCAAGAAACACACAAAGAAAGTCATAAAATCCATCAACGTTAAACAGTCCAATTGGTTTCTGATGTATGTTCAAGTTCGCCCAAGATAACACTCTAAAAATTTCCTCCATCGTGCCCAAGCCACTTGGAAAAACAATAAAAGCATCAGCACAGTTAATCATTACAACAAGTCGTTCAGACATACCTGACACGATGTATTCCTCTTCGTTTGATGGTCTTATAAGATTCGCCTCTGCCAAAGGTTTTGGGATGATTCCCAAAACTTGACTACCTTCTTGTTGTACAACCATTAGTCCTAGATTGCCACCGACATATACTTGGTGCATATTCCTCTCAGCTATGACTCGACCCAATTCTTGTGCTTCTTCAACGAACTCTGGTTTAGAACCAACACTAGTACCGCAAAACATACAAATGTTAACAACTCATCTTCTTGAAGTTGCTTCCATTTTTTTATTTTTTATTTCTTTCTCAAATCTGGATGTCTTCAAGAGTGCAATGATGAGCTGAATTTATAGAACCTGAAAAAGGGCGAGTAATAATAACACTAGTACCTGCCAAATGACAATTATTAGCTAAACAGTAAAATAAATCGTGAAATTCAAAAAGTCTTTATCCTGTCGGAGAAAATAATAGAAAATAACAAAACAAATCACAATTATTAGTTAAAGACGAAGAGATAATAATATTTACAAGAAGTAACGATTTGAATGACGTCTATGCGTCAGGGTTATGCTTCCCTTCCAATTTTCTTATAAATTTGCAAACAGGGTCTTTTAAAGTCAGATTCCCGAGACTTAATTGTTGCCTTTCTTTTTGAAATTTTGTATGTAACATGAAAATTATGTGATACACATATCCACTGGGATGTGTCTCAACAGTCAATGATATATCATCCAAAGACTCCTTACTCATGCCATCCCTAATGAATTTAATTTTATCTTCGTGATTTTCAGACACCATTCCTAAAGAACGACAACGAGTATTACATGTCATGCGAGCACATTTATAGCAAACACATAATCTTTTAGCTATTCTTTTCTTAGCATAGGTGTTTCTTTCTAAAACGGGCAGAAATGAAACAAAAGAGTCAGAGGACTCACCTGCTAATCGGACCAGTGCTTCAATTAAAAAATGAATGTCATTATGAATACCTTTGATCATCAGTAGTCTCAGTAGTTCTATGCGAGCTTTGTAGACTTTCATCAAAGAGTTTTTAGGGAGAGAAGGAAATTGCTTGTAACGATTTATGAGAACATCTTCCATCCTGAAATGTGACTTTACCTACAAAACTTAAACACACAAAAATAAACACACCAAATCTTAATATATACATAAATTGCACGGGTTGCCTCTCTGTTAGCACTAAATTTAACATCGTCAGCTAGACATGACTGCCGGAATGTTAGGCTGGATCTGTAAGTGTGAGACTTTCTTTTTGTCGCTCAAATGATTCTCCCCAGTAATGCTTGACACGCTGGCTGTTAACTTTGAATGTATCATTGTAGTTGGGATCAAGTAACTCAACAGATCCGTATGGTAAAACTTGGGTGATTAGGAATGGACCTGACCATAGTGATTTTAGCATCCTAGAGAAAAGTTTCAATCTTGAATTGTATAACAACACCTGCTGCCCTGGTTCCAATTGTCTGAGCACTATTTTTTATCATGCCACTTCTTGGTATTTTCTTTATACAGTTTGGTATTTTCATAAGCCTGGAAACAGAATTCCTCCAACTCGTTGAGTTGGTGGAGCCGTTTCTCTCATGCTGCTTGTAGATCAAGATTTAGCTTCTTCAATGCCCAATATGCTTTATGTTCCAGCTCCACATGAAGATGGTATGCTTTCCCAAACACCATTCGATATGGGGACATACCAATAGGTGTTTTATAAGCTATCTGGTAGGGCCATAATGCATCATCCAGTTTTATAGACCAGTCCCTCCTTGTTGGTCCAACGAGTCTCTCTAAATTTTTTTTGATCTCCCTGTTTGAAACTTCAACCTGTCCATTTGACTGCGGATGGTAAGCAGTGGCAATGAGTAACTCCGTATTTGGATAGGAGTGCATCGAAGTATCTTTTGCAGAAATATGTGCCATCATCACTGATAATTATCTGAGGTGTTCTGAAGCGAGGGAAAATATTCTTTTTAAGGAATTTTATCACCACTTTTGATTCATTTGATGGTAGTGATGTTGCTTCAACCCATTTGGAGACGTAGTCTACTACAACCAGAATGTACATGTTTCCAAATTATGGAACAAAGGGTCTAATAAAATCAATCCCACATACATCAAATATCTCAAATTCGAGAATATTCTAAAGAGGTCCTTCATTTCTCCTAGAAATATTTCCCGTTCTCTAGCAACTGTCACATTGAAGAAAAAATAAGTAAGCATTTTTAAACAGAGTGGGCCAATACGAACCTGATTGTAGGACTTTGGCTACAGTTTTATCTCCGCTAAAGTGTCTGCCATATGGTGATGAATGAAAATGTTGAAGGACACTATTGACCTCCTCCTGTAGAACACAACGTCTCAGTAATTGGTCAGCACATCGTTTGAATAGGTACGGCTCATCCCAGACATAGTGCTTGACTTCCTTGAAGAATTTCTTCTGTTGTTGATCTGTCTATTCTAACGGCCATTTTCCTGATACTATGTAGTTTACATAGTCAGCATACCAAGGGACATCCTGCTGTTTGATGGTGAACAACTAATCATCTGAAAATTTTCTTTGATTGTCATCTCATTGCCAGTTGTTTCTCCATTCTCGAGCTTTGATAAATGATCTGCTATTTGATTTCCTATCCATTTCCTGTCTCGAATCTCCATGTGAAATTCTTACAGTAGAAGCACCCAACAGATCAATCTGGGTTTGGCATCTTTCTTCACGATTAGATATTTGATTGCCGAATGATCTATGTAGACCACCACCTTGGGACCCAACAGATAGAAGCGAAATTTATCAAAAGCAAACACAACTGCAAGCAACTCATTTTCAGTTGTTAGGTAGTTGAGTTGTGCTTCATTTAGAGTTTTGCTGGAGTAGTAAATGGTGTGGAAAATTTTAGCATTGCATTGTCCCAAAATTGTACCTACAGTAAAATCACTAGCATCGCACATCACCTCAAATGGAAGCATCCAGTCTGGTGCTACTGTGATGGGGGCATAGACCAACTTCTGTTTTAAGATCTCAAAAGCTTGGTGGAATTCTTAGGTGAAGTTGAAAGACAAATCTTTCTCCAGCAGATTGCATAGAGGTTTAGCAATCTTGGAAAAGTCTTTGATAAATCTCCTGTAAAAACCTGCATGTCCGAGAAAATTACGAATCCCTTTGAATGTTGATAGTGGAGGAAATTTTTTTATTGTCTCGATCTTTGTTTTGTCTACCTCGATTCCATTTTATGTGATCCAATGTCCCAAGACAATGCCTTCCTGCACCATGAAGTGGCATTTCTCCCAGTTGAGTACCAGGTTTGTATATTCGTATCTTTATAACATTTTTTCCAGATTTTGCAAGCAGTGGTCGAAAGAGTCTCCAAACACAGAAAAATCATCCATGAAAGCCTTCATACTTTGTTCTAGCATGTCTGAGAATATGGCCATCATGCAACGTTGAAATGTGGCAGAAGCATTACACAGTCCAAATGGCATCCTAAGGAAAGCAAAAGTACCATACGGGCATGTAAAAGTGGTTTTATCCTAATCTTCTAGGGCGATGGCAATCTAATTGTACCCCGAGTATCCATCCAGAAAATAATAAAACTCATGTCCTGTCAGTCTGTCTAGTATCTGGTCAATGAATGGCTGTGGAAAATTATCCTTCCTTGTTGCTTTATTGAGCTTCCTGTAGTCCATGCATACTCTCCATCCAATCACCTTTCTTGTTGGAATCAGCTCGTTATTTTCATTTGTGACTATAGTTATTCCTGCTTTCTTTGGCACACATTGCATATAACTTACCCACGTGCTGTCAGAGATGGGTTATATGATGCATGCATCCAACCATTTGATAATTTCTTTCTTTAGGACCTTCTTCATGATTGGATTTAGTCTCCGTTGATGCTTCATTGTGGCTTTGTACTCGTCGTTCATTAGAATTTTATGCATGCAAAATGATGGACTAATGCCTCGAAAATCTGCTATAGTCCAGCCAATGGCTTTCTTATTCTCGTATATCATTCTCAAAAACTTATCTTCCTGCTCCAATGTTAGCAACGAATAAATAATCATAGGTAAATCAGAAGATTTTTTTAAGAATGCATACCTGAGATGGCTCGGAAGTTACTTTAGTTCCAGCTATGGTAGTTCTTCAATCAAAGGCTTGATTCACTCCTTTTTCGATAGTTCCAAACTTTCCACCTGTGGGGTCGATCTGAAGCCACAAGGTCTGTCAAGATAGTTGATACATTCCAGAATTTCATCATCTAGTTCGTTGTCAGTCATGTTAGTGATGCAAGCGTCAAGTTTGTCAGTGTAAAGTTGCATTGCATCAGTATTCTGGATGATACTATCTATTATATTAAATCTGAAACAATCCTCCTCATTTTCATCACTCGAGAATTTCATGGCTTTGAAAACATTGAATGTAACTTCTTGGTTATGTACCCTCATGGTTAGTTCACCTTTTTGTACATCAATAATGGTTCAACCTGTAGGCAAGAATGGTCTCCCGAGAATGATGGGTACATCTTTATCTTCCTACATGTCAAGGACAATGAAATCAATTGGGAAAATAAATTTATCGACTTTGACCAATACATCTTCCACTACACCTCTCAGAAATATGAGCGATCTATCAGCAAGTTACAGAGTAACTGAGGTGGGCTTTGCTTCTCCAATCTGCAGTTTTCTGTAAATAGACAAAGGCATCAAGTTAATACTCGCACCTAAATCACACAAAGCCTTACCGATGTAATGTTCTCCTATGGTGCAAGGGATGGTGAAACTGCCAGGATCTTTCAACTTTGGGGGAAGCTTCATCTGAATGATGGCGCTGCATTCTTCTGTCAATACTAATGTCTCATTGTAGGCACTGCATTTTTGCATATAAGTCCCGATGATGAGTCTCGTATGGAGGCACTACTCTTTAGGTTGCGGAAGTCGCGGGAAACAAATGTCGGAAGGGGAAATTCAGAATAAGTATGTCATCGGATTCAATTCACATGTTCATTACGTTTGTTCGTGCTGCGTTCATGAACACGTTCGAATGAAAAGCAGATTGCGGGCATTTGTGTAGCATTCGAATCGGCGTTCGAACGGTGTCGGTACTTCTGGTCTTGTTGCTAGCCTCACGTCCAAGCCCAATTAGCCCACCAAAACCCACCCAAAAATAACAAAACACATATTTAACACATGGTGAAATTAAAACAAATCAAATAAAATCTAAATAATCCATTCCTAATTTGAACAAATCATCTCCCTAATTTAATTAGATGATTTCCTTGTGAGATACTAATTAGAAATATTCCCCCATAATTACATGATTCCATTTCCTATTCACACAAGAAGAACACTAGCCTTTGCCTATAAAAGAAACACAAATCCAACCCTTGCCTTCTCCTAACATACACGCCCAAAGAAAAAAAAGCAAGAAGCAAGCAAATAATTTTCTCTTCTACTATACTCCACCATCACGGAAACACTCATGAAATAACCAATCCATTGCCGCATCACGCAACCCTTCATTCACCGAAAACACATACCCAAACCATAGCTTAAACCACCAAAAATCATAGCCCAAAACAGTCCCTGCAGTGACCGCAAAATAGTAGCCCCAATACCCCCTTAAAGAATGCCAAAATAGTCCATTAATACAGTGAAAACATTGACCAGAAAATACAGCAAAAATAGCAGCAAAACGAAGTAAAAACAGCAGCAAAATGGAGGAAATGACAGCTCAAAACAGCGAAGCAGCGAAATAAGAGCAGTGGACCAGTGAACCGGAGGAGTTGCGGAGCATCAACCCTTCCAACGGCTGTGTAACGCACTTTCGAGAGACGACCTAAGAGGTTAGACCTAAGGGCACCCTTCTTATTTATTCTCATCTTTGTTGTTGTTTATTAGAATTCCTTCGCATGAGAGTCGTTTGTTGATATATGTTGTGGTCCTTGAATGAATGGAATATGTGTTCTTTCTTGTGGTATATCGGATGGAAACCCGGACGTAAATTCTGAATCCGAATGGACGGTATTGTGGTTTGCACTCGGGATACAATGCCACGTACCACTTGAGAGATTCACACATTTCGTTTCATCTAACCTTGTATTCGAGCATGATTGGGTTGCTAGTATGTTATTTATTTTTTAAGCATGATTTAGTCGTTAGTATGCTATTACTTTCTGCATGTTACTGATTTATGCATGATGATATAGTGCGTATGGGCAAATCAAGTTGGATTAAAGGTCTTCCATTTTGAGGGATAAAAAGCCCAAGGGCTACCTTTGCCACGACCTTTTGCCGCGCCGGACGGAGTATGTTTGATTGAATGTGAGATCTGTTTAATCGAGCATACGAGGTCCTATATTATTGTTGTCTTTATTTTATATGTATTTTAATAAAATGCGTATAGGCTAACTAGGGTGGATTAAAGGTCCTCTATTAGAGGGAAATTCCTGAAGGCTACCTTTACCACGATGTTTTGCCGCGCCTTTTATTATGTCATTTACCCTTTGCATATCATTACTTTATTTACGCATGCATTGCATTCTCATGTGCATGGGCTAACTATGGTGGATTAAAGGTCCTCTATTCGAGGGAAATGCCTAAAGGCTATATTTTCCACGATGTTTGACCGCGTTGGACGAGGTGCACCCGATTGAATGTGAAATGTGTTCCATCGGGCACACGAGGTCCTATATTGTGTATTTATTTATCAATATTCAGATGCAATTTTGGCAATCTCATTCGAACGCATTTCCAAACGCTATACAAACGTATGCATTATGTCTCATTCCGTTCGAACGCATTTACGAACGCTACACGAACGTATACATTCTGTCTCATTCCATTCGAACGCATTTACGAACGCTACAAGAACTTTTGCATTCTGTCTTATTCCATTCGAACGAGTTTACGAATGCTACACGAACGTATGCATTCTGTCCTATTTCTGTTCGAACGCGCCTCAGAACGCTACTCAAATGCTTGCATTCTGTTTACCGTTCGAACGCATTTACGAACGCTACTCGAACGCGCATGCATTTTATTGTATCATGCATCAGGTCTCATCCCGTTCGAACGTGTTTACGAATGCTATACGAATGCGGAAATTTTGTTTATCGCTCGAACACATTATCAAATGTTACTCGAACGCTTGCATACTGTTTACCGTTCGAACACGTTTATGAACACTACACGAACGCGCACACACTGGATGGATCCATGCATCATGTTTCATGCATGTTTGGTTCCCTTAGTCATTCCCTTCCCCATCATATGCTTAGTTAGCTCTCTTCAATATTTATGCATTTACCGTTATTGTTTGTTTATATTTTCCGCATTTATTCGATATACTCATGAGATTGTGTGCTCGTTTTTATCATCATTGCCTTTATAGTTGTTATTAGTTACATTATGCACTTAATTGCCTCTATTTAATATGCATGCTTGTACAATTATTGTTTATTTGCGTCTCTGTGTTTATCAATATAATGTGTTCATGAAATTATATGCTTGCCGTTATTCTAATTTATCTTTTTTATGCATGAACTTAGAAGTAGATTATCCTTGGAAATATATGTTGCTTAGGCTTGGTTAGATTATTCCACAAATCTGTTCATTACAAGTGGCATAAGTAAGGGACCATTCTGAACCCAACGGTTTGAGGTCTTCCCGTGCGAGGGGTGAGTACGGCCTGAAATCATTTTCCCGGTTCACACCGGGTGGTGACTCCATTTTTAGTTCTCCGGTTTAGTCCCCCGCGAGCTATTCCGTACTCCCAACCGGGCCGCGAGCCTGGGACAGCGTCGCTGATTTCTGTGTCCTACACTCGTAATCTCCCAATCTTCTCTTTCGTGACAGAATGTCTTTCATGAATTTGACATAGCTGGGCATTTGTTCCAACGCTTCTGTAAATGGAATATTGATATGCAGCTTTTTGAAGATCTTCAGGAATCAAGCAAACTGCTTGTCTAGTTTATGTTTCTGGAGACGCTGTGGAAATGGTTGAGGTGGAGTAAATCTTTCTCTATCATTTGCTTTTGTCTCTTTTTCCTCCATCTGTGGCTCCGTTTCACTACTTTCTTTTGGAATATCCTCAGTGGATTCCTTGAATCCAACATCTTTGTTGATTTTAGTGCCACTTTTCAAAGTAATGGCTTGACATTGCTCATTCCCTCTGTTCATTGGATTTGGTTCTGTGTTGCTAGGAAGAGTTTCTTACGGTTTGTAACTCTGAGCATTGGCCAGTTGTCCCAATTGATTTTCCAGTGCCTTATAGAAGCAGATTGGCTCTGAAACATAACATTGTATATTGCTTGTTTCTTTTTGATGTGGGCTAGCAATTCTGTTATTCTTGGTTCTTTTTCATACTCCTGACCTTTGTTCTGTTATTGGAATCTGGATGGTGGATTGTTCTTTTGCCCTGCAGTGTTGCTCCATGTGAAATTAAGATGATTCCTCCAACATGGGTTATGGGTATTGGAATATGGATTGTTTCCATGTATGTTGAAATTATTGACATAATTCACTGTCTCATCATGTTGGTTGTATGATTCTGCCTCTGGTGCTCCTGCATATGGTGAACTTATGGAACCGGTGATGTTCATAACTTCTGTGCTAAGTGTTTCCAGGCATTTTCACATCTGATCCAGCTTGACATTCATTGTTATGTTAGCTCCAACTGCCTAAATTTCTGCTATTCGTTGAATCATGCTCCTTTGTGTTGGCCATAAAGAATTGTTGTTGGCTATTTCTTCAATTAAATCACAGGCCTGATCTTCTCCTTTTGCCATTAAAGCTCCTCCAGCAGCAGCATCAATTATGGTTCTCATTAGTCCAGAAAGTCCATTAACTGTCCAAGTACTATAGGGGCTGACCTGGGCAGCCCCCATGTGTTTGGTTTGTCGGTTTGGCCAAAAACGTATTTCATGCCATTTTGCGGAATAATATTTTCGTAAAAGTTTCGCGATGTTTTCTAAATTATTTATATTGTTATTTGATAAAAAGTATAATATTTTTAAGTGAAATATGAAAGAATTATTCATATGGGATAATGAATAATTTATTCGATAAGTTCAAAAATTTTAAAGTTACGATTTCGCCCTAACCGCGCCTTCCGCTGCGTGTGACCACAATAAAATGGTATCAGAGCGAGTCTGATCCTACATCCATTATATTTGTCATGCTTCATATATGATATTTAATCCAATTTTATTATTTGCACATGCATTTGAAATTAATTTGATTAATTTCGGATTGTTTGACAATAGAAAAATCCCCGTTAAATAAGGTATTAAAGTAACTAGTATTAGGAATACTTGTTTCTTGGTCTGCCTTGTCAGTACAAATGCGAATGTTTTCCTGATGTTGTAGTTGTATCGTGCCAAAGCTATGTAGTTATGGCTGATGGTAGTTTATTTGCACCGGTAGAACGTATATGATAAGAGTTAAATTCAAGTGAAAGTGGATTCCTGAATGTGTCAAAGCTTTCAGGACTACATCAGTAGATCGAGTTTATCATTAACAAGTGAAGCCTTAGTACACCTCATGTGAACGTGCCAAAGCTGTCACAATGAGAAACAGGCAGGACCAAAATCAGGAGTCACAGTGAATGGGATTGACAATGAGTTGTCTACCTGTGAATATACATAGTCAAGAACATGCCAAAGTTGTTAGTCGGAATATATTCATGGGGTCCACTTCCCATTATGGAATTTGATTCCATTATTGAAATCTTGTTTTTTTGTTGGGGATTACGGTATTACATAAAGTAGTGGGAGGCACAGCTGGGTCAAAAATCCAAAACTAAGGCACTGTGTAATATTATGAAAAATTACCGCTTATGTTTTCATTATTCTATTGTGTTAATAGAATTAAACTTTTAGTCCACTGCATGCATATTTTATATATATGTTTTCTGACTTCACTTATGGTTGAAGCTTTCTAGAATAGGTTCTAGATTAAGAATAGGCTTGGATATTATTGGATTAGTCTTAACTATCAGGAACTGTCGTTCTGAATTTCTTGAAAAATCAAGATGGTTGGTGACTTAGTTACTAAGTCACGATAGATAATCTAATAGATATCTATTTTAGGATATAATTCTATAGAGAGAATAGTTTCTTATGCAGTAAAGATTGACATGAATTGGTTCATGTCTCGAGATTCTTCACTGGCATGAAGAAAATCCCATTAGGTATTTTTTTATCTGATAATGACGTTTCTTGGCTTTAGTAACCTTTAGAGGTCACGTGTCCGATACTATTTGTTAATCAATTATTTACAATTGTTGTGAATAGTTGAAGACAAATTATAAAGTTAAAGAAAAGAGATGTGTATAGTTATTTGTATACCAGATCTCTCATCTAGTTACTTGACAAATTATAAAGAGAATATTGATTCTCATAATATGACAACTATAGGTATTGGATTCCAGATCTCTCATCTAGTTATTTGAAGTAATGTTTAATGATTGTTTGATATTTGATATCAGAACTTGTGACTATTGGATAGTTACTTGTTCTTTATAAACATTTGTTACATATTTTAATATGACTAGTAGTGTCATTGACGAAGAGATAAACATTAAGAAAAATATTTGGTTAAGTAAATAACTTAGAAAAATGCTTTATGATATTTTATCACTTGAGCAATAGATGCTTATTCCATATGGTAAATGATAGTCTGATACGATATCACACCACATATCCTTATCCATTTAATGAATATTGTATTCGGGAATGTGATTAAATCTCATTTAACCATTGATTGTCATTGGACCATAAGATTTATTAAACTTATACATAAGATGTAGTAGTTTAATGAATTGTAAATTACTTAAGGTAGTTTTATTTGCTTCATAACTTAGTCAATGAGTTGTCATGACTTAGTTACATGTTTCTGATGAAACATGAATAGAATATTTTGAATGGTTCAAAGATATTTGATCTGAAGTTTTGAAAATCGTATCGTTAAAATTCATTGTGAGCCTTTGAATTATTCAAAGATGTTTGATATGATCAAACATATGAATTTATGACAATTAATTCTAAGGTTATTCAATGAATATGATTCTTACTCAATATTATTATTCTGTGATTCCATCGTGATGGAATTAGTTAGTGGGAGGAATCGAATCTTATGCGATTTGATTCATTTAATATTCAGTGTTACCGAATTAGTTTCAATGCTCTTGGGGATATGCTCTTGTAACACTAATTCATCCTTTTAAATAAGGTTCCATTAGATTTCATAGTTACGTATATGATATGTATAAGTAGAAAATTTGAATCATGAAAAGTTTGAGATTGAATCTTTATGTTGTATAATGGTTATATAATTGAAAGTTCTTGGGCCTCTGAGGTACACGTAAAAATTTATCATATATTCTATTTTATAGAATATATTTTCTACGATCCCGAGTAATAAATGGGATTGAGTTTAACTCCCGGACTTAGATGAACTTCATGCAAATAGTCGAAGTAGAGGATTGTGAGTATGATTAGAGGCTTAGAAATTAGATTTTTCTGTGATGGATAAAGTTAGTCGTAGTATAATGGTAAGTGTGGAGTACTGAGTAGAAGTTCATGTAATGAAAATATGGAATTACCTCTCAGTCGAGACTTCAATGAATTATTTACTAAGGCCTATGAACTTTGGAGTGGTATGTTCAAGCATGACAAAAGATTCCCAGAGGTTTTAATATTAAGCTCTCGAACAAAAGAATAGAAAAGAAATTAAAGAACATAAGAATAGCAGAGACACAAATATCTTCGAACCAAGAAGAATCTTCGAGTTAAACCCCGGAAGGGATTCGAGGACGAATCCTATTTAAGAGGGGAGAATTTGTAACGACCAGTAATCTTGACTACTGTTATATTGTGGGACGAGTGTTGCATAATATAAATTATGTTATGTTTGGAAAGATATACACTCATAAAATGACATTGGGGACAATCGGTAAATTCTTCGAGATTTCGATACGAGATGGTATGATGTTCCATTCTGGACAGCTCATGGTATCTGGGCTATAACGTTCTCATACGAACTTCGATTTTTATAAATTTTATATCGTCAAAAATCTAAGATCGAGACCTACAACTTCTGCGTTGGAAATGTGAATCAGAAATGGGTCAAAAATCACGAATTCAGAGGCTGCTATAATAATTTCGAGAATAGACTAGCATTTGGTTATGTGGCACAATCGTTGCCACCCATCCCATTACAAAAGAAATCAGCCATTGCCTATAAATAAGGTACAATTTACTCATCTCTCTCAAGCTAAAAACGTGAGCTAGGGCAAGGAAACATTTCTCCAAATTTTCTTTATTTCTCATGGAAACATTTGATGGAAGGATGATGATTTTCAAGTTCCAAGCACACAAAGTAAGCTTCTAACTCTCCTTTCTTCTTTATTTATCAATTTTTGGGCAAGGAAACTAGAGCCCAAATTTTGTACTTTGTATGTCATAAATTTGGATTGGCTCAATGGGCATAGAAGTGTTATTGGCATGCATTTTGAGAAGTGTTTTGATAGTATTTAGCATTGGATGAGGTTTGTAAGTATGTGAATGTGTTGGGAAATTATGCATTATGAACTAATGAGGTTAGGCAATGGTTGGGGTTTGAGTTGATGATATGATGCTATTTTGATGTTAGAATCATACTAGGGATTTCATTTAGTGGCATAATGAGAATAGAAATTGATTGTATTAAGTAATGTCCAAATATTGAAAATCCTAAGTATTGAGCTAATTGGAGTTATGAGATTAAATAGTGAAATTGAATTGAGGATTGTTGGCTTAAAAAGTGTGAATATTAAGATTTAAAGAGTTATTTGAGTAAAGGTTGTAGTATGGAAATGTGGGAAGTATATTTGGGCAATCTAGACATGGAAGAGTTCATGTTAGGCCCTGAAATTGGCCTAGCGTCACGACTCTACACACCCAGCATCGCGACACGTACTGGAAAATTTTCACTGATTCATTTATGGAATTATGACGTCGCGACGTCTGGGAACTTGCGTCGCAACGTGGAGACAAATGATACTCACTGGTTTTTCAACATGTGTAGGCATCGCGGTAGCATCTCGACGCGTAATCCGAATTTCCCCAAACTAATTTTAGTTTATTCTAGTTTCACCCTAGCGTGCTAGAGGCCACCCTAAGGGTCACGTATCAGCTCGTATACATATACTACATCATGGTATAAGTATGATACGCTTTGAAGTGGTAGCAGGTACTTGAATATATAAACTTAGCCAATTCTGTAATATATTTCTCGGTCCATTTTCTAATCAAGATTATCAATTATAGATCATCGCAGGAACCGCAATTCCCTTCAGCAAAATGAGTAATGTCAGCCTGATTCTAAATATGTGAGTGGACTCTTTTTCCTAAAGTTAATTTTCATTATAATACTTTTATTATTAGACTTACTTTTTCGTATTTAGGGCGTTAGCCGAGTTTACTTTCATATATGTTTTGATAAAGAATGTTTTGAGAAATGGTTTAGAAAAGAGATGTTTTCAAAGTATGATTTTATGATTTTCGGAGGCATGACGGAAAAACCCACCTCAGTATTTAACTAGACTTTGATATGAAATTGACGGATTCAGATATTGTTTGAAAACACAGTTTAGGACTAGGGATGACAGATGCACTTAGATCCTAGATTCAAAGTCTGGAGGGTAGCATAGATCCGCACCCCGGCTCCAGATTTATGGCTTCGGGGACGGTGATACGTAACGCCCCAAGACAACCAAATTTCAGGGCTAGGGGGACATCGATACGTAATGCCCCTATACCCTAGTTTTAGGGACAGTTTGGGGCATGCTTTGGGGGACGACGATATGTAACGCCCCAATGTCATGGATTTGCACTCCTGGCTCTAGTTAGGTGTATAAAGGACGTCTATACGTAACGTCCCTATACTTCAGGTTTTCAACAGACTTTTAGATAAAGATTTTCAGAGACAGTCTTACAGAAAAGATGATTTTAAGAAAGAGTTTTCATAAGAAACTGTTTTATGAGAGTTTCAGAAATTTCAAACAAGATTGGAAAAGATTTCCAGAAAGAAAGTTGTTTTAAATAAAGAAAAGATTTCAAAAGATATTATTTGAGATAAACTTGGATTTAGAACCACAGATCTTTTAAAAAGTATTTGAGTTCCCATTTTATTTTAATTGTCCACTCACTTAGATCGTTCAAATGATCTAACCCCCCACTCCTAGTCTCTTTATTTTACAGGTTTATTCAGATGACGAGCTCAAGAGGATGGATACTGATAGTAGTCACTAGGGAGTTGGTCCACCAGGTCAAGTCAGAGACAAAGTTCAGTCCAGTCAGAGTCAGGAAATTTCATGTACCATATATGTTATATAGTAAGGATTACATATGTAATGCATTATGAGTGTTCACTGTCAGAGTTGCAATATGTAGTAAAATTATTATGCATTTATGTTGATGAGTTGGGCAATGGTCCCCTACATGAGTTATGTATGAAATGAAAGTAGTAGTTGTCAGAGAGAGTCAAAGGCTCAGGGGAATATTATGGTTTAATCCCTGCCGGTAGCATCTTCGGATTGGGGATGTTAAAAATATGGTATCAAAGAATGGTCTAGGGAGTCACTGACTGCAGTAGGTAGAGTGTTGGGGTCTTGTATACATAGTATGACTGAGGTACTAGTATAGAAGGCACTACCTCTCCAATATCCGATCCTCGTGTATATCCTCAAATTTCTGCAGACATGTTAGTAAGAATTCCTGAATATTGAACTATCATTCCTTACGATTGATCGGTGACAAACACACACATATCGCTCAAGTAGTATAAAATGTATCGATCCCATAAGGACATAATACCTAAGCAATCAATTTATGAAGTTAAATGTTTAAAGGTATCTAATAGATTGGTTGTTGATTGGATGGTGATTTTTCTCTGAAAATAAGTAAATAAAACTGTACGCAAGTAAATTAAAGTAAAAATTAATATTATAAAACTTTCTAGGGTTGTGAATCCTTCCAATATCTTTTAAAGATGAAGTGATTATCTCATGTTTGTGCAATATATCGGTTTATTAACCTGGAACACGAAAATACGGAAAAGCCTCTGTCGATGGTCAGATGCAAACACCCAAAGTAATCCAATTAATCATATGTTTATGTTAACCAAATTACCTGAATTCATTAAGATAAAGTTCCAATTGTGGCTACTCCCGCCCGACAGGTATATGTCTATCCTGTAAGGAAATCAATCTAAGACTCTTTTGCCCTAAGGTAAGATCGTGAGCTATTGAGTCTAAGGCTGAAACCTAAAATTCCTTCGTCAAGTTTATTTTAAGTTTACCAAATCAATCATATTAGTGGCCAGTTAATAAGAAGAATTAAGATTAAGACTCAATAAATAAACCTTTATATTACCCAAAACATAAAATAACCACTTATAAAACAATGATATTGGAATTCATCACAACCCCAGATATGGTATTTAGTTACAACACATATCTAAGACTAGTAAAAACTTAAATAAAGAAAATGACATAAAGTAAACTTCTAAATTAAAAAGATAAATTAACAATAAAGAAAATTATGGGGTTAGAGGATCCACTTTTATTAATTCTAATTTAGATATCTCCCTTATTATAATATATAAACTTGCATGACATTACCAACCGACCATATAAGCGGTATCATGATTAAGTCAGATTTTAGATTAATTCCAACCAACGATAAAAGCGGTATCCCATTAAGTCAGGTTAAAATCAATTTAATTAAGTCCAACTGACCATAAAGGCGGCATCCCATTAAGTCAGGTTTTAAAATAGTTTATATATTATAATTAAGGGAGATTAATCTAAAGATTAGTAATAAAAGCTTTACTTTCACCCCAGCAGAGGGGAGTTACCTCCTCATATTGAAAAGTAAAATAAAGAAAGATCTATTGCTTAAAATAAAAATTAAATACAAGAAAGCTGTAAATAAACAAATAAGATACAATCTTCTTAGTATTCTTAAGGAAATCCCCATAAGAAGGTATAAATTTGCCTTCTGATTTCAGCTTCAATTTAAAGGTAAAATTTTACCCCGCGTCGCGACGCGCCATTGATTCGACGAGATGATGACACGTGGCTATCGGCATAATTATTAGCTCGGTGTCGTGATGCAAAATACTTTACGCGTCGCGACACTGACGTCATTGCTTACTTCAACGTGTCGGCTGGTTGCATAATTGATCGCTGACATTATGATGACACGTGCCGGCAAGAAATTACATCAGCACATCGCGACGCAGAGGTTGTGAGCGTCGCGACGCGCCGTTGACAATTTTGACATTTTTTATTCGAATTTCATCGTTTTAGCCCTGATTCAATTCCGGTGAGTTCCGAAACTTTATTTATCTGTAAAATAACAAAAAACACACAAAAATATTCACAATACTCGAGAAACTAAACAAAATATTAAGTAAAAAGGGGCGGTAATTATTCATATATTTTCCGCTTATCACACCCTCAAACCTAACATTTTGCTAGTCCTCGAGCAAAACAACAAAATAAAATACAATAAACAACTTTAAAATAAAATTAAACTAAGTCACTTTCGTAGGGATCACGGTTGCCTTTAGCGTATGCAACAAGCCTTTAAACCCTTAGGTGTCCTTAGTGGATGAGTTGTAGTCTCGTGAGGGCTTAAAGCAATGATACCCACAAACGTCAAATGCAAACAAAATCAAAAAGATCAAACAAGTTAGTGACTAAAGAAATGACACTCTTATCCAAGTTAATAGTTATTTTCATTCTTTCTAAATTACTAAACAAGTAAATTCTCTGATTATTTTTTTACCATTCTTCATATACACAACCAACAAGGTATTAATCAAATCATTGTGCCAACAATATTCATAAGTGTAGTTGAAAAGAGAGTAATATTTTTTTCCTAAAGTTATATCAGAATTCACACCTTTTTTAGCAATGGATTTTTTTTTTATAACATCTTCAATCCATGTAGTGAGCTCTGGTCCAGTGACTCCCAAGCCAGTTGACTTTAGGGCACTAGGTGTTAAAACACCCTTACAAACTTAATTACTCAGATCTCATATATCTTTCTTTTATAACATTTTCAATCCATGTAGCGAGCTTTGGGCTAGTGACTCCCAAGCCAGTTGGCTTTAGGACACTAGGTGTTAAAACACCCCTACGGACTTAATTACTCGGATCTCAGAAGTAAATTTTTTTTATTCCACTACTTTTTTAGATGGGTCCTCCAATTAAACTAGAGCACTGAATATTACAAACTTTTCACTTATAACTCATGGTTGTATGTTACCATGCATGTTAATAATACATGTCAACTGAGCATATGAAGATCCAATTTAGTCAGCATTATGGAGAATTCAAAAATTAAATAATTCAAAAGGAAATCGACAAAAATTAACTTGTTACGAAATAGGTTTAGATACGTCTCAGGAGTGGAAATTCCTTACATAGCTATCTTAAACACCATTCCACCTGATTCATCAAGTTAAAAACACAAAACACAAAATTTTTTTATTTTTTTGAAAATTTTTGACTAAAAACCAAGCAAAAACAACGCAACAAAAAATAAAAATAAAATACTAATCAACTATTCCCCTCCCCCAAACTTAATTGAGACATTGTCCCCAATGTCTAAAGAGAAGAATAAGAGTTTAGAAGACAGTACCTGGTTAGCTGGGATTCTACATCTAAAAAAAAATTAAAGGTTAAGATCCAAATTTATCCGACGTGTCTTACCACGATCATTATCAGACCAGATTATATTGGATATGATAGGGTCAATTTGTGGTTCAAAGGCCAAAAGTTGGTCAATTAAATCATGGGCAGTTTTGGCAATGAAGAGGATATCTTCTACAAGTTTTGACACGAATCCATTTCTCCGGGCATCATCAAGAAACACACAACGAAAGTCATAAAATCCATCATTGTTAAACAGTCCAATTGGTTTTTGGTGTATGTTCAAGCTCGCCCAAGATAGCACTGTAAAAATTTCCTCCATCGTGCCCAAGCCACTTGGCAAAGCAATAAAAGCATCAGCACGATTAATCATTTCAACAAGTCATTCAGACATACCTGACACGATACATTCCTCTCCGTTTGATGGTCCTATAATATTCGCCTCTGCCAAAGGTTTGGGATGATTCCCAAAACTTGACAATCTCCTTCCTGTACAGTCCTTGAAACGTACCCCATTAGTCCAAGATTGCCACCGTCATATACTAGGTGCATATTCCTCTCAGCTATGACTCGACCCAATTCTTGTGCTTCTTCAACGAACTCTGGTTTAGAACCAATACTAGTACCGCAAAACACACAAATTTTAACAACTCATCTTCTTGAAGTTGCTTCCATTTTTTTTATTTTATATTTCTTTCTCAAATCTCAATGTCTTCAAGAGTGCAATGATGAACTGAATTTATAGAACCTGAAAAAGGGTGAGTAATAATAGCACTAGTACCTGCCAAATGACAATTATTAGCTAAACAGTAAAATAAATCGTGAAAGTCATAAAGTCTGGATCCTGTCGGAGAAAATAAAAGAAAATAACAAAACAATTCACAATTATTAGTTAAAGACAAAAAGATAATAATATTTACAAGAAGTAACGGCTTGAATGACGTCTATGCGTCAGGGACAAACTTTCCATCCAATTTTCTTATAAATTGGCAAACAGGGTCTTTTAAAGTCAAATTCGCGAGGCTTAATTGTTGCATTTCTTTTCGAAATTGTGTATGTAACATGTGAATTGCGTGATACAAATATCCACTGAGATACGTCTCATCAGTCAATGATATATCATCCAAATACTCATTACTCATGCCATCCCTAATGAATTTATTTTTATCTTCGTGATTTTCAGACACCATTCCTAAAGAACGACAACGAGTATTACATGTCATGTGTGCACATTTATAGCAAACACATAATCTCTTAGCTATTCATTTCTTACCATAGGTGATTCTTCCTAAAACAGGCAGAAATGAAACAAAAAAGTCAGAGGACTCACCTGCTAATCGGACCCGTGCTTCATGCGAGATTTGTAGACTTTCATCAGAGAGTTTTTCGGGAGAGAAGGAGATTGCTTGTAAATATTTATGAGAACGTCTTCCATCCTGAAATGTGACTTTACCTACAAAACTTAAACACACAAAAATAAAAGCCACCAAATCTTAATATATACATAAATTGCACGGGTTGCCTCTCTGCTAGCGCTAAACATCTAGACATGACTGCCAGAATGTTAGGCTGGATCTGCAAGTGTGAGACTTTCTTTTTATCTCTCAAATGAATCTCCCATGTAGTGTTTGACATGCTGGCTGTTAACTTTGAATGTATTATTGGAGTTGGGATCAAGTAACTCAACGGATCCGTATGGTAAACTTGGGTGATTAGGAATAGACCTTACCATAGTGATTTTAGCTTCCCAGAGAAAAGTTTCAATCGAGAATTGTATAACAACACCTGCTGTTCTGGTTCCAATTGTCTGCGCACTATTTTTTATCATGCCACTTCTTGGTATTTTCTTTGTACAGTTTGGCATTTTCATAATCATGGAGACAGAATTCCTTCAATTCGTTGAGTTGGTGGAGATGTTTCTCTCCTGCTGCTTATAGATCAAGATTTAGCTTCTTCAGTGCCCAGTACGCTTTATGTTCTAGCTCCACAGGAAGATGGCATGCTTTCCAAAACACCATTCGATATAGGGACATACCAATAGGTGTTTTGTAAGCTATTCGATAGAGCCATAATGCATCATCCAGTTTTGTAGACCAGTCCCTCATTGTTGATCCAACGGTTCTCTCTAAAATTTTTTTTGATAAAATGTATCAAATAGATTGGCTGTTCTCTATAAAATGTATTGATCCCACGAGGACTTAATACCTAAGAAATCAATTTATGAAGTTAAATGTTTAAAAGTATCTAATAGATTGGTTGTTGATTGGATCGAGATTTTTTTTTTTCTGAAAACAAGTAAATAAAACAGTGCGAAAGTAAATTAAAAGAAAAATTAATATTATAAAACTATCTAGGGTTGTGAATCCTTCCAATATCTTTTAAAGATGAAGTTATTATCTCATCTTTGTGCAATATATCGATTTATTAACCTGGAACACGAAAATATACAAATGCCTTTGTCGATGGTCAGATGTAAACACCCAAAGTAATCCAATTAATCATATGTCTATGTTAACAAAATTACCTGAATTCATTAATATAAAGTTCCAATTGTTGCTACCCCTGCCCGACAGGTATATGTCTATCCTGGAAAGAAATCTACCTAAGAGTCTTTTGCCCTAAGGTGAGATCGTGAGCTATTGAGTCTAAGGCTTAAACCTAAAATTCCTTTGTCAAGTTTATTTTAAGTTTACCAAATCAATCTTATTAGTGGCCAATTAATAAGAAACATTACGATTAAGACTCAATAAATAAACCTTTATATTACCCAAAACATAAAATAACCACTTATAAAACAGTGATATTGGAATTCATCACAACCCTAGATATGGTATTTAGTTACAATATATATCTAGGACTAGTAAAAACTTAAATAAAGAAAATGACATAAAGTAAACTTGGAAATTAAAAAATAAATTAACAATAAAAAAATGATGGGGTTAGAGGATCCACTTTATTACTTCTAATTTAGATATCTCCCTTATTACAATATATAAACTTGCATGACATTACCAACCGAACATATAGGCGGTATCATGATTAAGTCAGATTTTAGATTAATTCCAACCGATCATAAAGGCGGTACCTCATCAAGTCAGGTTTTAAAATAGTTTATATATTATAATTAAGGGAGTTTAATCTAAATATTAGTAATAAAAATTTTACCTTTCACCCCAGCAGAGGGGAGTTACCTCCTCATACTGAAAAGTAAAATAAAGAAAGATCTATTGCTTAAAATAAAAATTAAATACAAGAAAGCTGTAAATAAACAAACAAGATATATTATTCTTAGTATTCTTAAGGAAATCCCCAAAATAAGGTATGAATTTTCCTTCTGATTTCAGCTTCAATTTATAGGCAAAATTTTACCTAGTGCATCGTGATGCGCCGTTGATTCGACGAGATGATGACACGTGGCTGTCGACATAATTATTAGCTCGACGTCGCGATGCAGAATGCTTTGCGCGTCACAATGCTGACGTCATTACTTACGTCAATAAATACACGTGTCGACTGGTTGCATAATTATCGCTGACATTATGATGACGCGTGCTGGCAAGCAAATTACGTCAGCGCGTCGCGACATAGAGGTTGTGCGCGTCGCAACGCGCCATTGACAATTTTGTCCTTTTTTATTCAAATTTCACCGTTTTAGCCTCGACTCAATTCCAGTGAGTTTCGAAACTTTATTTATTTGCAAAATAACATAAAAAACATAAAAATATTCACAATACTCGAGAAACTAAACAAAATATTGAGTAAAGGGGGTGGTAAATATTGATATATTTTCGGCTTATCCACGATGCAACTGTATTCTTTGAAATTCCTATATAGTTACCTTGGTACATTTTCAAAATGTCCCAAGGCAAGTTATGAATATATGTAGTAAAATTCTAAGGATATTTGACTAGGAAAGTAGAAAGAGAAAGATAAAACTAGAAAGAAAAAGTAAGAAATGATACATAGATGATCGAGAAAACAGAAACAGTTAGTGGGAGACATACAGAAATAGATGGTGAAGAGAACACTTGAACTTATAATAGTAAAAGGAATATAGCAAGTCTGAGTAAGAGTAAGAGTGCCAAATAGACCTATGTAAGGTTTTCTTCCTTTCGTAAGATTCCTTCCTCCCTTAGGAAGTTCCTTCAAGTCAAACCAATAACCTTTGAATATCTTATAAAGATAGCAAGCTCTCTGAATAACAAAGGATAGTCAGAAGAATAAGAGAGTTGAGAAATCAAAATTAGACATAGGAGTCCCGATAGACTAGAGACGTCAAGAAGGGAGAAAAGATTATAAATTCCAAAACACAAGCCCGCAAGTAAGCAAGAAAAAGAGGGTCATAAGCGGGGATGATTAGTTACCTTACCTCAAGCGACCCGATGTAGATATGACCCTGAACTACCTAGATTTCCACCATTTAGTAATATCGGTGAAGGAATTGTCTTGAAATAGTCTCTCGCATACCTACCTTTAAAAGATAAAAGATACATTTGTGTTAAGGGTGCTACCATTTCTTCAACACAAATAAATCTTTCATCTTTAAAGGTGTTCTTTCTCTAATAATAGAACACAACTTTAAAAACACATTCGGATACATTTTATACAACTCTCTACATTGAAACAATCAATACCTTACTTGCTTACTCTATATTATTATTTGAATTTATATGATTGTGAGTACAAAGTTATATTAATAAACTTTGACTTCAACTCATAACCAAACTAGCTAATCCCAATTTTAAAGACATTCACACTATTCAATATGTTATCGATGACTTCCTTCTTTATATTACCCTACTCGACATGAGAGATTTTATTGTGGAATTATACATTATAAAAAAGGTCTCTTGATATTATAGACTATATAAGGTAACATAAAGTAACTTTCCTATCGCCCTCATAGACAAATGATTTGACACTAATACCATCAAGACAAACACTAACAACGCTCAGTAATATGTAATCGATGGAGAGATGGGGAAAATGAAAATGAAAGATCAACTTTCTATTATAAACATGTAGGGCCTATATATATAACTTGATAGCCACTTCAAAATTCATATTTTTGGCATTTTATATAGGGATATAGAGGTGATCGGCTTATTTGATTTATTGATGAGAGTCAATATATCATATTTACCGTCCCTAAATCTTACATTTTATGAGTTAATTCAAGCCTTTTTATTGTTTTGATGTTTTCTTTATGTTTTTTGTAGGTTGAAATACAATGGGATGAGCATGGATGTAAATCATCGACTAAACAAGGTGTTTTGGGCATAAAATGGGAAGAAAGATCTCATCATCGCTCTAATGGAAGTGTATTGTTGTGCCAACAAAGTTGAAGAACTAAAGAATAATCTGTCTCTCATTGGCGCGCCAACAGGAGCTCATTGGCGTGCCAGTGGTGACTGCCTACTTGACGCACTCTCTTCCTTCCATTGTCAAGCCAATGGTCCCTCATTGGCGCGCCAATGTGTCTGATTCCTGAAATAATTAGAACTCAAATTTCTTAATAAGGAAAGCTCCCTGCAACCCATATATAAGCACAAGTCTGATTCTAAACCTTAAATATCATATTTTTGGAGGCTCAAATAGATTTTTGAGAGAAAAATAGACATCAAGAAAGCACAAAGCATAGGCTCACTATTAGAAAGCAAAAGACTGCCTATTTCAACAGAGTTCCTTCTTTTGTTTTCTTTCATGATGTCTTGTTTACTTTTGATTATTTCTTTAGAGTTCTCTAAAATATCCTGTAACTAAAACTTTATTCTAGGATTGTGATGATACCTAGTATTTTGATTTTATATAATTGATTTTTCTTATATCTTGTGTGATTTGTTGACTTGTTTATCAAACTTTATGATTAATGTTTCTTATTGCTTTATCACTAATAAGATTGATATGGTAAACTTTTTTGAACTTGAAAAAATAATTTTAGTGTAACATCCCCCTCCTCAGAGATTCTACTGGTAGGGAATAGGCTAGCCTATCCCCTTGAGCCTCTGACTATCTGACTCTGATCAACTCTACCGATCTCATCTCAAATACAAACTCATACGTGGGACCATTGCCCAACTATATAATACCAAAAAAACGTAATTTTTAACTCATAACTATATACTCAATGATACATCTCTATACAACTCTGTTTATATAGACTTTTAACTCATCAAAAGACTTATACACTACTAATATCTCACATACAATTTTACTTGACATTGACTTCGCTGAAACTCTATACACGACCTGATGGACCAAATACCCTAGTGACTGCCATCAATATCCATCATATCAAGCTCGTCCTCCGAGTAACCTGCAAAATAGAAACACTAGGAGTGGGGGGTTAGATCATTTGAACGACCTAGTGAGTGGGCAGTCAAAAAATAAAAACTGAAATATTTTTATGAAAATACTTGGTTCTAAAATAGAAAAATATCTCAAGAAAACCATCTTTTCTGAAAACTCTTTTTAGTCTGAAAAACTCTGAATTCTTTCTGTAAAACTGATCTCTCTTGAAAGCCCTTTCATAAAACTTAACTTTTCTGAAAATCTTTTTCTGGAAATCCGTTTCTGAAAATCTATTTCTCTGAAATATCTGTCTTTCTGAAATATCTGTCTCTGTAAATCTGGACGTATGAGGGAGTTACATCTCACCGTCCTTCCATACGTCTAAACTGGTGGTCTTGAGGCATTACGTCTCGCTGTCCCCCAAGCCATTGAACGAGAGCCGGGGGTAAGGATCTATGCTACCCTCCTGACTCTGAATCTGGGGTCTATGGGCGTTACGTCTCACCGTCCCCCTAGCCCGGAATCTAGGATCTAGGGGAATCCATCATTCCTAGTCTCGAACTACATGTGCCTACGTTCTGAATCCGTCAATTCCAGTATCTATACCAAGTTATAACTAAGGTGGGTTTTTCCTTCATGCCTCCAAAAAATATAAAACCATGCTTTAAAAATCATCACTTTCTAAAATATTTCTCAAAATATTTTTATTCATAAAAACATCTGGAAACAAACTTGGCTAACACTCTCGGTGATGGAGATAAACACTGTTATAACAAGCCTTTTGGGTCCTTAATGAAAAAGTATGGAATTACACATAAAGTTTCTACCTCATATCACCCTCAGACAAATGAACAAGTTGAATTAGAAAATAGGGAAATCAAACAAATTTTGGAAAAAAACATGTAACACCCTGCCAGAGGTCGGATGCTACCGGCAGGAGACAGGATTGACCCATCTCTATAAGCTTCTAAACTTACGAAAATCCGGCATGATGTATCCTAAAACTGGACAACTAGGATCTCAGTCCAGCACCGCAACAAATCTAAAAAGAACATCATATATTAAAATGGACCTCAGGTCCACACCAACACATTAAAACACCATCTAAGGGCTCCATGCCCATATCATCTATCAACACTGAAGGACTCGGTGCCCACAGCATCATAAAAAATCAAAACACTTACGTAAAATATATATACAAACCATGTGCTCAGCACGATAAAATAAAACAATAACCAAAATTTCCTAAATTTTTTAAACTTCTATAACTTCTCCCTTTACACTTGCGAGGGTGACTGCCGCTTGGGTGATCCACATCTCGAGCATGACTTTCTAAGCTGTCGTGGTTGACTATTCTGAAAGCCAACCTGCAAAACTAGGAAACTAGTTTGGTGTAAGTAATAAAAACTGCGTAAGTAACCATTTTATTACTACAGACAAAACATTTAAATCAATCACATTAGAAGTTCTTTTCAAATTTACTAAGTTACGACACGTTCAGAGTTATCAATATTTGTTATCATTTATACTTTATCATGAAAAATTCTCATATATGCCGATTTGTTAACCAAACATTCAAAACTCACAAAGTAACATCAAATCGATAATACAATTATACTTCCTTCTATTCAATTACAATATATCTTTTATACCAAAACAAAATTACTTTTACTTTATTTAATCACGATAACCTTACAATAGCTTGATAGTCAGGATTCACACGCACTTACAAATATCATAGCATATTTCTCTTATATTCATGCAAACACAATTTTAGTATTCTTACACCTATATTTATATAACAATACAATGTATCAAACACACTTTAAAACATCTAATATACACATCAATTTCAAATCATTCATTCATTTTACATAAGCATACACTATTCATATACGTTACGAGTTATATCATACACATACGTACACTTAGACATACATAAAACCATCGTGCAACCAACCACGAAGCACACATAAATACCAATACATCACAAAGCATATAATAAAACAACACACATATATAGATGGCTTACACATACAATGCTCGTACGAGACTCATTACCTATTTTAGAATAGGTATGGGATGAATTCTGTCCGAACGGATCCCTAACTAGCTCGACTACTATACTACAAGAATACTGACCAACTAAACATACACACATATCATAGATTACAAACTCGTTGCACAATCTTTCATACACAAGCACATCCATGACAATACTCTAAGCTATCATTCAAACACTCACATAATACTGTAACATCCCCAATCTGGGGGATGCTACAAGCAGGGAATATACCTTACTATCCCCATAAGCCTATGACTTCTGATAACTGCTATTCTTATCTCACATATATATAAACACATGCAAGGGACCATAGCCTAACTCATCAACCATGTATGCATAATATTCTTAATACTAAGTACTCAGTTTAAATACACATTTCAATATTAACAAATAACTTTTATAATGCAATATACATGTGACCTTTACTGTATAACATATATGTTAATTGATATTCTCTGACTCCGACCAAACTAGACTTTATCCATGACTTGACCCGGTGGACCAACTCCCTAGTGACTGCCATCAGCATCCATCCTCTCGAGCTCGTCCTCCAAGAACATGTAAAATAAAACACTAGGAGTGGGGGGGTTAGATCGTTTGAACGATCTAAGTGAGTGGAAAAATTTTTTTATAATGAAAATTGGAATACTTTAAGAAACCGTGTTTTAGAAATCAATTCGAATCTTATATGTCAACTTCTCTTTTTGAAAGCAATTTTGTTTCTGAAAACCTTTGTGAAAATCTTTTCTTAAAGTCTCTGATAAAATTAATGTTTCAGAAAACATTCCTTTCTAGAAAACTTTTCTCTTAAATCTGTTTCTGAAATATGTATCTGTAAACTGATCTCTGAAAACTGTTTTCTAAAAATCTAGTATATATCTCTGTAAAACCTGACGTATGAGGGTGTTACGTATCGTCGTCCCCCTATACGCATAACTAGAGCTAAGAGTGCAAATCCATGACATTGGGGCATTACGTATCGCCTGTTGGACAATTATGACCCATAACATCACTATTTGTACAGAACATGGTGTTGTTGTACAAATTAACTATGTGACCAAGGAAATTGCTCTTTTATCATTTGTAATTGGATTACCGGGATATATAAATGATAAAATCCATATGATTAGTTCCAGATTAATAAGATATAAGACAGTATTAATCCACTAAGGTTTAATCATTAAATATCCCTAGTCGTAGTATTATCGAGACTGGACATCGATAATGTGGAATAGACTAGTGTTGTACTTGTGCGCGTTGTGGGAGCATAACAGCATAGTTCTCATATATTTAAGTATTGGATACTTATGCAAGTGTGATAGGAGGTTGTGTTTACCGATGGTACGGTTATAGCTTCACTCTGGATAGACCCCTTCGGAATTCCATTGGTAGTATGACTATATGTCTATGGAAGTTCGAATCAGGGTAGGTGTATTTGGTCTTAACCTGAGACTTGCATCGCTAATACTTGCGACAATCAATATACTTTGGTTTTGGTCGTCCGGGGCTTTAACAGGTTCCGTGTATGCTTCTTCTGGGTATACTGAGAATCGTAGTGTATTGGGTGTGATGTCAAGATGGAAGTATCACTCCAGTCATATGGAGATGATGATCACGCAGGATACAGAACTAGTACTCTTTAGTACTGTAGTCATCGGGATAATATGACTAGGTCATGATTATCCGATTATAGAGACTAGTTACCAGAGATCTGATATATTCTTCGTACATGGCAGACACAATTTCAGCCCCAGGCCTAGCATGTGACATCCGATACTGGATCGCTATACGCAATACTACGTATACTATGCCTTACACAGATTATATATTCCTTAAAAGTATATTTCTAGAGAATTGGGTAGGCACGGCACTTTGCTAGAATCCAACCATGTCTTGTAAATCGGTAAGAACGTGGTACTAGGTACGCACGTGTTCGGATAATCCGATGACCAGATTTACTGCCAACATATCAAGGGATTTCATAGGTCGCTTCCCGAAGATTCACCGATGACATATGACTCGAACATAATTAATCTGGGATTAATTAAATGAGAGACAAAATTAATCTAGGATTATTTGCGGAGAGATTTTATCTCGGATAAAATACTATAAGTAGAGAGAGAACGATTAATTTGGAATTAATCGATAAAATAATATATTTGATATATTAAATGAAATTAGATTTCATAACGGAATTAAAATTGGATTTTAATTCGGGCAAACGAGTTAATTTAGAATTAATTCGCAAGCGACTTTAATGGTAATTTTGCTAGGCATAATTATTTAATTAAATTTGATTTAATTAAGTCGCAACGGAAAATTCGTTTATTTGGAATTAACGAACTCGAGCCCGAGTGAAGTTGCGCGTTGAGATTGTTCGACATAAATTTGGAATTTACAAGTGGTGGGACCCACTTGACTTACATCACTTTTGACTTGTGATGGAAGTGGTTGAATTGGAGTGTAAATCTAAGCTTACTTATTTTTTACTCCAACCAATCTCTACACACTTTGTAATTGTTTATTCATTTTTTGAATGACTAATACCAAATCTTGGATTTGGTATATCATAATTTTTGTTTTTGGAAATCAAATAACTCAACTCAAAAATTGAAAAACTCATCTCTCTCTCCCAAGGCAAAACCGTGACTCTCCCTCTCTTTTTCTCTCAATTGCCGAGAACTACAAGAACAACAAGGGAAGATTTTGTTGCAATTTCTTCCTAAGTTAGCACTCAAAGAGTCATTCAAAGGTGTTAGGGACACTAACCCATGAGTTTGGAATTCAAGAACAAGCTTGGAAGCTCAATATACATCAAAGGAGAAGCTTGGAGCAACTTCTCAAAGAAAAACGTTTTGAACTCTCCGCCAACATCCAAGACGATCAAAGTGAGTATTTTTGCTACTTTACTTTGCGTATTCACACATTTCATACGCTTAATTGATCTTGGTTTGACCTAGAAAACCTTACAATGGTATCAGAGCCATAATTGAGCATGAAATTGAATTTAGGGTTCTTAAACTTTAATTTGGGATTTTATGATTTGAGCATGATTTCTTCAAATTGATCGCTTGAGTATGCTTAGATTATGATAACTAAGAGTTATGCATGATGAATTTGGAGAAAAATTAATTAGATTAATTTTCCCCTAATTGCTTACCTTGGCCGAATACATAAGGACCCTTGTAGGTCATGGTGATTTTCATTTTAAGCCATTGGATGTGTTTAAAATGTTAGGATATATTGATTTGTGATTTAATTGGATTGAAATCAAAATCGGATATAAAAATCCCTTATTGCCGTGAGCTATAAGAAGCATGTTGGAATTGATTTTGCTTCAATTTGTGTTGGATATAAGTTGATTATTTAAAGCATGATTAATTAGTGTAATTGGTATTTTGGAAATATTAGTTTAACTAATTAATTATGGATATACACTTTAGTTAATTAAATTGTGATATTTGGAATGTTGGAATTTAATTAATTAGGCTTAATTTGGAATTGGGCTATTAATGTTGTATTTGGGCTTAATGGGCTTGGTTGGGCCAAGTTTGGTTTAGGATAATTGGTTGGATCCAATTGGGCCTAAAACCATTTCCATAAAGTCCAAATATGATAATTGGGCCTTTATAATTTAATTGGGCCTAATGGGCCAAAAATAATTTTGTGGCAAAGGGTGATTCCTTATTGGGCTTTGGTTGCCAAAGTCCATGCCTTATGAATTAATTAAAAGCCCATTGGAATTTAATTAAATTGACATTGGATGTTAATTGGGCTTTGAGACCCATTAAGATTATAATTAGATTATAAGTCGCAAAGGCACATTAAAAATTGTAATTATTCAATTTGGAATTAAATAAATAATTAGTATTGAATACAAATTAAATTGGATTTAATATTGTAGTTTGATATAATTCGAGAATTCGTACTTTGAGTACTTATTCTTAAAATGAGTTGGACTCGCGCAAATCAAATCATTGTTTGAACATTGGATGGTCATTAATCAAAGATTAATTAATTGGATTAGATTGATTGATAACATGCTTTGTGTGAATACATGGATGTGATGTATGAATAATGTATATCGAATGGATATTAGATGGGTGAGGGCAATTTTGGAAATTGTTGTAATAAATTTAGAATTTATTAAATTGGACCTACGTGTCCAGCCTATTACCTCTTGATTCTTTGTATTTCTCTTCTCACCTATTCCCCTCAATTTAAATGAGGTTTCTTTAGAAGTGTTATGTAATTAGGTAGAAGTAAGATTTGTGCCAGCGGGAGAGAGGAAATGGAGAGATTTGTTCTAGGAACAAATTGTATTAAATATCCATCTGCATATCATTATTAATTTTTTTACCGCGCCTTATTATGCTTTTAGAATGCATGTTTAAGTGTGTATAATGAGACCTAATCAAAGATAATTAATTGGTTGCCAATTTCGCGAAAAACCCTCAATAAATATTAAGTGTTTTCCTTCCATTTAGTGATTCTCTCTCAAGATCCAAGATTGGCACTGGTTTGTTGGCCAAAGTCAAAACCTTTGCCCATCGCGGATGTGTTTGAATCATGAAGGCTTTGGTCCATATCGCATGTCTTGTCCAAGTTGTGATTTTTTGGCCAAAGTCAAGATCACTTCTTGTCCATCAACAACGATTACGAAGCTTTCCTAAGTCAATGGGTCACGCTTAACTGGAATCATTAAGTTTGTTGTGCCAAAGCCAAGGCTTAGTTGATTCAGAGGAAAAAGGTTAGGGAATATATCGGATATATTGGCATATTTAGATATATGTTTCGGACTTGGAGGTCCACCCACTGGATCTAGGAATTGGATGAGATCCAATTGATCTTAGAGATCTACCTAGTTAAGTTTCATACAACTTGTTGGCCAAAGTTAAGGTTGTGTGTTATTTAACGGGATCCTAGCCCACTAGGAAACTAGGTTTCCCGAGTACTCAACAGAGGGTTAGAGGCTCGCCGCAAAATAGTGGGAGGCAAGTATTAAATTTGCAATTTCGTTTAGATACTTGCCAATACTCGCTCATTTCATTTTTTCATCATTATTTAAATATATATTAGTTGGACTAATATTTAATTGTTGTTTTAATTAAACTGTTGGACTGTATTAAAACTACTTCATTTATAGTTGATTATATAATTGGATTATAGTAATCAATATATTTGAATTTAATCAATCAAATTATAGTTGATTATATAGTTAGACTATAATAATCATTATATTCAATTGTACCCGAAATCGTTGATTGGATAGTTGGACTATTGGAATCAAGATAACCTGAAAAAAAATAGCATTTTAAACATAATCATGGGTGAAAATGTCTTTAAATGGCATTAATTTTCAGATTGGGAATAGAACCTCAGGATAGTCTTGGGAGCCGATAAGTTACTTTATTTGATAGAGTGACATCTCGGGCCTCAGCCCGGAGTTGAGCAAATAGTGGAGCATGAGTTTTGGAAGACTCATGGTGATGATAACTTTAGTGCTCAATCAGTTATGCTTAATGCAATGACACTTTAATTTTGTCGTCAAAACTAAGGATTAGATCCTTATACCATGATGATTGAAATTAAAGGATCTTCATAGATCTATTCTTAGATCTTAGAAGTACTAATTGCAATAGAAAACTCTTGGAGAGTTAATGACTATGCTCAATGAGACAAAGTCAGAGTTTGCAAAAGGGCAAGAAGCGCAAGGCGCATCTTGCTTCGACATCCCAGATGGCCAAGGCTTGGCTGAAGGCTTTTGGGATATGGAAAAGGGCAAAGGCAAAATCGTCACAGTCTTCTAGGAAGACAAAAGGACATATCCCAAGATGTCTGCCTAAACTGTGGCAAATAGGGTCACTGGAAGCGTGAATGCCGTATGGACAAGGCAGACATGAAGGAAGTGAAGGCGGGGCAAGGCTCCCACTTCAAGTATGTTTGTCATAAACATGTTCACTATTAGTTTCAAAATTGGATTTTTGATAATAGATGTGGTACATAAATATGTACTGATGTGCAGAATCTACTGATTAGCATGAGACTGCTTCAGATGAGATCTACATGCGAGTCAGAAACTGGACGAGAGTCGCTGTTTTAACCGTAGAAACCTAAGTTTTGGAACTGCCCTTGGGGCATGTACTTAAATTAGGAAATTGTTATAATGTACCTAGTTTTACAAGAAACATTATCTCTATATCTAGTATAACTCGTTGCGGGTATACCTTTATATTCTAGAACACTAAGTGTTTTATTTTATAAAGATGATATTGAGATAAGCACATTAGATGTGCATAACAGTATTTATATTTTGAATATAAATTAATCTCAAATGTATAACATGACAAACAAATAGCTCAAACTGATTTAATCAGATGAGACTTATTTATGGCATTGTTGTCTGGGACACATTAACAAGACTCGTATATCCACACTTTCAAAGAATGGGTACTAGGACGGATTTGATTCTAATCAAATGATGTCTACGAATCTAGTTTATTAGGCAAAAAGCCTAAAATACCTTTTACTTGGTAAAAGTATAAGTGCCACCGATCTGTTAGCCCTCGTTCATTGTGATGATAGTGGGCCCATGTCTAGCTAGGCTAGAGGTGGATATGAATACTTCGTAACCTTTACGGATGTAGAATCGCGTTATGGTTATGTGTTTCTTGTGAAACATAAATCGGAAACTTTTGATAAATTCAAAGAGTTTCGACACGAAGTAGACTGACAGACCGGCTAAAGTATTAAACCATCACGGTTAGACCGTGGTTGAAAATACTTAAGCAATAAGTTTCTCGAATATTTGAAAGAGTATAGTATTTTTTTCCTTCTAGGGATACGAATTAAACAGTGCAATACTTATTTTGAATAAGGTTCCATAAAAATCTGTTAGACATATTTCATATTAGATATGAACAGGAAAGAAACTGGGTTTTCTCATTCCTGAAGATTTGGGAATGCTAGGCATATATTTGGATGATGCCAAACTAAAACCCAAATCGGATAAGTGTTGGTTTTGTCTAAGCATCCCAAGATCATTTCAAGCAATGAAAATACCAAGTGAATACATTCAAGGAGTTGCGGAATACTCACAAGGATCGGTTGAGACGATGCGGTGACGAACAAAAACTTTCTGCCCTCTCCTCCAAGGCTCGGCAGTGGGCTGTTTTGCAGTCTTCAAATTCGGCCATCTTGGTCCTCCATTGATGCTCCAAGCTCCAAGCTTATCAAGGTGATTCCATGCTAATGAAATGAGTTCCCTATCACATTTGTATGTCTCCAATGGTGTGCTAGCACTTAGGAAATTTTTCTGCAAAAATTCCTTATCTTCTCCTTGCTTTATTCGGTCAAACCAGTGAAAGAAATAAGAAGAAATGGCCTGTTGGCTGAGAGAGAAGAAGAGGGAAAATGTTTTGCTCCAAAACCGTGTGTTAGGAAGAGAGAGATTATAATTTGTGTGTTTTTTATATCAAATACAAAAAATAAAAGTCAAATACCATTTAATAAAATAATGATATATGTCTTTCAAGCTTTCAGAAAGCTTTTCAACAACTTCCATCAAGTCACATAACTCAATCAATCAAGCAATTGTCACATCACTCAAAGTGACATGATTTGACGCTTGATGTGACTAGCGATTTAACGCTTGATTTGACTTGCGTGCCGCACTCAAATTTGAAATGCGAATGCGCTCGCAAACAATCCCGGGCTCGGGTTCGCTAATTCCAAATTAACGAATTTTCCATTGCGACGTAATTAAATGATTATGCCTAGCGAAATCACTATTCACGTCGCTAACGAAATTGCCCGAATTAAAATTTAATTTTAATTCCGCGTCGAAATCCAATTTCGTATAATATATCAAATATATTATTTTATCGATTAATTCCAAATTAATCGTTCTCTCTTTTTAAGTGATATTTTATACCAGATAAAATATCACTTAATTAATCCCAGATTAATTTTCTCTCTCATCAAATTAATCCCAGATTAATAAAGTACGAGTCATACATCATCGGTGAATCTTCGGGAAGCGACCCATAAGATCCCCGGATATGTTGGCAGTAAATCCGGTCGTCGGACTATCCGAACACGTACGTACCTAGTACTACGTTTTTACCGATTTACAAGACAAGGTTGGCTTCTAGCAAAGCATCATGCCTACCCAATTCTCCAGAAACATGCTTACAGGAATAAGCGATCTATATCAGGCGTAGTATACGTAGTATTGTGTATGTCGATCCAGTATCGGATGTCACGTGCTAAACCTGGGGCTGGAATTGTCTCTGCCCCGTACGAAGCACATGTCGGATGTCTGGTAACTAGTCTCTATAATCGGATAAACATGACCTTGTCATTTTATCCCGATGACTGCAGTACATAAGAGAACCAGTACCGTATCCTACGTGACATCATCTACACTATGACTGGAGTGATACTTCCATCTTGACATCACACCCAACACACTACGATTCTCAATATACCCAGCAGAGGCGTACGCAGAACCTGTTAAAGCCTTGGACGACCAAAACCAAAGTATATTGATTGTCGCCAGTATTAGCGGTGCAAGTCTCAGTTTAAGACCAAATACACCTACCCTGATTTCGGACTTCCATAGACACATAGTCATACTACCAATGGAATTCTGAGGGGGTCTATCCAGAGTGAAGCTGTTTCCCGTACCATCGGTAAAACAAAACCTCCTATTACACTTGCATGAGTATCCTATACCCAAATATATGAGAACTATGTCGTTGTGCCCTCACAACACGCACAAGTGTAATACTAGTCTTTTACGTATTATTGATGTCCAATCTCGATAATACTCTGACTAGGGATATTTAATGATTTATCCTTCGTGGATTGATGTCTCATATCTTCTCAATCCAGGAACAAATCACAGGGACCTCCTATCATTTATACATCTTGGTGATCTAATCACAAATGATAAGAGAGCAATCTCCTTTGACACATAGTTAATTTGTACAACAACACCATGATCTGTACAAATAGTGACGCTATGGGTCATAACTGTCCAAAAATCTCCCACTTGGCCTATAGCAAGTCACTCGAGTGTCTTACACCTGAACTATATACGGTTCGCTCAAACTGCTGAGAAAAGGCTTTCGTCAGCGGATTTGCATGATTATCATCTGATGCGATTTATTCGATCATCACATCGCCACGATGTATGATCCGAACGAATCAGATGAATATCGAAGTATATATCTGTATCGTTGAAGAGACCATTAATTCTTTAGCCTGCACTGTAGCATAGCTCAACTACTAACAGAACTATATCTAATCTAATTAGATTTATTATCGACCCAAATGGATTCTATTGCTGCCTCAGCTGCAGCAATAACCCACATTTGTTGTTTATTCGGTAACAGTATCTTGCTTGGAAGATTTCCAGCTCACTGTTCCATTATTCAAACTTTATAGTACCGTTTGCGACTTATAGTCATTTTATCGGTTTGGAAACTTGCAGTAGTGATCTTAGTCACTTCAAGTTCTCCTTCTCCATAGTTTAAGACAGCATCCTTAGTTCTCCAAGATACTAAAGGATGTTCTTATCTTTAATCCAGTGACTATCACTAGGATTGGCCCGATTGTGTTTCCATATGCTCAAAGCGTATGAGACACCAGGTCGCGTACATTTTTCAATGTACGATTTCTCGGAGAATTTTCATGAAAGCCAAGCTTTCATCGATTGTATTATGGGAATATCATTTCCAAGAAATGATTTATTATCATTATTTATAGGACAACCACTGTCAGTGCGCTCCCACTAACCTCCTTATATACACAAGAATCATTTCGTTTTGAATTAAATCATAAACCATTATGATTACCTCAAAATGATAATTCCAAGAACTTAATGCTTGCTTCAATCCAAACATGGATCGAATAACCTGAAAACCTTGTTTGCTAGTTTTGGTACGACAAAATCGACAGGACGTTGTAAACATCCTCCTAAAGGTTTCCGTTTAAGGAAAGCGATTTTCCCGTAAAGCTGTCATATTTCATAAATGAAACATGCAGCATCAACAAGCATTATCCAAATGGATTCACCGTGGCAATAGTTAAAAGATTTCGTTGTAATCAACACAATGTTGATAACGATACATTTTCGCTCCAAGACTAGCTTAGTGTGTTGGTATGTTGCCTTCCGTGTATGTCTTCCTTGAAGACTTATATAGTACCAATAGGCACAATGCCTTGCGGTACATCAACTAGTGTCTAAACATAGTTGGTATACATGGAATCCATTTCGGACTCATGGCATTTTGCCATAATAGGGAGTTGATACCTTGTATCACTTCCTCATACGTAGTCAGTTGGTGTTCCTCAATAGGATTGACATCTTTATGAGGTGAGATCAGAAACCCATACCCCAGGTTGTCTTCTGACTCTCTCCGAACTACGTGGTTCTTGTGTATTTGAAGATTACTGGTATAGTTTCATCCTTGATAAACTATTTGTGTTCCATTAGGATTCGGTGCCTTGAATAGTATTACTCCGATTTTCATCGAGTTTTACTATCCTCCCACTTACCACTGCATATCGGTATTCCTCTTAGGAAAACCGCATGGTGAGCAACAATTAAATTGTTCTCTTGTAAGTTGTATAAGTACTATACTTTGGTATTGATGAGTGGTATTTATATCACTATTTCCCACTTATTTAACCAAATATTTTGTATAGTTTCTTGAGTTTTGTGAACGTTTTGATGTGTTTTGTGTTATTTTGTAGATAAATAAAGTTTCAGGACATTCTGGAGGTGATTTGGGCCAAAACAGTGAAAATTGGACGAAAAGAGCATTTTGGTAATTTCCCGCATCGCGACGCCAAGACCTTCAGCGTCGCGACGTCTAACATGAGTCGAACAGTGCTAACGTGCGCCGGGTCCACAAATCAGAATCTGAGAAAAGTTTGACTTTGCTAACGTGCGCCGTGCCACGTGTCACCATCACAGCCGATCTGCTAACATGCGCCGTGCCACGTGTCAGCATCCTACGGTACCGACAATCATCATTGCCACGTGTGCCACGTGTAACTCCACATCATTGCCACGTCATCAGCCACATCACCAGGTTGACCAAGTTAAACTGCCACCTCACCGCCACATCATCATCAGCGAATCAGGAAGTGCCACGTGTCGCAATCCTACGGTGCCGACAGTCTCTTTCTCATGTGTCGCCACGTCAGCATCAATCATTGAGGATCTAATCCTTATCTGACACGTGGCGGATAAGAATCTCATCGACCAATCAGAAGCTGCCACGTGTCATAATAATTGAAGCCCAACCACCTCGCCACGTGTCACCTTATCAGCTTATCCAGAATCTGCAAACCGAAGAACTAGAGCGTGCGACGTCGACAGAAGCTGGCGTAGCGACGCCAAAGGCCTTGGCGTCGCGACGCTGGAAGCCTACCGAGGCCTATAAATAGAGCTTCAAATTTCAGTTTTAGTTGTACCACTCTCTCTCTTCTATTCTATGTAAAGAGAGAGTTTCTCTCTCTAGTTTCTTTTAGTTTTTTTAGTTTTTTTTAGTTTTTAGTTTTGTAAATAATTTTAATTACGTTTTGTTAATATAGTAATTTATTTTTTTTACTTTTTACAGTTTTTACTATTCACCATGATGAGGTAACTTCCCCAGCTAGGGTGAAAGGTAATTCTTTTACTGTTACTATTTAGATTAATCTCCCTTAAAAATAATATATTCACTATTTAAAATATTGACTTAAAAAGGATACCGCCAGATTGGTCGGTTGGTAATTCATTTTTATCTGGTTTAAACCTGACTAATCAAGGATACCGCCAGATTGGTCGGTTGGTAATTTAATTTTGGTTCCGCCTTTATGGCTGGTTGGACTTAATTTGACTTAATCAGGTTACCGCCTTTATGGCTGGTTGGAAAAAGAATCACAAGTTTATATATTATTTTATGGGAGATATCTAAAATAGTAAATAGTAAAAGTAATTCATTTTACCTTAGCATTTTATTTTATTTTATTTTACTTTTCAACTTTTACTTTATGTCTTTTACTTTTCAGTATTTTTACTTTATGTCTTTTACTTTTAAGTTTTTACTAGCCCTAGTTATGTGTTAGTTATCTGGGGTTATGATGAATTCTAATATCACCGGTTTATAAGGGGTTATTTTATAGTTTGGGTAATTTAAAGGTTTACTTATTAAGTCTTAAGCTTAATGCTTCTTGTTGTCTGATCACCAATAAGATTGATGTGGTAAATCTAAAATGAACTAGACATAGGGATTTTAGGTTTCAGCCTTAGACTTAATAGCCCACGATCTTCCTTGAGGATATATAACCCTTTAATAGATTTCCTTACATGATAGACATATACCTGTCGGGCGGGGGTAGCCATAATTGGAACTTAAACTTAATGAATCTAGATAATTTGGTTGACATAGACATATGGTTCAATTGGGTTAAACTGGGTATTTGCGTCTGACCATCGACATAGGCTTTTGCATAATTTAGTGTTCCAGGTTAGTAAACTGATTTATTACACAAACATAAAATAATCACTTCATCTTTTAAAAGATATTAGAAGGATTCACAACCCTAGATCTTTGTGTCTTTTGTTATTTTCTTTAGTATTTTCTTTTGTCTTTTTATTTATTTATTTATTTTGCAAAACTACAATCAACCAAATCAATCAAGAAATCATTCTCTTCACCCTCAATTAGATATTTGTAAATAAATAGATTCAATAATTAATAACAACAGTAGGAATTAAGTCCTCGTAGGATCGATATTTTTATACTACTTGAACGATATGTGCGCTTGCGTTATACGTGTGTGTTTACGCCGGTCAGGTATCCCTAGGATAACCTACAATTGGCACTTATCCAATTTGGGTTTTAGTTTGGTATCATCCAAACATATGCCTAGCATACCCAAATCTTCAGGAATGAGAAACCCGGTTTCTTTCCTGTTCATATCTAATATGAAATCTGTCAAACAGATTTTTATGGAACCTTATTCAAAATAAGTTATGCACTGTTTATGCGTATCCGTTGAAGGAAATGGTAGCTCAGAGCGACTCATGATTAACCTTATCATGTCCAACAAAATTCGGTTACTCAGTTCGGACACACCGTCAAATTGACGTGTTCCGTGAGGAGTCCTCATTGAAAGAATACTATACTCTTTCAAGTATATTAGAAACTTCCTGCTTAAGTATTTTCATCATGGTTTAACCGTGATGGTTTAATACTTTAGCCGATCTGTTTGTCTATTTCGTGTCGAAACTATAAAATTTTCCGATTTGTGTTTCAAAAGAGACACATAACCATAACGCGATGCCACATCCGTAAAGGTCACGAAATATTCATATCCACTTCTAGCCTAGCTAGACATGGGCCCACTTGCTTCACTATGAACTAGGGCTAACAGATCGGTGGCATTTGCACATTTACCAAGTAAATAGTTTTTTAGGCACTTTGCCCAATAAACTAGATTCGTAGACTTTATTTGAATGGGATCAAATCAGTCCTGGTACCCACTCTTCAAAAGTGTGGATATACGAGTCTTGTTTAATTGTGTCCCAGACTACAATGCCACATTTAAGTTTCTTCTGATCAAATCAGTTTGAGCTATTTGTTTGTCATGTTATATGTTTGAGATTCATTTATATTCAAAATATAAATTCTGTTATTCACATCTAATGTGTTTATCTCAATATCATCTTTATGTAATAAAACACTTTAGTGTTCTAGGATATAAAGGTTCACCCGCAGCGGGTTAAACACTGATATAGAGATAATGTTTCTAGTCAAACTAGTTACATTATAACATTTTCCTAATTTAGGTACACACCCGAAGGGTAGTTCCTAAACTTAGGTATCTACGGTCAAAACAGCGACTTTCATCCCATTTCCAATTCGCAGATAAATCTCTATTGAAGTCAGTATTCTGTTCAAAACAAATTCTGAACATCAATACATATATATGTATCACACTAAGTATTTAAAATCCAATTTTTAATACTAGTAGTGTACTTATATATGACAAACATATTTGAAGTCAGAGCCTTGCCCCGTCTTCAATTCCTTCATGTCTGCTTTGTCCAAACGGCAGTCACGCTTCCGCGATCCCGTTTGCCACAATTAAGGCAGATATTTTGGGATATGTCATTTATCTTCCCAAAAGATTATAATGATTTTGCCTTTGCCCTTTTCCACACTCCAGAAGCCTTTGGCCAAGCCTTGGTCTTCTAGAATATCGAAGTAAGGTGCGCCTAACGCTTCTTGCCTTATTGCAAACTTTGACTTTGTCTCCTTGAGAATAGTCATTAACTCTCCAAGAGTTATCAATTGCAATTTAGTACTTCTAAAATCTAAGTATAGATTTATGAAGATCCTTCAATTTCATTATCATACTTTAAGGATCTAATCCTTAGTTCTGATTAAGAAATTAAGGAGTCTAATTAGCAAGCTTAATGGATTAAGCACTAAAGCTATCATCACATAAATCTTCCAAAAATTATGCTCTACTATTTGCTTAACTATGGGCTTAGGCCTAATATGTTATTTTATCAAATAAAGTAACTTATTAGATTTCCAGGACTATCCTGAAATTATTCCCAATTTGAAAATTAAACCATTTAATTACATTTTCCCTAGGATTATGTTTTAAATGCCAATCTTTCAATTATATCTTGATTCTAATAGTCCAACTATTTAATCAACTATAAATGAATTGTTTGAATACAGTCCAACCGTTTATTAAAACAACGATTTAAATATTAGTCCAACTAACATTTAATTTATTTGACAAATGATATTTGATTGAGCGCGTATGGCAGGTAATTAAACGAATATTGCAAATTCAATTCTTGCCTCCCACTATTTTTCGGCGAGCCTCTAACCCTCTGTCGAGTACTCAGGAAACCGTGTTTCCTAGTGGGCTAGGATCCCGTTAAATATCATACAATCTTGACTTTGGCCAAAAAATTGTATGATAATTAACTAGGTAGATCTCTAAGATCAATTGGATCTCATCCAATTCCTAGATCCAGTAGGGGGACATCCAAGTCCGAAACATATATCTTATATATGCCAATATATCCAATATATTACCTAACATTTTTCCTCTGAATCAACTAAGCCTTGGCTTTGGCACAACAAACTTAGTGATCCCAGTTAAGTGTGACCCATTGACCATGGAAAGCTTCGTAATCAATGTCGATGGACAAGAAGTGGTCTTGACTTTGGCCAACAAACCATAACTTGGACAAGACACTGATATGGAACAAAGATCTCGTGATTAAAACATATCCTCGATGGACAAAGGCCTTGACTTTGGCCAACAAGCCAATGCCAGTCTTAGATCTTGAGTAAGAATCACTCAATGGAAGGAAAAAATGCTTAATATTTTGTGAGGGTTTTTCGCGTGCAAATTGGCAACCAATTTATTATCTTTGTTAGGTCTCATCATCATACACCCTTAAACATGCATTCTAAACACATAATAAAGCGCGTATAAATAAATAATAATGATGTGCGGATGGATACTTAAACACATTAATCCTAGATCAAATCTCTCCATTTCTCTCTCCTGCTAGCACATGTATTACTTCTACCCGTTACACTACACTTCTAAAGAAACCTCATTTACATTGAGGGGAATAGGTGAGAAGAGAATACAAAGAGTAAGGAGGTAATAAGGCTGGATACGCAGGTCCAATTTAATAAATTCCAAATTTATTACAACAATTTCAAAAATTGCCCCACCCTTCTAATATCCATCCAATATACATTATTCATGCATCGCAACCATGTATTCACACAAGCATGTTATCAATCAATCTAATCAAAGTAATTAATCTGATAATTAATGACCATCCAATGTTCAAACAACGATTTGATTTTGCGCGAGTCAAACTCATTTTGCGAATAAGTACTCAAAGTATGAATTCTCGAATTAAATTAAACTACATAATTAAATCCAATTCAATTTGTATTTAATACTAATTCGCTATTTAATTCCAAATTAAATATTACACTTTATTAACGAACCTTTACGATTTAAATTCCAAATTTAATCGTTACGGGTCTCAAAGCCCGATTAACGTCCCACGTTAATTTAATTAAAGTCCAATGGGCTTTTAATTAATTTCTTTAATGCGTGGACTTTTGGTCAACTTGGGTCAAACCCAATAACTAAAGCCCAATCAAGGAATTACCCAATAAGCCTAGAAATCAATTTAGGCCTATTAGGCCCAATTAAACTTTAAAGGTCCATTAGTCGCATTTGGGCTTTATGGAAGCGGTTTTGGGCCCAATTGGATCCAACCAATTTAGCCTAAACCCAACTTAGTAGAACCAAGCCCAATTAGCCCATTAAAACATTACAAGCCCAAATCCAATTTAAGCCATTTAATTTAATTCCAAAAATTCCAAATTTCTCAATTAAATTACCTAAAGTGTATTATAGAATTAATTACCAAAATCAATATTTCCGAAACATAAATTTTTCTAATTAATCATGCTCATTAACATTAAATCATGTCCAACACAATTTATCAAAAAATCAAACCCAATTACATGCTACAAGTCTCGGCAATATAGGGGTTTTCCAAATCGATTTCGATTTCAATCCAATTGAATCCACAATCAATATTTCCCGAATGATTTTAACTCATCCAATGAATCAAAAATCAAAAAATCCAAGACATTAGGGCACTCATCATTTTCGGCCGAGCCATAAAATTTGGGCAAAATTGTTCCAAACAATATTTCTTGAAATTGATCCAATCAATCTTCAATTCAACAACATTTAAGCATACTAAATCATCCAATTTCATTAAATCATGCTCAAATTCATTTTACCCAATTTTAACCCTAATATATTTTCATGCTCAACCTTGCTCATAGATACCATTGTTAGTTTTGTCTAAGCATCCCAAGATCATTTCAAGCAATGAAAATACCAAGTGAATACATTCAAGGAGTTGCGGAATACTCACAATGATCGGTTGAGACGATGCAGTGACGAACAAAAACTTTATGCCCTCTCCTTCATGGCTCGGCAGTGGGCTGTTTTGCAGTCTTCAAATTCGGCCATCTTGGTCCTCCATTGATGCTCCAAGCTCCAAGCTTATCAAGGTGATTCCATGCTCATGAAATGAGTTCCCTATCACATTTGTATGTCTCCAATGGTGTGCTAGCACTTAGGAATTATTGCTACAAAAATTCCTTATATTCGCCTTGCTTTATTCGGTCAAACCAATGAAAGAAAGAAGAAGAAATGGCCTGTTGGCCGAGAGAGAAGAAGATGGAAAATGTTTTGCTCCAAAACCGTGTGTTAGGAAGAGAGAGATTAGAAGTTGTGTGTTTTTTTATATCAAATACAAAAAATAAAAGTCAAATACAATTTAATAAAATAATGATATATGTCTTTCAAGCTTTGAAAAAGCTTTTCAACAACTTCCATCAAGTCACATCACTCAATCAATCAAGCAATTTTCACATCACTCAAAGTGACATGATTTGACGCTTGATGTGACTAGCGATTTGACGCTTGATTTGACTTGCGTGCCGCACTCGAATTCGAAATGTGAATGCGCTCGCAAATAATCCCGGGCTCGGGTTTGCTAATTCCAAATTAATGAATTTTCCGTTGCGACGTAATTAAATGATTATGCCTAGCGAAATCACTAATCACGTCGCTAACGAATTAATTCTAAATTAATTCGTTCGCCCGAATTAAAATCTAATTTTAATTCCGCGTCGAAATCCAATTTCGTATAATATATCAAATATATTATTTTATCGATTAATTCCAAATTAATCGTTCTCTCTCTTTTAGTGATATTTTATCCCAGATAAAATATCTCCGCAATTAATCCCAAATTATTTTTCTCTCTCATCAAATTAATCCAAGATTAATAAAGTGCGAGTCATACATCATCGGTGAATCTTCGGGAAGAGACCCATGAGATCCCCGGATATGTTGCCAGTAAATCCGGTCGTCGGACTATCCGAACACATACGTACCTCGTACTACGTTTTTACCGATTTACAAGACAAGGTTGGCTTCTAGCAAAGCATCATGCCTACCATATTCTCCAGAAACATGCTTACAGGAATAAGCGATCTATATCAGGCGTAGTATACGTAGTATTGTGTATGTCGATCCAGTATCGGATGTCACGTGCTAGGCCTGAGGCTGGAATTGTGTCTGCCCCGTACGAAGCACATATCAGATGTCTGGTAACTAGTCTCTATAATCGGATAAACATGACCTTGTCATTTTATCCCGATGACTGCAGTACATAAGAGAACCAGTATCGTATCCTACGTGACATCATCTCCACTATGACTGGAGTTATACTTCCATTTTGACATCACACCCAACACATTACGATTCTCAATATACCCAGCAGAGGCGTACACAGAACCTGTTAAAGCCTTGGACGACCAAAACCAAAGTATATTGATTGTCGCAAGTATTAGCGGTGCAAGTCTCAGTTTAAGACCAAATACACCTACCCTGATTTCGGACTTCCATATACACATAGTCATACTACCAATGGAATTCCGAGGGGGTCTATCCAGAGCAAAGCTGTTTCCCGTACCATCGGTAAAACACAACCTCCTATTACACTTGCATGAGTATCATATACCCAAATATATAAGAACTATGTCGTTGTGCCCTCACAACACGCACAAGTGTAATACTAGTCTTTTACGCATTATCGATGTCCAATCTCGATAATACTCTGACTAGGGATATTTAATGATTTATCCTTCGTGGATTGATACTGTCTCATATCTTCTCAATCCAGGAACAAATCACAGAGACCTCCTATCATTTATACATCTTGGTGATCTAATCACAAATGATAAGAGAGCAATCTCCTTTGTCACATAGTTAATTTGTACAACAACACCATGATCTGTACAAATAATGATGCTATGGGTCATAACTGTCCAACAATAAGTGCCTAATTTGTAAGTTATCCTAGGGAAACCAAAGTATAGTACTTATACAATTCACAAGAGAACAATGTAATTGTTGCTCTCCATGCAGTTTTCCTAATAGGAATACCTATATGCAGTGGTAAGTGGGAGGAAAGTAAAACTCGATGAAAATCGGAGTAATACTGTTCCAGGCACCGAGTCCTCATGGAACACAAACAGTTCATCATGGATGAAACTGTACCAATAATCTTTAAATACACAAGAACCGCGTAAGCCGGAGAAAGTCAGAAAACAACCTGGGAGGTATGGATTTATGATCTCACCTCGTAAAGATGTTAATCTTATTGAGGAACACGAACCAGCTACGTATGAGGAAGTGATGCAAGGTATCGACTCCCTATTATGGCAAAGTGCCATGAAATCCTAAATGGATTCCATGTATACCAACCAAGTTTAGACACTGGTTGATGTACCGAAAGGCATTGTTCCTATTGGTATTATATGAGTCTTCAAGGAAGACAAAAATGGATGGCAACATACTAACGTACAAAGCTAGGCTTGTAGCGAAAAGGTATCGTTATCAATATTGTGTCGATTACGACGAAACCTTTTAACCATTGCCATGATTAAATCCATTTGGATAATGCTTGCTAATGCTGCATGTTTCAATTATGAAATATGGCAGCGGAACGTCAAAATCGGCTTCCTTAAAAGTTAACCTTTTTGGAGGATGTTTATCAACATCCTGACGGTTTTGTCGTACCAAAACATGCAAACAAGGTTTGCAAGCTAATTCAATCTGTTATGGATTGAAGCAAGCATTGCGTTCTTGGAACCAACGTTTTGATGTAATCATAATGGTATATGATTTAATTTAAAACGAAACTGATTCTTGTGTATATAAGGAGGTTAGTGGGAGCGCACTGACAATGATGTCCTGTATAATAATGACACATCATTTCTTGGAAATGACATTCCCATAATACAATCGGTGAAAGCTTGGCTTTCATGAAAATTCTTCGTAGACTACATGGGAGAGACAACCTTTATTCTAGGAATAAGGATCTACTAGGATAGATCTAAAAGTTATTGGCACTCTCCGAGAACTCGTACATTGAAAGATATATACGTGACCTGGTGTCTCATATACTTTGAGCATAAGGAGTCACTAGCCGGCGTAAACACACATGTATAACGCAAGCGTACGTATCGTTCAAGTAGTATAAAAAGTATCGATCCCACAAGGACTTAATACCTAATTTATTAATTTTATGAGGTCAAATGATTACTAGTATCTAACAGGTTGATTGATTGATTTGAAATGGTGATGATTCTAAATTTAAAAACAAGTAAATAAAATTGCACAAAAGTAGGTTTAAGAAAATTCAATATTAAAAACTATTTAGGGTTGTGAATCTTTCTAATATCTTTTAAAAGATGACGTGGTTATTTCATGGTTCTGTAATAAATTGGTTTACTAACCTGGAACACTAAATTATGCAAAAGCCTCTGTCGATGGTCAGACGCAAATACACAGTTTAACCCAATTGAACCATATGTCTATGTCAACCAAATTATCTGGATTCATTAAGTTTAAGTTCCAATTATGGCTACCCCGCCCGACAAGTATATGTCTATCCTGTAAAGAAATCTATTAAAGGGTTATCTATCCTCAAGGAAGATCGTGAGGTATTAAGTCTAAGGCTGAAACCTAAAATTCTTTTGTCAAATTTATTTTAGATTTACCACATCAATCTTATTGGTGATCAGACAACAAGAAGCATTAAGCTTAAGACTTAATAAGTAAACCTTTAAATTACCCAAACTATAAAATAACCCCTTATAAACCGGTGATATTAGAATTCATCACAACCCCAGATAACTAACTTAGTTACGACACATATTTACGGGTAGTAAAAACTTAAATAAAATAAAAGACATAAAGTAAAATGCTGAAAAGTAAATTGCCGAAAAGTAAATGACGGAAAGTAAATGCTGAAATTAAATACTGAAAATTAAATGCTAAAAAGTAAATGCTGAAAGTAAATTACTGAAAAGTAAATGCTGAAAGTAAATTGCTGAAAGTAAATTACTGAAAAGTAAATGCTGAAAGTAAATTGCTGAAAAGTAAATAAAGTAAAAGTATAATAAAAGAAAATGCTGAGGTAAAATGATCCACTTTTATTACTTCTATTTTAGATATCTCCCTTAATATAATATATTAACTTTGCATGATAATTACGAACCAGCCATATAGGCGGTATCCAGATTAAGTCCAATTAATAATTAATTACCAACCGACCAATCAGGCGATATCAAATTTAGTCAGGTTAAAACCAATTTAAATAATTACCAACCGACCAATATGGCGGTATCCTCGTTAAGTCAGGTTTTAACTAGTTTATATATTATAATTAAGGGAGATTAATCTAAATATTAGTAATAAAAGTTTTACCTTTTACCCCAGCAAAGGGGAGTTACCTCCTCATTACTGAAAAGTAAAAACTGAAAATTAAAGAAAGAAAAGTATTGTGCGTAAAAGTAAATTGCGGAAAGTAAAAACTGAAAAGTAAAGAAAAGAAATTGCGAAAGCGGAAATTTATTACTAAAAGCTGTAAATAAACAAACAAGATACAATCTTCTTAGTATTCTTAAGGAATTCCTTAGAAGAAAGTATGAATTTACAAATGAAATGGCTTGGTATTTATAGTCAAAATTTTGCCTCCACCAAATCCATTATTAATTGCTCCACTAATTGCTCCACCAAATCCATTATTAATTGCTCCACTAATTGCTTATCATGTTTGGTGGTGATTTGATAATTTTTATTATTTATTTATTAATTTGTTTTTTTGCTTTGAAAATGATTGAAAATGACTTTAATAATTACACACAACACACTTCTGAATATTTAATCAATTTCGGGCATGAAATCTTCAGAATTCAAAATTATTTTGTCTTTCAAAGTTGTAGATCTTTGAGTCTTATTTAATTAGGAACTTGAGTCAGCTCCATCTGATATCAGAGTACAACGTTATGCCCAAAATACGATAGATGCGTAAAATTGGAATTTCCAAAATTGCACTTCGTTAAAACGCCCTTTCAAGTTTCCAATCTCCAAAATTAATATGTCAAGTCCAATTTTTGCCCTTATTTGACCCACATTTCATCCTAAATGATTTCATTGTGTCCCAATATTATTTTATCTGCAAAATAAACTAAAATACATCAAAATGTTCATCAAACCCGAGAAACTAAACAAAATATTAAGTAAAATTGGCGGTAAATATTGATATATTTTCCGCTCATCACACCCCCAAACCTAACATTTTGCTAGTCCTCGAGCAAAACAACAAAATAAAATACAAGAAACAATTAAAATTAAACTAAGCCATTTTCGTAGGTATCACGGTTGCATTTAGCATATGCAACAAGCCTTTAAACCCCTAGGTGTCCATAGTGGACGAGTTATAGTCTCGTGAGGGCTTACAGCAATGATACCCACAAACGTTTTACAAAAGTAAAAAGATAATAAAACTAATGCACACATAAGTAAAAAGACAAGAGAAAAGAGAATAAAGAAGTTAGTGACTAATCAGGTGAAACTTCTACTCCAAGTTACTAGTTGTTTTCTTTCTTTCTAAATTACTGAATAAGTAAATTCTCCGATTATATTTACCATTCTCCATATGCACAGCCGAAAAAATATTAATCAACTCATTTTTGCCCACAACAGTCACAAGTGCAGTTGATAAGAGAGTAATATTTTTGTCCTAAAGTTTTATCAGAATTCACACCTTTTGCAGCAATGGAATAATTTTTCTGATTTTTTTTCTTTTGATTTTTGATTTTTTAATTTTATTTTATTTATATACAATATCTTCCATCTATGTAGCGAGTGTTGGGTCGGTGACTCCCAAACCAGTTGGCTTTAGGGCACCAGGTGTTAAGACACCCTTACGGACTTAATTACTCAGACTTTATATATATATATTTTTGCAGCATCTTTGATCCATGTAGCGAGCTTTGGGCCAGTGACTCCCAAACCAGTTGGCTTTAGGGCACTAGATGTTAAAACACCCTTACAGACTTAATTACTCGGATCTCATATGTTTTTTTTTTACTCCGTCACTTTTTGAGATGCTTCCTCCAATTAAACTAGAGCACTGAATATTACAAACTTTTCAATTTTAGCTCATGTCTGTATGTTACAATGCATGTTGATAATATCTGCTAACTGAGCATATGAAGATCAATTTTAGTCAGTTTTATGGAGAATTTACAAATTAAATAATTTAAAATAAAATAAACAAAAACTAACTTGTTTCAAAAATGGTTTGAGATACGTCTCAGGAGTGGAAATTCCTTACACAGCTATCTCTTACCAATTTCACATTTTCAGTCAAAATAAAAACACAAAAACACAAAATATTTTTGTAATTTTTTAAAAATTTTCAATTTTTTTTTTGTATTTTTCGAAAAATTTTGGACTAAAAATAAATACAACACATAAACTAAAAAAACAAGGTACTGATCAACTAATTCCCTCCCCTAAACCTAAATGAGACATTGTCCCCAATGTCTTAAACAGTAGATGAAGAGTTTAGAAGATAATACCTGGTTAAATAAAATTCTACAGGAAATTAAAGGTTAAAATCCAGATTAATCTGACGCCTCTTACCACGATCGTCCTCGAACTAATTTATCTTTGAAAGGATAGGGTCAACTTGTGGTTCATAGACTAAGAGTTGGTCTATTAGATCCGGAGCAGTTCTGGCAGTATAGAGGATTTCTTTCATAGGTTTTGACACGAACCCATCTCTCCGATCATCATTAAGAAACACACAAAGAAAATCATAAAATCCTTCAACGTTGTACAGTCCAAGCGGTTTCTGGTTCGCCCAAGATAACACTATAAAAATTTCCTCCAATGTGCCCAAGCCACCTGGCAAAGCAATAAAAGCGTCAGCACGGTTAATCATTTCTACCAATCGTTTAGACATACTTGGCATGATCAGTTCCTCTCCGTTTGATGGTTCAATAAGATTTGCCTCTGCCAAGGGTTTTGGGATGATTCCAAAAACGTGACTGCCTCCTTCCTTTACGGCCTTTGAAACGATCCCCATTAGTCCAAGATTGCCTCTGCCATATACTAAGTGCATATTCCTTTCAGCTAAGACTCGACCCAATTCCTGTGATGCTTCTACGTATTGTGGCTTAACACTAACACTAGTACCGCAAAACACACAGATGTTTTCAACTCGTCTTCTTGAAGTAACTTCCAAGTTTTACTCTGGATGTCTTCAAAAGTGCAATGACGAGTTGAATTTATAACACCTAAAAAAGGTGAGTAAAATAATAGCACTAGTACCTGCCAAATGAAAATTATTAGTTAATAGTAAAATAAATCGTGATAGTCAAAAAGGTATAGATCCTATCGGAGAAAATAAAAGAAAACAACAAAACAAATCACAATTATTAGGAAAAGACAAAGAGATATAATATGTACAAGAAAAGTAGCGGCTTGATTGACGTTTATGCGTTAGGGACAAGCTTCCCATCCAATTTTCTTATAAATTGGAAAACAGGGTCTTTTTTAGTCAGATTCCTAAGACTTAACTGTTGTCTTTCTTTTGAAATTGTCTATGTAATTTGAAAATGGCTATATGAACATATCCACTGGGATGCATCTCAAGAGTCGAAGATATATTATCTACAGACTCCTTACTAAAGCCATCCCTAATGAATTTAATTTTATCTTCGCGATTATCAGACATCATTCCTAAAGAACGACAACGAGTATTACAATTCCAGCGTGCACATTTGTAACAAACACCCATTTGCTTAGCTTTACGTTTCTTTGCATAGGTGCTTCTTCCAAAACCAGGCAGATGTGAAATAAAATATTCAGAAAACTCAACTACCAATCGGACCCGTGCTTCAATTACCCAACGAATATCATTAGGAACACCATGGATCGTTAGTAATCTCATCCATTCTAAGCGAGCTTTGTAGACTTTCATCAGAGAGTTTTGAGGGAGAGAAGGAAATTGCTTGTGAAGTTTTGCAAGAACTTCTTCCATCCTGAAATGTCTTAATATGCAAAAACTAAACACACAAAATTAAATCACACCAAATCACAATATATACACAAATTGCATGGGTTGCCTCACTGCTAGCGCTAAGTTTAAAGTCGTCAGCTAGACGTGACTTCTCGATCGTTAGGCTGCATCTGAAAGTGTGACACTTTCTTTTTGTCACTCAAACGATTCTCCCCAGTAGTGCTTGACACGCTGACAGTTAACCTTGAATATTTCGTTGGTGTTGGGATCCAGTAACTCAATAGCTCCATATGGTAAAACCTGAGTGATCACAAATGGACCTGACCACCTTGATTTCAACTTTCCAGGGAAAAGTTCAACCGTGAATTGTATAACAACACTTACTACCTTTGTTCCAACTATCTGTGCACTATTTTTCGATCATGCCATTTCTTAGTCTTTTCTTTGTACAATCTGGCATTCTCATAAGCCTGTAAGCGAAATTCATTCAATTCGTTGAGTTGGTGAAGTCGTTTCTCTCCTGCAGCTTATGAATTAAGATTCAACTTCTTCAGTGCCCAGTACGCCTTGTGTTCAAGCTCAACTGGAAAATGGCACGCTTTTCCAAACACCAATAGATATGGGAACATACCAATGGGTTTCTTGTAAGCTGTTCGGTAGGCCCATAATGCATCATCTAGTTTTGTAGACTGATCTTTCCTTGTTGATCCAACAGTTCTCTCCAAGATTCTTTTGATTTCCCTGTTTGAAACTTCAACATGTCCGTTTGACTGTGGATGGTAAGTAGTGGAAACCTTGTGAGTAACTCCGTATTTGGATAGGAATGCATCAAAGTATCTGTTACAAAAATGTGAGCCACCATCACTGATAATTGCCCGATGTGTTCCGAACCGAGTGAAATATTCTTTTTCAGGAATTTGATCACCACTTTTGAATCATTGGATGGTAGTGCAATTACTTCAACCCATTTGGAGACGTAGTCTACAACAACCAAGATGTACAGGTTTCCGAATGATGGAACAAAGGGTCCCATGAAATATATACCCCACACATCGAATATCTCCACTTCCAGAATGTTTTGCAAAGGTCTTTCATTTCTCTTCGAAATATTCCCCATTCTCTGGCACCTGTCACATTGAAGAGCAAAAAGATAAGCATCTTTAAAAAGAGGACTTTGTCACCTGATTGTAGGACTTTTGCTGCAGTTTTATTTCCGCTGAAGTGTCCGCCATATGGTGATGAATGATAGTGCTGCAAAACACTGTTGACCTCCTCTTGTGGAACACACCGTCTCAATAATTGATCAGCACACGGTTTGAAGAGGTACGGCTCATCCCAGACATAATGCTTGACTTCTTTGAAGAATTTCTTCTGTTGCTGAGTTGTCCATTCCAACGGCCATTTTCCCGATATAATGTAGTTGACATAGTCAGCATACCAAGGGGCATCTTGCTGTTTCATGGCAAACAGCTGTTCATCTGGAAAATTTTCTTTGATTAACAGATATTTGCCAGCTATTTCTCCATTCTCGAGCCTTGATAGATGATCTGCCACTTGGTTTTCTGTCCATTTCCTGTCTTTGATCTCCACGTCAAATTCTTGCAGAAGAAGTATTCAACGGATCAATCTGGGTTTGGAATCTTTCTTCGTGATCAGATATTTGATTGCTGAATGATCTGTGTAGACCACCACTTTGGGACCCAGCAGATATGAGCGGAATTTGTCAAAAGCATACACAACTGCGAGCAACTCATTTTCAGTGGTTGTGTAGTTGAGTTGAGCTTCATTCAAAGTTCTGCTGGAGTAGTAAATGGTTTGAAAAATCTTTGCTTTGCGTTGTCCCAAAACTTCACCTACAGCAAAATCACTAGCATTACACATTACTTCAAATGGAATGGTCCAGTCTGGTGCTACAATGATGAGGGCAGAAATCAGCTTTTATTTTAAGATCTCAAAAGCTTCTTGGCATTCTTTGGTGAAGTTGAAAGGCACATCCTTCTCCAGAAGATTGCAAAGAGGTTTAGCAATCTTGGAAAAGTCTTTGATAAATCTCTTGTAAAAACCTGCATGTCCAAGAAAACTTCGAATCCCTTTTACCGATATCGGCGGAGGTAGTTTTTCAATTGTTTCAATCTTTGCTTTGTCTACCTTGATTCCTTTTTATAAGATCCAGTGTCCAAGAACAATGCCCTCATGTACCATGAAATGGCATTTCTCCCAATTGAGCACCAGGTTTGTATCTTCGCACCTTTGTAACACATGTTCCAAATTTTGCAAGCAGTGGTCAAAAGAATCTCCAAACATAGAAAAATCATCCATAAAAACCTCCATACTCTGCTCCAGCATGTCTGAGAAGATGGCCATCATGCAACGCTGAAATATAGCAGGAGCATTACATAATCCAAATGGCATTCTGTGAAAAGCAAAAGTACCATAAGGACATGTAAATGTGGTTTTCTCCTCATCTTCTGGGGCGATGGAAATCTGATTGTACCCTGAATATCCGTCTAGAAAACAATAGAACTCATGTCCCGCCAGTCTGTCTAACATCTGGTCAATGAATGGTAGCGGAAAATGGTCTTTTCGTGTTGCTTTGTTCAGCTTTCGGTAGTCCATGCATACTCTCTATCCAGTCACTGTTCTGGTTGGAATCAGCTCGTTCTTTTCATTTGTGACAACAGTAATTCCTCCTTTCTTCGGCACACACTGCATATGACTTACCCAACTGCTGTCTGAGATAGGGTAAATGATGCCAGCATCCAACCATTTGATGATTTCTTTCTTCACGTCCTCCATCATGATTGGATTGAGTCTCCGTTGATGCTCCACTGTAGGTTTGTACTCATCATTCATCAGAATCTTATGCATATAAAATGATGGACTAATGCCTCGAATGTCTGCTATAGTCCAGCCAATGCCTTCTTATGCTCTCGTAATACTCTCAACAATTTTTCTTCATGCTCCAATGTTAGTGAAGAAGAAATAATAACAGGCAATTCAGAAGAGTTTCCAAGAAATGCATACCTGAGATGGCTCAGAAGTAACTTCAGCTCTAGTTGTGGTGGTTCTTTAATCAAAGGCTTGATTCAATCTTTCTTTGGTAGTTCCAGGCTTTCCACTGGTGGTGTTGATTTGAATCGGAATGGTTTGTCAAGGTAGTTGATACATTCCATGATTTCAGCATCTAGCTCGCTGTCAGTCATGTTGTTGATGCAAGCTTCAAGTGTATCCGTGGGATTTAGCTCAGTATCCTGAACGATACTATCAACAACATCAACTCTGAAGCATTCTTCTTCTTTTTCATCGCTCGGGAATTTCATGGCTTTGAAAACATTGAAAGTAACTTCTTGGTCTTGAAATTTCATGGTTAGTTCTCCTTTTTGTACATCAATCACAGTTCGTCCTGTCGCCAAGAATGGTCTTCCAAGGATGATAGGCACATCTTTGTCTTCTTCCATGTCAAGGATAATGAAATCTGCTGGAAGAATGAGTTTGTCGACTTTGACCAGCACATCTTCAACAACACCTCTTGGAAATGCGAGCGTTCGATCAGCAAGTTGTAATGAGACTGAGGTAGGCATTGCTTCTCCAATTTGAAGTTTCCTTTAAATAGGAAAATACATCAAATTAATAATTACACCTAAGTCACATAAAGCCTTACCGATATAGTGTTCTCCAATGGTGCATGGTGTTGGATAATATGACCCATAGCGTCACTATTTGTACAGATCATAGTGTTGTTGTACAAATTAACTATGTGACAAGGGAATTGCACTCTCATCATTTGTGATTAGATCACCTTAGATATATAAATGAAGAGAGGTCCCTATGATTAGTTCCTGGATTGAGAATGATATGAGACAGTTGTAGGCACTGCATTTTTACTCATAAGTCCCTATGATGAGTCTCATTTTGGAGACACTACCTTTTAAGTCACGGAGGTCACGGAAAACGGACATCGGAAGGGGAATTCAGAATAAACAAGGTTCACGGTTTTCGTTGGTGCTACGTTCGTGTATACGTTCGAACGTCAAACAGATTGCGGGCGTTCGTGCTGTGTTCGATGATGCGTTCGAACGGTGTCGGTAATTCTGGTTTTGCTGCTAGCCTCACATTAAGCCCAATTCGCCCAAACCTTGGCCCACACGCCCAAGCCCACTTAAAACACATATTTAACACATGGTGAAATCAAAACAAATCTAAAAATCACATACCAAATTAAATAAAATACTTACACAAATTAAAGAAATTGCATGCCTAGTTAAAATCAATCAACCAATATATTATTCCCAAACTTAAAATATTGTATGCCTAATCAACATAAACTAAATATTCAACCTTCCCTATCTAGCCAAGATTTGTCCCCCCTCAATCCATTGCTTCCCTTAACCAAACCAAATCAAATCCCTCTTTAATTAGCCAAATCCCTTTCCTTGTCAAGCCCAACCCTTTGCCTATAAAAAGAACCATTCACCAACCTTCTCAAGGCTAGCTAGCTGATTCACATAAGAAACACCCAACCTCATAGACACAATTCTCCCTCACTCTCAATAACAAAAAAAGATCACAAACCAAGGAACCCCCATCGCCTTGACCAAAACACATCCCGAACAACCCCTTCACCTTACCAAAAAACACATCCCAAACAGCCCTAAACCGACACAGAACCAGTGAACAAATCACCCCAAAACAGTGAGTAAACCAGTCCCCAAAAATACCCCAAAACATCCCAAAAACAGTAACTAAAATACAGCAGCGAAACAGTAGCAGCGGCAGCGAATCGGAGTCAAAACAGCAGCAAAAGACGGAGGACGACAACCCAAAACAGTAAGACAACGAACGAGAGCAGTGAACCAGTGAACCGAAAGAGTTGCGGAGCTTTACCCCTTCCGATCTTCGTGAAACGCGAGTCCGAGAGACGACTTAAAAGGTTAGACCTGAGGGCACTTTTTCATTAGTTTATATTCGTTTCTTTTATTATTGAATTGTATTCACATGAGAGTCGTTTATGAATGCGTGTTGTGGGTATTGGATGAATGGAAGAGTGTTGTCTCTTGTGGTATATAGGATGGAAACCCAGACGTAAATTCGGTAGCCGAATCCGAATGGACGGTAGTGCGGTCTGTACTTGGGACATAACTCCACGTATCACTTGAGTAAAAGGCACCTTCTCTTGTTTTGTGTTGCTTTGGTTTATTTAATTCTTGTCATTTAAATTCTGCATGTTGTTTATTCCCGTATGATACGATCGAGTGCATGGGCTTAGTGAGTGCGATGAAAGGTTCCCTAATTGGAGGGTTAAAATCCTTCACCACGATGCTCTACCGCACCGATTGATGTGTGTTCGGTTGAATGCGAAATACGTTCAATCGGACATACTTAGTTTGATATGATTGTCTTTATTTTCGTATGTATGATTCAACCGAGCGCATGGGCTTAGTAAGTGCGATGTGAGATCCCCTATGGGGAGGGGTTAAAGCCCGTTACCACGAGGCTTTGCCGCGCCGGTTGATGTGTGTTCGGTTGGATACAAGATATGTTCAATCAGGCACACTATGTTTAGTATTGTTGCTTTTCATTCTATGTATGCATGATTCAGTCGAGCGCATGGGCTTAGTACGTTGGTCTAAAGGTCCTCTCTTTGAGAGATCAAGAGCCCCAAAAGGCCACCTTTACGGCAGTACTTTGCCGCGCCCCTTTATTTTGTCGTTTATGTATTGCGTCCCATTTCATGCATCAGATCTGTTACCGTTCGAACGCGTTTACGAACGCAACTCGAACGCGCATGTATTTTGCCTTGTCATGCATCAGGTCTTATTTCTGTTCAAACGCGTTCACGAACGCCATACGAACGTGAACATTCTGTTTCATTTCCGTTCGAACGCGTTATCAAACGCCATACGAACGCAAACCTTCTGTTTACCGTTCGAACGCGTTTACGAACGCTACACGAATGCACACGCACCTTCTTAGTTTCATAATGTATCAGGTCTGGTTCCGTTCGAACGCGTTCTCAGACGCTACACGAACGCGAACCTTCTGTTTACCATTCGAACGCGTTTACGAACGCTACACGAACGCGCACACACTGAACTGAGTCTGTCTTATCATATTCATGCATAATTGCCTCTTGGTTGATCTTTCTTGTGTTATATAGCCAACCGTATTATTTGTATTCCTGCATTTATCCATTCTATGTGTTCTTGGGATTGTATTCAAGCATGATCTGGCTGTTAGCATGTTATTTGGTTAATAGGTTCATGAGATAGTACTCAAGCATGATTATGATGTTCCTAGTTTTCCATATCCTGTGATTGAAATATGTTCATGAGATTGCCATGTGATGTTGCATGTGAATCTAGAAGCATGATATTATCGGAAATAAGTGTTACTTAGACTTGATTAAATTATTACATAAATCCTTTGATTACAAGTGACATGAGTAAGGGACCATTCCGAACCCAACGGTTTGAGGTCTTCCCTTGCGAGGGGTGAGTGCGGCCTTAAATCTTTGTCCCGGTTCACACCGGGTGGCGACTCCATATTATTTGGTATTTCCCAACTAGTACCGCGAGCCTAGGAACGGCGTCGCCCAGTTTCTGTGTCCTACAGTCTGGCGACTCCACTGGGGATAGAGAATTGGCCCCGAAATATTGTCTTGTAATGAGTGGATTTATGTTTTAATTGGCCATGTCTATAGTGGATAAGTGAGGGTTTAATAAAGGGCACTTTGAGGCTAGGTAATGGTTTGGTGTCTTCCTTCACTCACTACCTTTTTAGAAGGAAAAGCTGTGAGGATACCTACATGGCCATCTACTCGTAGCCTTTGTGATGGACTAATTTGGAGGACTCGTTGTTTATTCCTGACAACAAGCGATAAGAGCCTAAGAGGCTTGGGTATTTAAGTGAGCCTCGCTCCACTTTCCCTCTGGGGGATCTACAACGGGAAATCCATTTGAGAGTCCGTCACACACCATAGCTCATTGGCACGTACCTTAGTGTATAAAAAAAGGGTGCGCCCACTTGGTTGCTCGAACCCTTGAGTGGGGAGACCTAGTTGTGGGCCATCCTTCGCCAGTGAGAGCCTTTGTCTATACTCTTACTAACCCACCCATAGACCGAGTTGGCTAAAGTAACAATTATTTCCTTGAGTATGTGCTTGTGGACCATCCTCATTTGGATGCAGTTGGACTATTGTCATAAAGACGGGCTTGTTGGGCCATTTAAACTGGGGCAAGCTCGTACCATATGACTATTAGGCCCAAAGCTTCTGAAATGTTGATGGGCCATTACGTAAAAATTGTTATGTTATGTTTGCATTATCTCTCTTCTATGATTGTGTTTGGGAACATCATCGTTTGGATTCATTTGGACTACTTGTCATAAGATATGGGCTTGTTGGGCCATTTAAACTGGGACAAGAACGTATTTTATGACGATTGGGCCGAAGGCTTCTAAGTGTTGATGAGCCACCATGTGCTTGTGTTCGGAATGTTACCATTTGGATTTAGTTGGGCTCCTTGCCATGAGATGTGAACTCGTTGGGCCATTTAAACTGGGATGGGTTCACTCCTATGACAGTTAGCCCAAAAGCTTCTGAAATGATGATGGGCCGATTTGTGTGAGAATTTTAATGAGTTGATATATTCCTTGTATCATATGCATCTCATGCACCCCATGCATACATACATCATGTTAACCCTTGTGTTCTGAAAGCCATCATAGATACATGTTGGTTAGGGAAGAGGACGGACTTGTCAAAAGACCAAGCAGCCACCAAGAGTACTGGCAGAAGACCTAGCCCAACGGGATAGGAAACCCAATCATGCATGCATGCATACACGTAACATATTTGCATCCTTTTTGTGTTTGTTTTGTTTTGTAATAACAGGTTTCAAAAGAAAAAAAGAAAGCGTCAAAAGACAAACCAATCAGGAACATCGACAGTACTGTATCAGTCTGGGGGCGAGGCCCGTATCAGTATCAGCCTTGGGGCAAGGCCCATGTCAGTATCAGTCTGGGGGCGAGGCCCATATCAGCTGTATCAGTCTGGGGGCGAGGCCCATATCAATATCAGTTTAGGGCGAAGCCCACATCATTCTGCGGCCGAGGCCCACATCAGCAGAATTTTGGAATGGATCCAGGGAATGAATCCCAGGGCCGAGGCCCACATCAGCAGAATTTTGGAATGAATCCCAGGGCCGAGGCCCACATCAGCAGAATTTTGGAATGAATCCCAGGGCAGAGGCCCACATCAGCAGAATTTTGGAATGAATCCAGGGAATGAATCCCAGGGTCGAGGCCCACATCAGCAGAATTTTGGAATGAATCCAGGGAATGAATCCCAGGGCCGAGGCCCACATCAGCAGAATTTTGGAATGAATCCAAGGAATGAATCCCAGGGCCGAGGCCCGCATCAGCAGAATTTTGGAATGAATCCGAGGGTCGAGATGTTGGATAATATGACCCATAGCGTCACTATTTGCACAGATCATTGTGTTGCTGTAGCAAATTAACTATGTAACAAGGAAATTGCACTCTCGTCATTTGTGATTAGATCACCATAGATATATAAATGAAGAGAGGTCCCTATGATTAGTTCCTGGATTGAGATGATATGAGACAGTATCAGTCCACGAATGATTAATCATTAAATATCCCTAGCCGTAGTATTATCGAGACTGGACATCGATAATGTGGAATAGGCTAGTATTGCACTTGTGCGCGTTGTGAGGGCACAACGGCATAGTTCTCATATATATAAGTATTGGATACTTGTGCAAGTGCGATAGGAGGTCGTGTTTCACCGATGGTACGGGAAACAGCTTCGCTCTGGATAGACCCTTCGGAATCCCATTGGTATTATGACTAGGTGTCTATGGGAGGCCGAAATCAAGGTAGGTGTGTATAGTCTTAACCTGAGACTTGCATCGCTAATACTTACGACAATCGGTAAACTTTGGTTTTGGTGGTTGGGGGATCTTAACTGGTTCTGTGTTCACCTCTTCTGGGTTTATCAGGAATCGTAGTGTATTAGATGTGATGTCGAGACGGAAGTATCACTCCGGTCATAGTGGAGATGATGTCACGCAGGATACGGTATTAGTGCTCTTAAGTGATGCGCATCCAATCGTGATATTATGACCAGGTCATGAATATCCGATTATAGAGACTAGTTACCAGACATCCGATATGTGTTTCGGACGGGGCAGACACTTATCCAGCCCCAGCCCTAGCACGTGACTATCCGATACTGGGCAGATATGCACAATACATTAGTATACTACGCTTGATATAGATCTTAAATATTCTTAAAAGGATATGTCCGGAGAATTGGGATGACTTGGTGCTTTGCTAGGAGTTGACCTTGTCTCGTAAATCGGTAGAACGTAGTACTTGGTACGTACGTGATTCGGATACTCCGACGACCGTATTTACTGCCAACTTATCCGGAGATCTCATGGGTCGCTTCCCGATAATCCACCGATGACGCACAACTTGCACTCTTGAATAATCTGGGATTATATAGATGAGAGAGAAAATTAATCTAGGATTAATTACGAAGATATTTTATCTAGGATAAAATATCGTCTAGAGAGAGATAACGATTAATTTGGAATTAATCGGTAAATTAATATATTCGATATATTAAACGAAATTAGATTTCGACGCGGAATTAAAATTAGATTTTAATTCGGGCAAACGAGTTAATTTAGAATTAATTCGTTAGCGACGTAAATAATAATTTCGCTAGGCGCAATTATTTATTTAAATTCGATTTAATTAACGTCGCGACGTAAGTTCGGTATTTCGGAAATATCGAACCCGAACGCGTGAGTGCACGTGGGCCCACTTTCATTTGGAAACGTGTGGGGCCCACATGACACATGTCATATTATGCATTATTTAATTCTAATGCATTGCATGGAGATAGTGTACAATGCACTCAATGGTTTTGCATGAAAATTGAGTGTTTGACACTCTAAGCCATTGCATGATTTGTGTCATAAGTTTATTATTAATTTAATAAATATTATGGCATAAATATAAATTGATTTTTTGTAACAAAAATCATTCAACTCTCTCATTTCTCTCATCTCTCTCACGCCAAAATAGTGGCTGTTCTTCACTGGTTTTGAACCAGTTTGGGCGTGAACAATAGGGAAGCAAGAGTGGATTTTCATGGTGAAAATTCAAGTGCTAGCACACTTACAAGTCTTGCGAAGGTGGTAGGGAGGTTCGACCATGAGCCGGGATCCATCCAACGAAGCTAGGAGCTGCGTTTCTCATCTCAAAATTCTGTTTTTGGAGGCAGTGGACTGCATGCAGTAAGCTCACATGGCAGTGCGTTTTTTGGGTTCATTTGTCTTCAAATCGACTCTACCAACCAATGTAAGTATTCCGCTATTTTCGTTGGTGTATTCACGCATTATTTCATGTCTTATTTGATCATGAAACCTTAGAAAAACTCAACAATGGTATCAGAGCTAATGTTGCAAGCATGAAATTTTAGGGATTTAAAATTTGGGTAAATGTGATTTGAGCATGATTTGAATAAATTGTTTGTTTGAGTATGTTTATAACATGTTTAATTTCATTTTGGTTGGACTAATTTGATGAAAAATGATTTGGAATTATTTTCCCCAAATATTTGTCCTTGGCCGAATGGTTTGATGATTTTGGGATCTTGGATTTTTTGATTTTTAATTCATTTGATGAGTTAGAATCGATTAGGTTGATGTTAATTTGAATCGAATTGGATTGGATTTCGAATTGGACAAAAACCCCAAAATCTGTGAGTTGGCCGAATGTGACTAATGCCCTAATGTCTTGGTAAATTTCGATTTTGATAATTGGATGTATTGGAAATCATTCGGGATATGTATTTAATGTCGATTGCGGATTAATTGGATTGAAACCGAATTGGACATGAAATCACTCCCTTGGCCGAGACCTTTAAGCATGTAGATGGGTTTGATTTTTCAATTTGTGTGTTGGACATATGATAATGAATCAAGCATGATTAATTGGACTAATATGGTGTTTTAGAAATGTTGATTTAGTTGATTGATCATGTAATACACTTTGGTAATTAAATTGGGAAAATTGGATTTTTTTTGAATTTAATTATTTGGGCCTAATTTTGGAAATTGGATTTAAATGTTGTATTTGGGCCTATTGGGCTTGATTTATCAAGTTTGGTTTAGGCCAAATGGATTGGATCCAATTGGGCCCAAAACCTTGACCATAAAGCCCAAATGCGACTTAATGAACCTTTAAAGTTCAATTGGGCCTAATGGGCCAAGATTGATTTATGGGCTTATGGGGTAAATCCCGGATTGGACTTTGGTTATCGGTTTGACCCGAGTTGACCAAAAGTCCACGCCTTAAGAAATCAATCAAAAGCCCATTGGACTTTAATTGAATTGACGTTGGACGTTAATCGGTCTTTGAGACGCGTTGCGATTAGATTTGGAATTAAATCGTAAAAGGTTTATTAAATAAAAGTGTAATATTTAATTTGGAATTGAATAGTGAATTAGTATTAAATACATGTTAAATTGGATTTAATGATGTAGTTTAATTTAATTCATGAATTCGTACTTTAAGTACTTATTCGCAAAAAAACGTTTGACTCGAACAAAATCAAATCGTTGATTGAACATTGGATGATCACTTAATTATCAGATTAATTAATTTGATTAGATTGATTGATAGCATGCTTATGTGTGTGAATACATGGTTGTGTTGAATGAATAATGCATATCGGATGGATATTAGATGGGTGGGCAATTTTAGAAATTGTTGTAATAAATTCGATTTATTAAATTGGACCTGCGTGTCCAGCCTTATCACCTTCTTTCTCTTTGTATTCTCTTCTCACCTATTCCCCTCTATATATATGAGGTTTCTTTAGAAGTGTAGTGTAACGGGTAGAAGTAGTACAAGTGCTAGCTTGAGTGAGAAAGGGAGAGATTTGATCTAGGATCAATATGTAAAGTATCCATCCGCATATCATTATTATTTTATTTCATACTCGCTTTATTATGTATTTAGAATGCATGTTTAAGGGTGTATGATGATGAGACCTAACAAAGATAATTAAATTGGTAGCCAATTTGCACGCGAAAAAAACCCTCGTTTTATATTAAGCAAATATCCTTCCATTGAATGATTCTTGTTCAAGATCCGAAGTTGGCATTGGTTTTTATTGGCCAAAGTCAAGACCTTTGTCAATCAAGGATGTACTTGAATCATGAGAGTTTTGTTGCATATCGGTGTCTTGTCCAAATCGTGATTTTTATTGGCCAAAGTCAAGATCACTTTTTGTCCAATGACATTGATTACGAAACTTTCCTCGTCAATGGGTCCCGCTTAACTGGAATCATTAGGTTTGTTTTTGGCCAAAGCCAAGGCCTAGATGATTCGGAGGATAGGGTTAGGAAAATGTAATGGATACATTGACATTATACATATGTTTCGGACTTGGATGTCCACCTACCGGATCTAGGAATTGGATGAGATCCAATTGATCATAGAGATCTACCTAAGTTAAATAGCATACAGCTTTTATTGGCCAAAGTCAAGGTTGTGTGTTATTTAACGGGATCCTAGCCCACTAGGAAACGCGGTTTCCCGAGTACTCCACAGAGGGTTAGAGGCTCGACGAAAAATAGTGGGAGGCAAGTATTGAATTTGCAACATTCGTTCGAATACTCGCTAAACACGCTCATTTTATTTTACTCGTCATATTAATCAAAAATATTAGTCAGACTAATATTTTATGTTGTTTTAAAATATATATAGTTGGACTATATACAAACTCATTCAATATATATAGTTGATTTTATAATTGGATTATAGTAATCAATATAATTGAATTAAAGTGATAGTTGATTTTATAATTGGATTATAGTAATCAATATTAAAATTATAGTTGATTAAATAATTGGATTATTGTAATCATTATAATAAATAGTACCTTATTAAAATTGATTAAATAGTTGGACTATTGAAATCAAGAAAGAATTGAAAAAGATGATGAATATTTAAAATATATATAATCCTTGGATTAAATGTTTTAAATGATTTAATTTTCAATTGGGAATTAATAATAGGTTAATTTATTTGATAAAATAACTTATTATGACTAAGCCCATAATTAAGCAAATAGTAGAGCATAAAGTCTTTGGAAGATTTATGTGATGATGACTTTAGTGCTTAATTAATATACTTACAATAAATCTATCTTTAGATTTAAAAGTATTAAAGTTGCAATTAATTGACTATTCTAGTGGAGAAAAATCAAAGTTTGCAATTGGGCATGTAGCACAAGGTGCACATCGTTTCGATATTCCGAAACCCAAGGCTTGGCCAAGGGTTTGTGAAATATTGAAAAGGATAATTGACATATCCCGTAGCGACTACCATTTGGATATGGAAGACACGAAGGAATTAAAAATAGGGCGAGGCTCTAACTTTAAAATATTTGTCAAAGTTATGTTTACTACTAGTATTGAAATTGGATTTTAAATACTTAGTGTGGTACATAATACATATATGTATTGACGTTCAGAATCCGCTGTGAGCTGGATACTGGCTTCAAGCCGAGATTTCTCTGCGAATTGGAAACGGGACGAAAGTCGTTGTTTCGACCGTAGATACCTAAGTTTAGGAACTACCCTTTGGGTATGTACTTAAATTAGGAAATGTTATAATGTAATTAGTTTGACTAGAGACATTATCTCTATATCAGTGTTTAATCCGATGCGGATAAAACCTTTATATTCTAGAACACTAAAGTGTTTCATTATATAAAGTTGATACTGAGATAAATACATTAGATGTAAATAACATAATTTATATTTTGAATATAAATAAAATCTCAAACATATAAATGACAAATAAATAGCTCAAATTGATTTGATCAATAGAGACTTATATGTGGCATTGTTGTCTAGGACACAATTTAACAAGACTCGTATATCCACACTTTTGAAGAGTGGATACTAGGACTGATTTGACTATTCAAATAAGGTCTACGAATCTAGTTTATTAGGTTAAAAACCTAAAATACTATTTACTTGGTAATAGTAAAAGGGCCACCGATCTGTTAGCCCTATTCATGGTGAAGTAAGTGGGCCCATATCTAGCTAGGCTAGATGTGAACATGAATATTTCGTGACCTTAACGGATGTAGCATCACGTTGTGGTTATGTGTTTCTTTTGAAGAACACAGATCGGAAACTTTTGAAGTTTCGACACGAAGAAAACAAACAGATCGGCTATAGTGTTATTCCGCCACGGTAAGACCGAAATGGAAAATACTTAATCAGTGAGTTTCATATATAAATGAAAGAGTACGGTGTTCTTTCATGTGAGGACTCCTCCCGAAACACGTCAGTTAAACGGTGTGTCTGAACTAAAACCGAATTTTGTTGGACATGATAAGGTTTATCACGAGTCGCTCTGAGCTACTATTTCCTTCTACAAGATATGTATTAACAGTGCAAAACTTATTTAGAATAAGGTTCCATATAAATCTGTTTGACAGATATCATATAGGATATGAACAGGGAAGAAACGAGGTTTCTCATTCCTGATAATTTGGGTATGCCAGGCATAGCGTTTGGATGATACCAAACTAAGGACCCAAATTGGATAAGTGCCAATATAGGTTATCCTAAGGGAAACCTTAAGTATAGTACTTGTAAATCTCACATGAGAACAATGTGATTGTTGCTCACCATGCGGTTTTTCCTGAGAGGAATACCGATATGCAGTGGTCAGTGGGAGGATAGTGATACTCGATGAAAATCGGAGTAACACTGTTCAAGGCACGAAGTCCTTAATGGAACACAAATAGTTCATCTATGATGAAACTATACCATTAATCTTCAAATACACAAGAACTTCGTAAATCGGATAGAGTCAGAAAACAACCTAGGGTATGGGTTTCTGATCTCACCCCATAATGATGTCAATCTTATGGAGGTGTACCATCCGACTACGTTTAGAGGAAGTGATACGAGGTGTCGACTCCATGTTATGGCAAAGTGCCATGAATCCGAAATGAATTCCATGTATGACAACTATTTTGGATACTAGTTGTTGTACCACAAGGCATTGTGCCTATGGTACATTAAACGTCTTCAAGGAAGACATACATGGAAGGCAACATACCAACGTACAAAGCTAGGCTTTTGACGAAAAAGGTATCGTTATCAACATTGTGTTAATAACGGTTCAACCTTTTACCTGTTGCCATGGTAAATCCATTTTAAAAAAAAATAAAAAATGCTTGAAAATAACTTTATATTTCATTTATGAAATATGTCAGTTATAAATCAAAATCGCTTTCATGAAAAGGAAACCTTTTGGAGGATGTTTACAACATCCTGACGATTTTATATAACCGACAAACAAGGTTTGCGGGTTATTCGATCCATGTTTGGATCAATGCAAGCATAAGGTTCTTGGAACTGTCGTTTTGAAATAATCATAATGGTTTATGATTTGACTCAAAACGAAATAATTCTTTTGTATATAAGGAGGTTAGTGGGAGATTGCACTAACAGTGAAATTCCCATAAAGCAATTGGTGAAAGCTTGGCTTTCATAAATATTCTTTCATAGAAATTCTCCGTAGAATTCTGGGGAGTAACAACCTTTATTCAAGGAATAAAGATCTACTGGGATAGATTTGGAGTTTGTTAACACTCTCTGGGAAATTGTACATTTAAAATGTACTTGTATTGGTGTCTCATACGCTTCGAGCATATGGAGTCACAATCGGGTCAATCCAAGTGATAGTCACTGGATTGAAGTTAAGAACATCTGTTAGTATCTCTGAGAACTAAAGATGCTATCTTTTACTATGGAGAAGGAGAACTTGAAGTGACTGGGATCACTGCAGCAAGTTTCCAAACGATTAAATACTGCGGTACTATAAAGTTTGAATAACGGGACAGTGAGCTGGAAATCTTCCAAGCAAGATAACTGTTGCCGAATAAACAACAAATGCGGATTATTGCTGCAGCTGAGGCAGCAATAGAAGCCATTTGGATCAAAAATAAATCTAATTAGATTAGATATAGTTTTGTTAGCAGAGCTAGGCGTCAGCACAAGCTAAGGAATTAAAGGTCTCATCGACGATCCAGATATATACTTCTATATCATCTGATTCGTACGGATCATACATCGTGGCGATGTGATGATCGTATAAGTCGCGTCAAACGATAATCAAACAAATCCGCTGACGAAAACCTTTCCTCAGCAATTTGAGCGAACCTTACATAGTTCGGGTGTAGGACACTCGAGTGACTGGCTATGTGCCAAGTGGGAGATTGTTGGATAATATGACCCATAGCGTCACTATTTGCACAGATCATTGTGTTGCTGTAGCAAATTAACTATGTAACAAGGAAATTGCACTCTCGTCATTTGTGATTAGATCACCATAGATATATAAATGAAGAGAGGTCTCTATGATTAGTTCCTGGATTGAGATGATATGAGACAGTATCAGTCCACGAAGGATTAATCATTAAATATCCCTAGCCGTAGTATTATCGAGACTGGACATCGATAATGCGGAATAGGCTAGTATTGCACTTGTCCGCGTTGTGAGGGCACAACGGCATAGTTCTCATATATATAAGTATTGGATACTTGTGCAAGTGCGATAGGAGGTCGTGTTTCACCGATGGTACGGGAAACAGCTTCGCTCTGGATAGACCCTTCGGAATCCCATTGGTATTATGACTAGGTGTCTATGGGAGGCCGAAATCAAGGTAGGTGTGTATAGTCTTAACCTGAGACTTGCATCGCTAATACTTACGACAATCGGTAAACTTTGGTTTTGGTGGTTGGGGGATCTTAACTGGTTCTGTGTTCACCTCTTCTGGGTTTATCAGGAATCGTAGTGTATTAGATGTGATGTCGAGACGGAAGTATCACTCCAGTCATAGTGGAGATGATGTCACGCAGGATACGGTATTAGTGCTCTTAAGTGATGCGCATCCAATCGTGATATTATGACCAGGTCATGAATATCCGATTATAGAGACTAGTTACCAGACATCCGATATGTGTTTCGGACGGGGCAGACACTTATCCAGCCCCAGCCCTAGCACGTGACTATCCGATACTGGGCAGATATGCACAATACATTAGTATACTACGCTTGATATAGATCTTAATATTCTTAAAAGGATATGTCCGGAGAATTGGGATGACTTGGTGCTTTGCTAGGAGTTGACCTTGTCTCGTAAATCGGTAGAACGTAGTACTTGGTACGTACGTGATTCGGATACTCCGACGACCGTATTTACTGCCAACTTATCCGGAGATCTCATGGGTCGCTTCCCGATAATCCACCGATGACGCACAACTTGCACTCTTGAATAATCTGGGATTATATAGATGAGAGAGAAAATTAATCTAGGATTAATTACGAAGATATTTTATCTAGGATAAAATATCGTCTAGAGAGAGATAACGATTAATTTGGAATTAATCGGTAAATTAATATATTCGATATATTAAACGAAATTAGATTTCGACGCGGAATTAAAATTAGATTTTAATTCGGGCAAACGAGTTAATTTAGAATTAATTCGTTAGCGACGTAAATAATAATTTCGCTAGGCGCAATTATTTATTTAAATTCGATTTAATTAACGTCGCGACGTAAGTTCGGTATTTCGGAAATATCGAACCCGAACGCGTGAGTGCACGTGGGCCCACTTTCATTTGGAAACGTGTGGGGCCCACATGACACATGTCATATTATGCATTATTTAATTCTAATGCATTGCATGGAGATAGTGTACAATGCACTCAATGGTTTTGCATGAAAATTGAGTGTTTGACACTCTAAGCCATTGCATGATTTGTGTCATAAGTTTATTATTAATTTAATAAATATTATGGCATAAATATAAATTGATTTTTTGTAACAAAAATCATTCAACTCTCTCATTTCTCTCATCTCTCTCACGCCAAAATAGTGGCTGTTCTTCACTGGTTTTGAACCAGTTTGGGCGTGAACAATAGGGAAGCAAGAGTGGATTTTCATGGTGAAAATTCAAGTGCTAGCACACTTACAAGTCTTGCGAAGGTGGTAGGGAGGTTCGACCATGAGCCGGGATCCATCCAACGAAGCTAGGAGCTGCGTTTCTCATCTCAAAATTCTGTTTTTGGAGGCAGTGGACTGCATGCAGTAAGCTCACATGGCAGTGCGTTTTTTGGGTTCATTTGTCTTCAAATCGACTCTACCAACCAATGTAAGTATTCCGCTATCTTCGTTGGTGTATTCACGCATTATTTCATGTCTTGTTTGATCATGGGACCTTAGAAAAACTCAACACGAGACCCACATCAGCATCAATCTGGGGGCGAGGCCCATGTCAGTAGCAGTTGGGGCCGAGGCCCACTTCAGCAATCAGTTTTGGGGATGAGTCCCGAGGGTCGAGGCCCACATCAGCATCAATCTGGGGGCGAGGCCCATGTCAGTAGCAGTTGGGGCCGAGGCCCACTTCAGCAATCAGTTTTGGGGATGAGTCCCGAGGGTCGAGGCCCACATCAGCATCAATCTGGGGGCGAGGCCCATGTCAGTAGCAGTTGGGGCCGAGGCCCACTTCAACATCAGTTTTGGGGATGAGTCCCAGGGTCGAGGCCCACATCAAACACAGTTTGGGAATGAGTCCCAAGGTCGAGGCCCACATTACATCAGATCAGTTCTGCCGAGAATGGCAATCCGAGAATAGAGATATAGTCCGGGAATGGACAGCTCGAGAATGAGCATGCCAAGAATGACACTCCGAGAATGGAGATATAGTCCGGGAATGGACAGCTCGAGAATGATCACGCCGAGAATGGCACTCCGAGAATGGAGATATAGCCCGGGAATGGACAGCTCGAGAATGAGCACGCCAAGAATGGCACTCCGAGAATGGAGATATAGTCTGGGAATGGACAGCTCGAGAATGAGCACGCCGAGAATCTCAATCCGAGAATGGAGATATAGTCCGAGAATGAACAGGCCGAGAATGACACTCCAAGAATAGAAGCAACAGTCTGGGAATGGACATCTCACAATAACGGTTCGGGAATGAACCACCTTACAGTAACAGTTCAAGAACAAAGCCACACGGTCAGCTCAGATCAAAGAACAAAACTCAAGGGGAAGAAACCCTCATATCAGTATAGTTTGAGAACAAAGCTCAAGGGGAAGAAAGCCTCATGTCAGCATAGTTTGAGAACAAAGCTCAAGGGGAAGAAAGCCTCATGTCAGTATAGTTTGAGAACAAAGCTCAAGGGGAAGAAAGCCTCATGTCAGTTCAGTTCGGGAATAAAGCTCGGAGGAATAAAGCCTCATCTCAACAGTTCGGGAATAAAGCTCGGGAGGAATAAAGCCTCATCTCAACACAGTTCGAGAATGAACAAGCCGGGAACGGCAATCCGAGAATAGAGCAGAGTTCAAGAATGAATAAGCCGGGAATGGCACTCCAGGAATGGAAGTACAGTTCAGGAATGAACAGGCCGAGAGTGGCAATCCAAGAATGGAAGCACGGTTCGGGAATGAACCAGGGGTCGCAGCACCTCACCATCCAACTCAACCCGAGGCAGCAGCCGAGCCAGGTAAGTGAAAATGCATTGCATACCTTTGTGTTTGTTTCTGTTTTGTTCTCGCAGGTTCAAAGAAAGGGGAAAGCGGCAGGAATGAGCCAAGCAACGCCAAAGCAATTTCAGTTTTCGGGATGAGTCCCAAGGGGTGAGGCCCATATCAGCTTAGGGGCGAGGCCCATATCATGTCATCTCCAGGTATGGAGACACATCATCAGTTCGAGGGCGAGGTCCCTATAGTCAGCGGTGTTGGGTCGAGGTGCCCCCGTTGTCCATTGTAGTTCCGGGTCGAGGTGCCCAGGGTCGAGGTGCCCACTACATCATCAGTTCTAGGGCGAGGTCCATATGGTCAGCGGTGTTGGGTCGAGGTGCCCCCGTTATCCATTGTAGTTCCGGGTCGAGGTGCCCAGGGTCGAGGTGCCCACTACATCATCAGTTCTAGGGCGAGGTCCCTATAGTCAGCGGTGTTGGGTCGAGGTGCCCATGGTCGAGGTGCCCCCGTTGTCCATTGTAGTTCCGGGTTGAGGTGCCCAGGGTCGAGGTGCCCACTACATCATCAGTTCTAGGGCGAGGTCCCTATAGTCAGCGGTGTTGGGTCGAGGTGCCCAGGGTCGAGGTGCCCCCGTTGTCAGTTACAATTATTGGGATGCGTCCCAGGATCGAGGTCCGCTGCAGTACTCAACTCAACATATGGTAAGTCAAGTGGCAGCTGGCGAGCCAGGTAAGTGAAAATGCATTGCATAACTTTGATAGGATTGTCACTGTTACACATTACACAAGTCCCATCAAAGTGGGGGCGACTGTAGGCACTGCATTTTTATGCATAAGTCCCTATGATGAGTCTCATTTTGGAGACACTACCTTTTAAGTCACGGAGGTCATGGAAAACGGACATCGGAAGGGGAATTCAGAATAAACAAGGTTCACTTTTTTCGTTGGTGCTACGTTCGTGTATACGTTCGAACGTCAAACAGATTGCGGGCGTTCGTGCTGTGTTCGATGATGCGTTCGAACGGTGTCGGTAATTCTGGTTTTGCTGCTAGCCTCACATTAAGCCCAATTCACCCAAACCTTGGCCCACACGCCCAAGCCCACTTAAAACACATATTTAACACATGGTGAAATCAAAACAAATCTAAAAATCACATACCAAATTAAATAAAATACTTACACAAATTAAAGAAATTGCATGCCTAGTTAAAATCAATCAACCAATATATTATTCCCAAACTTAAAATATTGTATGCCTAATCAACATAAACTAAATATTCAACCTTCCCTATCTAGCCAAGATTTGTCCCCCCTCAATCCATTGCTTCCCTTAACCAAACAAAATCAAATCCCTCTTTAATTAGCCAAATCCCTTTCCTTGTCAAGCCCAACCTTTTGCTTATAAAAAGAACCATTCACCAACCTTCTCAAGGCTAGCTAGCTGATTCACATAAGAAACACCCAAGCTCATAGACACAATTCTCACTCACTCTCAATAACAAAAAAAGATCACAAACCAAGGAACCCCCATCGCCTTGACCAAAACACATCCCGAACAACCCCTTCACCTTACCGAAAAACACATCCCAAACAACCCTAAATCGACACAGAACCAGTGAAAAAATCACCCCAAAATAGTGAGTAAACCAGTCCCCGAAAATACCCCAAAACATCCCAAAAACAGTAACTAAAATACAGCAGCGAAACAGTAGCAGCGGCAGCGAATCGGAGTCAAAACAGCAGCAAAAGACGGAGGACGACAACCCAAAACAGTAAGACAACGAACGAGAGCAGTGAACCAGTGAACCGGAAGAGTTGCGGAGCTTTACCCCTTCCGATCTTCGTGAAACGCGAGTCCGAGAGACGACTTAAAAGGTTAGACCTGAGGGCACTTTTTCATTAGTTTATATTCGTTTCTTTTATTATTGAATTGTATTCACATGAGAGTCGTTTATGAATGCGTGTTGTGGGTATTGGATGAATGGAAGAGTGTTGTCTCTTGTGGTATATAGGATGGAAACCCAGACGTAAATTCGGTAGCCGAATCTGAATGGACGGTAGTGCGGTCTGTACTTGGGACACAACTCCACGTACCACTTGAGTAAACGGCACCTTCTCTTGTTTTGTGTTGCTTTCGTTTATTTAATTCTTGTCATTTAAATTCTGCATGTTGTTTATTCCCGTATGATACGATCGAGTGCATGGGCTTAGTAAGTACGATGAAAGGTTCCCTAATTAGAGGGTTAAAATCCTTCACCACGATGCTCTGTCGCACCGATTGATGTGTGTTCGGTTGAATGCGAAATACGTTCAATCGGACATACTTAGTTTGATATGATTGTCTTTATTTTCGTATGTATGATTCAACCGAGCGCATGGGCTTAGTAAGTGCGATGTGAGATCCCCTATGGGGAGGGGCTAAAGCCCGTTACCACGAGGCTTTGCCGCGCCGGTTGATGTGTGTTCGGTTGGATACAAGATATGTTCAATCGGGCACACTATGTTTAGTATTGTTGCTTTTCATTCTATGTATGCATGATTCAGTCGAGCGCATGGGCTTAGTACGTTGGTCTAAAGGTCCTCTCTTTGAGAGATCAAGAGCCCCAAAAGGCCACCTTTATGGCAGTACTTCGCCGCGCCCCTTTATTTTGTCGTTTATGTATTGCGTCCCATTTCATGCATCAGATCTGTTACCATTCGAACGCGTTTACGAACGCAACTCGAACGCGCATGTATTTTGCCTTGTCATGCATCAGGTCTTATTTCTGTTCGAACGCGTTCACGAACGCCATACGAACGTGAACATTCTGTTTCATTTCCGTTCGAACGCGTTATCAAACGCCATACGAACGCGAACCTTCTGTTTACCATTCGAACGCGTTTACGAACGCTACACGAACGCACACACACCTTCTTAGTTTCATAATGTATCAGGTCTGGTTCCGTTCGAATGCGTTCTCGGATGCTACACGAACGCGAACCTTCTGTTTACCGTTCAAACGCGTTTACGAACGCTACACGAACGCGCACACACTGAACTGAGTCTGTCTTATCATATTCGTGCATAATTGCCTCTTGGTTGATCTTTCTTGTGTTATATAGCCAACCGTATTATTTGTATTCCTGCATTTATCCATTCTATGTGTTCTTGGGATTGTATTCAAGCATGATCAGGCTGTTAGCATGTTATTTGGTTAATAGGTTCATGAGATAGTACTCAAGCATGATTATGATGTTCCTAGTTTTCCATATCCTGTGATTGAAATATGTTCATGAGATTGCCATGTGATGTTGCATGTTGTGATGAATTTGTTGATGTATGCATGTGAATCTAGAAGCATGATATTATCGGAAATACGTGTTACTTAGACTTGATTAAATTATTACATAAATCCTTTGATTACAAGTGACATGAGTAAGGGACCATTCCGAACCCAACGGTTTGAGGTCTTCCCTTGCGAGGGGTGAGTGCGGCCTTAAATCTTTGTCCCGGTTCACACCGGGTGGCGACTCCATATTATTTAGTATTTCCCAACTAGTGCCGCGAGCCTAGGAACGGCGTCGCCCAGTTTCTGTGTCCTACAACAGTATCAGTCCACGAAGGATTAATCATTAAATATCCCTAGCCGGAGTATTATCGAGACTGGACATCGATAATGCGAATAGGCTAGTATTGCACTTGTGCGCGTTGTGAAGGCACAACGGCATAGTTCTCATATATGTAAGTATTGGATACTTATGCAAGTGCGATAGGAGGTTGTGTTTCACCGATGGTACGGGAAACAGCTTCGCTCTGGATAGACCCCTCGGAATCTCATTGGTATTATGACTATGTGTCTATAGGAGTCCGACATCAGGGTAGGTGTGTATGGTCTTAACCTGAGACTTGCACCGCTAATGCTTACGACAATCAATATACTTTAGTTGAGGTCGTCTAGGACTCTAACCAGTTCTGTGTACGCCAATGCTGGGTATATTGAGAATCGTAGAGTATTGGGTGTGATGTCAAGACGGAAGTATCACTCCAGTCATAGTGGAGATGATGTCACGCAGGATACGGTATTAGTGCTCTTAAGTGCTGGCCGGCCATCGGGATATTATGACAAGGTCATGTATATCCGATTATAGAGACTAGTTACCAGACATCCGACATGTGCTTCGGACGGGGCAAACACTTATCCAGCCCCAGCCCTAGCACGCGACTTATCCGATACTGGGCCGATATACACAATACTTGGTATACTACGCTTGATATAGATCTTAAATATTCTTAGATGAATATGTCCGGAGAATTCGGTAGACTTGGTCCTTAGCTAGGAGTCGGCCTTGTCTCGTAAATCGGTAGAACGTAGTACTTGGTACGTACGTGATTCGGATACTCCGACGACCGTATTTACTGCCGACTTATCCGGGGATCTCATGGGTCGCTTCCCAATAATCCACCGATGACGTATGACTCGCACTCTTAAATAATCTGGGATTATATAGAAGAGAGAGAAAATTAATCTAGGATTAATTACAGAGATATTTTATCTAGGATAAAATATATTCTAGAGAGAGATAATGATTAATTTGGAATTAATCGGTAAATTAATATATTCGATATATTAAATGAAATTAGATTTCGACGCGGAGGAAAATGTGGAGGTGGAATGATCTGTTCTTTTTCTTTTTCCTTTGCTTCTTTTTCCTCCATTTGTTGCTTTGTTTCTTTTGAAACTTCCTCAATAGTTGCCTTGAGTCCAACATCTTTGTTGATTTCAGTACCGCTTTTCAAGGTGATGGCTTGACATTGCTCCTTCCATCGGTTCCTTGGATTGGATTCTGTGTTGCTGCGAAGATTACCTGGCGGTCTGTAACTTTGAGCATTGGCCAGTTGTCTGATTTGATTCTCCAGTGCTTTGATGAAAGTAGATTGGCTCTGAAAGATAGCATCATATGCTGCTTGTTGCTTTTTGAACATCTCTGCAATCCATTCTTTCATTTCTGGTTCTTTTTCATGTTCCTGGCTTTTGTTCTATTGTTGAAATCCTGGTGGTGGGTAGTTCTGCTGTTGGAATACAGGTGGTAGATTATTCTTTTATCCTAAATTGTTGCTCTATGAAAAATTAGGATGATTCCTCCACCCTGGGTTGTAGGTGTTGGAATATGGATTGTTCCCCTGTCTGTTGAAATTGTTGACATAATTCACCGTCTCTTCAAGTTGGTTTGGTTCTGGTGCTCCTCCATATGCTGAACTTGTGGATCCAGTGCTGAGAGTCTCCATGAATTTTCATATCTGATCCAGCTTGGTGTTGACTGCAGTATTGGCTCCACTTTCATAACTTCCTGCAATTCTTTGGATCATGCTCCTTTTTGTTGGCCACAAGGAATTGTTGTTAGTCATTTCTTCGATTAGGTCACAGGCTTGATCTTGTCCTTTTTCCATTAAAGCTCCTCCAGTAGCAGCATCGATTATGGTTCTCATCCGTCCAGAAAGTCCATTATAGAAGGTTTGGACTTGAAGCCATTTTGGAATCTCATGGTGAGGACATTTCCGGAGCAAATCTTTGTACCTTTCACAAGCTTCGTAGAGAGTTTCTGAGTCTTGTTGCACAAAGGATGTGATGTCATTCCTCAGCTTTCTAGTTTTGGCTGGTGGAAAGTACCTTGCAAGAAATTTGGTGGCTAAAGTGTTCCAAGTTGTGATGGAACCTGCTGTAGTGAATGTAGCCAAGCTTTAGCTCTGTCTTTCAAGGAGTATGGGAAAATACGCAATCTCATTGCTTATTCAGCTTCTCGGTTGTAATTGAAAATGTCGCAAACTTCCAGGAAGTTGCTGATGTGGGAATTAGGATCTTCAGTTGTATTCCCCCCAAACTGAACTGACTGCTGAATCATCTGAATGCATATTTTGATGTCACCTGCATTTACTGGTAAAGGAGGAATACAATACATGAAATGAGTATGTCAACCACCGGAATGGTTCTGTCTCTAATGGGAATTGGTGGTGCAACCTCCAAAGGTTCAGGTTCCATGTTGACTAAAGCTTCTTGGCCTTCTCGTCTTTCCCTTCTCAACTGTCTGATGGTTCTTTCAATTTCTGGGTCAAGCGGTCGGAGTTCAAAGCTTTTGGTTCGTCTCATGAAGTTTCTGAGAACCTGAAACACAAGAAAACAAAAACAATAAGTAAAAAGAAAATTAGATACAAGTAAAGGTATCTAACCTTAAAACTAATAGTGAAAGATAAATAAATCCCCAGCAACGGTGCCAAAAACTTGATCGGCGTAAACACACACGTATAACGCAAGCGTACGTATCGTTCAAGTAGTATAAAAAGTATCGATCCCACGAGGACTTAATACCTAATCTATTAATTTATGAGGTCAAATGATTACTAGTATCTAACAGGTTGATTGATTGATTTGAAATGGTGATGATTCTAAATTTAAAAACAAGTAAATAAAATTGCACAAAAGTAGGTTTAAGAAAATTCAATATTAAAAACTATCTAGGGTTGTGAATCTTTCTAATATCTTTTAAAAGATGAAGTGGTTATTTCATGGTTGTGTAATAAATCGGTTTACTAACCTGGAACACTAAATTATGCAAAAGCCTATGTCGATGGTCAGACGCAAATACCCAGTTTAACCCAATTGAACCATATGTCTATGTCAACCAAATTATCTGGATTCATTAAGTTTAAGTTCCAATTACGGCTACCCCCGCCCGACATGTATATGTCTATCCTGTAAGAAAATCTATTAAAGGGTTATCTATCCTCAAGGAAGATCGTGGGCTATTAAGTCTAAGGCGGAAACCTAAAATTCCTTTGTCAAGTTTATTTTATATTTACCACATCAATCTTATTGGTGATCAGACAACAACAAGCATTAAGCTTAAGACTTAATAAGTAAACCTTTAAATTACCCAAACTATAAAATAACCCCTTATAAACCGGTGATATTAGAATTCATCACAACCCCAGATAACTAACTTAGTTACGACACATATTTACAGGTAGTAAAAACTTAAATAAAATAAAAAGACATAAAGTAAAATGCTGAAAAGTAAATTGCCGAAAAGTAAATGACGGAAAGTAAATGCTGAAATTAAATACTGAAAATTAAATGTTGAAAAGTAAATGCTGAAAGTAAATTACTGAAAAATAAATGCTGAAAGTAAATTGCTGAAAGTAAATTGCTGAAAAGTAAATGCTGAAAGTAAATTGCTGAAAAGTAAATAAAGTAAAAGTACAATAAAAGAAAATACTGAGGTAAAAGGATCCACTTTTATTACTTCTATTTTAGATATCTCCCTTAATATAATATATTAACTTTGCATGATAATTACCAACCAGCCATATAGGCGGTATCCAGATTAAGTCAAATTAATAATTAATTACCAACCGACCAATCAGGCGGTATCCAGTTTAGTCAGGTTAAAACCAATTTAAATAATTATCAACCGACCAATATGGCGGTATCCTCGTTAAGTCAGGTTTTAACTAGTTTATATATTATAATTAAGGGAGATTAATCTAAATATTAGTAATAAAATTTTTACCTTTTACCCCAGCAAGGGGGAGTTACCTCCTCATTACTGAAAAGTAAAAACAGAAAATTAAAGAAAGAAAAGTATTGTGCGTAAAAGTAAATTGCGGAAAGTAAAAACTGAAAAGTAAAGAAAAGAAATTGCGAAAGTGGAAATTTATTACTGAAAGCTGTAAATAAAAAAATAAGATACAATCTTCTTAGTATTCTTAAGGAATTCCTTTGAAGAAAGTATGAATTTAAAAATGAAATGGCTTGGTATTTATAGGCAAAATTTTGCCTCCACCAAAAAATCAACCAAATACATTATTCATTGCTCCACTAATTGCTCCACCAAATCCATTATTAATTGCTACACTAATTGCTTATCATGTTTGGTGGTGATTTGATAATTTTTATTATTTATTTATTAATTTATTTTTTTGCTTTGAAAATGATTGAAAATGACTTTAATAATTACACACAACACACTTCTGGATAGTTCATCAATTTAGGGCATGAAATATTCAGAATTCGAAATGATTTTGTCTTTCAAAGTTGTAGATCTTTGAGTCTTATTTAATCTGGAACTTCAATCAGCTTAATCCGATATCGGAGTAAAACGTTATGCCCAAAATACGACAGATGTGCAAAATTGGAATTTCCAAAACTACACTTCGTTAAAACGCCCTTTCAAGTTTCCAATCTCCAAAATTAATATGTCAAGTCCAATTTTTTCCCTTATTTGACCCACATTTCATCCTAAATGATTTCATTGTGTCTCAATTTATTTTATCTGCAAAATAAACTAAAATACATCAAAACGTTCATCAAACCCGAGAAACTAAACAAAATATTAAGTAAAAGGGGCGGTAAATATTGATATATTTTCCGCTCATCAGTCACAATCAGGCCAATCCAAGTGATGGTCACTGGATTGATATTAAGAACATCATTAAGTATCTTAGATGATCTAAGGATGCTTTCTTAAGTTATTGAGGAGGAGAACTTGAAGTGACTGGGTTCACCGTTGCAAGTTTCCTAACCGATAAAGACAATTGTAAGTCGCAATAAGGATACTATATAGTTTGAATAACGAAACAGTGAGCTGGAAATCTTCCAAGCAAGATACTGTTGCCGAATAAACAACAAAAGAGGAATATTGTTGCAGCTGAGGCAGCAATAGAAGCACTTTGGATCTATATAATCCTAATTGGCTTAGGAGTAGTTCTGTTAGCAGCTGAGCTAGGCTACAGCACAGACTAAAGAATTAATGGTCTCATCAATGATCCAAGTATATACTTCAACTATTTCATTTGATTCGTCAGATCATACATTGTGGCGATGTGATGATCGAATAAATGGCATCAGATGATAACAATGCAAATCCGCTGACGAAAGTTGTTTCTCAGTAGAAGTTTGAGCGACCCGTACATAGTTCAGATGTAGGGCACTTGAGTGATTGGCTGTAGTCCAAGTGGGAGATTGTTGGACAATTATGACCAATAGCATCACTATTTGTACAGAACATGGTGTTGTTGTACAAATTAACTATGTGACAAAGGAAATTACTCTTTTATCATTTGTAATTGGATTACCGGGATATATAAATGATAAAAGTCCATATGATTAGTTCCGGATTTATAAGATATGAGACAGTATTAATCCACTAAGGTTTAATCATTAAATATCTCTAGTCGTAGTATTATCGAGACTGTACATCGATAATGCGGAATAAACTAGTATTGCACTTGTGCGCGTTGTGGGAGCATAACGGCATAGTTCTCATATATTTAAGTATTAGATACTAATGCAAGTGTGATAGGAGGTTGTTTTTACCGATGGTACAGAAACAGCTTCGCTCTAGATAGACCCCTCAGAATTCCATTAGTAGTATGACTATGTGTCTATGGAAGTCCGAAATCAGGGTAGGTGTATTTGGTCTTAACTTGAGACTTGCACCGCTAATACTTGCGACAATCAATATGCTTTGGTTTTGGTCATCCAGGGCTTCAACCGGTTCTGTGTACGCCTCTGCTGGGTATATTGAGAATCGTAGTGTATTGGGTGTGATGTCAAGACGGAAGTATCACTCCAGTCATATGGAGATGATGATCACGTAGGGTACGAAACTATTACTCTTTAGTACTACAGTCATCGGGATAATATGACTAGGTCATGATTATCCGATTATAGAGACTAGTTACCGGAGATTCGATATATGCTTCGTACGGGGCAGACACAATTCCAACCCCAGGCCTAGCATGTGACATCCGATACTGGATCGCTATACGCAATACTACGTATACTATGCCTTACACAGATTACATATTCCTTAAAAGAATATTTCTGGAGAATTGGGTAGGCACGGCGCTTTGCTAGAAGCCAACCATGTCTTGTAAATCGGTAAGAACGTGGTACTAGGTACGCACGTGTTCGGATAATCCGATGATCGGATTTACTGCCAACATATCCAGGGATCTCATGGGTCGCTTCCCGAAGATTCACCGCTGAAGTATGACTCGAACATAATTAATCTGGGACTAATTAAAAGAGAGACAAAATTAATCTAGGATTAATTGCGGAGAGAATTTATCTCGGATAAAATACTATAAGTAGAGAGAGAACGATTAATTTGGAGTTAATCGATAAAATAATATATTTGATATATTAAATGAAATTAGATTTCATAACATAATTAAAATTGGATTTTAATTCGGGCAAACGAGTTAATTTGGAATTAATTCGCAAGTGACTTTAATAGTAATTTTGCTAGGCATAATTATTTAATTAAATTTGATTTAATTAAGTCGCAACGAAAAATTCGTTTATTTGGAATTAACGAACTCGAGCCCGAGCGAAGTTGCGCGTTGAGATTGTTCGGCGTAAATATGGAATTTACAAGTGGTGGGACCCACTTGACTTACATCACTTTTGACTTGTGATGGAAGTGGTTGAATTGGAGTGTAAATATAAGCTTACTTGTTTTTTACTCCAACCAATCTCTACACACTTTGTAATTTTTTATTCATTTTTTGAATGACTAATACCAAATCTTGGATTTGGTATATCATAATTTTTGATTTTGGAAATCAAATAACTCAACTCAAAAATTGAAAAACTCATCTCTCTCTCCCAAGGCAAAACCGTGACTCTCCCTCTCTTTTTCTCTCAATTACCGAGAACTACAAGAACAAAAAGGGAAGGTTTTATTGCAATTTCTTCCTAAGCTAGCACTTAAAGAGTCATTCAAACGTGTTAGGGACACTAAACCTTGAGTTTGGAATTCAAGAACAAGCTTGGAAGATCAACATACATCAAATGAGAAGCTTGGAGCAACTTCTCAAAGACAAAAGTTTTGAACTCTCCGCCAACATCCAAGCCGATCAAAGTGAGTATTTCCGCTACTTTACTTTGCGTATTCATACATTTCATATGCTTAATTGATCTTGGTTTGACCTAGAAAACCCTACATCGCCGTCCCCCAAAGCATGCCACTCATTTCCCTGAAACAAGTGGTCTTGGGGCATTACGTATCTCCATCCTATTGGGAAGCGACCGCGAGTGCGCAGCGGAAAATCAAAATTATTATGTCGTTTTCCCTTTGCCCAAGACCCATTTGTTTTGATTATTCTACAAGCCTAGGCATGTTACTATATATTCTAAGCATAAAACTCATAAAACATGCAAAGAACATAAACCTAAACATGCTAACTATCATAAAAACTCTAATTAAAATAAAGAAAGAAAAAGACTTACTTGAACCGAAGACTCCTCCAGTCCTTCCTCAAATCTACAAGCTTTTCTTGAACTCAGAAAGCTCTTCCACGTTCTAAAGAGCCACCCGAGTGGGTGGCCTCCAAAGATGCACACACCAAAGCCAAAACTCAACGGCAAGACTACGCCTTGAGTGCGTTGGTATTTTGCCCTTAGTGCTAGCCTAGGAAAATACCTCAAAAATTTTAACTCGAGGTTCCTCTTGTTGGGTTTCTCTAAGTCCCGAGGATCAATTAAAGCAATGAAACACAAGTGCGAATACATCAAAGAAGTTCCGTAATTAATCCCAGAGTAATTTTCTCTCTCATATAATTAATCCCAGATTAATAAAGTGCGAGTCATACGTCATCGGTGAATCTTTGGGAAGCGACCCATGAGATCCCCGGATATGTTGGCAGTAAATTTGGTCATCGGACTATCCGAACACATAAGTACCTAGTACTACGTTTTTACCGATTTACAAGACAAGGTTGGCTTCTAGCAAAGCACCATGCCTACCCAATTCTCCAGAAATATCCTTACAGGAATATGTGATCTATATCAGGTGTAGTATACGTAGTATTGCATATTTCGATCCAGTATCGGATGTCACGTGCAAGGCCTGGGGCTGGAATTATGTCTGCCCCGTACGAAGCACATATCGGATCTCTGGTAACTAGTCTCTATAATCGGATAAACATGACCTAGTCATAATATCCTGATAGTTGCAGCATATAAGAGAACGAGTTACGTATCCTACGTGATCATCATCTCCACTATTACTAGAGTGATACTTCCATCTCGACATCACACCCAATACACTACGATTCTCAATATACCCAGCAGAGGCGTACACAGAACCTATTAAAGCCCTGGACGACCAAAACCAAAGTACATTGATTGTCGCAAGTATTAGCGGTGCAAGTCTCAGGTTAAGACCAAATACACCTACCCTGATTCGAACTTCCATAGACACATAATAATACTAACAATGGAATTCTGAGGGGTCTATCCAGAGCGAAGCTGTTTTCCGTACCATCGGTAAAACACAACCTCCTACTACACTTGCATGAGTATCTTATACCCAAATATATGAGAACTATGTCGTTATGCCCTCACAACACGCACAAGTGTAATACTAGTCTATTCTGTATTATCGATGTCCAATCTCGATAATACTACGACTAGGGATATTTAATGATTAAACCTTCGTGGATTGATACTGTCTCATATCATCTCAATCTAGGAACTAATCATAAGGACCTCCTATCATTTATACATCTTGGTGATCTAATCACAAATGATAAGAGAGCAATTTCCTTTGTCACATAGTTAATTTGTACAACAACACCATGATCTGTACAAATAGTGACGCTATGGGTCATAACTATCCAACAATCTCCCACTTGGCCTATATCCAGTCGCTCGAGTGTCCTACACCCGAACTATGTACAGTTCACTCAAATTACTGAGAAAAGACTTTCGTCAGCAGATTTACATGATTATCATCTGATGTGATTTATATGATCATCACATCGCCACGATGTATGATTCGAACGAATCAGATGAATAGTCAAAGTATGTATCTGGATCGTTGATGAGACCATTAATTCTTTAGCATGCGCTGTAGCCTAGCTCAACTGCTAACAGAACTACTCCTAATCTAATTAGGATTATTATCGATCAAAAAAGGCTTCTATTGCTGCCTCAGCTGCAGCAATAATCCACTTTTGTTGTTTATTCGGTAACAGTATCTTGCTTGGAAGATTTCCAGCTCACTGTTCTGTTATTCAAACTTTATAATACCTTTGTTATGACTTATAGTCGTTTTATTGGTTAGGAAACTTGCAACGGTGAACCAAGCCACTTCAAGTTCTCCTTCTCCATAGATTAAGACAGCATCCTTAGTTCCTCTAAGATACTAAAGGATGTTCTTAACATCAACCCAATGACTATCAATTGGATTGACCCGATTGTGAATCCATATGCTCAAATCGTATGAGACACTAGGTCGCGTACATTTTTTAATATACGAGTTCTCTGAGAGAATTAACAACTTTAAATCTATCCCAGTAGATTTTTATTCCTAGAATAAAGGTTGTTTCTCCCAAGAATTCTACGGAGAATTTTCTTGAAATCCAAGCTTTCACCGATTGTATTTATGGGAATATCATTTCCAAGAAATGATATATTATCATTATTTAGGACTTTCACTGTCAGTGCGCTCCCACTAACCTCCTTATATACACAAGAATCATTTTCGTTTTGAATTAAATCATACACCATTATGATTACATCAAAATGATAATTCTAAGAACTTTATGCTTGCTTCAATCCATCCATGGATTGAATAACCTGTAAACCTTGTTTGCTAGTTTTGGTACGACAAAACCGTCAGGATGTTGTAAACATCCTCCAAAAGGTTTCCGTTAAGGAAAACGGTTTTGGCATTTAGCTGCCACATTTCATAAATGAAACATGCAGCATTAGCAAGCATTATCCCAATGGATTTACCATGGCAACATGTAAAAGGTTTCTTCGTAATCGACACTATGTTGATAACGATACATTTTCGCTACAAGCCTAGCTTAGTACGTTGGTATGTTGCCTTCCACGTATGTCTTCCTTGAAGAGTTATATAGTACCGATAGGCACAATGCCTTACGGTACATCAACTAGTATCCAAACTATGTTGATATACATGGAATCCATTTCGGACATCACGACACTTTTCCATAATAGGGAGTCGATACCTTGTATCACTTCCTCATACGTAGTCAGTTCGTATTCCTCCATAAGATTAACATCTTTATGAGGTGAGATCAGAAACCCATACCCCATGTTGTTTTCTGACTCTCTCCGACTTACGTGGTTCTTGTGTATTCGAAGATTATTGGAATAGTTTCATCCTTGATGAACTATTTTTGTTCCATTAAGGAATCGGTGCTGGGAACAATATTACTCTGATTTTCATCGAGTTTTACTTTCGTCCCACTTACCACTGCATATCGGTATTCCTCTCAGGAAAACCGCATGGTGAGTAACAATTAAATTGTTCTCTAATGAGTCGTATAAGTACTATACCTTGGTTTCCCTAGGATAACCTACAACTTAGGCACTTATACGATTTGGGTTCTAGTTTGGTATCATCCAAACATATGCCTAGCATACCCAAATCTTCAGGAATGAGAAAACCCGGTTTCATTCCTATTCATATCTAATATGAAGTCTGTCAAACAAATTTTTATGGAACCTTATTCTAAATAAGTTTTGCACTGTTTAATACGTATCTGTTGAAGGAAATGGTAGCTCAGAGCGACTCATGATTAACCTTATCATGTCCAACAAAATTCGGTTTCTCCGTTCGGACACACCGTCAAACTGACGTGTTCCGGGAGGAGTCCTCATTGAAAGAATACTATACTCTTTCAAGTATATAAGAAACTTATTGCTTAAGTAATTTCATCATGGTCCAACCATGATGGTTTTACACTTTAGCAGATCTGTTTGTCTATTTCGTGTCGAAACTCTAAAAGTTTCCTATTTGTGTTTCAAAAGAAACATATAACCATAACGCGATGCCATATCCGTTGAAGGTCACGAAATATTCATATCCACCTCTAGCCTAGCTAGATATAGGCCCACTTACTTCACTATGAACTAGGGCTAACAGATCGGTGGCAATTGCACTTTTACCAAGTAAAAAAGCGTTTTATAGACACTTTGCCTAATAAACTAGATTCGTAGACATTATTTGAATGGAATCAAATTTTTCCTAGTATCCACTCTTCAAAAGTGTGGATATACGAGTCTTGTTTAATTGTGTCCCAGTCAACAATGCCACATATAAGTCTCAAATGATTTATTCAGTTTGAGCTTTTTGTTTGTCATGTTATATGTTTGAGATTTATTTATATTCAAAATATAAATTCTATTTTTCACATCTAATGTGTTTATCTCAATATCATTTTTATAAAATGAAATACTTTAGTGTTCTAGAATATAAAGGTATACCCGCAACGGGTTAAACACTGATATAAAGATAATGTTTCTAGTCAAACTAGTTACATTATAACAGTTTCCTAATTTAAGTACACACATGAATGGTAGTTCCTAAACTTAGGTATCTACGGTCAAAACAGCGACTTTCGTACCATTTTCGATTCGCAGATAAATCTCAACTGAAGTCAGTATCCTGCTCATAGCAGATTTTGCACTCTAATACATATTTATGTACCACATTTAGTATCTAAAATCCAATTTTAATACTAGCAGTGAACATGTTTATGACAAATATATTTGAAGTCAGAACATTGCTCGTCTTCAATTCCTTCATGTCTGCCTTGTCCATACGGCAGTCACGCTTCCGTGTCCCCGTTTGCTACAATTTAGGTAGACATTTTGGGATATGTCATTTATCTTCCCAGAAGATTATAATGATTTTGCCTTTGTCCTTTTCCACACCCCAGAAGCCTTTGGCCAAGCCTTGGCCTTCGAGAATGTTGAAATAAGGTACGCCTTGCGCTTCTTGCCATATTGCGAAGTTTGGTTTTGTCTCCTTGAGAATAGCCATTAACTCTCCAAGAGTTTACTATTGCAATTTAGTACTTCTAAGATCTTAAAATAGATCTATGAAGATCCTTCAATTTCATTATCATACTTTAAGGATCTAATCCTTAGTTCTGATTAAGAAATTAAGGAGTCCATTTGGCAAGTATAACAGATTAAGCACTAAAGTTATCATCACATAAATCTTCCAAAGATTATGTTCTACTATTTGCTTAACTCCGGGCTCAGGCCTAAGATGTTATTTTATCAAATAAAGTAACTTCTTAGTTTCCAGGACCATCCTGAAACTTTATTCCCAATTTGAAAATTAAAGTCGTTTAAATACATTTTCCCAAGGATTATGTTTTAAACACTAATCTTTCAATTATCTTGATTCTAATAGTCCAACTATTTAATCAACGATTTTAAGTACTATTTATTATAATGATTACTATAGTCCAACTATATAATCAACTATAATTTAATAGGTTAAATTCAATTATATTGATTACTATAATCCAATTATAAAATCAACTATAATTAAATTGTTAATTCAAATATATTGATTACTATGATCCAATTATATAATCAACTATAAATGAAATAGTTTGAATTACAATCCAACTATTTATTAAAACATGATTAATTATTAGTCCAACTAATATTTAATTTATTTGACGTAATATTTGAAATGAGCGTGTATGGCAAGTAACTAAACGAATATGGAAAATTTAATACTTGCCTCCCACTATCTTTCGGTGAGCCTCTAACCCTCTGTTGAGTACTCGGGAAACCTTGTTTCCTAGTAGGCTAGGATCCCGTTAAATAACACACAATCTTGACTTTGGCCAACAAATTGTATGATAATTAACTAGGAAGATCTCTAAGATCAATTGGATCCAATCCAATTCCTAGATCCAGTATGTGGACATCTAAGTCCGAAACATATATCATATATATGCCAATATATCCAATATATTCCCTAACCTTTTTCCTCTGAATCAACTAAGCCTTGGCTTTGGCACAACAAACTTAGTGATCCCAGTTAAGCGGAACCCATTGACCATGGAAAGCTCCGTAATCAATGTCGATGGACAAGAAGTGATCTTGACTTTGGCCAACAAATCAAAACTTGGACAAGACACCAATATGGAACAAAGCTCTCGTGATTCAAACACATCCTCGACGGATAAAGGTCTTGACTTTGGCCAACAAACCAATGCCAGTCTTAGATCTTGAGTAAGAATCACTCAATGGAAGGAAAAACGCTTAATATTGTTTGAGGGTTTTTCGCGTGCAAATTGGCAACCAATTTATTATCTTTGTTAAGGTCTAATCATCATACACCCTTAAACATGCATTCTAAACACATAATAAGGCGCATATAAATAAAATAATAATGATATGCGGATGGATACTTAACACATTGATCCTAGATCAAATCTCTCTCTTTCCTCTCTCCCGCTAGCACAAGTATTGCTTCTACCCGTTACATAACACTTCTAAAGAAACCTCATTTACATTGAGGGGAATAGGTGAGAAAAGAAATACATAGAGTCAAAGAGATAATAGTCTCGACTCGCAGGTCCAATTTAATAAATTCTAAATTTATTACAACAATTTACAAAATTGCCCCACCCTTCTAATATCCATCCGATATACATTATTCATGCATCGCAACCATGTATTCACACAAGCATGTTATCAATCAATCTAATCCAATTAATTAATCTGATATTTAATGACCATCCAATGTTCAAACAACGATTTGATTTTACGCGAGTCAAACTCGTTTTGCGAATAAGTACTCAAAGTACGAATTCTTGAATTAAATTAAACTACAACATTAAATCTAATTTAATATGTATTTAATACTAATTTACTATTTAATTCCAAATTAAATATTACACTTTATTAATGAACTTTTACGACTTAGATTCTAAATCTAATCGTTACGGGTCTCAAAGCCCGATTAACATCCAATGTTAATTTAATTTAAAGTCCAATGGGCTTTTAATTAATTTCTAAGGCATGGACTTTTGGTCAACTTGGGTCAAACCCAAAGACTAAAGCCCATTTAAGGAATCACCATTATTTGCCAAGAAACCAATTTAGGCCTATTAAGCCCAATTAAAGTTAAAGGTCCATTTGTCATAATTGGACTTTATGGATATGGTTTTGGGCCCAATTGGATCCAAACAATTTTCCTAAACCAATCTTGGTACAACCAAGCCCAATAAGCACAATTACAACTTTTAAAGCCCAAATCCAATTTAAGCCCAACAAAATTAAATTCCAAAATTCCAAATTCATAATTTAATTACTCAAAGTGTATTACATAATTAATTAACTAAATCAATATTTCCAAAACACCAATTAGCCTAATTAATCATGCTCATTAACATTAGAACATGTCCAACACATTTTAATTAAAATCAAACCCATTTCATGCTCCATTGTCTCGGTAATTTGGGGATTTACATATCCAATTCGGTTTCAATCAAATTAAATCCAAATCAACATTACCCAATTGATTTCAAGTCATCCAATGAATCAAAAATCAAAAATACCAAGACATTTAGGGCTCTAATGTATTCGGCCAAGCCTCACATTTTGGGGAAAATTGTTCCAAACCAATTTTCATGAAATTGATCCAATCAAACTTCAATAAAACATCATTCAAGCATACTCAATCAAACAATTTAACCAAATCATACTCAAAATCAATTTACCCAATTTTAACCCTAAATTCAAGTTTCATGCTTTTACTCGCTCTGATACCATTGTTGGGATTCTCTAAGTCCCGAGGATCGATTAAAGCAATGAAACACAAGTGCGAATACATCAAAGAAGTTTCAGAATACTCACAATGATCGGTTGAGCGATGCGACGAAGAACAAAAAATTTTCTGCCTCCTCCAAGATGCTCGGCAGTGGGCTGTTTTGAAGTTCCTCAAATTTTCGGCAATGGTCCTTCTCCAAGCTCCAAGCTTTTGAAGTGTATTCCAAGCTCACATGTGCGGTTCCCTATCACCTTCGCAAGACTCAAATGGTGTGCTAGCAGTTAGGAATTTTTGCCACAAAAATCCCTATAGCTTCTCCTTGACTCACGGCCTTCACCAGAATTTTGAGGAAGAAGAAGTTGCCCATTGGGCGAGAGAGAGAGGGATGAAGAAAAGAGAGAGTGAGTTGTGTTGGTTGGTGGAAAAATGTGTATCTAATACACTTTATGAATTTTCAAATTCATTTATCAAATGCTTTTTCCAAAAAGTCAAGGCTTTAATGCCAACCACCTCCATCAATCAATCAAGTGACAAATTGTCACATCACTCAAAGTGACTAATGATTTGACGCTTGATGCGACTAGTGATTTGATGCTTGATGTGACTTGCGGGCCGCACTTGAATTTGAAATGCGAGTGCGCTCGCAAACACTCCCGGGCTCGGGTTCGCTAATTCCAAATTAATGAATTTTCCGTTGCGACGTAATTAAATAATTATGCCTAGCAAAATCACTATTCACGTTGCTAAAGAATTAATTCTAAATTAACTCGTTCGCCCGAATTAAAATATAATTTTAATTCCGCGTCGACATCCAATTTCGTTTAATTTATCAAATATATTATTTTATAGATTAATTCCAAATTAATCATTTTTCTCTCTTTAATTAATATTTTATCCCAGATAAAATATCTTTGTAATTAATCCCAGATTAATTTTCTCTCTCATCTAATTAATCCCAGATTAATAAAGTGCGAGTCGTACGTCATCGGTGAATCTTCGAGAAGCGACCCATGAGATCCCCGGATATGTTGGCAGTAAATCCGGTCGTCGGACTATCCGAACACGTAAGTACCTAGTACTACGTTTTTACCGATTTACATGACAAGGTTGGCTTCTAGCAAAGCGCCAAGCCTACCCAATTCTCCAGAAATATCTTTACTGGAATATGTGATCTATATCAGGCGTAGTATACGTAGTATTGCGTATTTCTATCCAGTATCGGATGTCACGTGCAAGGCCTGGGGCTGGAATTGTGTTTGCCCCGTACGAAGCACATATCGAATCTATGGTAACTAGTCTCTATAATCGGATAAACATGACCTAGTCATAATATCCCGATAGCTGCAGCATATAAGAGAACGAGTTCCGTATCCTACGTGATCATCATCTCCACTATTACTGGAGTGATACTTCCATCTCGACATCACACCCAACACACTACGATTCTCAATATACCCAACAGAGGCGTACACAGAACCTGTTAAAGCCATGGACGACCAAAACATAAGTACATTGATTGTCGCAAGTATTAGCGGTGCAAGTCTCAGGTTAAGACCAAATACATCTACCCTGATTCGGACTTCCATAGACACATAGTAATACTACCAATGGAATTCTGAGGGGTCTATCCAGAGCGAAACTGTTTTCCGTACCATCGGTAAAACACAATCTCCTACTACACTTTCATGAGTATCCTATACCCAAATATATGAGAACTATGTCATTATGCCCTCACAACGTGCATAAGTGTAATACTAGTCTATTCCGCATTATCGATGTCCAATCTCGATAATACTACGACTAGGGATATTTAATGATTAAACCTTCGTGGATTGATATTGTCTCATATCATCTCAATCCAGAAACTAATCATAAGGACCTCCTATCATTTATACATCTTGGTGATCTAATCACAAATGATAAGAGAGCAATTTCCTTTTTTGTTACATAGTTAATTTGTACAACAACACCATGATATGTACAAATAGTGATGCTATGGGTCATAACTGTCCAACACCTCTAGTCAATTATACTTAAGGATCCTCAAAATTAGTGGCTTACTCTTAAAATTTAGAGTTTCTCACTTATATAAACCCAATATATGAAAGGTTTGGTGTAAAAAGTTATGAAGAATTCTTTGGGTTTATATAGTGCTCCAAAGACAACAAAATTAATTAAAAATCTGATGTGGGATAAAAGCTAATTTAATCTTAGCCATTGGATCTTAATTTAGTGGTTTAATGAGATTATAAAACCCTAATAAGAGTTTGGGCCGAATTGGAATTCAAAACAAATAACAAAACTTTTTTAATATTCATGTTACTATTCACGTGAAACCCTAAGCCACTATGGAACCTCATAAATGATATGTTCAATAATTAAACACATTGAACCATTTATGAACAATTCCTACAGCAATCATATATGTTGTTATATTTGTACTGTGCACTGTTAACCATTGATTTCGACTTTGTTGTGTGTGACCTTTTGGGTTCCCCTCAAGTTGGACATGAAATGAATCGTGATAATTTAATCGAACATAAATTATCCTCCGATCAAATGGTCGTTCGATTTCAATGACCAAGGTTGACATCTAGTAACATGGCAAGGCCCCAAAATGAGAAGGAAAGATATATATACCCATTCTATATGCGATTTACATATGATACGATCCCTCGCCTCACAGTATCCCCACCTATTGACCTAGGGTACGGAAAGTGTCTACCCATATGGTCAAAGGTATGCTGTTGATAGTGTAATGAATCGTGCTAACCCAAGAATCTCACATGATTCTTCCGATGTGGCCACAGTCTCAAGCACTGATCACACATATCAACTCGCAAACTGGAATACTACTTTTATAAGAAAATATTATCCGAGAGACTGGCGATTCTCTGTTGTATCTTTACAAACTTCATGTGTTTCAACAAATGACCCAATCATACCCTTAGGACCGGATCTTTTGAACCGGGGAAGGAGAATGTCAAAGTTATATGATCCACACATAAGATTGTAAAGACCTCAAGTCTAAGGACTAGTCATACAATCGATACATGAAAGTTCTCATAGACACATGGGATAAACACTCCACATGAAAACTTTCGGCGGTCAGTTCGATGGACACGAGCAACTCATGCATCCATGTGATACACCAAGCAGACGGATCTCCGCTAGTAACCTATGAGATCGGCTACTCCACTTAAGGGTGGATCATATCATCATGCTAGTCTCTCCGCTTTGTGAACGCCCAGATTATTCACAAAACTATGACTAGGAACATTTAAGAGTAATGATTCTCATAAGGCGTGGAAGCCATTGTCTTATTACTCCAAGGGCTTTATTACAGTGTTGATGATTCATATAAGTTATGTAAGAGACATATAATAAAGATTGTCATTTTATTAATTAATGAAAATATTACAAATACATGTACATTTAGCCCATCCACAAGTTGGGTATAGGGCATATCCCTAACACGTCCCTCAAGCCACAGAACTAGAACCAGGGTGTGAATCTATGCTACCCTCCAGGCTTTGAATCTAGGATCCAGATGTTGGACAATTATGACCCATAGCGTCACTATTTGTACAGATCATTGTGTTGTTGTACAAATTAACTATGTGACAAAGGAGATAGCACTCTTGTCATTTGTGATTAGATCACCTAGATGTATAAATGATAGGAGGTCCCTATGATTTGTTCCTGGACTGAGAATGATATGAGACAGTATCAGTCCATGGAGGATAAATCATTAAATATCCCTAGTCAGAGCATTATCGAGATTGGACATCGATAAATGCGTAAAAGACTAGTATTACACTTGTGCGCGTTGTGAGGGAACAACGGCATAGTTCTCATATATTTTGGTATAGGATACTCATGCAAGTGTAATATGAGGTTGTGTTTTACCGATGGTACGGGAAATAGCTTCGCTCTGGATAGACCCCATCGGAATTCCATTGGTAGTATGACTATGTGTCTATGGAAGTCCGAAATCAGGGTAGGTGTATTTGGTCTTAACCTGAGACTTGCACCGCTAATACTTGCGACAATCAATATACTTTGGTTGCGGTCGTCCAGGACTTTAACAAGTTCTGTGTACGCCAACGCTGGGTATATTGAGAATCGTAGTGTATTGGGTGTGATGTCGAGATGGAAGTATCACTCCAGTCATAGTGGAGATGATGGTCACATAGGATACGGAACTCGTTCTCTTAAATGCTCGAGCTATCTGGATATTATGACTAGGTCATGTTTATCGGATTATAGAGACTAGTTACCAGAGATCCGACATATACTTCGTACGAGGCAGACATAATTTCAGCCCCAGGCCTAGCACGTGATCATCCGATACTGGACATAAATACGCAATACTACGGTATACTACGCTTGATATAGATCCTTTATTCCTGTAAGGATATTTCTGGAGAATTTGGTAGGCATGGCGCTTTGCTAGAGGCCAACCTTGTCTTGTAAATCGGTATAAACGTAGTACGAGGTACTTACGTGTTCGGATAGTACGATGACCAACTTTACTGCCAACATATCCGGGGATCTCATGGGTCGCTTTCCAAAGATTCACTGATGATGTATGACTCGCACTCTTAATTATTCTGGGATTAATTAGAAGAGAGAGAAAATTAATCTGGGATTAATTGCGGAGATATTTTATCTGGGATAAAATATCAATTAAAGAGAGATAACGATTAATTTGGAATTAATCGAAAAATTAATATATTCGAAATATTAAACGAAATTAGATTTCGACGCGGAATTAAAATTAGATTTTAATTCGGGCGAATGAATTAATTTAGAATTAATTCGTTAGCGATGTGAATAGTGATTTCGCTAGGCGTAATCATTTAATTACAACGCAACGAAAAATCATTAATTTGGAATTAGCGAACCCGAGCCCGAGCGCATTCGCATTTCAAATTTGAGTGCGGCACGCAAGTCAAATCAAGCGTCAAATCGCTAGTCGCATCAAGCGTCAAATCATTAGTCACTTTGAGTGATGTGACTTGACAACTTGATGGATTGAGAGATGTGAGTGGATGGAGCATTAAAAGCTTGACTTTTTGAAAGCCAAATTCACATGAAATGAATTTGAGATTCACATTTGTGTATAAGATACACAAATTTGGAACACATCACACAATTTTCTCTATTTCTCTCATCTCTTTCTCTTCACACCCTTGGGCAACTTTCTATTTTCTGGTTTCTTGAAACCGTGAGCAGTGGGAAGCAGAGTTGGAAATTTGTAGCAAATTTCTTGAGTGCTAGCACACTATGAGACATGCGAAGGTGATAAAGAAGTCCACCCATGAGCCGGGAATCGTTCGACGAAGCTTGGAGCTTGACGAAGGACCACCATGGACGCCAAACCAGTGAGCACTGGCAGTGAACTGCCGAGCAGTCCATGAGGCAGAATTTCAGTTTTTTTTGTCTTCGCGTCGCTCAACCGATCGATGTAAGTATTCCGCGACTTACTCGATTTGTATTCGCACTTGTTTCATGTTTGTTATTCGATCCTCGGGGCCTAGAAACTCCAACAATGGTATCAGAGTGAGTAAAAGCATGAAAATGATTTAGGGCTTAAAATTTGGGCAAAATTAATTTTGAGCATGATTAATTAAATTGTTTGATTGAATATGCTTAATTGATGTTGAATTGAAGTATGATTTGATCATTTTCAAGAAAATGTGTTTGGAACATTTTTTCCCCAAATTCTTTGGCTTGGTCGAGAGGTGTAGTGCCCTAATAAGTCTTGGATTTTTGTTTTTGGTTCATTGGATGTGTTGGAAACAATCAGGAAATGTGATTGCGGATTTAATTTGATTGAAACCGAATCAATTTTGAAATTTCCCTAAATGTCGAGACTTTGAGCATGTAATTGGGTTGATTTTTGATTAATTTGTGTTGGACACTAATTGATGTTGATAAGTATAATTAATTAGGTTAATTGATGTTTTGGAAATATTGATTTGGATGATTAATTGTGTTAATGCACTTTGGTAATTAAATTATGAAATTGGGTTTTTGTGATTTAATTATTTGGGCCATAAAATTGGATTTGGGCTTGTTGTGTTGTTATTGGGCTTATTGGGCTTGATTGTATCAAGTTGGGTTTAGGCAAATTGGATTGGATCCAATTAGGCTCAAAACCGCCTCCACAAAGCCCAAATGCGACTTAATGAACCTTTAAAGTTTAATTGGGCCTAATGGGCCAAGATTGATTTCTAGGCTTATGGGGTAATTCCCGGATTGGATTTTGGTTATTCGGTTTGACCCGAGTTGACCAAAAGTCCACGCCTCAAGAAATTAATTAAAAGCCCATTGGACATTAATTAAATTAACGTTGGACGTTAATCGGGCTTTGAGACCCGTAGCGATTAAATTTGGAATTTAAATTGTAAAAGGTTTATTAATAAAGTGTAGTATTTAATTTGGAATTAAATAATGAATTAGAATTAAATGCATATTGAATTGGATTTAATTATGTAGTTTAATTTTATTCGAGAATTCGTACTTTGAGTACTTATTCGCAAAACGAGTTTGACTCGAGAAAAATCAAATCATTGTTTAAACATTGGATGATCACTAATTATCAGATTAATTAATTTAATTAGATTGATTGATAACATCCTTGTGTGAATACATGGTTGTGATGCATGAATAATGTGTATCGGATGGATATTAATGGGTGGGAAAATTTGAGAAATTATTGTAATAAATTTAATTTATTAAATTGGACATGCGTGTCCAGCCATATTACCTCCTTATTCTTTGTATTCTCTTCTCACATATTCCCCTCAATGTAAATGAGGTTTTTTTAGAAGACATGTGCTAGCTGGAGAGAGAAAGGGATAGATTTGATCTAGGATCATTGTGTAAAGTATCCATCCGCATATCATTATTACTTTATTATACGCGCTTATTATGTGTTTTGAATGCATGTTTAAGGGTGTATGATGATGAGACCTTAACAAAGATAATAAATTGGTTGTCAATTTGCACTCGAAAAACCCTCGCTAAATATTAAGCATTTTTCCTTCCATTAAGTGATTCTCACTCAAGATCCGAGACTGGCATTGGCTTGTTGGCCAAAGTCAAGGCCTTTGTCCGTCGAGGATGTGTTTGAATCACGAGAGCTTTGTTCCATATCAGTGTCTTGTCCAAGTTGTGGTTTGTTGGCCAAAGTCAAGACCACTTCTTGTCCATCGACATTGATTACGAAGCTTTCCATGGTCAATGGGTCGCGCTTGACTGGGATCACTAAGTTTGTTGTGCCAAAGCCAAGGCTTAGTTGATTCAGAGGAAAAAGGTTAGGTAATACATTGGATGTATTGGCATATATAAGATATATGTTTCGGACTTGGATGTCCCCCTACCGGATCTAGGAATTGGATTGGATCCAATCGATCTTAGAGATCTACCTAGTTAATTATCATACAATTTGTTGGCCAAAGTCAAGATTGTGTGATATTTAACGGGATCCTAGCCCACTAGGAAACACGATTTCCCGAGTACTCGACAGAGGGTTAGAGGCTCGCCGAAAAATAGTGGGAGGCAAGAATTGAATTTGAAAATATTCGTTTAATTACTTGCCATACGCGCTCATTCAAATATCATTCGTCATATAAATTAAATGTTAGTTGGACTAATATTTAAATGTTGTTATAATTAATAGTTGGACTATATTCAAACAATTCACTTATAGTTGATTTTATAATTGGATTATAGTAATCAATATAATTGATTTTAATCTATTAAATTATAGTTGATTAAATAGTTGGACTATTGTAATCATTATAATAAATAGTACCAAAATCATTTATTAAATAGTTGGACTATTAAAATCAATATATAAATGAAATATTGACATTTAAAACATAATCCTAGGGAAAATGTATTTAAATGGTTTAATTTTCAAATTAGGAATAATTTCAGGATGGTCCTGGAAAATAATAAGTTAATTATTTGATAAAATAACATGTTAGGCCTAAGCCCGGAGTTAAGCAAATAGTATAGCATAATCTTTGGAAGATTTATATGATGATAACTTAAGTGCTTAATCCATCAAGCTTGTCGCGGTAAACTCCTTAATTTCTGAATCACTAAGGATTAGATCCTTAAAGTATGATAATGAAATTGAAGGATCTTCATAAATCTATACTTAGATTTTAGAAGTACTAAATTGTAAAAATAACTCTTGGAGAGTTAATGACTATTCTCAAGGAGATAAAGTCAAAGTTTGCAATTAGGCAAGTAGCGCAAGGCGCACTTTAATTCGATATTCTAGAAGGCCAAAGGCTTCTGGAGTGTTGAAAAATGGCAAAGGCAAAATCATTATAATCTTCTAGGAAGATAAAGGACATATCCCAAAATGTCTGCCTAAAATGTGGTAAACGGGATCGCGGAAGCATGACTGCCGTTTGGACAAAGCAGACATGAAGGAATTGAAGAACGAGCAAGGCTCTGACTTCAAATATGTTTGTCAAGATTATGTTCACTACTGGTATTGAAATTGGATTTTAAATACTTAGTGTGGTACATAAAATATATTGATGTTCAGAACCTGTTTTGAACAGGATACTGACTTCAATAGAGATTTAATCTGTGGATTGGAAATGGGACGAAAGTCTCTATTTTAACCGTAGATACCTAATTTAGGAACTACCTTTCGGGTGTGTACCTAAATTTGGAAACTGTTATAATGTAACTAGTTTGACTAGAAACATTATCTCTATATCAGTGTTTAACCCGCTGTGGGTGAACCTTTATATTCTAGAACACTAAAGTGTTTCGTAGTATTATCGAGACTGGACATCGATAATGCGGAATAGACTAGTATTACACTTGTGTGCGTTATGGAAGCTTAACGGCATAGTTCTAATATATTTAAGTATTGGATACTTATGCAAGTGTGATAGGAGGTTCTGTTAGCCGTTGGACCGGGAACAACTTCACTCTGGATAGACCCCTCGGAATCCCATTGGTAGTATGACTATGTGTCTATGGGAATCCGAATCATGGTAGGTGTATGTGGTCTTAACCTGAGAATTGCATCGCTAATACTTGCGACAATTAGTATGCTTTGGTTTTGGTCGTCCGGAGCTTTAACGGGTTCTGTGTATGCCTCTTCTGGGTTTACTGAGAATCGTAGTGTATTGGGTGTGATGTCAAGATGGAAGTATCACTTCAGTCATATGTAGATGATGATCACGCAGGATACATAACTGGTACTCTTAAATGCTGCAGCTATCGGGATAGTATGACTAGGTCATGATTATCTGATTACAGAGACTAGTTGCTAGTGATCCGATATATGCTTCGTACGGGGCAGATACAATTCCGGCCCTAGGCCTAGCATATGACATCTGATACTTGATCGTATTATACAATACATTGTATACTACGCCTGATACATATTATATATTCCATGTTGAATATTTCTGGAGAATTGGGTAGGCACGGTGCTTTGCTAGAAGCCAACCATGTCTTGTAAATCGGTGAGAACGTGGTACGGGGTACGCATGTGTTTGGATGGTCCGATGACCGTATTTACTGCCAACATATCCAGGGAACTCTTGGGTCACTTCACAAAGATTCACCGATGACATTTGACTCGAACAAAATTAATATGGGATTAATTATGAGAGAGAAAATTACTCTTGGATTAATTATGGCAAGAATTTATCTGGGATTAAATTCCTCTAGAAGAGAGAACGCGATTAATTTGGAATTAATCGGAAAAATAAATTTAATAGTTAAATTGGATTTTACTATTTAATTTATTTAATTGGGCTAAAATAATATCGGATATATTAATTGAAATTGGATTTCAATGCGGAATTAAAATTGGATTTCAATTCAAGCAAACGACTTAATTTGGAATTAATTCGCAAGCGACTTTCGTAATAATTTTGCGAGGCATTATTATTTAATTAAATTGGATTTAATTATTTAGCGACAGAAATTTCGTTTAATCGGATTAAACGAACCCGGGACCAAAGAGTGTTATGTAAGCCAACTAGATTTGAAATTAAATGGGTGGGACCCATGACTTACATCAATTGTCAACAATTGATGGAAGTGGTTGGAATAGTGATTGGATCTTTTATTACACACACCTACCACACTTTGGAAGTTAATATTGGTAATAGTTTTTGGAAAACAAAAATACTATTCACTCTCTCCCTCACTTCCTCTCTTGGGCGAACATAGCTCTCATTGGATGAGAAAATTTTCTTTCAAATTTTGTTCAAGCTATCACTTAAAGGAGTCAAAGAAAGGTGATAGGGAAACTCACCCTTGAGTTTGGAACTCTACAACAAAACTTGGAGGTTTGGATTTGAGAAACATTGATTAGATTAAATTTCCCCAAAAATCCAACATGGCCGAATTTAACCCTAGGGATAACTCATGGTGATTTTTGAAATTTGATAATTGGATATGTTAATTTTGATGAATTGAATGTTAATTGTTGATTTAATTGGATTGAAATCAAAATTGGATGTTAATTTCATGTTGTTGCCATGAGTTAAGCATGTTGGATGAGTTGATTTTGCTTCATTTGTGTTGGACATGAATTGGATAATTGAGCATGATTAATTGGATTAATTAGTGTTTTTGAAACATTAGATTAATTTATTAATTAAGTTTATTACACTTTAATTGGATTAATATGTAATTTGAAATAATATGTTAATTTATTTTGTTGTAATTGGGCTAATGGGCTTGGTTGGGCCAAGTATGGTTTTGGACAATTGGGTTGGATCCAATTAGGCTTAAAACCATTTCCGTAAAGTCCAAATATGACTATTGGGCCTTTAAAAATTTAATTGGGCCTAATGGGCCTAAATTGATTTTGTGGCATAGGGTGATTCCTAACTTGGGCCTTGGCATCTTGGGTTGGATCCATAATGGCCAAAGCTCATACCTAAAGAATTAATTGAAAGCCCATTGTACTTTAATTGAATTGGCATTGGATGCTAATTGGGCCTTTGAGACCCATTTGGATTGGTTTTGGAATCCAAGTCCAAAAGGCACTATTAAAAGTGTAATTGTTTAATTTGGAATTAAGCACGAATTAATATTGGATACAATTTCAATTGGATTTAAAATTGTAGTTCAATTTAATTCAAGAATACGTACTTTGAGTATTTATTCTTAAACAAGTTGGACTCGCACAAATCAAATCGTTGTATGAACATTGGATGGTCATTAATCAAAGATTAATTAATTGGATTAGATTGATTTACAACATGCTTTGTGTGAATACTTGGATGTATTTATATGAATAATGTATATCGGATGGATATTAGATGGGTGGGGACAATTTTGGAAACTGTTGTAAGTATGGTACTTATTTATTAAATTAGACCTGCGTGTCTAGCCATTCACCTCCTTATCTCTTTGTATTTATCTTCTTCTCTCACCATTCCCCTCAATGCAATTGAGGTTTCTCTAATGTATTGTTTGGTTAGAAGTATGTAAAGTGCTAGCGGGAGAGAGGAAATAGAGAGATTTGTTCTATGATCAAATTGTATTATATATCCATTCATATATCATTATTAATTTATCGCGCCTTATTATGCTTTTAGAATGCATGTTTAAGGGTGTATGATAAGACCTAATCAAAGATAATAAATTGGTTACCAATTTACGCGAAAAACCCTTATTTAATATTAAGTGTTTTCCTTCCATTGAGTGGTTCTCTCTCAATATCCAAGATTGACTTTGAATTTTTAGCCAAAGTCAATATCACTGTCCATCACGGATGTGTTTTAACCACGAAAGTTCTGTTATATATCGAATGTCTTGGGCAGTTGTGACTTGTTGGCCAAAGTCAAGGTCACTTCTGTACATCGACGTGGATTACGAAGCTTTCCCACTGTCAATGGGTCACTCTTAAATGGAATCATTAAGCTTGTTGGCCAAAGCCAAGGCTTAGTTGATTCAGAGGAAAAGGTTAGGATGATATATTGAATATATGTTTTGGACTTGGAGGTCCACCTACCGGATCTAGGAATTGGATGGGATCCAATTGATCTTAGAGATTTACCTAGTTGAGTTTCATACAGCTTGTTGGCCAAAGTCAAGGTTGTGTGTTATTTAACGGGATCCTAGCCCACTAGGAAATTGGGTTTCCCGAGTACTCCACATAGGGTTAGAGGCTCGCCGAAAAATAGTGGGAGGCCAATATTAAATTTGCAATTTCGTTTTATATTTACTTGCACGCGCTCTTTTATTTTATTTATCGTTGTTATAAATATATTAGTTGGACTAATATTGATTATTGCTTTCTTTGAACAGTTACACTGTATTCAAACTACTCCATTTGTAGTTGGTTATATAGTTGGACTATAGTAACCATTGCATTTTGAGTGTACCCGAAATTGTTGATTGGATAGTTGGACTATTGCAATCAAGATGGATGGAAAGATTAGCGTTAGGGACATTATCATGGGTGACAATGTCTTTAACGACTCCAATTTTCCAGATTGGGAGATGAATCTCAGAATAGTCCTGGGAGCCGAGAAGTTACTTTATGTCATAGAGAAACCTCTCGGGCCTGAGCCCGGAGTTGAGCAAATAGTAGAGCATGAGCTTTGGAAGACTCATCATGATGATAACTTTAGTGCTCAATCCGTCATGCTTGCCGCAATGACTCCTCAGTTTCATCGTCAGAACAAAGGATTAGATCCTTATAGTATGATGTTGAAATTGAAGGATCTTCACAGATCTAACCTTTGATCTCAGAAGTACGAATTGCAAAAGAAGCTTTTTCGCTCGCGTATGTCAGAGGGTACATCTGTCAAGCACTATGCGTCGTAGATGATTGCTGACATCAAACACCAAGGTCAGCTGGGCATAACCTTCGAGGCCGAGACTTATATAGATTTGATCTTACAGTCTCTGCCCGACTACTGGGGCGGGTTCGTCATAAACTATAATATGATGAACCAACAAAAGACTCTTGGAGAGTTAATGGCGATGCTGAAAGAAGCAAAGCCAGAGCTTCTGAATGGCAAGAAGCGCGAGGAGCACCTTACTTCGACATCCCAGAAGGACAAGGCTTGGCTGAAGGCTTCTAGGGGGTGTGAAGAAAATGAAGAAAAAGGGCAGGGCCAAATCATCAAAGTCTTCTGGGAAGACTAAGGACATATCCCAAGACGTCTGCCTACATTGTAGCAAACAGGGTCACTGGAAGCGTGACTGCCGTGTGTATAAGGTGGAGTTGAAGGTAGTGAAGACGGGCAAGGCTCCGGCTTCAGGTATCTTTGTTATAAACATGTCCACTACTAGTTTTAAAATTGGATGTTTGATTCTGGATGTGGTGCTCATATATGTACTGGTTTGCGGGTTCTGCTAATTAGCAGGATACTGGCTTCAGATGAGATCGACCTACGAGTCAGAAATAGGACGAGAGTCGCTGTTTTGGCCGTTGGGACCTATGTTTTCTATCTGCCCCTGGGGCATGTAATTACATTAGGTGACTGTTATTTCGTACCTAGTTTGACTATGAACATCATCTCTGCATTTTGTTTAACTCGTTGTGGGTATACCTTTGTATTCGGAAACACTGGGTGTTTTGTATAAAAAGATAACATTTTGATATGTACAGCAGATGTTAATAATAGTCTTTATATTTTGAATATAAATGAATCTCAAACATATAACATGATAGACAAAAGGCTCAAATTGAGTAAAATAAATGAAACTCATCTGTGGAATTGTTGTCTGTGACACATTAACAAAACTCATATATCCACACTTTTGAAGAGTGGATACTTGGACAGATTTGATCCTAATTCATATGACGTCTATGAATCTCGTTTATTAGGCAAAGTGTCTGAAACGCCTTTTAGCGGTAAAGGTGTACGTGCCACCGAGTTGTTAGCCCTCGACCATAGTGATGTATACGGGCCCATGTCTAGCTAGGCTAGAGGTGGTTATGAATACTTCGTAACCTTTACGGATGTTGCATCGCGTTATGGTTATGTGTATCTTATGAAACACAAGTCGGAAACTTTTGAGAAATTCAAAGAGTTTCGACACGAAGTAAAAAAACAGACCGGTAAAAGTATTAAAACATCACGGTTGGACCATGGTAGAAAATACTTGAGCAATGAGTTTCTCGATTACTTGAAAGAGTATGGGATTCTTTCACAGTGGACTCCTCCCGGAACACCTCAAATGAACGGTGTGTCCGAACGGAGAAACCGAACTTTGTTGGACATGGTAAGGTTAAAGATGAGTCGCACTGAGCTACCAATTTTCTTTATGGGATACGCATTGAACAGTGCAATATTTATTTTGAATAAGGTTCCCTCAAAGTTTTTTGGACAGACTCCATATGAAATATGGACAGGAAAGAAACCTAGTTTCTCATTCTTGGAGATTTGGGTATGCTGGGCATATATTAAACATTTAGATTGTGCCAAACTAGAACCCAAATCGGATAAATGCTTATTTGTAATTGGTTATCCCAGGGAAACCAAAGGATATTATTTCCACAACCATAAGAGAACAAAATATTTGTTGCTCTCCATGCGATTTTCCTTAGAGGAATTCCTAAATGCAGTGGTAAGTGGGAGGAAAGTAGAACTCGATGAAAATCGGAGTGATACTGTTCCTGGCACTGATCCCCTCACGAAACACAAACAGTTCATCAGAGATAAGACTGTTCCATAATCTTCTAATACACAAGAACCATGTAGGTCGGAGAGAGTCAGAAAACAACCTAAGAGGTATGGGTTTCTGATCTCACCTCATGTAGACATTAATCTTATTGAGGATAATAAACTGGCTACGTATGAGGTAGCGATACAAGGTATCGACTCCGCTTTATGGCAAGGTGCCATGAAGTCCGAAATGGATTCCATGTATACAACCAAGTTTGGACACTGGTTGATGTACCAGAAGGCATTGTGCCTATTGGTAGCAAATGAGTCTTCATGGTGAAGACATACATGGATGGCAACAAACAAACGTATAAAGCTAGGCTTGTAGCGAAAGGGTATCGTCATCAATATGGTGTTGATTACGATGAAACCTTTTACCCGTTGCCATGATTAAATCTATTCGGATAATGCATGTTATTGCTGCATATTTCGATTATGAAATATGGCAGATGGATGTCAAAACCACTTTCCTTAACGGAAACCTTTTGGAGGATGTTTATATACAATAGCCTGACGATTTTGTCGTGCCAAAACATGCAAACAAGGTTTGCAAGTTAAATCGATCCATTTATGGATTGAAGTAAGCATTACTTTCTTGGAACCAACGTTTTGATTAGATCATATTACAATATGGTTTCATTCAAAACGAAGATGATTCTTGTGTATATAAGAAGGTTAGTGGGAGCGCACTGACATTCATTGTCCTATATGTTGATGATGTATTGCTTCTTAGCAATGACATTCTCATACTACAATCGGTGAAAGCTTGGCTTTCATTAAAATTCTCCATATAAATACTTGAGAGAGGCAACCTTTATTCTAGGAATAAGGATCTACTGGGATAGATCTAAAAGTTGTTGACACTCTCCGAGAACTCGTACATTGACAATGTTGAACACATGGATTAGTCCCAGAATGGGCTGCTTTCGGTGTCACATGGCGTCTTTCTATCTAAGGACATGTGTCCTAAAACTCAAGATAAGAGAGATTCAATGAATCGGATCCCATTCGCTTAAGCATTCGGATCGATCATGTATGTCATAATATGTACGCGACCTGGTGTCTCATACGCTTTGAGCATATGTAGTCACAATCAGGCCGATCCAGGTGATGGTCACTGGATTGATGTTAAGAACATCCTTAAGTATCTTAGAGGAACTAAGGATGCCTTCTTAGTTTATGAGGAAAGAGAACTTGAGGTGACTCGGTTCAGCAATGCAAGTTTCCAAACTGATAAAGACGACTGTAAGTCGCAATCAGGGTATATATTTTGTTTGAACAACGGAACAGTGAGCTGAAAATCTTCCAAGCAAGATATTGTTGCCGATTCAACAACAAAAGCGGAATACATTGATGCGGCTGAGGCAGCAAAAATAAGCATTTTGGATCTATAAATTCCTAATTGAATTAGAAGTAAATCTGTTAGCATTTGAGCTGGGCTACAACAAAGGCTAAGGAACCACGGTCTCATCAATGATCCAAGTATATACTTCGACGGTTTCATCTGATTCGAGAGATCACACATCGTTTCGATGTGAAGATCAAAAGATCATTTCAGATGATAACCTTGCAGATCCACTGACGAAAGTGATATCTCAGTAAAATTTTGAGCGACCCGTACATAGTTCAGGTGTTGGACACTTGAGTGATTGACTATAGGCCAAGTGGGAGATTGTTGCACAATTATGACCCATAGCATCACTATTTGTAAAAGACATGGTGTTTTTGTACAAATTAACTATGTGACAAAGGAAATTGATCTTTTATCATTTTGTAATTGGATTACTTGGATATATAAATGATAAAAGTCTATATGATTAGTACCGGATTAATAAGATATGAGACAATATTAATCCACAAAAGGTTTAATCATTAAATATCTTTAGTCATAGTATTATCGAGACTGGACATCGATAATATGGAATAGGCTAGTATTACACTTATGCGCGTTATGGAAGCTTAACGGTATAGTTCTCATATATTTAAGTATTGGATACTTATGCAAGTGTGATAGGAGGTTATGTTAGCCGTTGGACCGGGAACAGCTTCGCTCTGGATAGACCCATCGGAGTTTCATTGGTAGTATGACTATGTGTCTATGGGAATCTGAATCAGGGTAGGTGTATGTGGTCTTAACCTGAGACTTGCATCGCTAATACTTGCGACAATCAGTACGTTTTGGTTTGGTTGTCCAGAACTTTAACAGGTTCTGTGTACGCCTCTTCTGGGTTTACTGAGAACCGTAGTGTATTGGGTGTGATGTCAATATGGAAGTATCACTTCAGTCATATGGAGATGATGATCACAGAAGAGACAGAACTGGTACTCTTAAATGCTGCGACTATCGGGATAGTATGACTAGGTCATGATTATCTGATTACAGAGACTAGTTGCTAGTGATCCGATATATGCTTCGTACGAGGCAGACATAATTCTGGCTCTAGGCCTAGCATGTGAAATCCGATATTGGATCGTATTACGCAATACATTGTATACTACGCCTGATATAGATTATATATTCCATATTGAATATTCTGGAGAATTGGGTAGGCACGGTGCTTTGCTAGAAGCCAACTATGTCCTGTAAATCGGTGAGAACGTGGTACGAGGTACGCATGTGTTCGGATGGTCCGATGACCGTATTTACTGCCAACATATCCAGGGATCCCTTGGGTCACTTCCCAAAGATTCAGCGATGACATTTGACTCGAACAGAATTAATCTGGGATTAATTATGAGAGAGAAAATTACTATGGGATTAATTACGGCAAGAATTTATCTGGGATTAAATTCGTCTAGAAGAGAGAACGCGATTAATTTGGAATTAATCGGTAAAATAAATTTAATATTTAAATTGGATTTTACTATTTAATTTATTTAATTAGGCTAAAATAAAATATCGGATATATTAATTGAAATTGGATTTCAATGCGGAATTAAATTTGGATTTTAATTCAAGCGAACGAATTAATTTGGAATTAATTCGCAAGCGACTTTCGTAATAATTTTGCGAGACATTATTATTTAATTAAATTGGATTTAATTATTTAGCTAGGAAATTTCGTTTAATCGGATTAAACGAACCCGGGCCCAAAGAGTGTTATGTAAACCAACTAGATTTGAAATTAAATGGGTGGGACCCATGACTTGCATCAATTGTCAACAATTGATGAAAGTGGTTGGAATAGTGATTGGATCTTTTATTACACACACCTACCATACTTTGGAAGTTAATATTGGTATTAGTTTTTGGAAAACAAAAATACTATTCACTCTCTCCCTCACTTCCTCTCTTGGCCGAACATAGCTCTCTTTGGAGGAGAAAATTTTCTTTCAAATTTTGTTCAAGCTAGTACTTAAAGGAGTCAAAGAAAGGTGATAGGGAAACTCACCCTTGAGTTTGGAACTCTACAACAAAGCTTGGAGCTTACACATCCAAGGAAATTTTGAAATCTCCAATCCGATCAATGTGAGTATTTCCGCAACTCTACTTGAATTATTCACACTAGAATCATGTTTAGGATCCTTGGGCAAGTCCTAAAGACACTAACATCAAGAGGTATCTTGCCTGAAACAGATATTAAGATAAGAAGAACAGTATTGCATACTTATGAACTTAAGAAATAGAGTAAAGTATCAGTGCATGCAGACAGAAATAGAGTACCTTCTAGGTTATGATACAATTGAAGGAGTGAAATAGAGAATGAGTATGTAGGCGGTTGAAAGTTAGTGACCTAAGACATAGCATCTGAATCATGTAACTTGTGTCAATATGTTCATTATCGAGAATTTAAGATCTAGACAGACTCCAGAATTTCAGATTAAAAGAGGATTCGAGGACGAATCATATTTAAGGGGGAAGAATTTGTAAGATCCGGTGAACCTGACAACTATTACGATTCAGAGGCATAATACTTGATATAAATCATGTTTGAGCAAGTGCATGCTTATAAAATAGCATTTGGGACATTTGAAAGATTCCTTGAAATTTTGATGCTGAAATTAGTTTACGTTCCACCTCGAACATCTTTTAGTAATCGGGTCGTAATATTTTCATACAATCTCTAATTTTCATGAATTTTATATCATCGGAAATCTTAGACCGAGATCTACGACTTTCATGTTGGACAGTTTTTCAAATTCGAACCAACAATATGTTAAAAATCGTACAAATCACAGATTATATGAAAATATTACGGCCCGATTACTAAAAGTTGTTCGAGGTGGAACGTAAACTATGTTCCTCGTCAAAATTTCAAGGATTCTTTTGAATGTCCCAATTCGATTTTATGAGCACGTACTTGCTCGAACATGATTTATATCAAGTATTATGCCTCTGAATCGTAATAGTCAGCAGGTTCACCAGATGTTACAAATTTTTCCCCCTTAAATAAGATTCATCCTCGAATCCTCTTTTAATCTGAAATTCTAGAGTCTGTCTAGATCTTAGATTCTCGATACTGAATATCTTGTCGCAAGTTACATGATTCACATGTTATGTCATAGGTCACCAACCTTTAACCGTCTACATACTCATTCTCTACTTCATTCTTTCAAATGTATCATAACCTAGAAGGTACTCTATTTCTGTCTACATGCTCTGATACCATCTTTGTAACATCCCCAATCCTGGAGATGCTACCGGTAGAGAATAGAACTTACTATCCATATACGTCTATGACTTCTGATAACTGTTATTCTTATCTCATATATATATATACACATGCATGGGACCATAGCCCAACTCATCAACCATGTATGCATGATATTCTTAATACTAAGTACTCTGTTTAAATACACATTTCAATACTAACAATAAATTTTATAATGCAATATACATGTGACCTTTACTGTATAACATATATGTTACTTGATATTCTTAAACTCCGACCAAACTGGACTTTATCCCTGACTTGACCTGGTGGACCAACTCACTAGTGATTGCCATCTGTATCCATCATCTCGAGCTCGTGCTCCAAGAACCTGCAAAACAAAACACTAGGAGTGGGGGGGTTAGATCGTTTGAACGATCTAAATGAGTGGATAATTTTTTTATAATGAAAATTGGAATACTTTAAGAAACTCGTGTTTTAGAAATCAATTCGAATCTTATCTGTAAACTTCTCTTTCTGAAAGCAATTCTGTTTCTGAAAACCTTTGTGAAAATCTTTTCTTAAAGTCTTTGATAAAATTACTATGTTTGAAAACATTCATTTCTAGAAAACTTTTCTCTGAAATCTGTTTCTGAAATCTGTATCTATAAACTGATCTCTGAAAACTGTTTTCTAAAAATCTAGTATTTGTCTCTATAAAACCTGATGCATAAGGGCGTTACGTATCGCCGTCCCTCCATACACTTAACTAGAGCTAGAAGTGTAAATCCATGATATTGGGGCGTTATGTATTACCGTCTCCCAAAATATGCCACTCATGTCCCTGAAACTAGTGGTCTTGGGGAGTTACATATCGCCGTCCCCAAGCCCTTGAACTAGAACCGGGGCTGCGGATCTATGCTACCCTCCAGGCTCTGAATCTAGGATCCAGAGGCATATGTCATCTCTAGTCCTGAACTGCATGTGCACACGATATCTGAATCCGTCAAATCTATGTCTGAGTCAAGTTACATACTGAGGTGGCTTTTTCCCTCATGCCTCAAAAATATTCTTTATCAAAATATATTTGAATTTAAACTTGGTTAACACCCAAAATGAGGAAAAGTAAGTCTGATGTTAAAAATAATAAAATTAAAATCAACTTAATGAAAGAGTGTCCACTCACTGATTCGGAACTTGCTGCTGACGCCTTGCGATAATGGCCTAACCACATCTCCCGGTGATAATCTAGAATTAGCAAAATTCGTTACTATCAAGGTTGCGAATTTATATCCTTACTTAACAAAATTTATTCATTATTCATGATAATTCATCCGCGCTATGTTACTAATATTTTACGGTGGTCTAACAATTTTTATTATGCTCGTTCGAGGATCTCACAAGCTATTTCACAAAACTCCATATTCTGCCTTCTTTTCAGAAATTTCAGTGCACCAACACTGATTTTGAAAATTCGGTGCGCTTAATCGGGGTTGAATTTGGGGCTCAAGTTTTAATATAATACTCAATTATGTGTCTATTTTATATTTTCTTTTACGGATCATGATTTGGATTCCTAGAACTCAAGTTATGGACTGAAGTTCAAGTGCTACGCAACTAGAAAAATTGGGCACATGGGCAGTAGATAGCCCGACTTTAAAATTCGGTTCGGTCACATCTTAAATTCAGAAATCCTGATTTTTGGAAATTGTACTCTCTTATGTGTCTAGTTTAATTTATTTTTTAAGGATCTTAATTTTGTTTCCTAAAACTCGAGTTATAACTGATTATCTAGGCGTTGCTCAAAATTTAACAGAATCATATCCTAAAACAGGGCATCCCATTTTCGTAATTTTTCATAAATTCATCCAATATCAACAAAATTCTGAAATTTTAATAGGTTAATCTTTAATGAGTCTAGTTTTGGTATAATTTTACGGTTTATTGATGGGAGACCTAAAACGCAAGTTATAAATAATGTATGAGAATCTGTCCAGATTGTACTGGAATTGAAATCAATGCCTATTCTCACAAACTCAATGCTTTATTTAATCCACTTAATTCAGCCATAGTTCCCATGAATTTAAACACAGCAATAACACAACTCCTTTCATCTCATTAATCCAACATAAATCATCATCAAGAATCATCAATTCACAAATCATAATTTCCTCAACTATTCAATAGCATATGAACCTCATTACATGTTTACACTATCATACTACTCTCAAAATACTTGTAAGAAACTTAATCAAAGTCAATTAAGCAGTCCTAACTTCTAGGATTTCTAAGGTGCGAATTGGGGCTCTAATTTTATTGTCCAAAATTGATAAATAAAGAAAGGAAAGGGATTTAGAAGCTTACTTGACCAAAATGATCTCAAGAACTTATCCCCTTCATCAATTATCTTCTATGAGAATGAAGAAAAGTTTTGCCCCATAACTAATGTCATATACCGTATTTATACATAACTAATGTCAAATTAAAAATCATGGTTTGCCCCATTTGCCGATTTCATATAACAAACCTTTACATACCTTATCATCAAATGCATATACAGATATATGTTCATATAGTTGTACATTTACTTACACGTAATTATATCATTACAGGTTCATATCCTTATGTACATCTATACATACACATAGACATTATGCTCATCAAACATCTCACTTCACACCAAAGCATTAACAAAAGTCCATACCTGTGGCAATTCAAAAACATAAAAGTAAATACAAATTGGCAAAAGAGTCATATCACATATTTGAAACTTGCTAGTGATGCCTTGCGACGGTGATGGAATCACTTCTCCTGGTGATAATCTATAATTAGCAAAATTCGTTAGTACCAAGGTTGCGAATTATATCCTTGCTTAACAAAATTTATTCGCTATTCATGATAACTAATCCTCGCTATGTTAGTAACATTTTAGGGTGGTCTAATAATTTTTACTATGCTCATTCGAGGATCTCACAAGCTACTTCGTAAAACTCTATATTCAGCCCTCTTTCCAGAAAATTTCAGTGCACTAACACTGACTTTGAAATTTCAGTACGCTTAATCGGGGTTAAATTTGGGGATGAAATTTTAATAGAATACTCACTTATGTATTTTTTTTATGTCGGATCTTAAGGATCGTGATTTCGATTCTTAGAACTCAAGTTATAAATTTTTCTTTATGCTTTGTTCTGTTAACACAGAACCAGTGGACTACTTCAGTACGACCAAGTTTAAAAATTCGGTGTGACTCTGTCTTAAGTCTAAAAATTCTAATTTTAGGATATTTTATTCAAATTCATGTCTAGTTCACTCATAATTTTACAGTTTGTCAATTCGATGTCTAAAACGCAAGTTACAAGTATAAACACACAGCATGTCTAAAATGCCCTGTAATTTAGGGGTGTGCATAATTTCGGTTAAACCGCAACCCGGCCTGAACCGAACTGTGCGGTTTGAAAACATATTGAAATCGTAATCAAGTCAACCTGAATCGAACCGTAAATTTTGGGTTGGTGCGTGGTTTTGACCTAAACCGCGACCCAAACCGCCCAAATCGCAAATTTTGATCTAAACTGCAACCCGAACCCCATAAACCGCCGACCCGCATTCAAATTAGATATTATTTTATAATTTGTTTTCTTCATTGATCATGAAATTTAAGATATTTAATGATAATATGGCAATATACAATGTATAAATGAAAATTAGGTAAATTTTCTCTTCAGTTATTATGTGAAAACACACAAAATTTTCTATAAAAAATTTGCAATCCAAACCGCCGACCCGAACAGCCCAAACCGCTGAACCCCAGACCTGAACCGTCGTGGTTTTCCTTATCAAATTTTCGGTTTCGGTTTCTAATTTCCCAAACTGCCAGCCCGCACAATTGGAAGTGTTAAATGAAAAAACCGACCCGTACCGCACCGCGAACACCCATACTATAAACTGAGTTCACTGCCTAACTCACGAATTATGCCTCCCTTCCGATTTTATTCAATTAGCCAAATTCTCCTGACTTCCTAACATATGTTACTTCGTGTTAAATTTGTCTGGATAATTATTTTGACTCATTGGGGTATTTCGTCGAACACTTGGTGTGCGAAATGCCAAAACTTCATCATTTTTCAGGTTTTACTTTCTTAACCATTCCCAACACATCTTATAAATTTTTTATCCTTTTTATTCACTCTCTAATCATTCAAATCAGCCCCAAATAACTAAAACTCAGCCCCTTCTAAATTGGGGAAACTTGGATAATTTGATAAAGAAGCCTAATACATGTTTATATCTACATGAAAGTGCATGATTAGATAAGTTATCAACTTGACTCAAGCTCTAATGCACAAAGTTGGAACTAGGGTTCACAAATAATAATTTGGGGCTTTTATTATTCAAGCTCAAAACTGAAATTAGAAGAGGGAATGAGGATTAGAACTTACTTTATATGTTTTGGAGCTTGGAAATCATCACCCTTTCATCCAAATTCCAATGAGAATGAAGAAAAAAATAGAAAGCTTTCTTGAACCCATGCCCACGTTTTTGGCTGGAGAAAGATGAGTGAATATTGTTTTATTTATAGGCAAAGAGCTGATTTTTTTTTTTTGTTTGGCATAAGTGGCTAGGATAGTGCCACATCACCAAATTCTAGATCACCCTCGAAATTTACTGTAGCAACTAAGGTTATCGTGCGTCTTGACTTACCTATGATTCGAATTTGGAAAACTATCCAACGTAGAATTTATAGGTATCAGTCTTAGCTTTCTGAAGATATAAAGTTCATAAAAATTAGAGACCGTATGAAAAATTTATAGCCTAAATACTAAGGGTTGTTCATAATAGAATGTAAGCTAAATTTCGCTTAGAAGCTGCAAGGAATTTACCGAATGTCCCAAAAGTCATTTTCTAAGCACATACAGGCTTGAACATGATTTACATCATATATTATATTGTCCATGACTTAGTAGCCGTCGGGATTACCGACGTGTTACATTTAGGTTTAGCCTTAAGTTTGATAAGGTATGATCTCATCCATGGGATTTTCGTACATGATTGAAATATACTTGTAGGACATAAGTAACCGCAATTGAAACTTAATCTTAATGAATTTGGTTTAAGTTATTTAACATAGAAATATAATTAATTGGCTTATTCAAAATATTTACACATGACCATCGAAACAAAACTCGATGATACTTTCGTGTTTCAAGTTATTAAGTTAATTTATTACATAAGTAAAGGAATATCACTTCATCTTTCGAATAATACTGGACGGGTTCACAACCCTGGATATTTGCCTCTCATTGGTTGCAACTTAAGGTTTTAAATTTTTGTTTTCTCTTCTTATTTTTAGTTTAAGTTTAATTAAAAGTTGATTAAAATTCCGTTTAGATAATCACAGGTTAGTATTCTTAATAATTAGTAGAGTGGATAATAAGTATATGTGGGTTCGACATCTGACTCTTAAGTCACTATATTACTTGAGCGATACATGCGCTTGCGTGAGACATAGAATCGCGATCAAGTTTTTGGCACCATTACCGATGACTTATTTTAACTTTAAGTATTAAGATTTGGAAAAAGTACTTTACCGGCTTAGTTAAATACCCTTATTTATTTTTGATTTAATTATATTTTAAGTCATTAAGCGATTATATGAGAAATGGTCGAAGCTGCTGACACACTCACAAAGTGGATTTTTACTTCCAAGTACAAGAGTGTCAAAGTAATAAAATAATCTGGTAAGTTTGGGGTCGATCCATAGAGAATAAATTTAATAAGATAAAATAATAATTCATGTAAAAATAAAAAGAGTGAATTGTTTGAAATGACTGAAAATTTTAAATTAAACTACAATAATAAAATAAAATATTGGGCGTAAGGGATCTACTTTTAATATTTCAAATATTGAAATCTTATTTTTTATAATATATAATTTTTCATTATTACCCATTTAATTTATCTCATGAATTAATTATATCAAAACATATAAAACCATTTTATTAAGGCGGTGATAACATTTGAGCCCACTCAGGTACTCAATTATGCCAAATAAATAAAATCAGCCATATAGACGGTAACAAAGTTTGTCAATAATTAATCCAGATTTAAATTAAATATTAATCATTATATTATCATTTATATATTATAATGTAAATAAGATTAATCTATATTTTTATATTAAAAGTTTCACCTTTTACCCTTGCATAATGAAATTAGCTGCTCATGATGAATAAAAACACTCATAATTTTATTATTGAAAGAAAAAAATTACAAAAAAGCTTTAAAAATTAAAAAACACAAGAGTTGGATCCCTTCACAAAGTTTTAGAGAGAAATGTGAAGGAAGCTGAAGATTAAGGTGCCGATTACCTCAATTTATAGAGGTGTTTGGCACCTCTCTCATATCACTTTTTTTAAGTGAGGGCAACATTTTTGTAATTTTTTTCTTTTTCTATTTAATAATATATTAAGAATATATATATATATATATATAATCTTAGTGGGACCCTCCAGTATAATATATAAAAAATATTTTATATATAAAATCTTGGTGGGTCCTCCAAAATATTATATATATATATATATATATATATATATAATAATTGTAATAATAATAATAATAATAATACATATAGGGTAAATACATCATAATCTCATTTTGTCGTCAATCTAAACCCGGTGAATATTTTTCAAGTCCGAATTGAATCTAGCTGTCTCGCTCTTTTTGGTTTTTCTCGGTCCTGAAATTCAGATCTCATATCCATTTTTCCTGTTGAACATGTGAAGTAGTATTTTATCTACACAATAAATAAAAATCACAATAAAATATAAATATAATTATTATTTAAAAAATGTGCTAAATTAAAGGGTTAATGAAATTATAAGTGCAAAATGATTAATTTATCCTTTATTAAGTGTACACATGCTCATCACACCCCTCAACCAGCTTATTACTAGTCTTTAGTAATTTAAACGAAAACTTAAAAAAAATTCTTATCCAAGTTAAAAATTATTTTATCTTTTTCTAAATCATCAAATAAGTAAATTCTCCTTATATTTTTACCCTTCTTCCATACACCTAATAAATAAGGTATTAATCAATTTATTATGCCATAATATTCACAGGTCTTGTTGAAAAGAGAGTAATATTTTTGTCCTAAAATTATATTAGAGTTCACACCTTTTTTTTTCCAATGGAAATTTATTTATGAATACGAAATTTATTTTTAAACATAATAATACATCTTCATTCCTTGTAGCAAGATTTGGTCCAGTGACTCCCAAACCAGTTGGTTTTAGGGCATTAGGTGTTAAGACACCCCTACAAACTTAATTGCTCGAATCTCAGATGTTAAAAAGAAGAAGTGTCTGATTTCCTTACGTTTTCTCTTTAACCAATGTAACGAACTTTGGACCAGTACTCTCAGACTAGTTGACCTTAGGGAAATAAGTGTTAAAGACTTAATTGTTTGAGTTAAAGAGATTACGAAATCGAACTTATTCAAACAAATTTTTTTTACAAACTCAAGCTCTACCGTTTTACACGAACAATCACTGCTTACTGAGGTAAAATATTCTGTTACTAAGTAAAAGCTTGATTACTATTATTAATTTTTTTAGACTAACTCAAGCTCTACCGTTTTACTCAAACAATCACTTGCTGAGGCATGATGTCTGGTACTAAGTAAAAACTTGAATAGTTTTTTTGAATAAATATAAATTCCATTGTCTTTAGGTGCTACCTCCAACAAATTAAAGAACTGAATATTATAAATTTTCACTTACAACCCACGATCATATGTTACCGTGTATGTTGATAATACCTGTCAAATGAGCATATGAAGATCAAATTTAATCAATATTATGGAGAATTCACAAATTTAAATGATTCAAAAAGAGAGAAATAAAAATAACTTGTTACGAATTACATTGAGATGCGTCTTAGAAGAGAAAACTCCTTACACTGCCATCTCTGAACAACAATTCCACTTGGTTAGTCAAAAATTTATTGTTGGTTTGTGTGTCATTTTTTTTAATAAGAACACAAATGAAAATCAACACATTATATATATATATATATATATATATACACACACCCAAAATAACAACAAAGAAAAAACAAAATAAAAACTTTTTATTTTTACATAAAACAACACAACAAAAACGAAAACATATTTTTTGAAAGAAAAACATAACAATAAAACATAAAAACGAAAACTATCTAATCAATTATCCCCTGCCCCAACCAAATTGAGACATTCTCCCCAATGTCTGAAAAAGAAGAAGTAGAGTTTAGAAGACATCATCTAGTTAGTGTGGAATTGAGAATTGAATCTACGATAATTTAAAAAGAAAACATTACAGATTAAGATTGAAGTCTTTATCGGGGTAAGCGCAACAGAGGCGCGGTAAAAGGGCGAAAGTGGTTTTTTAAAATTTTTCCAATGTGAATTAATTAATAGAATTTTTATATTCTCAAATGAATCATTTCTTAACTCTTCAAGCTCATTTAATTGCAGTTTACGTTCATGACTAGCATTTTCATGGTTTGAATTGAATGTTTTAATAGCCCAATATGCCTTATACTCAAATTCTATAGGAAAATGACAAGATTTTCCATAAACTAGATGACATAGAGACATTCCCAAAGAGATTTTGAAAGCTGTTCAATAAGCCCAAAGTGCATCAGTCAGTCGAAGAGACCAATCTCTGCAATTTGTGTTGACAGTTTTTTCCAAAATTTATTTGATTTCCCTATTTGCTAGTTTGACTTGACCATTTGTCTGAGGGTGATAGGAGGTAGAGAATTTATGTGTAATTCCATACTTTTTCATTAAAGACTCAAAAGGCATGTTACAGAAGTGTTTACCTCCATCACTTATAATCGCCCGAGGGATTCCAAATCGACTTCAAATATTTTCTTTTAAAAATTTAATCACAGTTTTGTGATCATTGTTTCGACAAGGAATCGCCTCAACCCATTTTGAGACATAATCGATTGCAACTAAAATATATAAAGATCTAAATGATTGTGGAAATAGACCCATGAAATCTATTTCCCAATAATCAAAGATTTTGATGACAAATATGAGATTTAAAGGCATCATGTTTCGTTTTGAAATGGATCCCAACTTTTGACAATTTTCACAAGTTTTGCAGAAAGCATATGTATCTTTAAACATGGTTGGCCAATAAAATCCACACTGTAAGATTTTTACAACGGTTTTCTTATTTAAGAAGTGACCTTCATATGCTTCTGAATAACAAAACTGAATAACATCACTTATCTCATTATCCGATATGCATCATTGAAAAGTCTGATCGTGACAATACTTGAACAAATATGGATCGTCCTAGAAGAATCTTTTGACTTCGGTCAAAAATTTATTCTTGTTTTGGTGGCTCCGAACTAGAGGCATTTTCATTTTACAAGAAAATTGACAATATTAGCATACCAATGTATTGTATTTACATAAAATAAAAAAATCATCAGGAAAAGAGTCATTGATAGGAGTTGTGTCAATTGATGACTTATTTGTGAGTCTTGATAAATTATTTGCAACCATATTCTCTGCTTCTTTCTAGTTCTTGATTGTCAGATTGAATTCTTGAAGCAATAAAATCCACCGTAGTAATACTTACTTTGGATCATGTTTAGACATCAAATAACTAACAACAGCATGGTCAGAATAAACAACAGTTGAAAAACTAATTAAATATGATTGAAATTTATCCAGTACAAATATTACAACAAGTAGTTCTTTTTTTATGATAGTGTAATTCGTTTGTGCATTGTTTAAAGTTTTTACTTGAGAGATAAATTGCATATGACTTACCTTCATTTCTCTGTCATAATATTGCACCGATTGTATAATCACTAGCATCACACATTAGCTCAAAATGCAAAGACCAATAAGGGCATTGCATGATAGGAGCAGAAGTTAAAAGACTGATAATCTTTTCAAATGATTTTTGACATTCTTCTGTCCATTCAAATATTGCATCTTTTAATATGAGGTTACACAATGGTCTGGATATGGTACTAAAGTTTTAATGAACCTCTTATAAAATCTTGCATGTCCTAAGAAAAAATGAATGTCCTTGATTGTTTTTTGTGGTGGCAATTTAGAGATTACCTCTATTGTTGCTTGTCAAACTCAATATATTTAGATGACACAACTTAACCCAAAATAATTCCTAATTAGTCATGAAATGGCATTTTTTCCAATTTAACACAAGTCATTTTTCTTCACATTTTTCAAAGTATTTTCCAAATTATTAAAGTAATTATCAAATGAGTTCCCAAAAATAGTTATATCATCCATAAAGACCTTTAAATAGTGTTCAACCATGTCACTAAATATGCTTAACATGCACCGTTGGAATGTCGCTAGTGCATTACAAAGTCCAGAAAGGCATTTTCCTAAATGCATAATGAGATATGTGAATGTGGTATTCTCATGGTCTTCTATAGCAATGAGAATTTGATAATAACCTGAGTAACCATCAAGAAAGCAATAGTAGGGATGTCTCAGTACTCCTTCCAAAATTTGGTCAAGAAATGGTAAAGGGAAATGATATTTTCTAGTGGGGTCATTTAGCTTTCTATAGTCAATGCGCATACACCAACTAGATGGGATTTGAGTTGGAATTAATTCTCCTTTATCATTTTTTATGACAGTTATTCTAGATTTTTTAGGCACAACTGGTGTAGGACTTACCCACTTATTATCGAAGATAGGGTAGAGAATGCATGCATCAAGAAGTTTAAGGACTTCTGTTCTTACCACTTCTTTCATGTGAGGGTTCAATCTTCTTTGAGGTTGATGATATGTCCTAGTATTATCTTCTAAATGTATTATGTGTGTGCATATCAAAGGATTAATGTATTTTATGTCTTTTAAAGTCCATCCAATTGCCAGTTTATGTTCTCTCAACACATTTAACAACTTACCTTCTTGATTTCTTGTGAGGGAAAAAGAAATTACCACAGGGTAAGTTAGTTCATCTCCAAGAAATGCATACTTCAATCCTTCTAGCAAAGTCTTTAACTCCAATTTGGGCGTTTGCTCATGTTTTTGTTCTTCTGGTATTTCTAGTTCCTCCAAATTTTATTTCTCTCCATCATCTTCTAGTACCTGTGTAGAATCAAGAAAAAAATCATTAGGAATATCCGAATCTAATTATGTATTTGATTCAAGAAAATTAGCTGTATAAATTTCTATGGGATCGTATAAACTCCCTTAAATATGTTCCTCTAAAATTGGTTCAATTAGTTTCATGCTCTCATTTTCACTGTCTCTATCGTATGGTTGTTTGCACATGTTAAAAACATTAAGCTCCAACGTCATATTGTCAAAAGACAAATTCATGATTTCATTCCTAAAATTAATTAAAGCATTAACTGTAGCTGAAAATAGGCGACGAAATATTACAGGAATTGGCTTATAACTGTCTGTTATAGGTTGTGTTTCCAAGACAACAACATCCACATGATATATGAATTTATCGACTCGTAATAACATGTCTTCCACAATTCATTTCGGAACCTTGACTGATCTATCGGCAAGTAAAAGAGTAGTTGATGTTGGTTTTAACTCGCTAATATTAAGTTGTTGGTAAAACGAAAATGGAAGAAAATTGACACTAGCTCCAAGATCAAGCAAAACATATTTAATTTTTTGATTTCCAATCATACATGAAATAGTTGGACAACTAGAGTCCTTGTATTTTAATTCATTATTATTTGAGAGAATAGAACTTACATGTTCAGCTAGAAAAGCTTTCTTTCTTACCTGATATTTTCTTTTAACGGTGCACAAGTCTTTCAGAAATTTGGCATATGATGGTATATGTTGGATGGCATCTAACAAAGGAATATTGACCTTTACATGTTTCAATATTTCATATATCTCTGGGGAATGGTTCAATTTCTTTATTTTTAATGCTTGAGAAAATGAAGGTGCATGAGAAAAATTATTAACATCAACGATAGGTAATGGTTCATCAATCCCTTTCTTAGCCTCTGAATCTGATTTATTTTCAGCTTCGCGAGGTTAAGAATAGGTTCGTGGATGACTTACCACTGCGAAGAGTACTAACATATTTGACTTGGTCTGTGTGTTGACTACCAGAACTACCCTCGTGAGGGTTTTGATGACTCTCGGGGTTTGGCTGTGGTTGTGCAGGAAACGTTTCTTTCTTATTAATATGGTCAATGCAGATGTGATTTTGGAAAAAGTATCTTTCAAATCAATCAATGCTTGCACATTTTGGTTATTGATGGCTTCATGTTTCTCAATGAATGCATGCAAGGTATCCTCAAGGGTTTTCCTAGGTTGTGGGACATATAGTGCTAATTCTGGGAATTTTAGAAATTCTAGTGTACTTGGGGAGGTTGTTGCGATGGTTGTGCTTGGTTATCATTCCTCCAATTTAATATTGGATGATTTCTCCAACCAAAATTACAGGTTTAGGAGAATGGGTTTGGGTTTGGTCTCTTGAAGGTTTATGGAACTGACTTGGTCATGAAGACATTCTTGCAGGACTGGCAAGGTTGGGAAAACTTGCGTGACATGTTAATATGAATTACAGATTTGACATGTGACTTCTTGAATTGACTTGACATGATCACTCTTCCTCATTTTTAATACCTCCACTTTTTTAGCTAGAGATACATATTTAGGAGAAATGACATGGTCTTGCCTAAGGTTAAACATACCTCTATCAGATGACTGTGGTTTTACAGGCGACTTATAAGTGCCAACCGTCTCATTGTTGTGCATTATCTGCTATGTGTTATAGGTAATCTAGTCCATCTTCGGGATCTTTGTCCCTAAACTCACCATTACATATTATTTCCATTACTTATCTACCTTGGGGTGTTAAACCCTTGTAGAATGAGGAACCCAAACTCCATGTTTCAAACCCATTATATGGACAAATATTCGATATCTCTTTAAATCTCTCCCAATATTGGTACAGTGTTTCCACCGAATTTTGTGTGAAAGTTTTGATTCTCCTCTTAAAGGAGATTTTCATTTGAAGGGGAAAGAAATTTTCAGAAATTACTCTTGCAAATCATCCCATGTTCTGATGGATCATGACCTAAGGTTCTGCAGCCAAATCTTAGCTTTATCTTTTAAAGAAAAGGGAAAAAACTTGAGTCGAATTAAATTCATGCTGCAATTTTAGTCTATGCAAGTGTTACATACCTCTTCAAATTCCTTTAAGTGCTGATAAGGATTTTATGATTCTAGACCGTGGAATGTAGGTAAAAGTTGGATGATACCAAGTTTAAAATTGAAACATGATGTATCTGGGGGAAAACAATCCAAGATGGTAGCGGGATTCATGAATTGTCTGAGTTACTTAGGATGATTAAGATCGCCATGCTGAGACTCATTTTCTTCCTGATCAACTGGATTTTCAACTCGGGCAAATGGATTTCTACCGCTAGCTAAATGCAGATTATATGCTAAAATTTAAATATGAAAATGCAATACTTATAAAAAGAAAAAAAGAAAAAAAATGACAAAAGAAAAAAATGTAAAGATTAGATCCTAAAAACGTCTTCTAATTCTTGTCAATTCAGATCTCAATTGAATTTCTCGTTCAGCTGTCTCAATTTCTCGAATTAGGTTCTCATAAAAAATTATAGAAAAATCTCTTGATGAGGATAATTCAAGAAATTCTTCAGCAAAATGCAAGCTCCATTTTAATTGAGATTTCTATCTCCTATAACCTTAAATAATCAAGTACATGGTTTGTCTGTATGTGGCGTGTCTAGGTTCAAAATTCATTTAGAATCAATCAGGACATCTTGGATTTACACAAATGAAAAAAAAAATGAGATGCAGAAAATAAAAGAAATACAAAATAAAAAAAAATTGAAAAGAAAAAAATACAAGGATGTTAAATTATTAATTTATCTACTAAATTGTATTCCAGGCGACGGCGCCAAAAACTTGACACACTCACAAAACGGTTCTTTACTCCCAAGTATAAGAGTGTCGAAGTAATAAAATAACTCGGTTAGTCCGGAGTCGATCCACAAGGAATAGATTTAATAAGATAAAATAATAATTCGTGTAAAAATAAAAAGAGTGAATTGTTTGAAATGATTGAAAATTTTAAATTAAACTGCAACAATAAAATAAAATATTGGGGGTTACGGGATTCACTTTTAATATTTCAAATAAAGAAATTTTACTTTTTATAATATATAATTTTTCATTATTACCTAGTTAATTTATTTCAGGAATTAATTATGCCAAAACATTTAAAACTAATCATAAATGCGGTGATAATATTTATCTATAACAAGTTCATTCAGGTACTCAATTATGCCAAATAAATAAAACCAGCCATATAAGCGGTAACAAAGTTTGTCAATAATTAATCCAGATTTAATTTAAATATTAATAATTAGATTATAATTTATATATTATAATATAAATAAGATTAATCTATATTTTTATATTAAATGCTTCACCTTTTAACCCAGCAGGATGAAATTAGCTACTCATGATTTTAATAAAAACACTCATAATTTAATTACTGAAAGAAAAAAAATTACAAGAAAGCTTTAAAAATTAAAACAAACAAGAGCTAGATCCCTTCACAAAGTTTCAGAGAGAAACGTGAAGGAAGCTGAAGATAGAGGTGTCAAGTACCTCAATTTATAGAGGTGTCTGGCATGTCTCTCACATCATTCTTTTTTTATATTAAATTGGTTGCCATCACCGAAAGGCGATGGCAATATTTTTTTTATTTAATAATATATTAATATTAATATTATATATATATAATCTTAGTGGGACCTCCAGTATAATATATATAAAATATTTTTTATATAAATTCTTGGTGGGTTCTCCAAAATATATTATATATAATTATATAATAATAATAATAATAATAATAAATACATGTGTGGGTAAATACATCATAAGCTCATTTTTTCGTCAATCTAAATATGGTGAATGTTTTCCAAATCCGAATTGAATCTAGTTGTCTCACTTTTTTTGGGTTTTCTGGGTCCTGAAATTCAGATCTCATATTCATTTTTCATGTTGAGCTTCCGAAGTAGTATTTTACCTACACAATAAATAAAAATCACAACAAAAAATAAAAACATAATTATTATTTAACAAATGTGCAAAATTAAGGGGGTTAATGAAATTATAAGTGAAAAATGATTAGTTTCTCCTTTATTAAGTGTACATTATTTAATGCTCATAAGCTTCGAACTCCTCCCTCTTGACTCATAAATCGAAAAAGACTATCTCTTAGTTTAGAAAGGACAAACGATAAAGCCAAGACCTATAACCGTCATAAATAATCAGCAGCATAAACCCTTAGATGCGACACCACTAATCCCCATTTGGGATAGGACGATTCTGATGCTAGACAGATTCATATCATGTATCATCCTACCACATTTGCAAGCTAATACATATGATATCAAAACGTGCATTCAGATGATACAGCAATCGGTACAGTTTGTTGGTGGCCCGAACGATAATCCTAATACTCACATCGGCAACTTCATGAAAATCTATGGCACATTCAACTTTAACAGAGGGGCATAAGAGGCCATTCGTGAGTGTTCCCCTATACCTTGAACGATAGAGCTAAAGCATGGCTCCACTCACTGCCAACGGGGTCAATCACTACTTGGGTAGATTTAGCCACCAAATTTCCGGCCAAGTATTTTCCCACAGCCCGGATAACTAAGTTGCGGAATGACATCATGCCATTCACGCAGTATGACTCAGAGTCTCTCTATAAGGCATATGAGAGATACAAGGACTTGCTTCAGAAGTGCCCCACCATGAGATTTCGAAGTGGCTGTAAGTCTAAACCTTATACAATGGGCTTAATGGGATGCTCAAAATCACAGTAGATGCAGCTGCTAGAGATGCTTTGATGGCCAAATGGGAGAATGAAGCATGGACGATGTTGGAAGAAATGGCTAATAACAACTCTTTATGGCCAATGGAGAGAAGTATACCTCAACGAGTAGTAGGAGTTCATGAGTTAGGGCTTAATATAGTGAATTTACAAGTGTCTTGAAACCCTGAGCATGTAAGCAGTGAAAATATATGGAGTCACATATGAGACTTATGGAGGATGCCATCTTACAGAGCAATATACCTAATATGGAGAGTTTGTATACTACATCAATAATTTCAATAGACAATGCCATAATCCATATTCCAACAGTTACAATCCAGTGTGGAAGAACCGCCTTAATCTTTCATGGAGCAATACTCCTGGACAAGGATCACAAGAAAGACACAATCCCTCCCCCAGGATTCCAGCAGCAAAATAAGGGCCAAAGGTATGAGAATAAGCAAAGTTTGGAGGAAATGATCGTTGAAATGTTCAAGAAATATGAAGTTAAATATGATGCCCTCTTTCAGAGCGAAGCATGGTCCTTGAAAGCACTGGAAACACAATTGGGACATCTGGCTATAGCTCAAAGGTATAGACAGCAAGATGCTCTTCCTAGTGACACTGAACCTAATCTTTGGGGTCGACGCAAGGAACAATGCCAAGCTATTATGTTGAAGAGAGGCATTATGATAGATAAAGATATGGAAGTAACAAAGAATGAGGAGGAGATAACTGAGACAAAAGGGAAAGATAAAATGGAGAATAAGACATAAGAGAAGTACATTGTAGAAAATGACCATGTAGCTCTTTTCCTCACCTCCATATTTTCCTCAGTGTCTCCAAAAGCACAAGTTGGACAAGCAGTTCATTTAATTTTTAGAGGTGTTTAAGAAGCTGCACATCCTGTTCACTGAAGAACTAGAGTAGATGCCCAGTTACGTAAATTTCATGAAAGATATCATGTCCAAAAAATGGAAACTATGTGATTTCGAGATAGTAGTGCTTATGAAAGAATGGAGTGACATCATCTATATGAAGGTTCCTTCGAAATTGAAAGATCTTGGAATTTTTACTATTCCCTGCACCATATGGAACCACTATTTTGGCAAGTCATTATGTGATTTAAGTGTTATTATTAATTTGATAACTTTATCTATTTATAGTAAACTGGAGTTGGGAGAGGCAAAGCCTGCCAAAATCACTCTACAACTTGCTGACATATCTCTCACATACCCAATAGAAGTGGTAGAGGACTTGCTCGTAAAGGCGAACAACATATTTCATTATTCTTGACATGGAAGAAGACAAAAAAGTGCTTATCATACTCGAAAGACCATTCTTGGCGATGGGTGGAACCTTTATAGATGTGCAGAAAGGTGAGTTGACCATGAGAGTTCAGGATCAAGAGGTAACATTTAACGTATTTAAAGCCATGGAATTTATGAGTGATGAAGGAGAATACGAGTGCTTTAGAGTAGACATGGTAAAAATAATGCCATTTAGGATAAATTTTCATTGCATTCCATTACCGACATCCTTGAAGCATACATTGTTCATATGTCTGAAGAAGAGCTAGATGAAATTTATGAGTTTCTAAACTATCTTCATGAAGTCACCTCAATACCCTTCTATGAGTCTTTATATTTGATAGGCACGATGGTGATAATATATACATATCATCTTGTCATCAAGTACTTTATAGATAAAAAGAATGCCAACCCAAAACTGATTAGATGGGTGTTTCTACTACAAGAATTTAAGTTGGAGATCTGAGATACGAAGGGGGCGGAAAAATGAGTAGCGAATCACTTATTGCCACTGGAAAATGGAGACACAACTAGTAATGAGCTAACCATTAATGAGAATTTCCCAGACGGAAAGCTATTTATAGCCACACACAAGGAAGTACCATGGTATGTCGACTACGTGAATTATATTGTCTCTGGGAAATGGCCACTGGAATGGACTCACCAACAAAGAAATATATTTTTTAGTGAAGTGAAGCATTACATTTGGGATGAGCCCTATTTATTTAAGAGATGTACAGATCGGTTGTCACGGTGATGTGTACCCCAAAAGGAGACAAACAACGTCCTCCAGCATTACCATTCTTCTATATATATAGGCCATTTTAATGGAGACAAGACAACACCCAATGTGCTACAATCAGGAAAAATAGCATAGAGGATGTTGAAATGGCTATTACGGGGTCAAATTGCAAAAAATTTCCCATCCAAGTGTGATTGGCGCAACAATGAACCCCTATTGTCGCGCTAATTAAGGTCAGTAAGCATATTGGTCACTAATCACCATTAACCGATAATGGTATACAATTGGCAAGCCAATTAAACCTTGCACCCAAAGTTTCTCACTGACCCATATTGGCGCGCCAGTGGAGCCAGACACAGAAAAGCCAATGACCCTTATTGGCGCGCCGATGGTCACGACTTTAAAGACCTTTCCTCTTCCCCAAATCCTTAAACCCCAAACTCTATCTACCCCCCCCCCCCCCCCTCCTCCTCCTCCTCCTCATACCCAACAAATTTCCCTCATCAAAACTCCCAAAACAACACCTCAACCACCAAATCTACACCACAATCTACCCTTTACAACATCACAAGGATTTCAAAAGCAACTCTTTCTCAAGCACTCCAATCACCACTCAACAAGGGTAAATTCGAAATCTCCTTCTCTCTCTAGACAATTGGTTTAATTTTTATGGGTTGACGTTTGTGAAGTAATATTTGAACAAAGTGTGGGGGTTGGAGTTGATTTGGCATAGATTTAGGGTAGCTTGAACTTAGAACAAACTTTAGGGTAAGTTTGGGAAATCCTTTTGTTTTATGGGACACTATGTCCAAATTGTTTTTCAGATTTGAGTATCCATAATGGCCCCTAAGTGATAATAAAGAAATGCCAAGGAAGTCACGTCATCCTCTTCACCTGCCTATGACCCCACCTACTTTGTGTCTCTATATTCTTTAAGTAGATTTGAAAAATTCTTATAGAGACAGAATAAACATATCCCTGAGTACGGCTTTACTATATAGCCACAGCGGTACCCATGGTTTGATAGAGTGGTCGCGCTGCATCGATGGGAGAAATTCATCTAGCATAATGAACCCGCCAACATAAAAGTCATCCGGAGTTCTACACCAATGCTTATAGGAATTAATCTGTCATGGATCGGGGTAAGATAGTCTACTTTGATCCTATAACCATCAATAAGTTGTTTAGTCTCCAAGAGAATGGTGATGACCAAAAACTGCCCGAGCTGCACAAAAGGACTTGAATTGGGTCGTGTCACAGACTTGTGTTCCATGAGCATAGTGTCTACTAGGTTCATTACTTGTCGGCTACTTCCTAAGGCTCATATCACCAGAATCGGATGATTTTGTTAGCAACACTGATGGCTGAGGAGATAATTGATTTAGGCTACTTCATTTCTAGTCATATTTCCATCACCACAAAACACTCCAGCGATAATCTCCCATACCCTTCCATTATCATGGCCCTCTGGAAAAAATGCTAAGGTACACTTCGACTCGACAAAAGGGATGTAGAAGCCAAAAGGGATCTATCAACCGAACAGTGATTGAGTAGTGCATGACCATTGGGGAGGGGGCAGCTCCAAGACCATAGGTACCTCCATGGGCCCTCACCATTCCTCAGCGACCGGAACTCCTAGAACGTCTCACAGAGCATACAATTGTATGCCAAGAATGATTTGAGAAGATGCTCCAGATGATAGCTAGCAACATGCAGTTAGACATGACATGGTTCCCTCATAACTCTAATTCAGGGAATATGTCCCTCAACGAGGTCTTATGGCCGCAGAAGCGCCAGAGGTAGCTGAGACGGGGGATTCTGATAGCAAAATGGATCGGATGGTGGGATGATTTTGATTTGGAGCAGGAGAGCGACTTTGACTGAGCATCCACATCTCCAGTTTTCCCCAGTATTTTTGTTCCTGATATTTTCTTTTATTGTTATTTTTCACCAATTGAGTACAATGTATCGTTTAAGTTTGAGGGTGTATACGCTATGTATGTTGTTTTTGTGCTTGCATCTATTTTTGCTATAATTCTTGAATTTTTTGCATGTTTATTTGTTTCGCACTATCAAAAAAAAAACAAAGAAAAAAAATTAAAAAATGAAAAAAAAAAAAAAAGTCCTAGGTAATAAAACATAAGTCCGATGATGAGATTGCTTGCCTTAGTGTGAAATTTTAGAAAATGATAAATGCCTAAATTTCTTTTGATCTAATACCTTGAATAGGTGACCTACGTTAAACTCGTATGAAATTAATAGAATATTTCTAACAGTAATGACCTAGTTAATTGATATAGTGACGAGTCAAGCTAAGTATTTGATGATAAATGACCATTGTCTTAGAAATATGTCTATTTCTGTTATATTTAGAATGTGTACTATGGCTTCATGAAATAAAAAAACAAAGTGAAAAAGTACCAGCTATAACCTTTAAGCGTGAACCTACCCATGGGCGATTGTTAGGACCACCATGAGAAGAAAATGCTACTTTGATGGTATGTGAGTCAAAAAATAAACATGCAGAGATTTTTCACACAAGTATTTGTTATGCTTTGGTGTTTATGTCATATGCATGCATGTAGTATTTAGAAAAATTTAAAGTGATGCATATTATTTCATGTCATAAATAGCTGAGTACTGACTGAGTATCATTGTACTTGCTTGAAGTGTTGTTTCAGTCATTCTATTTTATTGCATTATTTTTTCTTTAACTCATTGTGTGCCTATGTATGCTTCTGTCTTTGCATAACATTTTTTTGTTCGTATTGATGAGTGTTTACATCTCATATGTTGTTTTTGGTAATTGCGTAAGCCTGTTAGTGATGGGGAGTTAGTTATTTTTTTCTCTTGCATGTGTTGTCTTCCACGTTACCTTTCATTTATGTTACCTTTCCTATTGTCATTTCGTGACAAAATGGGGAGAGTAGGTTAGTAGTTTGGGAGTAGTATATAGAGTAGTTGTAACGACCGGGGATTTCAACTACAGTTTCACTGTGAGATGAGTGTGGCAAAATGCAAACCATATTTGGAAACATATGCTCTCGTGAGATGACTATCGGTAGATTCTTCGAGAATCCGATATTAGATGTTACAATATTCCGCTTCGGACAGCCTATTGTATTTGGGTCGTAATTGTTGGACAGTTATGACCCATAACATCACTATTTGTACAGATCATGGTGTTTTTGTACAAATTAACTATGTGACAAATGAAATTGCTCTTTTATCATTTCTAATTAGATTACCAAGATATATAAATGATAGCAGGTCCATATGATTAGTTCCTGATTGAGATGATATGAGACAGTATCAATCCATGAAGGTTTAATCATTAAATATCCCTAGTCGTAGTATTATCGAGATTGGACATCGATAATGCAGAATAGACTAGTATTACACTTGTGCGCGTTGTGGGAGCATAACGACATAGTTCTCATATATTTGGGTATATGATACTCATGCAAGTGTAATAGGAGGTTATGTTTACCGATGGTACGGAAACAGCTTCGCTCTGGATAGACCCCTCGGAATTCCATTGGTAGTATGACTATGTGTCTATAAAAGTCCGAATCAGGGTAGGTGTATTTGGTCTTAACCTGAGACTTGCACCGCTAATACTTGCGACAATCAATATACTTTGGTTTTGGTCGTCCAGGGCTTTAACAGGTTCTGTGTACGCCTCTTCTGGGTATATTGAGAATCGTAGTGTATTGGGTGTGATGTCGAGACGGAAGTATCACTCCAGTCATAGTGGAGATGATGATCACGTAGGATACGGAACTGGTGCTCTTATATGCTGAAGCTATCGGGATATTATGACTAGGTCATGTTTATCCTATTATAGAGATTAGTTACCAGAGATCCGACATGTGCTTCGTACAGGGCAGACATAATTCCAGCCTCAGACCTAGCACGTGCCATCCGATACTGGATCGTAATACGCAATACTACGTATATTACGCCTGATATAGATTACATATTTCTTTAAGAATATTTCTGGAGAATTAGGTAGGCATGGTGCTTTGCTAGAAGCCAACCATGTCTTGTAAATGGGTAAAAACGTAGTACTACGTACGTACGTGTTCGGATAGTCCGACGACCGGATTTACTGCCAACATATCCGGGGATCTCATGGGTCACTTCCCGAAGATTCACCGATGACGTATGACTCGCACATTATTAATCCGGGATTAATTATAAGAGAGAGAGAAAATTAATCTATGATTAATTGCAGAGATATTTTATCTGGGATAAAATATTAATTAAAGAGATAGAACGATTAATTTGGAATTAATCGATAAATTAATATATTCGATATATTAAACGAAATTAGATTTCAAAGCGGAATTAAAATTATATTTTAATTCGGGCAAACGAGTTAATTTAGAATTAATTCGTTAGCGACGTGAATAGTAATTTTGCTAGGCAAAATTATTTAATTAAATTTGATTTAATTACGTCGCAACGGAAAATTCGTTAATTCGGAATTAGCGAACCCGAGCCCGGGAGTGTTTGCGGGCCCAGTCGCACTTCGAATCAAGTGGGTCCACAAGTCACATCAAACGTCACATCACTAGTCAACTTTATCTCTTTAATGTGATGGAAGTTGTTGGTTGATGGTTGAGTGTAAAACACACTAATGTGATGGTTGAAAGACATATATCATATTTTATTATTTTGATATTTGACCTTCATTTTTGTGTATTAGATCACACAACACACACACAACTCTTTCTCTCTTCCTCCTCTCCATATTCGGCCTTAGGCCATTTTTCTCTCCAAAAAATTTCTTCAATTGCCGAGAACAATGAAGCATAGGAAGATTTGTGGCAAATTTTCCAAAGTGCTAGCACACATTTGGAGTCTTACAAAGGTGATAGGGAAACAAACCCTTGAGCATGGAATCCTTTCCCAAGCTTGGAGCTTAACCGAAAATCATGGAGCACAAAAGGAGGCCATTGTCGAAACCAACAAAGAAGGAAGCTTGGAGCAGAATTTTTGTGTTCGTCGCATCCAAAAGCCGATCAAAGTAAGTAATTCTGCAACTTAACTTTGTCGTATTCACACTTTTAAATGCTTAAATTGATCTTTGTTTGAGTTAGAAAACCCAACATGCTTAACTCCGGGCTCAGGCCCGAGAGGTTTCTCTATCCAATAGAGTAACTTCTCAGCTCCCAGGACTATCCTAAGATTCATTTCCCAATCTGGAAAATTTACGCCGTTAAAGACATTTTCACCTAGGATTATGTCATTTGACGCTAATCTTTCCAGCCATCTCGATTGCAATAGTCCAACTATCCAATCAACGATTTTGGGTACACCCCAAATGCAATGGTTACTATAGTCCAACTACATGACCAACTACAAGTGGAGTAGTGTCTTGTACAGTCTAACTGTTCAAAGAAAGCAATATTAAATATTAGTCCAACTAATATATTTATAAACGATAAATAAAATAAAAAGCGCTTATTGACAAGTATTTAAATGAAATTGTAAATTTAATATTAGTCTCCCACTATTTTTCGGCGAGCCTCTAACCCTCTGTGGAGTACTCGGGAAACCGAGTTTCCTAGTGGGCTAGGATCCCGTTAAATAACACACAACCTTGACTTTGGCCAACAAGCTGTATGAAACTTAACTAGGTAGATCTCTGAGATCAATTGGATCCCATCCAATTCCTAGATCCGGTAGGTGGACCTCCAACTCCGAAACATATATCCAATATATGTAAATATATCCCATATATATCCTAACCTTTTCCTCTGAATCAACTAAGCATTGGCTTTGGCTCAACAAACTTAATGATTCCAGTTAAGCGGGACCCATTGACAATGGGAAAGCTTCATAATCCACGTCGATGAACTAGAAGTGACCTTGACTTTGGCCAACAAGTCACAACCGCCCAAGACATGCGATATAGAACAAAGCTTTCGTGGTTCAAATACATCTGCGATGGACATTGATCTTGACTTTGGCCAACAAACCAATGCCAATCTTGGATCTTGAGAGAGAACCACTCAATGGAAGGGAAATGATTAATATTTGATGAGGGTTTTTCACGTAATTGGCAACCAATTTATTATCTTTGATTAGGTCTCATCATACACCCTTAAGCATGCATTCTAAAATCATAATAAGGCGCGAAATAAATTAATAATGATATGCGGATGGATATAGAATAATTTGTTCCTAGAACAAATCTCTCCATTTCTTCTCTCCCACTAGCACTATTCTAACTTCTACCTAATTACATAATACATTAAAGAAACCTTATTTACATTGAGGAGAATTGGTGAGAAGAGAAATACAAGGAGTAAATAGATAATAGGCTGGACACGCAGGTCCAATTTAATAAATTCTAAATTTATTACAACAATTTCCAAAATTGCCCCACCCTTCTAATATCCATCTGATATGCATTATTCATACAATACATCCATGTATTCACACAAAGCATGTTATTCAATCAATCTAATCCAATTAATTAATCTTTGAATTAATGACCATCCAATGTTCAAACAACGATTTGATTTGCGCGAGTCCAACTCGTTTAAGAATAAATACTCAAAGTACGTATTCTTGAATTATATCGAACTACAATTTTAAATCCAATTTAATTTGTATTCAATACTAATTCTAATTTAATTCCAAATTAAATAATTATACTTATGTATGTGCCTTTTAGACTTAGATTCTAAATCTAATCTAAATGGGTCTCAAAGGCCCAATTAGTATCCAATACTATTTTAATTAAAGTCCAATGGGCTTTTAATTAATTCTTAAGGCATGGGCTTTGGCCAATATGGATCAAACCCAAAATGCCAAGGCCCAATAAAGAATCACCATTTTAGCCAAAAATCAATTTAGGCCCAATTAAATTATTAAAGGCCCATAAGTTATATTTGGACTTTATGAAATGGTTTTAAGCCCAATTTGGATCCAATACAATTGTCCAAAACCAAGCTTGGCCCAACCAAACTCATTAAGCCCAAATACAACAAAATTAGCCCAAACCAATTTTAAAGACTAACTTTAATTAATATAACATTCCAAATATTATATTAATTTTAATTGAAGTGTAATAGCCATAATTAATTAGTTAAACTAATATTTCCAAAATACCAATTAAACTAATTAATCATGCTTTAATTAATCAACTCATGTCCAACACAAATTGAAGCAAAATCAATCAATTACATGCTTCTTGGTTCACGACAATATAGCATAAAATAGCAATTAATTTGATTTCAATCCAATTAAATCAACAACCAATTTATCTCATGCTTCAAACACATCCAATGGCCTAAAATCAAAAAATCATCATGATACATGTTACGGTTGTGTTCAGCCATGGCAAGGAAATTAGGAAATTTTTTATGCAATTCATTTTCTCAATTCCTAAGATGCATAATTCCAATTCATCATCATCAAACCACATCCAAACAAACAATTTTTGAAAAAATCATACTCCAAGCATAAAATTCCCAAATAAAGTATATAAACCCTAAACTCATTTCATGTTTAGAAAAGGCTCTGATAACATTGTTAGTGTTCCTAGAACATGCCAATGATCTCTAAGATGATATTGTGTGTGAATATTCAAAGAAGTAGCGGAAATACTTACAATGATCGGATGTTGAGATTTCAAAAAAAAATTTATTTCGGAAGCTCCAAGCTTGATGTTTGTGTTCCAAACTAACTCGGATTAGTTTCCCTATCACCTTGTATGACTCCTTGAAAGTGCTAGCTTGAAGAAATTTTGAAACAAAATTTCAATGGAGGAGGAAGAAGGTCACGGCACTAAGGGAGAGAAAGAGAGCTTTTTGTGTTTTTGTTATGTTGATTTCTAAAATCAATTACACAATATGTCAACTTCCAAAGTTGGTATAAGTCTTTCCAAAAAATTAAAACAAAGTGTGTTGGTTGTTGATTGAGTGTTGAATAAGCAATCCAAGCTGTCACTCAACCATTAACAACTTCCATCACTAGTCAAACTTGTTGATGTAAGTCAAGTGGGTCCCACCACTTTTAAATTCCAAATTTAAGTTGAACAATCCAACACGCAATTTTGCTCGGGCCCGGGTTCTTTTAATTCCGAATAAAATGAATTTGCCGTTGCGATATAATTAAATATAATTTAATTAAATAATTATGCCTTGCAAAATTATTATTAAAGTCACTTACAGATTAATTCTAAATTAATTCGTTTGCCCGAATTAAAATCCAATTTTAATTTCGCATTGAAATCTAATTTCAATTAATATATCCAGTATATTATTTAATCGATTAATTCCAAATTAATCGTTCTCTCTCTTCTATCCGAATTTTATCCCAGATAAATTATTGTCGTAATTAATCCTAGATTAATTTTCTCTCTCTCATAATTAATCCTAGATTAATTCTGTTCGAGTCAAACGTCATCGGTGAATCTTTGGGAAGCGACCCATGAGATCCCCGGATATGTTGGTAATAAATACGGTTATCGGACTATTCAAATACGTGTGTACCCACTACCACGTTCTTACCGATTTACAAGACACGGTTGGCTTGTAGCAAAGCACCGTGTCTACCCAATTCTCCAGAAATATTCTTTTAAGGAATACATAATCTTTATCAAGCGTAGTATACTAAGTATTGCGCATTACGATCCAGTATCGGATGTCACATGCTAGGCCTGGGGCTTGAATTGTGTCTGCCCCGTACGAAGCATATATCGGATCACTAGCAACTAGTCTCTGTAATCGGATAATCATGACATTGTCATATCATCCCGATAGCTGCAGCATATAAGAGTACTAGTTTTGTATCCATGCGTGATCATCATCTCCATATGAGTGAAGTGATACTTCCATCTTGACATCACACCCAATACACTACGATTCTCAGTAAACCCATAAGAGGCGTACACAGAACTTGGTAAAGCCCCGGACGACCAAAACCAAAACGTATTGATTGTCGCAAGTATTAGCGATGCAAGTCTTAGGTTAAGACCAAATGCACCTACCCTGATTCGAATTCCCATAGACACATAGTCATACTACAAATGGGATTCCGAGAAGTCTATCCAGAGCGAAGCTGTTTTCATACCATCGGCAAATAGAACCTCCTATTGCACTTGCATGAGTATCCAATGCCAAAATATATGAGAACTATGACGTTACGCTTCCATAACGCGCACAAATGCAATACTAGTCTATTCTTCATTATCGATGTCCAGTCTCGATAATACTACGACTAGGGATATTTAATGATTAAATCGTTCGTGGATTGATATTGTCTCATATCTTATTAATCCGAAACTAATCATAAAGACTTTTATCATTTATATATATTCAAGTAATCTAATTACAAAATGATAAAATAGCAATTTCTTTTGTCACATAGTTAATTTGTACAAAAACCACAATGTCTTTTACAAATAGTGATGTTATGGGTCAGAATTGTCCAACAGCTCCAACCTACATCCACGGGAGTAAGGTGTAGTGATTTTACAATGTACAACACCTCGGGTCTTATGACAAGCCCGGTATAAATTTCTCAAGTGAGAGACGTTGGCCTCGCCTTACCTTCTTCCTTGCCAGTAGTGCCATCCTCCCCGCTGGCTGTATGGGCGGGTTGATCGGGAACCGACCAGTTTTTCTTTCTATATCTCTAATTTTAAAGCTTTTAACCCTTTTACAAGTTATGAGATGTTAAAATTGATATCCAAAGAACTCTCTTTAAATCTGAAACTTCAACATCTTTATATAAGCTTATGAATTCACTATTCCACTGCCTATGACGTCAGCTCATGTCACTGCCATTATTGTCATCGTAACTCTCCTAAACTACCCACAATTCGGCCAATCAGATTAGCCAATTTTATTGTCACTACACTGACCTATAGCGGCTCTGCTTTGCCAATTCTCTATCACTGCGCCGCCCTATGGGGCATGAGCTACTTCTAATAAGAACCGTTTTTTTTCCCACAATCATCATTAGTCTTCTAGAAACTTATCCTTTTAACTATGGCATACGTCATGACTTCAAGCAGATTGTGATCCCAGCTCCGTTCCTCTAGTCGGCATATCGAGGTGAATGATGTTTGGTCAAACTTCATGACTTCTCAAATCATGTCGGGTTCACAAAAAATGAACACCTCGGGTCGGCTAGCACAAACACTCAAATGCTGCCAAATCTAATGCTTCTTCTCTAGGTCAGGTCGATATCCCAACTTGCTTCATATTCAGCAAGTTCTTCCATTGGGAGAACTCTTCTGTATAGTGAGGTCAGACCCCTCTGTCCGACTTCAGCCTCTCTAGACCCTTGAACCTCCATCATCCTCTTTTGTCCAAATACCAATATCATTCTACCTCTATTCGGTATTTAAGCTTTCTCGAGATGAAAAACCACCATCTAACACCTTAAATGACGCCAAGAGGCACGTCCATAACTCATGCACCAACGACGTCCTCTACTCCTCTACAAAGCTCAGCTTCAGTGATGCCAGTAAATGCATCTTCCGCTCCACCATGCACGGCTTCAGCGACGTCAGCACATGCAGTGGCTCCACTGTGCGCATCAATTTCTTCTTAGATGCTCATTCTTCATGCCCGGTGGCTCCTCCAATCATGGCTCCACCTTCGCATACGGTTGTTCCTTTAAACCGCATGGTGGCTCCAACTTCCCAAGCGGCGACTCCGTCACGCCCAGCCATGGCTCCTCCAACAGCTCCGTCAGCGGGGGCTCCTTCGTGCGCGGTGGATCCTTTAACAGCGGCTCCACCTTGTACGCGGTTGCTTCTCCAAGCTCCACGGTGGCTCCAACTTCCCAAACGGCGATCAGCGGCTCTTCCTTCACGGGCTCCCATTTCCTAAGCGGCGGCTCCATCTTCCCAAGCCGCGGTTCCGTGGGATCTCCAAATTTGACAATTTCGCCATTATCGTCAACGGTTCCTGGGCTTCAGAAGGCTTTGGTCGATTCTTATTGGGATGAAATTTGGTTTGAAATTTTGTGCTTTGCTATTTCGGGAATTGGGAGAATGCTCATTTTCCCATATCTATATTATTATCGATTTATTTTTATTATTTTAATAATATCTTAAAATCCTTGAAAAGAATATTTTCATTTTATAAGTTTTTTAACATTATTTACTCTTACATAAATAATTAAGAATTTTACATTATTATTTACTCTTTAAATTAATTAAAAAATATATGAAAATTATTATAAAATATCTTAATCCCTCTCTTTTTTAATTATTACTTTTAGTTGTATTTTTTGATTTTGTTAAATAATTCTTTCGAGTGTCAATTTATTAATTTATATTAATAACATACATTCTTAATTTTATTTATTATACTGCAATATGAAATTAAATATGGAAGTAGTTAAAATAGAACTACACTAAACTATATTTAGAATAAATTTATTTAAGATAATTAATTGAAATAATTTTTTATAAAAATATTAGATTTTATAATAATTATATATTGAAATATTATATTTTATAATAAATTTTATATATTTTTAATTAATTTAAAGAGTAAATAATGATGTAAAATTCTTAATTATTTAGGTAAGGGTAAATATATCAAAAAACTTATAAAATGAGAATATTCTTTTAACTTTTTGAGTTATGGGGGGTTTTGGAGTATTATTAAAATAAAATGAGGGTAAAAGACTATAAATATAAAATATGGGGGAAAGGCATTCTCTCATTTTGACTTATGTGACTTGAGATGGTTTGAACCATTCACTTTTATTTTATGGGCTTCTTGATACTATGTAGCAACGGATACAAAATTTTAGTTCCCTATATATTATGTAACATAAGACAAAATTGTAGGATTTTATGACTATTATTTTCTTTTGCCGAAAAAGTATTCATTTGACCTTACCTTCTTTTATAAGATCTTAGCCATAAATTGCTGTAGGATTTCATGCATTTTCCTTTTAGAATTTACTGTATAATGTTAGAGGAAGTTGTTGACGGTTGATTTTCGTTACAAGGGTAAATCGGTAAACTCACTCCTCGAACAATCCTCTATCGATTGTGAATTTGTTTGGTTTGGAGACCAAATACAAACTTAGCAAAAAATATGAGAAAACACACATAATAGACAGAGGGTTTAACGTGGTTCGGCGAAATGGATCCAACCTACATCCACAAGCACAAAGGAAATAGAAGTTCTTATAACTTGGTCGGGTATGACCGACCTGCCTATCTCTTACTTACACATCTGACCGACCTCTTATAAGCTCACTATTACACTTAAGCTTTTTGCTTTCTTTTACAAGTTGTGTTATCAAATTAGCTAACTCTTTACAATGAACTCTTGATCCTTTATATACTAGGGAAAATTCTACTGTTACAACAATCTCATGACGTCAGCCACGTGAATCTACCATTAATGAATCTACCCCAACTACTCTGCCGAAAGTAGCTCTGCCACCTGACATCTCTTTAAACCAAGCTACTATATCATCTGTTACATGTTACATCCGGCCTGTAATCTATCATCTTTCATGTGAAGGTGTGTTCTAGAAGATAAGTCGTTGACCTGCTCTTGTCATGCTAGACCTATTTGGAATGCGCATGTTCCCATGTAGAGCTTATGTCATCTTATCTCGATCATATCATTACCACTTCGACCCGCACTACCAGGTCAGGAGACAGAAGCAACAGTTGTCCTAGCCTGTTAAGCCACCAGGTTGGGTCGGTTCTGAGGTCTTCTAAACATCTTCTCATCGGGTCGGGTATGATCTGCTGAGTCGATCCTCATTCGGACCTGACCACCTCAGATTCAAGCTCTTTTGTTTGACATCTCATCCTCACAAGGACCTTGGGCCTTTATCTGTCAAGTGTAAAACTCATTTTACCCTTTCTTGGGATTCTGATTTCTTAGGGGTCTAAAAATCATCATCAATATATGTCCTCTAGTTCTCGGTATTAACGAGTAATCAAGTTGGTGCCGGGGAATTATAAAAAAGATGGTGGTGCATGAAGTCGTAAACTGATCTGGTGTCCTGGGCTGATACATGCTCTTATCACGCTGCAATCCCAGAATGGTATGATCTGTAAGGATATGCAAAGATAGAAAACAAGCCACAAGGGAAAACTCACCTTCTCGGGCTATTATTAAAACAACAAGGCGTCGGGAGAAAATTTCTGACCCCGAGTAATCACAAGTCACTTGGCAGTAAGGGAATGAACCTTCCTTGCACCAACATACAGTAATAGGACCTCGGCGGGACGCAACCCAGACCCGAGCCGATGCAATGACTTGGAGATAAGGGAATTTTCCCTTCTTATGCCAACAAACATGGTGAGGCCTCGGTGGGACGTAGCCCAACCCCAATCCAATAATAAATACTTGGCCACTAGGGAATTTTTCCTCTTTGCGCCATTAAAGTGGCCTCGACGGAACGAATGTAGCCCCGAGCCAATCTGACAAAGAGAGGCCTTGGGGGAAAGATCGACCCCAATCCATCTAAGTCGCTTCGTCGCAAAGGAATGAATCCTCCTTGCACCAACACACAAGAAAAAGACCACGGTGGAATGAATGCAGCCCCGAGCCATATTAAGTACTTTGCCACAAGGAAATGTACCCTCCTTGTGCCACCACCATGGCCTCGACGGAACGAATGCAGCCCCGAGTTGATCTAACAAAGAGAGGCCTTGGGAGAAAGATCGAACCCAAGCCATCTAAGTCGATTGGTCATAAGGGAATGAACTCTCATTGCAACAACTCACAAGAAAATAACCTCAGCGGAACAAATGTAGCCCGGAGCCAATAAACTGAAAGTGGCATTGGCAGAACGAATGCAGCACCGTGTCATTAAACTTAAAGTCAACTCGGCGGAATGAATGCAGCCTCGTGTCATTAAACTTAAAGTGGCCTCGGTGGAACGAATGCAGCCCGAGCCATATATAAGTGAAAGTGGCCTCGGTGGAACGAATGCAGTCTCTAGCCAATAAACTAAAAAGTGGCCTCGGAGAATCGAATGCAGCCCCGAGCCAGTAAATTGAAAAGTGGCCTCGGTGGAATGAATGCAGCCCCGAGCCTGTAAATTTAAAGTGGCATCGACGGAACGAATGCAGCCCCGAGTCATTAAACTTAAAGTGGCCTCAGTGGAACGAATGCAGCCCGGAGTGATATAAAAGTGAAAGTGGCCTCGACGGAATGAATACAGCCCCGAGCCAATAAATTGAAAAGTGGCATTGCTGGAACCAACTGAAAAGTGGCCTCGGTGAAACGAATACAGCCCTGAGCCGGTAAACTAAAAAGTGGCATCGGTGAATCGAATGTAGCTCCGAGCCAGTAAACTGAAAAGTAGCCTCGGCGGAATGAATGCAGGCCCGAGCCAGTAAATTTAAATTGGCCTCGGAGGAACGAATGCATCCCCGAGCCATATATAAGTGAAAATGGCCTCGACGGAACGAATGCATCCCTGAGCTAGTAAACTGAAAAGCGGCCTCGGCAGAACGAATGCAGCCTCGAGCCAATAAACTGAAAAGTGGCATCGGCGGAACGAATGCAGCCCCGAGTCATTAAACTTAAAGTGGCCTCAACGGAACGAATGCAGCCCCGAGTCATTAAACACAAATAATAAACAAGCATGTATAAACAACTTTTATCAGAGAAATGAGGAGTTTTACTCGAATTCTTTAGATCTATTGCCATCTTACAACTCTTTGTGGGTCATTTTAAGAGAGGTTCTATTGAAAACATCCCCTGAGCACCTCTGTATTCCAAGTACCCGACCTAACGACAGTCGTTATCAGCGCTGGTCAGCCTCTGTCGCACTTGGTCTATGTACTCACTCAGATAGCTGTTTTACAAAGTCTTCCACCTACTCCCACAGGTCTCTACATCCATTCGTGGCATGTCTCGTTACATGATAATGCAAACAATAAGTCCTGTTGTTTCCCTTCTCAATCGGGAACCTCCTCAAGTCGGGTTCAGTCAGTAGACCATTATCCCGAATTTCTCGAACTATCAGGGCTAGGGATCTATTTAAAGGGGTGTACATTATCCCCCCAGCAACATGGTTGACCTGAACAGGCCGCCTTCTCTCTTGAACTTGATTATTCTGAGGCATCAGCCTAAACTCCTTTTGCCTCATGATCGGTCTCCTAATGTCTCTACCTATATCTCGCTGATTTTCTAGCCTGAGTATTTTGGCACTCTGGGTGCCCCTTCCTCGGGCAATCTTCTTCTCATTCTCCATAAGCACAAACTTTCTTGTCTGCTCCAAAGCCACGGCATAATCTGGTATCTCCTGGATCCTCAGGTGAGACCATAACCTCTCAACCTTGAGAGCCCATTTGAAACTTTCCAAGGCCTCTGGGGACTCATACGCCCCGACCTCTAAAACCAGGCCGTGATACCTATTGATAAATCTTTTCAAAGACTCGTCGTCTCCTTGCTTCATCAACCTCAACGACCCCATCGTCTTCCTTGTTACACACGCTCTTTGAAGTGTCATACAAAGGATTTCCTTAATTGCTTGATGCTACTGATACTTCTCGGGGTCAAGTTCCTAAACCAAAAATTGGCTGACCCGCCTATGGTTAAAGGGAACACCTTGCAGATAGCCTCTTCGGCCATTTCCTAAATTTCCATCAACAAAATGAACTTCTCAACATGAGACTTTGGGTCTGTGCTGCCTCTGTAAACATTCATGGAGGGCATAGTGAATCTCCTTGGAAATCTCATCGCAAAAATTTCATCCGTGAAAGGGGATGTCGTCTCTATCTCTTGCTCACCCCTTGGACTGTATTTTATATTTTTTTCCCATTTTTTCATCTACTTTCGAAACCAGCTCTTCATCCGGTTCTCGGAGCTGTCATGCTTTCGACCTCGGATTTCCTGGCATTCTTCACTTCTTCCACGGTGTCCCCCATAGTTGGGGACTTCATGACCTTCCCCTGAATACCGTCTCGGGTCGCTCTCCGCGAATGATGGACTGTTGCTTGAAGACTCCGGCGTCTGCCTACCTTCCTCTTCTTCCCATAAATTCCTATGTTGGTAAGGCTCCAGCAACCCTCTTTCCCCTTGCTATCACTTGTTTTCTTTGGCTGGGACCATTCCCCCTCTTTAACCAGTTTTCTCTTCCAACTCCTCCAACATGGTCTTCATGAAGACCTAAGTTGATTCTCTCTCCTTCTGAGCTTCTTCCTTTTCATTCCGGACGGCTTCTTCCAATTTCGCCATCCACTCTATCGTTGAAGCCTCTGAAGATATATGGTTCTTGTCTCATGGCATCGTCTCAACATGTTTGCTGCTTTTAATATTGTTCCCCAAAGATGGCGCCAACTGTTGACGGCTGATTTTTATTCCAGGGGTAAATCGGTAAACTCACTCCGCGAACAATCCTCCCTCAACTGTGAATTTGTTTGGTTTGGGGACCAAATGCAAACTTATCAAAAAGATGAGAAAACACACGGAATAAACAGAGGGTTTAACGTGGTTTGGCAGAATAGATCCAACCTACATCCACGGGCACAAGGGAAAAAGAAATTTTTATAACGTGATTAGGTATGACTGACCTACCTATCTCTTTCTTACACGTCTGACCAACCTCTCATAAGCTCACTATTACACTTAAGCTTTTTGCTTTCTTTTACAAGTTGTGCTATTAAATTAGCCAACCATTTACAATGAACTCTCGATCTTTTTATATACTAGGGAAAATTGTACTGTTACAATGATCTTATGACATTAGCCATGTGAATCTACCATTAATGTGATGTCTCTCTTCCCCAACTGCTCTGCTGAAAGTAGCTCTGCCACCTGAATGTAGGAAACGATTTCCTTGCGCAGCGGAAGCACGTTAGGCACCCGGATCGGACATGAAAAATTTTTCTGCCCTTCTCACTAAGAGGCCGAGTGATACCCGTACCACCACTGAAATTTTACTTCTGTTTTAGATAAAATTCCAGCCTTGAATTGGACTGTTTTGTACCCGATTCGCTCCCAGTACACATCCAAAATAGCCCCTTAAATGCGTGAACTGTTATGATATTTCAGGTCTGATTTTTCAAGGAAAAACAGCCCCAACACAGCTCTAAAACACCCTTATGTGTTTCCTAAAAATTATGGATTAAAGCGGAAACAAACCGAGCCCCGTTTCAACAACACAAGTTGCGACGGTGAGGAAAAATGAGCCTCACTGCCGTGGGTTATAAAGAATGAAAGAGATGAGTTTTTGTTCAACACCACAAAGTATTCCGAGCTATATCTCATTACCAACGGAAACTAGTCTGGGCTAGACTCATAAAATTAATCCCTAAATGTTTTAGAGATTAATGTCACACCAAGGAAAAATTTTATTTTTCTTCTTGTTCTTATTTTTTATTTTCTCAACACTTTGAGAGAATTTTGGTCAATAAGAAGATGGAGGCTAGGGTTCAAGAATGAATTAGGTTCCAAAGAAAATCACATTTCCTTTTTTATACATGGGGTTTCTAATTTCCAAAAATCAAAAAACCCTTCCCCTTTCAACCTTAAATTTTCGGCCAACACATGTGTGAAATCAAAAATTTTGTAACAACAATCTTAATTACCATATTGAGAAAATATTAAAAAATTAAATATTTAATTAACTTTTTGAAAAAACATAACTTCCAAAAAATAATCAAGGGTTTCCAAAACCCAAAACTTGAAATTCCAATAAGGCCTTATTAAATTATATCACATATAATTTAATTTTATACATTTAATAATTATCATATCATTATTAAAACCATATATTAACTTTTAATATATAGTTTCAAGTGTGACAAAATAATATTGTTAATCACATTAATAATATTTATACATATGTGAGTATATAATTGGACTATCCAATTATACAAAATCTGCTACAATATATTGAGCTATTACGGGGACAAAATGGACCTACGGTTTCGAGCTCCAATAATCTTGAAATATCAACTAAGCTTTTAATTAAATATTCCTAATTATTAACTCTGGGTACACTCGAAGCTGCACTCTCGTTGTCGCAGATAGATATTAAGCCGAACCACATCGGTGTCCATCGATATAGTCATTACATATAGATGAACCATTCACGAGTATCTCGTAATTAGAGCCGGGTCATAATGTCTATTATACCTGTAGGCACTGCATTTTTGCATATAAGTCCCTATGATGAGTCTCATATGGAGACACTACCACTTTAAATTGTGGAAGTCGCGGGAAACGGACGTCGGAAGGGAAGAGTCAGAAATTGACATCTTGTTGGATTTAATTCACTTGTTTAGCTTCGGGTTCGCTTGTTGGACCTTTGTTTTAAAACACACCCTTAGCCCAAACCCCTGCAAGTCACACACCAAGCCCACACATCACCAAACCACACACCAAGCCCACCAAAATGGACCAAACTCACGCCCAAAGGAGACCAACCCACGCCCATCACCTTCCAAAATAAACAAAATCACACATTAAACACATGCTAAAATCAAGACAAATCACCTTCCCCAATTAAAAAATACAAATCAAATCTCATCAAATGCTTTCCTAATTCAATTAAATTACCTTCCCTAATTAAAAAAGATCAAATCAAATCAAATAAAATCAAATCATATCCCTAATTAAAGAGATCTTTTCCTTATCACATACTAATTAAAAGATATTTCCCATAATTACAAAATCCTTTCCCTATTCACACAAGGTAAACCCCAACCTTTTCCTATAAAAAGAAGTCTAAACCCAACCTTGAAACCCCTAGTTAGCTCATTCTCACAAAAAAAAAAAACATAAAGAAAATAACCACGCACATTCACACCCCTCTCAACTTCACGCACCAAAAAGCCTCCATTCACGTCACAAGCCACTCACTGCCTTCAACAACCCTTCTTCACGTAAGCCCCCACTCACTGCCTTCAACAACCCTTATTCACGTATGCCCCTCACGCCATAAATCCTTCTTCACGTAAAGTCCCACACACCACTTGCCTATTTCACGCCCACAAACACCCCATGCACTGCCTACTTCACGCCTACAAATAGCCCTTGCACTGCCTTCAATTCACTCCCTGAAAAAACCCACAAACAGCCAAGAGCCTTCCCGCAAACTGTCTTCCCATAAACCACGCCAAACTGCCTCAACTCTGCACAAATAACTGCCCAGTTTTACCCGTGAAGCCACCAAAAATGCCTCTGAAAATTACCCCTGAAGCCACCGGAACTGCCTCTGAAAATTACCCCTGAAGCCACCGAAACTGTCTCTAAAAATTACCCATGAAGCCACCAAAACTGCCTCTAAAAATTACCCCTGAAGCCACCGAAACTGCCTCTAAAAATTACCCCTGAAGCAACCGGACCTGCCTCTAAAAATCACCCCTGAAGCCACTGAAACTGCCTCTGAAAATTACCCCTGAAGCCAACGAAAACAGCCCCTGAAAACACAACCCCTGACCACCGAAAACAACCCCTAAAAATACAGCCCCAGACCACCGAAAATAGCCCCTTAAAACACAACCCCTGACAACCGAAACTGCCTCTGAAAATTACCCCTGAAGCCACCGAAACTGCCTCTGAAAATTACCCCTGAAGCCACCAAAAACAGCCCCTGACCACTGGAAACATCCCCTGGAAACACAACCACTGACCATCGAAAACTACACTGAAAACTCAGCCTCTGACAACCGTTAAGACCGCACAAACCGTAAGCCAAAACATCCCCACATTACCGTAAAATAGTAAGCCAAAACCGTGAACAGAAACAGCCGTGAAACGGAGTAAAACAGTAGTCCAAATAGCAAAACAGCGAAGGAAAATGTTGAACCAGTGAACCGGAGGAGTTGCGAAGCATCAACCCTTCCGACAACCGCGTAGCGCACTTCCGAGAGACGACTAAAGAGGTTAGACCTGAGGGCACCCTTTTTATTTATTTATCCTTTATTTTTATTTATTTTCTTACTTTATTTCGCATGAGTATTGTGGATTGGTGTATGATATGAATTTCGGATGAATGGAATATGTGTTCTCTCTTGCGGTATATCGGATGGAAACTCGAACGTAAATTCCGTAGCCGAATCCGAATGGACGGTATTGCGGTCTGCACTCGGGATACAATACCACGTACCACTTGAGAGACACACATATTTCGTTTCATCCAACCTTGTGTTCGAGCATGATTAGGTCGTTAGTATGTTATTTATTTCTTAAGCATGATTTAGTCGTTAGTACGTTATTTCTTTATGCATGATTAAATTGCTTTCTTTCGCAATAGGAATTTAATTTACGTTTATGTTTAGGTTGTTATTTATTCTTCGTGTTTGATAATTCAACATGATCATGAGATTATTATGTGATATCGTATGTTTGTCGTTATGATGGCTTACTTTTAAAGCATACGAATTTAGATATAGGATTTATACTCTTGAATGCAAACTAGATATAGGTTATTCTTGAATATATATATTGCATAGATTCGGTTAAGTTGTTGCACAAATTATTTCATTACAAGTGGCATAAGTAAGGGACCATTCTGAACCCAATGGTTTGAGGTCTTCCCTTACGAGGGGTGAGTGCGGCCTTAAATCATTTTCCTGGTTCACACCGGGTGGCGACTCCTTTATTCTCCAGTTTAGTCCCTCGTGGGCTACTCTGTATTCCTGACCAGGCCGCGAGCCTGGAACAGCGTCGCCGATTTCTGTGTCCTACAGTCTGGCGACTCCACTGGGGATAGAGAATCAGCCCCGAAATAATGTCTTGTAATGTTTGTGATTTGTTCTTTAGTTAACCGCGTCTATGGTGTGTTGAAGAGTTTAATAAAAGGCATTAGTAAGGCTAGGTGATGGTTTGGTGTCTTCCTTCATTCACTACCTTTCTATAAGGAAAAGCTATGAAGGCACCTAGATAATCATTTACCCGTAGCTCACGGTGATGGACTAATTTGGAGGACTTATTGTTTATTCCTGACACCAAGGCGATAAGAGCCTAATAGGCTTGGGTATTTAAGAGAGTTCGCTCCACCCTCCCTCTAGGGAATCTACAATAGGAAATCTATTTGACAGTCAGTCACGCACCATAACTCGTTGGCACGTACCTTAAGGTATAAAAAAGGTGCGCTCATTTGGTCGCTTGAACCCTTGAGTGGGGAGTCCTAGTCGTGGGCAATCCTTCGCCGGCGAGAGCCTTTGTCCACACTCCTGTGAGCCCACATGAGAACCGTAGTTGTATAATTAATAGAAATTATCTCTTTATGCTTGTGTTTATGACCATCATTATTCGGATTCAGTTGGACCTTTTGTCAAAAGGTATGGGCTTGTTGGGCCATTTAAACTGGGATGAGTCCGTGCTTTATGGCAATTGGGCCAAAAGCTTCTAAAATGCCGATGGGCCACTTTATGTTTAGGCCCCTTATTATTTGAAGTTGTTTAGCCATGTTATCGCAAATGTGTAAACTTGTTGGGCCTTTTCAACTGGGACAAGTTTGCACCACGAAATAGTATGATTGAATGCTTTAAAATGACAATGGGCCGACTTATATATCTCATACATCATACGTATCTCATTCATCTCATGCATACACGCATCATGTTAACCCTTTGTGTCTTAAAAGCCACCATAGATACCCATTGGGTTAGGGAAGAGGGAAGACTCGTCAAAAAGCCGTTAGCGAATATGAGTGAATTAGAGAACGAGGTATCCCGTATGGATCAGCTGGAGACCGGTCAAAAAGCCGTTGCAAGCCTTGACTACTGCTATGGCAAATATGGTTGTGCCCCGTGCTGGGGGAAATTCTGAGAATATGAGGCGTGAGGAGCCTCTGAATAGGTTGGGGGATGATATCCATATTTTTGATGATGACGTGACGGAATATACCACGGGAAGGATAGCTGGGTCCCAGGCCGAATTGTAGAAGCTCCGGGATCAGGTAGAATCGGTTACTTTCCAGATGAAGGGTAAACATGAAGACTTGCTAGATTATGAGGCAATGACTTTTGAGGAACAGCTGCCAGCCCAATTCAAGATGCCTGACATAGCCAAGTTCAACGGGAATGGGGATCCGATAGTCCATCTCCGACAATATATTTCGGTGATGAGTTCAGTGGGCCTGTCGAAGCGTCAGGTTCAGAAGATGTTAAGGATGGAAAGAAAGGTCAAAGATGATTGGAGGGCATTAGCGAACGCCTTTCTGAAATAGTATATCCCAAATTTAGAGATCGACTTGTCACTCCGTGACTTGGAGAATACCAAGCAGAAGCTGGAGGAGAGCTTCAAGGAATATGTAGATCGCTGGAGGAGCCAGTTTTTGAAGATGCATACTCGGCCTTCAGAGAAAGACCGGATAAAGATGATTATCAAGGGCACCAAGCCCTCTATTTATGGCAAGATGAGGAGGATGACATCTATGATTGGCGATTTTCGACAGTTGAGGGAGACTGTCATGGATATTGAGGAGGAATAAGCTGAGAATAGAAAGTTTTATGGCCAGAATAGAAGGACTTTTGGGGGGCCTTCTGAAACCAAGCCCGCTATTGCCGAGGTCACTGCCATTAGAAATAGGCGATTCTCCAACCTTGGTAAGCCTCTATCGAAGGTGTTTGAAAAGCTGAAGATGCAAGGACTCCTGAAACCCTTAGAACCTAAACCACATCCAAACCATGTGCCACACTACCTTGACTTGAACTTATACTATTACTTCCATCAGCAAAAGGGTCACGAAACTGACAACTGCCCCCGCCTTAGGCATGAGATCCAAGACCTTATTGACACCCACAAAATACCCAACCCAGAAAAAGAACAACCCAACACACACAGAAATCCTCTATCTAACTACCATTTCGTTCCACCACCCACCTACATGATCAACTCCGGCTTGCCCGAAAGCTTTGTCCTCTAAACTCTCAACCACCTAGTTTCTTTCATGGGGATATGGGATGACAGCAGTGGAGAACCATAGGTCGAGGAAGAAGGCAACGCTGTGAATGATGAAGTTGTTCCTCCTAGTTTATTTGATCTTGCATTTTTAATAAAGACATTGATTTTGTCTACTTGTTCGAACCTTTTCTTAATGATAATAAAGACGTTTATTTCGCTTACTTGCCTGAGTCTCTTCCTTTCAACCTGCAATATTAGTATATTTGACAAAAGCATTCAACCTTGGTACTATGATACTTAGCGATGTTTAGAACATGGGAATCCTCGGAAGAAGCGAGCAGAAAAGACAGGATAGCCATTCAGAAATTGGGAAATACGGCGGTGAAGCTGTCCGATTTAGAAGGGAATGAGCTCATCGAGCCAACCAACGTGGATAGAATGAAGTGTTACTTTGCCTGAGGAAGAGAAGACCGAGCAGTCACCAAGGGAATTGGTGGAAGACCTAACCCGACGGGATAGAAAACTCATTCATGCATGCATGCATACACGTAACATATTTGCATTCTCTTTTTGTGGTTGTTTTGTTTTGTATTCACAGGAGAGACAGAGAAAGTGGCAAAGGCAAGCCAATCAGAAGTAGCAACAGTATAGTATCAGTTTTGGGTAGGAATCCCAGGGTTGAGGCCCATACTAGTGTTAGTTTCGGGAAGGAATCCCAGGGTCGAGGCCCATATCAGTACCAGTTTCTGAAAGAATCCCAGGGGGCGAAGCCCACATTATCAGCGGTTGAAAGGAAGAATTCTATGGAGTGAGTGAGTGAAAAAAAAAAGAAAAGAGAAGTCTTTGATGGTTAAGCATATGTCATGTGATGACATTGTTTGCTGTAGGGAGAAACCTTAGAAACGATAAGTTCGAGATGTGCTCTCATCCGGTATTCTGAGTGGTTGATCTCGGCTGGACTCACAAGCACTTGATTAAAGGATTTTAGCAGTAGAAGCCTTAGTGATCGGCGAGATGACTAGTTGAAGAGATGGTAGATCAGCGAATGACTGTTTGTCTGGATGTCCATCCTCGTTTACTTATTCTACGATATATGATATGGTTGGAAACAAAGAAAAAGTCTCTGCAATGAAAAGAAAAGAAAAAATAGACCGTCTATAACCGATAAGCGTGAAGCTACCCATGGGCGAGTATTAGGACCACCATAAGGAGAAATGCTACCTTAAAGGGTAGGTGTGTCGAAAAAAAAAAAGAAAAGAGAAAAAGAAAAAAAAAGAGAAAAAAAAAGAATGTTCAAAAGAAAAGAAAGAGACGAAAGAAAAAAAGAAGAAAACCATATCATGTTGAGTACGAAGAAGTAATCATAGAGTATGTTCAAAAATTGTTGGTTTCTATTATGGTCCCGGATCGATTATAAGCATGAAAAACATTGCGAATACATATCGACGAAGTTGCGGAATACTCACATCGATCGGTTGAGACGATTTGAAGACGAATCAAGCCAAAAAGCCCACTGCCTTTCACGCCTGAACTGACCAGTCCACTGCCTCCAAAAACAGAAATTTGAGATGACAAACGGAGCTCCAAGATTGCGTCAAACGAATCCCGACTCATGGGTGAACCTCCCTACCACCTTCGCATATCTCGTAGTGTGCTAGCACTTGCGGTTTTTGCCACAAAAACCCAACTCTTGCCTCCCTCATGCTCACGGTTTTGTGTGAAACCAGTGAGTGTTTTCTGCCCAAAATGGGCGTGAGTGTGAAGAAAGAAAAATGAGAGAGAAGAATGTGTTAATTAGTTGGTAAAACCTTTTCCAAAAAGAGTTTATATTTTTTCATAAATTATAAAGCATTTACCAAATAAATAAAATGGTAAATACTCCCACCAACTTACACTATTCCAACCACACACATCAACTATTCATTTCACTTTATCAAAGTGACATGTTGTGTGTCCATCACTCAATCAATCACATCCATCAATCAATCAATCAATCACTCAAAGTGACTTTTGATTTGACGCTTGATGTGACGAGTGATTTGACGCTTGATGTGACTTGCATTGCCGCACTCGAATTCGAAATACGAAAGCGCTCGCAATCACACTCGGGCTCGGTTTCGCTAATTCCTAATTAGCGAGTTTTCCGTTGCGTCGTAAATAAATGATTACGCCTAGCGAATTCACTATTCACATCGCTAACGAATTAATTCTAAATTAATTCGTTCGCCCGAATTAAAATCCAATTTTAATTCCGCGTCGAAATCTAATTTCGTTTAATATATCGAATATATTAATTTATCGATTAATTCCAAATTAATCGTTCTCTCTCTTAAGACGATATATTATCCAGATAAAATATCTCCGTAATTAATCCTAGATTAATTTTCTCTCTCTTCTATATAATCCCAGATTATATAAGAGTGCGAGTTGTGCGTCATCGGTGGATTATCGGAAGCGACCCATGAGATCCCCGGATAATTCGGCAGTAAATACGGTCGTCGGAATATCCGAATCACGTACGTACCAAGTACTACGTTCTACCGATTTACGAGACAAGATCGGCTTCTAGCAAAGCACGAAGTCTATCCAATTCTCCGGTCATATTCTCTAAGAATATTTAAGATCTATATCAAGCGTAGTATACCAAGTATCGTGTATATCGGCCCAGTATCGGATAGTCACGTGCTAGGGCTGGGGCTGGATAAGTGTCTGCCCCGTCCGAAGCACATATCGGATGTCTGGTAACTAGTCTCTATAATCGGATATACATGACCTTGTCATAATATCCCGATGGCCGGCCAGCACTTAAGAGCACTAATACCGTATCCTGCGTGACATCATCTCCACTATGACTGGAGTGATACTTCCGTCTTGACATTACACCCAATACTCTACGATTCTCAATATACCCAGCATTGGCGTACACAGAACCGGTTAGAGTCCTAGACGACCTCAACAAAAGTATACTGATTGTCGTAAGCATTAGCGGTGCAAGTCTCAGGTTAAGACCATACACACCTACCCTGATGTCGGACTCCCATAGACACATAGTCATAATACCAATGGGATTCCGAGGGGTCTATCCAGAGCGAAGCTGTTTCCCGTACCATCGGTGAAACACAACCTCCTATCGCACTTGCATGAGTATCCAATACCCAAATATATGAGAACTATGTCGTTGTAACCCTCACAACGCGCACAAGTGCAATACTAGCCTATTCCGCATTATCGATGTCCAGTCTCGATAATACTCCGGCTAGGGATATTTAATGATTAATCCTTCGGGGACTGATACTGTCTCATATCATTCTCAGTCCAGGAACTAATCATAGGGACCTCTCTTCATTTATATATCTAAGGTGATCTAATCACAAATGATGAGAGTGCAATTTCCTTGTCACATAGTTAATTTGTACAACAACACTATGATCTGTACAAATAGTGACGCTATGGGTCATATTATCCAACAATCTCCCACTTGGCACATAGCCAGTCACTCAAGTGTCGAACACCCGAACTATGTACGGTTCGCTCAAATTGCTGAGAAAAGGTTTTCGTCAGCGGATTTCCATGATTATTGTCTGACGCGATTTATACGATCATCACATCGCCACGATGTATGATCCGAACGAATCAGATGATATAGAAGTATATATCTGGATCGTCGATGAGACCTTTAATTCTTTAGCCTTGTGCTGAACGCCTAGCTCAGCTGCTAACAGAACTATATCTAATTTAATTAGATTTATTATCGACCCAAATGGCTTCTATTCTGCCTCAGCTGCAGCAATAATCCGCATTTGTTGTTATTCGGCAACAGTATCTTGCTCGGAAGATTTCCAGCTCATGTCCCGTTATTCAAAATTTATAGTACCGCAGTATTTAACTGTTTGGAAACTTGCGGTAGTGATCCCAGTCACTTCAAGTTCTCCTTCTCCATAGTTAAGACAACATCTTTAGTTCTCTAAGATACTAACAGATGTCCTTAACTTCAATCCAGTGACTATCACTTGGATTGACCCGATTGTGACTCCATATGCTCAAAGCGTATGAGACACCATATCAAGTACATTTTAAATGTACAATTTCCCAGAGAGTGTTAACAACTCCAAATCTATCCCAGTAGATCTTTATTCCTTGAATAAAGGTTGTTACTCCCAGAATTCTACGGAGAATTCTATGAAAGCCAAGCTTTCACCAATTGCTTTATGGGAATTCCCTTGTCAGTGCGCTCCCACTAACCTCCTTATATACACAAGAATCATTTCGTTTTGAATCAAATCATAACCATTATGATTATTTCAAAACGATAGTTCCAAGAACCTTATGCTTGCTTCAATCCAAACATGGATTGAATAACCCGCAAACCTTGTTTGTCGGTTATACAAAATCGTCAGGATGTTGTAAGCATCCTCCAAGAGGTTTCCTTTTCAGGAAAGCGATTTTGATCATTAACTGACACATTTCATAAATGAAATATGCAGTATCTACAAGCATCTTCAAAATGGATTTACCATGGCAACAGGTAAAAGGTTGAACCGTAATCAACACAATGTTGATAACGATACCTTTCCGTCAAAAGCCTAGCTTTGTACGTTGGTATGTTGCCATCCATGTATGTCTTCCTTGAAGACGTTTATAGTACCAATAGGCACAATGCCTTGCGGTACAACAACTAGTATCCAAACATAGTTGTTATACATGGAATCCATTTCAGACTCATGGCACTTTGCCATAATAGGGAGTCGATACCTTGTATCACTTCCTCGTACGTAGTCGGTTGGTATACCTCCGTAAGATTTACATCTTTAAGGGGTTACATCAGAAACCCATACCCCAGGTTGTTTCCTGATTCTCTCCGATCTACGCGGTTCTTGTGTATTCGAAGATTAATGGTACAGATTCATCATTGATGAACTGTTTGTGTTCCATTAAGGATTTCGTGCCTCGAATAGTATTACTCCGATTTTCATCGAGTATCACTATCCTCCACTGACCACTGCATATCGGTGTTCCTCTTAGGAAAACCGCATGGTGAGCAACTATTATATTGTTCTCATGTGAGATTTATAAGTACTATACTTATGGTTTTCCCAATGATAACCTATAATTGGCACTTATCCAATTTGAGTTCTAGTTTGGTATCATCCAAACGTTATGCCCGGCATACCCAAATGATTAGGAATGAGAAACCCTGTTTCTTTCCTGTTCATATCCTATATGATATCTGTCAAACAGATCATATGGAACCTTATTCTAAATAAGTTTTGCACTGTTAATACATATCCGTTGAAGGAAATGGTAGCTCAGAGCGACTCGTGATAAAACCTTATCATGTCCAACAAAATTCGGTTTTCATTCGGACACACCGTCTAACTGACGTGTCTCGGGAGGAGTCCTCATCTGAAAGAATACTATACTCTTTCATGTATGTTTGAAACTTACTGGTTAAGTATTTCCATTACGATCTTACCGTGACGGCATAATACTATAGTCGATCTGTTATCTACTTCGTGTCGAAACTCTAATAGTTTCCGATCTGTGTTCATCAAAAGAAACACATAACCATAACGTGATGCTACATCCGTTAAGGTCACGAAATATTCATGTTCACATCTACCCTAGCTAGATATGGGCCCACTTACTTCACCATGAATAGGGCTAACAGATCGGTGGCACTTACACTATTACCAAGTAAACAGTGTTTTAGGTACTTTACCTAACAAACTAGATTCGTAGACTTTATTTGAATAGTCAAATCAGTCCAAGTACCCACTCTTCAAAAGTGCGGATATACGAATCTTGTTTAATTGTGTCCCAGACAACAATGCCACAAATAAGTCTCTATTGATCAAATCAATTTGAGCTATTTATTTGTCATTTTATATGTTTTGAGATTTTAATATATTCAAAATATAAATTCTGTTATTCACATCTAATGTGTTATCTCAGTATCATCTTTATATAATGAAACACTTAGTGTTCTAGAATATAAAGGTTTATCCATAATGGATTAAACACTGATATAGAGATAATGTCTCTAGTCAAACTAGTTACATTATAACAGTTCCTAATTTAAGTACACACCCGAGGGTAGTTCCTAAACTTAGGTATCTACGGTCGAAACAGCGACTTCGTCCCGTTTCCGATTCGCAGAGCAATCTCAGCTTGAAGTCAGTATCCTGCTCAAAGCAGATTCTGAACATCAATACATATATTTTATGTACCACACTAAGTATTTAAAATCTAATTTCAATACTAGTAGTGAACATAATTTGACAAACATTTTTAAAGTAAGAGCCTTGCCCTTTCTTTAATTCTTCGTGTCTGCCATATCCAAATGGTAGTCACTTGGGATATGTCAATTATCCTTTTCAATATTTCAGGAACCTTAGGCCAAGCCTTGGGTTTTTAGAATATCGAAACAATGTGCACCTCGTGCAACATGCCCAATTGAAAACTTTGACTTTTCACCTCTAGAATAGTCAATTAATTCTCCAAGAATTATTTATTGGAATTTTTAATACTTCTTAAATCTAAACATAGATTTATGACAAGTATATTAAATTAAGCATTAAAGTCATCATCACATAAATCTTCCAAAGATTTATGCTCTACTTATTTTGCTTAATTTTGGGCTTAAGGTATAATAAGTTATTTTATCAAATAAAAGTAACCTATTATTTATTCCCAATTTGAAAATTAAATATTTTTAATCCCAGATTATATTTTAAATATCCAACTTTTCAATTTTATCTTGATTACAATAGTCCAACTATTTAATCAACGATTAGTGGTACTATATATATTATAATGATTATAATAGTCCAACTATATAATCAAATATAATCCAAATTAATTAACCTCAATTACATTGATTACTATAATCCAATTCTAAAATCAACTGTAAACTGAAATTAATTAATTCAAATATATTGATTAATATAATCCAATTATATATAATCAACTATAATACAGTCCAACTGTATATTAAAACAACAATTAAATATTAGTCCAACTAACATTTAATATTACGACGAATGATCTTTTTGAGCGCGTATGGCGAGTAATTGAACGAATATTGCAAATCCAATTCTTGCCTCCCACTATTTTTCGTCGAGCCTCTAACCCTCTGTCGAGTACTCGGGAAACCGTGTTTCCTAGTGGGCTAGGATCCCGTTAAATATCACATAATCTTGACTTTGGCCAACAAATTGTATGATAATTAACTAGGTGGATCTCTAAGATCAATTGGATCTCATCCAACTCCTAGATCCGGTAGGTGGACATCCAAGTCCGAAACATATATCTTATATATGCCTATATATCCAATATATAGCCTAACCTTTTTCCTCTGAATCAACTAGGCCTTGGCTTTGGCACAACAAACCTGATGATCCCAGTCAAGCGCGGACCCATTGACCATGGAAGCTTCGTAATCAATGTCGATGGACAAGAAGTGGTCTTGACTTTGGCCAACAAACCACAACTTGGACAAGACACCAATATAGAACAAAGCTTCGTGATTCAAGCACATCTTCGACGGACAAGGGCTTGACTTTGGCCAACAACCCATGCCAATCTAGGATCTTGAGCAAGAATCACTCAATGGAAGGAAAAGACGCATGATATTTGATGAGGGCTTTTCGCGTGCAAATTGGCTACCAATTTCATTATCTTTGTTAAGGTCTCATCATTATACACCTTAAACATGCATTCTAAATACATAATAAAGCGAGTATGGAAATAAATAATAATGATATGCGGATGGATACTTAACACATTGATCCTAGATCAAATCTCTCCCTTTCTCACTCAAGCTAGCACTTGTATTACTCTACTACCCGTTACACTACACTTCTAAAGAAACATCATTTACATTGAGGGGAATAGGTGAGAAGAGAATACAAAGAGAATAAAGGTGATAAGGCTGGACACGCAGGTCCAATTTAATAAATCGAATTTATTACAACAATTTCCAAAATTGCCCCACCCGACTAATATCCATCCGATTATACATTATCATTCATCACAACCATGTATTCACACATAAGCATGCTATCAATCAATCTAATCAAATTAATTAATCTGATAATTATGTGATCATCCAATGTTCAAACAACGATTTGATTTTGCTCGAGTCAAACTCGTTTTTGCGAATAAGTACTCAAAGTACGAATTCTTGAATTAAATTAAACTACATAATTAAATCCAATTTAACATGTATTAATACTAATTCACTATTCAATTCCAAATTGAATATTACACTTTATTTAATAAACCTTTTCGACTTAAATTCCAAATTTAATCGCGTCGGGACTCAAAGCCCGATTAACGTCCAACGTCAATTCAATTCAAGTCTAATGGGCTTTAATTAATTTCTTTAAGGCGTGGGCTTCGGCAACCAAAGCCCAATCAGGAGTAACCCCATAAGCCTAGAAATCAATTTAGGCCCATTAGGCCCAATTAAACTTTAAAGGTTTATAAGTTGCATTTGGGCTTTATGTGGTAGTGGTTTTGGGCCCAATTGGATCCAATCCTTTTGGCCTAAACCCAACTTTGTACAACAAAGCCCAATAAGCCCATTTACAACATAATAAGCCCAAATCCAATTTAAGGCCTAAATAACTAAATTACATGAATCCAATTCCGCAATTTAATTACCTAAAGTGCATTACATGATTAATCACTCAAATCAATATTTCCAAAAAATGAAATTAGTCCAATTAATCATGCTCATTATCATCATCACATGTCCAACACATAAATGAAAAATCAAACCCATTACATGCTTTTAAGCTCTCGGCCAAGGAGGGATTTTGTGTCCGATTTGATTTCAATCCAATCGAACCCACAATCGACATTAAATCACCATCCATTTGATTTCATACACATCCAATGTAACAAAATCAAAATTACCAAGACATTAGGGCATAATGCATTCGGCCACCTTAAGGAAATTGGGGATTTTTGTTCAATTCAATTCAATCCAATTGACCTTAAATTAACATCATCCTTAATGATTCTAATTCATCTAATGAATCAAAATCAAAAAATCCAAGATTTCCAATAACCCTAAACTTTCGGCCAAGGTAACATTTTTGGGGAAAATTATTCCAATCAATTTTCAACAAATTGGTCCAACCAAAATGCAATTCAACATGTTATAAGCATACTTAAACAATCAATTCATTCAAATCATGTTCAACACACATTTACCCAATTTTAAGCCCTAAAATTTTCATGCTCAAACCTAGGCTCTTGATGCCATTGTTGGTTTCTATTATGGTCCCGGATCGATTATAAGCATGAAAAACATTGCGAATACATATCGACGAAGTTGCGGAATACTCACATCGATCGGTTGAGACGATTTGAAGACGAATCAAGCCAAAAAGCCACTGCCTTTCACGCTGAACGCTGACCAGTCCACTGCCTCCAAAACAGAAATTTGAGATGACAAACGGAGCTCCAAGATTGCGTCAAACGAATCCCGACTCATGGGTGAACCTCCCTACCACCTTCGCATATCGTAGTGTGCTAGCACTTGCGGTTTTTGCCACAAAACCCAACTCTTGCCTCCCTCATGCTCACGGTTTTGTGTGTGAAACCAGTGAGTTTTTTTGGCTGCCCAAAATGGGCGTGAGTGTAAGAAAGAAAAGGAGAGAGAAGAATGGTTAATTAGTTGGGTAAACCTTTTCCAAAAGAGTTTATATATTTTTCATAAAATTATAAAGCATTTACCAAATAAATAAAATGGTAAATACTCCCACCAACTTACACTATTCCAACCACAACCATCAACTATTCATTTCACTTTATCAAAGTGACATGTTTGTTGTGTCCATCACTCAATCAATCACATCCATCAATCAATCAATCAATCACTCAAAGTGACTTTTGATTTGACGCTTGATGTGACGAGTGATTTGACGCTTGATGTGACTTGCATTGCCGCACTCGAATTCGAAATACGAATGCGCTCGCAATCACACTCGGGCTCGGTTTCGCTAATTCCTAATTAGCGAGTTTTCCGTTGCGTCGTAAATAAATGATTACGCCTAGCGAATTCACTATTCACATCGCTAACGAATTAATTCTAAATTAATTCGTTCGCCCGAATTAAAATCCAATTTTAATTCCGCGTCGAAATCTAATTTCGTTTAATATATCGAATATATTAATTTATCGATTAATTCCAAATTAATCGTTCTCTCTCTTAAGACGATATATTATCCCAGATAAAATATCTCCGTAATTAATCCTAGATTAATTTTCTCTCTCTTCTATATAATCCCAGATTATATAAGAGTGCGAGTTGTGCGTCATCGGTGGATTATCGGGAAGCGACCCATGAGATCCCCGGATAATTCGGCAGTAAATACGGTCGTCGGAATATCCGAATCACGTACGTACCAAGTACTACGTTCTACCGATTTACGAGACAATATCGGCTTCTAGCAAAGCACGAAGTCTATCCAATTCTCCGGTCATATTCTCTAAGAATATTTAAGATCTATATCAAGCGTAGTATACCAAGTATCGTGTATATCGGCCCAGTATCGGATAGTCACGTGCTAGGGCTGGGGCTGGATAAGTGTCTGCCCCGTCCGAAGCACATATCGGATGTCTGGTAACTAGTCTCTATAATCGGATATACATGACCTTGTTATAATATCCCGATGGCCGGCCAGCACTTAAGAGCACTAATACCGTATCCTGCGTGACATCATCTCCACTATGACTGGAGTGATACTTCCGTCTTGACATTACACCCAATACTCTACGATTCTCATATACCCAGCATTGGCGTACACAGAACCGGTTAGAGTCCTAGACGACCTCAACAAAAGTATACTGATTGTCGTAAGCATTAGCGGTGCAAGTCTCAGGTTAAGACCATACACACCTACCCTGATGTCGGACTCCCATAGACACATAGTCATAATACCAATGGGATTCCGAAGGGTCTATCCAGAGCGAAGCTGTTTCCCGTACCATCGGTGAAACACAACCTCCTATCGCACTTGCATGAGTATCCAATACCCAAATATATGAGAACTATGTCGTTGTGCCCTCACAACGCGCACAAGTGCAATACTAGCCTATTCCGCATTATCGATGTCCAGTCTCGATAATACTCCGGCTAGGGATATTTTAATGATTAATCCTTCGGGGACTGATACTGTCTCATATCATTCTCAGTCCAGGAACTAATCATAGGGACCTCTCTTTCATTTATATATCTAAGGTGATCTAATCACAAATGATGAGAGTGCAATTTCCTTGTCACATAGTTAATTTGTACAACAACACTATGATATGTACAAATAGTGACGCTATGTTCATATTATCCAACAAAAATAGCCCCTGAACACATAGCCCCTGACCACCGAAAATAGCCCCTGAAAACACAGCCACTGACCACCGAAAACTACACTAAAAACACAGCCCCTGACCACCGTTAAGACCGCATAAACCGTAAGCCAAAACAGCCCCGCATTTTCGCAAAATAGTAAGCCAAAACCGTGACCAGAAACAGCCGTGAAACAGAGTAAAACAGCAGCCCAAACAGCGAAGGAAAATGTTGAACCAGTGAACCGGAGGAGTTGCGGAGCATCAACCCTTCCGACAACCGCGTAGCGCACTTCCGAGAGACGACTAAAGAGGTTAGACCTGAGGGCACCCTTTTTATTTATTTATCCTTTATTTTTATTTATTTTCTTACTTTATTTCGCATGAGTATTGTGGATTGGTGTTGATATGAATTTCAGATGAATAGAATGTGTTCTCTCTTGCTCTTGCGGTATATCGGATGGAAACCCGGACGTAAATTCGTAGCCGAATCTGAATGGATGGTATTGCGGTCTGCACTCGAGATACAATACCACGTACCACTTGAGAGACACAATATTTTCGTTTCATCTAACTTGTGTTCGAGCATGATTAGGTCGTTAGTATGTTATTTATTTCTTAAGCATGATTTAGCCGTTAGTACGTTATTTCTTTATGCATGATTTAGTTACTTTCTTTCGCAATAGGAATTTAATTTACGTTTATGTTTAGGTTGTTATTTATTCTTCGTGTTTGATAATTCAACATGCTCATGAGATTATTGTGTGATATCGTATGTTTGTCGTTATGATGACTTACTTTTAAAGCATGCGAACTTAGATATAGGATTTATTCTCTTGAATGCGAACTAGATATAAGTTATTCTTGAATATATATATATATTGCGTAGATTCGGTTAAGTTATTGCACAAATTATTTCATTACAAGTGGCATAAGTAAGGGACCATTCCGAACCCAACGGTTTGAGGTCTTCCCTTGCGAGGGGTGAGTGCTGCCTTAAATCATTTTCCCGGTTCACACCGGGTGGCGACTCCTTTATTCTCCGATTTAGTCCCCCGTGGGCTACTCCGTACTCCCGACCAGGCCGCGAGCCTGGAACAACGTCACCGATTTCTGTGTCCTACAATACCCCTCTAATTATTTTTACCTTAGTACCATTGATTCTCTAATGAATGACTTATTTATAACCATTATGAATTTTAATCTTTCTATTAATAATAGAAAGACTCGAGCGCTATAACCGTTCAAGAAATTGAATCAACCCTTAAGGAATATACTCATCTACTTCTCGTAAGAAGAAGTGAACTCCATATCTTTGTAAATTATCCCCAGCTACACATCAGACCATGCCCTCAAAGTACTTAGCTATTGGTCGAGACTGCTACACTAACCTCACATTTGTAAATAAAAGGACATAGCTTGCCATGCAGGAGTTCGTAATACACTCAGGATTAAGATCAATCCATATATGACCATATAGTAGATTGAAATGATTTCTTTATTTAACGGATATTATAAGAAAGTCATTTCTATCTGGGTCCAGTCCTATATGATCACATCATACAAGGTGCCTTCATTCCCATGTCTCCACATGGACGATCCCGGATCAAGGTCGCCATACAGATATAGAATGGACCGCAGCTGTAGATAAACCACAAATAAAGTACCCATTTTTTTTTGCTCTCTATGGACTATTTTAGATTACTAACTTCAAACTTAGATCCTCTTGTGTATGACACTCATACACTAAGTCTGAAGGCACATGAGTAATATAGGGTAATCAAGATAATTTACAATATGCAATATTTAATCAAAACACTTTGATAAATGAATAATGCATCATTTTATTTCCTTACATATAAAACCGTTTACATTACATGAAGCTCTATGATATATATCCCATCAATCTCTCACTTGCACTAGAGCAAATGGGACTTGTTACGTAATCCTAGACCATTTAGGTGACCTTCAAACACTTTAGCCAACAAGGTCTTTGTAAACGGATCAACCAAGTTCTCTACGGATGTAATCTTTGTGGCAAAAACATCTCATCTCTGTACTATCTCCTTGATGAGATGATATTTCCTCTATATATAGTTTCCCCTCTTGTGACTTCTTAGTTTATTTTCGCCACTGCACCACTATTATCTCAATAATGTGTGAAGGACTTCCAGATCTCCCAAGAACTTACGGAGCCAGACTGCTTCCTTAGCTGCTTCGTAATCTGCTACATACTCAGCCTTCAAGGTGGAGTCAGCAATACAAGATTACTTTATACTCTGCCATACTATAGCTCCACCACCTAGGGTAAGCACTGATCCAGATGTTGATTTCCTAGAATCGACATCCGTCTAAAAATCAGAGTCTGTATATCCTCTTAGGATCATATCCTCACCAAAATACACAAGCATATAATTTCTCGTTCTCTTAAGATACTTGAGAATGTGTTTCACAGCTACCCAATGATCCAATCCTGGCTTAGACTGAAACCTACCAACTACTCCCACTACAAAGCAGATGTCCGGTCTCGTGCATAACATTGCATACATAAGACTACTAACCGGTGTAATCACACGCGTATAACGCAAGCGCACGTATCGTTCAAGTAGTATAAAAAGTATTGATCCAACGAGGACTTAATACCTACGCTATTAATTTATGAAGCCAAATATTTACAAGTATCTAATGGATTGATTGTTTGGTTGGATGGTGACTTTAAACTTAAAACAAGTAAATAAAATTGTGCGAAAGTAAATTGATGAAAATTCAAGATTATTAAACTATCCAGGGTTGTGAATCTTTCCAAAATCGTTTAAAGATAAAGTGGTTATTTCATGTTTATGTAATATATTGGTTTACTAACCTGGAACACGAAATTATGCAAAAGCCTATGTCGATGGTCAGATGCAAATACCCAGTGTAACCAAATTAATCATATGTCTATGTCAACCAAGTTACTTGAATTCATTAAGATTAAGTTCCAATTATGGCTACCCCCGCCCGACAGGTATATGTCTATCCTGTAAGGAAATCTATTAAAGGGTTATCTATCCTCAAGGAAGATTGTGGGCTATTAAGTCTAAGGCTGAAACCTAAAATTCCTTTGTCAAGTTTATTTTAAGTTTACCAGATCAATCTTATTAATAGCCAGTTAACAAGAAGTATTAAGCTTAAGACTTAATAAGTAAACATTTATATTACCCAAACTATAAAATAACCCCTTATAAACCAGTGATATTGGAATTCATCACAACCCCAGATAACGGGCTTAGTTACGACACATATCTAAGGCTAATAAAAACTTAAATAAAATAAAAGACATAAAGTAAATGTTGTAAATTAAATAAAGTAAATTCTGGAAGTAAATGCTGGAAATTTAAAAATGTAAAAGTACAATAAAAGAAAATGTTGGGGGTTAGAGGATTCACTTTTATTACTACTATTATAGATATCTCCCTTATTATAATATATTAACTTTGCGTGATATTACCAACCGACCATAAGGCGGTATCCTAATTAAGTCAAATTAATAATTAATTCCAACCGACCATAAGGAGATATCCTCATTAAGTCAGGTTAAAACCAATTTCATTAAGTCCAACCGACCATAAGACGGTATCCTCATTAAGTCAGGTTTTAAATAGTTTATATATTATATTTAAGGGAGATTAATCAAATATTAGTAATAAAAGCTTTACCTTTTACCCCAGCAGGGGGGAGTTACCTCCTCATTGCGTAAAAGTAAAAACTGAAAAGTAAATAAAAGAAGGTACTATTGCGTAAAAGTAAATTGCAGAAAGTAAAGACTGAAAAGTAAAGAAAAAAAGAGCAAATGCGAAAATTAATTACTAAAAGCTGTAAATAGACAAACAAGATACAATCTTCATAGTATTCTTGAGGAATTACATATAAGAAAGTATGAAATGAAATCTGAAATTCGGCCTCTATTTATAGGGAAAACTTGGCATCTCGCGTCGCGATGCGTAATGTTGCGCGCGTCGTGACGCGCGCTGATCTTCGACATGTGGCGCTGCTTTTGCGGAGATGATGACACTTGTCCGGTGGCTGTCGCCAGCTGAATTATTATGCTGACGTGGTGACCACTGAATTATTATGCTGACGTCATTGATGACGTATGTGCTGATGTGGCGCTGATGTGGCGATGATGATTGTCGACAGCATAATATGATGACACGTGTCCGACGCACATTAGCATGGGTGCATGATAGCAAACTTCTCTGATTGTGACACGTAATCGGTGTATTTTAGCAATCACCGGCACATTTTAGACAAACAGTCATTGTGTAAAAGTAAAAACTGAAAAGTAAATAAGGGAATGTACTATTGCGTAAAAGTAAATTACAGAAAGTAAAGACTGAAAAGTAAAGAAAAAAAGGGCAATTGCGAAAATTAATTACTAAAAGCTGTAAATAGACAAACAATATACAATCTTCATAGTATTCTTGAGGAATTACATAGAAGAAAGTATGAAATGAAATCTGAAATTCGGCCTCTATTTATAGGGAAAACTTGGCATCTCGCGTCACGACGCGTAATATTACGCACGTCGTGACGCGCGCTGATCTTCGACACGTGGCGCTGCTTCTGTGGAGATGATGACACGTGTCCGGTGGTTGTCGCCAGCTGAATTATTATGTTGACGTGGCAATGACGTGGTGACCACTGAATTATTGTGCTGACGTCATTGATGACGTATGTGCTGATGTGGCACTGATGTGGCGATGATGATTGTCGACAGCATGTGATGATGACACGTGTCCGACGCACATTAGCATGGGTGCATGACAGCAAACTTCTCTGATTGTGACACGTAATCGGTGCATTTTAGCAATCACCGGCACATTTTAGCGGTCGCGACGTCTAAATTATAATTTTGCCCTTTTTGTCTGTTTTTCACTGTTTTGGCCCTGAATTGCTTCCAGTAAGTCCTGAAACCTTATTTATCTACAAAATAACATAAAACACATCAAAATATTCATAAAACTCAAGAAATTATACAAAATATTAGGTCAAATAGGTGGGAAATAGTGATACATTTACCACTCATCTCACTTCCAAACCTAATATTTTGCTAGTCCTCGAGAAAAACAACAAAATAAAATAACATAAACATCTTTAAAATAAACATTAAACTAAGCCATTTTCGTAGGGGTCACGGTTGCATTTAGCGTATGCAACAAGCCTTTAAACCTCTAGGTGTCCCTAGTAGATGAGTTATAGTCTCGTGAGGGCTTACAACAACGATACCCACAAACGTCAATCTAATACTAATGCACACAAAAATAAAAAGACAAGAGAAAAGAGAATAAACAGGTTAGTGACTAAACATGTGAAACTTCTTTTCCAAGTTAATAGTTGTTTTCTTTCTTTCTAAATTACCGAATAAGTATATTCTCCGATTATTTTTACCATTCTCCATATACACAGATAAGAAGGTATTAATCAACTCATTGTGCCCACAATATTCATAAGTGTAGTTGAAAAGATAGTAATATTTTTTATCTAAAGTTATATCAGACTTCACACCTTTTTTTAGCAATGGAATATTTTTCTTATTTTTTTTATTTATATACAATATCATCCATCCATGTAACAAGCTTTGGGCCAGTGACTCCCAAACCAATTGGCTTTAGGGCACTAGGTGTTAAAACACCCCTACGAACTTAATTACCCGGATTTCAGATATATATATTTTTTTGTAACATCTTTAATCCATGTAGTGAGCTTTGGGTCAATGACTCCTAAACCAGTTGGTTTTAGGGCACTAGGTGTTAAAACACCCATACGGACTTAATAACTCGGATCTCATACGTTTTTTTAATCCCATCGCTTTTTTTAGATGCTTCTTCCAATTAAACTATAGCACGTAATATTACAAACTTTTCAATTACAGCTCATGTCTGTAAGTTACCATGCAAGTTGATAATACCTGTCAACTGAGCATATGGAGATTCATTTTAATCAGTATTATGGAGAATTCACAAATTAAATAATTCAAAAGGAAATAAACAAAAATTAACTTGTTACGAAATAGGTTGAGATACGTCTCAGGAGTGGAAATTCCTTACACAGCTATCTCATACTAATTTCACCTGATTAATCAAGTTAAAAACACAAAAACAAAAAATATTTTTTTTTATTTTTTTGAAAATTTTTGACTAAAAATAACGCAATAAAAATAATATAGTCAACTATTCCCCTCCCCCAAACCTAAATGAGACATTGTCCCCAATGTCTTAAGAAGTATAAGAATATATTAGAAACAGTACCTAGTTAGCTGAAATTCTACATCTATATGAAGAATTAAAGGTTAAGATCTTTATCCGACGCTTCTTACCACGATCATTATCAGACCAATTTATCTTGGAAATGATAGGGTCAATTTGTAGTTCAAAGGATAAAAGTTGGTCAATTAAATCTTGGGCAGTTCTGGTAGTGAATGTGAGTTCTTTTACAGTTTTGATATGAATCCATTTCTCCGGGCATCATCAAGAAACACATAAAGAAAATCATAAAATCTATTAGCATTAAACAGTCCAATTGGTTTCTGGTGTATGTTCAAGTTCGTCCAACATAGTACTGTAAAAATTTCCTCCATCGTACCCAAGCCACCTGGCAAAGCAATAAAAGTATCAACACAATTAGTTCCTCTCCATTTGATGGTCCTATAAGATTCATCTCCGCCAAAGGTTTTGGGATGATTCCTAAAACTTGACTACCTCTTTCCTGTACAGCCCTTAAAATGATCCGCATTAGTCTAAGATTGCCACCGCCATATACTAAGTGCATATTCCTTTCAGCTATGACTCGACCCAATTCCTGTGCTGCCGCTACAAATTCTTGTTTAGAACCAATACTAGTACCGCAAAACACACATATATTTACAACTCATCTTCTTGAAGTAGCTTCCATTTTTATTTATCAACTTTCGATGTCTTCAAGAGTTCAATGATGAGTTGAATTTATAACACCTGAAAAAGGGTGAGTAATAATAGCACTAGTACCTGTCAGATAACAATTATTAGTTAAACAATGAAATATATCGTGAAAGTCAAAAAGTATGGATCATGTCGGAGAAAATAAAAGAAAATAACAAAACAAATCACAATTATTAGATATATACAAATAGAAAATAATATTTACAAGAAGTAACGGCTTGAATGATGTCTATGCGTCAGGGGCAAGCTTCTCATCCAATTTTCTTATAAATTGGAAAAAATGTCTTTTAAAGTCAGATTCCAAATACTTAAATGTTGTTGTTCTTTTCGGAATTGTGTATATAACATGTGAATTGCATGATGCACATATCCACTGGAATGCATCTCAAGAGTCTTAGATATGTCATCCAAAGACTCCTTACTCAAGCCATCCCTAATGAATTTACTTTTGTCTTCACGGTTATCAGACACCATTCCTAAAGAACGACAACGAGTATTACATGTCATACGAGCACATTTATAGCAAACACTCATTCTTTTAGCTTTTATCTTTTTAGCATAGGTGCTTCTTCCTAAACCAGGCAGATATGAAATAAAAGAGTTAGAGGACTCACCTACCAATCGGATGTTGGAGTTTCTACGGTCCCGAGGATCGATTCAAGCATAAACATAAGTGTGAATACAATCAAAGAAGTCGCAGAATACTCACAATGATCGGTTGAGACGATGCGGTGAAGAACAAAAAATTATTTTCTGCCCATTGAGAAGTCACGGCAGTCCACTTTCTGTCCTCCATGGATTCGGCCATCTTGGTCCTCCATTGATGCTCCAAGCTTCGTGATGTGATTCCATGCTCATGGGTGGACTTCCCTATCACCTTCGCATGACTTCGTAGTGTGCTAGCACTCTTGATTTTGCAACAAAATCATGACTTTGCTTCCCTTCCTTGCTCACGGTTTTGCCCAGAAAACATAACAAGAAATGCCCAAATGGGCGAGTGAGAGAGATGAAGAAGAAAGAGAGAGAGTGTTATGTGTGTTGGTGGCAAAAGTGTGTATCTAATACACATTTTTAATTTTGCAAATTCAATTAATTGATTTCCAAAAAACAAAACAAATACCAAACATTTAAAATATATTAAATGTCAATCAAGCTTTCAAAAAGCTTTCCAACCACTTCCATCAAGTCACATCACTCAATCAATCAAGTGACAAGTTGTCACATCACTCAAAGTGACTAATGATTTGACGTTTGATGCGACTAGTGATTTGACGCTTGATTTGACTTGCGTGTCGCACTCGAATTCGAAATGTGAATGCGCTCGCAAACAATCCCGGGCTCGGGTTCGCTAATTCCAAATTAACGAATTTTCCGTTGCGACGTAATTAAATGATTATGCCTAACGAAATCACTATTCATGTCGCTAACGAATTAATTCTAAATTAACTCGTTCGCCCGAATTAAAATCTAATTTTAATTCCGCGTCGAAATCCAATTTCGTTTAATATATCGAATATATTAATTTATTGATTAATTCCAAATTAATCGTTCTCTCTCTTTTATTGATATTTTATCCCAGATAAAATATCTCCGCAATTAATCCCAGATTAATTCTATCTCTCATCCAATTAATCACAGATTAATTAAAGTGCGAGTCATACGTCATCGGTGAATCTTCGGGAAGCAACCCATGAGATCCCCGGATATGTTGGCAGTAAATTCGGTCGTCGGACTATCCGAACACGTAAGTACCTAGTACTACGTTTGTACCGATTTACAAGACAAGGTTGGCTTCTAGCAAAGCGCCATGCCTACCCAATTCTCCAGAAACATGCTTACAGGAATAAGCGATCTATATCAGGCGTAGTATACGTAGTATTGTGTATGTCAATCCAGTATCGGATGTCACGTGCTAGGCCTGGGGCTGGAATTGTGTCTGCCCCGTACGAAGCACATATCGGATCTCTGGTGACTAGTCTCTATAATCGGATATACATGACCTAGTCATAATATCCCGATAGCTGCAGCATATAAGAGCATCAGTCCCGTATCCTACGTGACATCATCTCCACTATGACTGGAGTGATACTTCCGTCTTGACATCACACCCAACATATTACGATTCTCGATATACCCAGAAGAGGCGTACACATAAACCGGTTAAAGCCCTGGACGACCAAAACCAAAGTATATTGATTGTCGTAAGTATTAGCGGTGTAAGTCTCAGGTTAAGACCAAATACACCTACCTTGATTTCGGACTTCCATAGACACATAGTCATACTACCAATGGAATTCTGAGGGGGTCTATTACACTTGCATGAGTATCATATACCCAAATATATGAGAACTATGCTGTTATGCCCTCACAACGCGCACAAGTGTAATACTAGTCTTTTACGCATTTATCGATGTCCTATCTCGATAATACTCTGACTAGGGATATTTAATGATTTATCCTTCATGGATTGATACTATCTCATATCTTCTCAATCCATGAACAAATCACAGGGACCTCCTATCATTTATACATCTTGGTGATCTAATCACAAATGATAAGATAGCAATCTCCTTTGTCACATAGTTAATTTGTACAACAACACCATGATCTGTACAAATAGTGACGCTATGGGTCATAACTGTCCAACAATCTCCCACTTGGCCTATAGCCAGTCATTCGAGTGTCTGACACCCGAACTATGTACGGTTGGCTCAAATTGCTGAGGAAAGGCTTTCGTCAGCGGATTTGCATGATTATCGTCTGATGCGATTTATACGATCATCACATCGCCACGATGTATGATCCAAACAGATCAGATGAATAGTCAAAGTATGTATCTGGATCGTTGATGAGACCATTAATTCTTTAGCCTGCGCTGTAGCCTAGCTCAGCTGCTAAAAGAACTATATCTAATCTAATTAGATTTGTTATCGACCCAAATGGCGTCTATTGCTGCCTCAGCTGCAGCAATAACCCGCATTTGTTGTTTATTCGGTAACAGTATCTTACTTGGAAGATTTCCAGCTCACTGTTCTGTTGTTCAAACTATATAGTACCGTTTTGCGACTTATAGTCGTTTTATCGGTTAGGGAACTTGCAACAGTGATCCCAGTCACTTCATATTCTCCATCTCTATAGTATTAGACAGCATCCTTAGTTCTCTAAGATACTAACAGATGTTCTTAACTTTAATCCAGTGACTATCACTTGGATTGGCCTGTTTGTGACTCCATATGTTCAAAGCGTATGAGACACCAGGTCACGTACATTTTTCAATGTAAGAGTTCTCGGAGAGTTTTCTCGAAAGCCAAGCTTTCGCCAATTGTTTTATTCGGGAAATTTCATTTCCAAGAAATGACATATTATCATTATTCATAGGACAACCACTGTCAGTGCGCTCCCACTAACCTCTTTATATACACAAGAATCATTTTCGTTTTGAATTAAATCATAAAATATTATGATTACATCAAAACGATAATTCCAAGAACTTAATGCCTGCTTAAATCCAAACATGGATCGAATAACCTGCAAACCGTGTTTGCTAGTTTTGGTACGAAAAACCGACAGGATGTTGTAAACATCCTCCGAAAGGTTTCCTTTTTAAGGAAAGCGATTTTCCTGTTCAGCTGTCATATTTCATAAATGAAACATGCAGCAGAAGTAAGCATTATCAAAATGGACTTACCATGGCAACAGGTAAAAGGTTTTGTCGTAATCGACACAATATTGATAACGATACCTTTCCGCTACATGCCCAGCTTAGTACGTTGGTATGTTTCCATCCATGTATGTCTTCCTTGAAGTCTTATAAAGTACCAATAGGCACAATGCTTTGCAGTACATCAACTAGTATCCAAACTTGTTGATTTACATGGAATCCATTTCGGATATCATGGCACTTTGCCATAATAAGGGAGTCGATACCTTGTATCACTTCCTCATACGTAGTCAATTGGTATACCTCAATAAGATTGACATCTTTATGAGGTGAGATCAGAAACCCATACCCCAAGTTGTTTTCTGACTCTCTCCGACTTACGTGGTTCTTGTGTATTCGAAGATTACTGGTATAGTTTCATATTTGATGAACTATTTGTTTTCCATTAAGATTCGGTGCGTGGAATAGTATCACTCCGATTTTCATCGAGTTTTACTATCCTCCCACTTACCACTGCATATATGTATTCCTCTTAGGAAAACCGCATGGTGAGCAACAATTACATTGTTCTCTTGTGAGATGTATAAGTACTATACTTTGGTATCCCTAGGATAACCTACAATTGGCACTTATCCAATTTGGGTTTTAGTTTGGTATCATCCAAACATATGCCTAGCATTCCCAAATTATTAGGAATGAGAAACCTGGTTTCTTTCCTGTTCATATCTAATATGAAGTCTGTCTAACCGATTTTATATAACCTTATTCTAAATAAGTTCTGAACTGTCTATGCTTATCCGTTGAAGGAAATGGTAGCTCAGAGCGACTCATGATTAACCTTATCATGTCTAACATAATTCGGTTAGTCACTGTTCGGACACACCGTCAAAATGACGTGTTCTGGGAGGAGTCCTCATTGAAAGAATACTATACTCTTTCAAGTATATTAGAAACTTATTGCTTAAGTATTTTCCATTACGGTCTTACCGTGACGGTATAATACTTTAGCCGATCTGTTTGTCTATTTCGTGTCGAAACTATAAAAGTTTCCGATTTGTGTTTCAAAAGAAACACATAACCATAACGTGATGCCACATCCGTAAAGGTCACGAAATATTCATATCCACCTCTAGCCTAGCTAGATATGGGCCCACTTGCTTCACTATAAACTAGGGCTAACAGATCGGTGGCATTTGCACTTTTACCAAGTAAATAGTGTTTTAGGCACTTTGCTCAATAAACTAGATTCGTAGACTTTATTTGAATGGAATCAAATTTGTCCTAGTATCCACTCTTCAAAAGTGTGGATATACGAGTCTTGTTTGATTGTGTCCCAGACAACAATGCCACAATTAAGTTTCATCTGATCAAATCAGTTTGAGCTATTGTTTGTCATGTTTTACATTTGAGATTTATTTATATTCAAAATATAAATTCTGTTATTCACATCTAATGTGTTTATCTCAATATCATCTTTATAAAATAAAACACTTTAGTGTTCTAGAATATAAAGGTCAATCCGCAATGGATTAAACACTGATATAGAGATAATGTATCTAGTAAAACTAGTTACATTATAACAGTTTCCTAATTTAAGTACACACCCGAAGGTAGTTCCTAAACTTAGGTATCTACGATTAAAACAGCGACTTTCGTCCCGTTTCCAATTCGCAGATTAATCTCAATCTGAAGTCAGTATCCTGCTCATAGCAGATTCTGAACATCAGTACTAATTTATGTATCACACTAAGTATTTAAAATCCAATTTTAATACTAGTAGTGAACATATTTATGACAAACATTTTTGAAGTCGGAGCCTTGCTCGTCTTCAATTCCTTCATGTCTGCTTTGTCCAAATGGCAGTCACGCTTCCGCGATCCCGTTTGCCACAATTTAAGCAGACATTTTGGGATATGTCCTTTATCTTCCCAGAATATTATAATGATTTTGCATTTGCCCTTTTTCAATATTCCAGAAGCCATTGGCCAAGCCTTGGCACTCTAGAATATCGAATTAAGGTGCGCCTTGCGCTACTTTCCTATTGCAAAGTTTTGGCTTTGTCTCCTTAAGAATAGCCATTAACTCTCCAAGAGTTTACTATTGCAATATGTACTTCTAAAATCTAAAAATAGATCTATGAAGATCCTTCAATTTCATTATCAGACATTAAGAATCTAATCCTTAGTTCTGATTAAGAAATTAAAGAGTCTAATTAACAAGTTTAATGGATTAAGCACTAAAGTTATCATCACATGAATCTTCCAAAGATCATGCTCTACTATTTGCTTAACTCCGGGCTTAGGCTTAATATGTTATTTTATCAAATAAAGTAACTTATTATTTTCCAGGACCATTCTGAAATATTATTCCCAATTTGAAAATTAAACCATTTAAATACATTTTCCCCAGGATTATGTTTTAAATGCCAATCTTTCAATTTTATCTTGATTCTAATAGTCCAACTATTTAATCAACGATGTCAGGTACTATTTAATATATTGATTACTATAGTCCAACTATTTAATCAATTATAATTGAATGGTTTGAATACAGTCCAACTGTTAATTAAAACAACGATTTAAATATTAGTCCAACTAATATTTAATTTATTTAACGAATGATATTTGATTGAGCGCGTATGGCAAGTAATTAAATGAATATTGCAAATTTAATTCTTGCCTCCCACTATTTTTCAGCGAGCCTCTAACCTTCTGTCGAGTACTCGGGAAACCGTGTTTCCTAGTGGGCTAGGATCCCGTTAAATATCACACAATCTTGACTTTGGCCAACAAATTGTATGATAATTAACTAGGTAGATCTCTAAGATCAATTGGATCCCATCCAATTCCTAGATCCGGTAGGGGGACATCCAAGTCCGAAACATATATCTTATATATGCTAATATATCCAATATATTGCATAACCTTTTTCCTCTGAATCAACTAAGTCTTGGCTTTGGCACAACAAACTTAGCGATCTCAGTTAAGCGGAACCCATTGACAATGGAAAGCTTCGTAATCAATGTCGATGGACAAGAAGTGGTCTTGACTTTGGCCAACAAACCACAACTTGGACAAGACACCAATATGGAATAAAGCTCTCATGATTCAAACACATCCTCGACGGACAAAGGTCTTCACTTTGGCCAACAAACCAATGCCAGTCTCGGATCTTGAGTAAGAATTACACAATGGAAGGAAAAACGCTTAATATTTTGTGAGGGTTTTTCGCGTGCAAATTGGCAACCAATTTGTTATCTTTGTTAAGGTCTCATCATTATACACCCTTAAACATGCATTCTAAATACACAATAAAGCGTGTATAAATAAAATAATAATGATATGCGGATGGATACTTTACACAATGATCCTAGATCAAATCTCTATGTTTCCTCTCTCCCGCTAGCACATGTATTACTTCTACATGTTACACTACACTTCTAAAGAAACCTCATTTACATTGAGGGGAATAGGTGAGTAGAGAATACAAAGAGTAAGGAGGTAATAAGGCTGGACACGCACGTCCAATTAATAAATCAAATTTATTACAACAATTTCTAAAATTGCCCCACCCATCTAATATCCATCCGATATACATTATTCATGCATCGAAACCATCCAATGTTCAAACAACGATTTGATTTTGCGTGAGTCAAACTCATTTTGCGAATAAGTACTCAAAGTACGAATTCTCGAATTAAATTAAACTACAAAATTAAATCCAATTCAATTTGTATTTAATACTAATTCGCTATTTAATTCCAAATTAAATACTAGACTTTATTAATGAACTTTTACGATTTAAATTCAAAATTTAATCGTTACGGGTCTCAAAGGCCGATTAACGTCCAACGTTAATTTAATTAAAGTCTAATGGGCTTTTAATTAATTTCTTTTAGGCGTGGGCTTTGGCAACCAAAGCCCAATCAAGGAGTTACCCCATAAGCCTAGAAATCAATTTAAGCCCATTAGGCCCAATTAAATTTATTAAGGTCCATTAGTCGCATTTGGACTTTATGGAAGCGGTTTTGGGCCCAATTGGATCCAACCAATTTAGCCTAAAACCAACTTGGTACAACCAAGCCCAATAAGCCCAATAACAACATTTCAAGCCCAAATCCAATTTAAGCCCAAATAATTAAATTACAAAAAATCCAATTTCACAATTTAATTACTCAAAGTGCATTACACAATTAATTACCCAAATCCATATTTCCAAAACACAAATTTGTACAATTAATCATGCTTATCAACATCAATTAGTGTCCAACACATTTTGATCAAAAAATCAAACCCAATACACGCTACAAGCTCTCGGCAATGGAGGGGATTTTATGTCCAATTTTAAACCCAATCAAATTGAATCCAATTAAACATTAAATCAATATTTCCAATTGATTCCAACTCATCCAATGAATCAAAATCAAAAAATTACCAAGACAAATAGGGCATAGTGTATTCGGCCAAGCCTTATATTTTGGGCAAATTTGTTCCAAACAACATTTCATCAAATTGATCCAATCAATCCTCAATAAAACATGTTTTAAGCATACTCAAACATCCAATTTAATTAAATCATGCTCAACCACATTTTACCCAAATTTTAACCCTAAGTCATATTTCATGCTTTTAACCCGCTCTGATACCATTATTGGAGTTTCTTCGGTCCCGAGGATCGATTCAAGCATAAAAATAAGTGCGAATACAATCAAAGAAGTCGCGGAATACTCACAATGATCGGTTGAGACGACGTGGTGAAGAACAAAAAATTATTTTCTGCCCATTGAGAAGTCACGGCAGTCCACTTTCTGTCCTCCATGGATTCGGCCATCTTGGTCCTCCATTGATGCTCCAAGCTTCGTGATGTGATTCCATGCTCATAGGTGGACTTCCCTATCACCTTCGCATGACTTCGTAGTGTGCTAGCACTCTTGATTTTGCAACAAAATCATGACTTTGCTTCCATTCCTTGCTCACGGTTTTGCCCAGAAAACAGAACAAGAAAAGCCCAAATGGGCGAGTGAGAGAGATGAAGAAGAAAGAGAGAGAGTGTTATGTGTGTTGGTGGCAAAAGTGTGTATCTAATACACATTTTTAATTTTGCAAAATCAATTAATTGATTTCCAAAAAACAAAACAAATACCAAACATTTAAATATATTAAATGTCAATCAAGATTTCAAAAAGCTTTCCAACCACTTCCATCAAGTCACATCACTCAATTAATCAAGTGACAAGTTGTCACATCACTCAAATTGACTAATGATTTGACGCTTGATGCGACTAGCGATTTGACGCTTGATTTGACTTGCGTGCCGCCCTCGAATTCGAAATGCGAATGCGCTCGCAAACAATCCCGGGCTCGGGTTCGCTAATTCCAAATTAACGAATTTTCCGTTACGACGTAATTAAATGATTATGCCTAGCGAAATCACTATTCACATCGCTAACGAATTAATTCTAAATTAACTCGTTCGCCCGAATTAAAATCTAATTTTAATTTCGAGTCGAAATCCAATTTCGTTTAATATATCGAATATATTAATTTATCGATTAATTCCAAATTAATCGTTCTCTCTCTTTTATTGTTATTTTATCCCAAATTAATTCTCTCTCTCATCCAATTAATCCTAAATTAATTAAAGTGCGAGTCATACGTCATCGGTGAATCTTCGGGAAGCGACACATGAGATCCCCGGATATGTTGGTAGTAAATTCGGTCGTCGGACTATCCGAACACGTAAGTACCTAGTACTACGTTTGTACCGATTTACAAGACAAGGTTGGCTTCTAGCAAAGCGTCATGCCTACCCAATTCTCCAGAAACATGCTTACAGGAATAAGCGATCTATATCATGTGTAGTATACGTAGTATTGTGTATGTCGATCCAGTATCGGATGTCACGTGCTAGGCTTGGGGCTGGAATTGTGTCTGCCCCGTACAAGGCACATATCGGATCTCTGGTGACTAGTCTCTATAATCGGATATACATGACCTAGTCATAATATCCCGATAGCTACAGCATATAAGAGCACCAGTCCTGTATCCTACGTGACATCATCTCCACTATGACTGGAGTGATACTTCCGTCTTGACATCACATCCAACACACTACGATTCTCGATATACCCAGAAGAGGCGTACACAGAAACCGGTTAAAGCCCTGGACGACCAAAACCAAAGTATATTGATTGTCGCAAGTATTAGCGGTGCAAGTCTCAGGTTAAGACCAAATACACTTACCCTAATTTCGGACTTTCATAGACACATTGTCATACTACCAATGGAATTCCGAGGGGGTCTATCCAGAGCGAAGCTGTTTCCCGTACCATCGGTAAAACACAACCTCCTATTACACTTGCATGATTATCTTATACCCAAATATATGTGAACTATGACGTTATGCCCTTACAACGCGCACAAGTGTAATACTAGTCTTTTACGCATTTATCGATGTCCAATCTCGATAATACTCTGACTAGGGATATTTAATGATTTATCCTTCGTGGATTGATACTCTCTCATATCTTCTCAATCCAGGAACAAATCACAGGGACCTCCTATCATTTTTACATCTTGGTGATCTAATCACAAATGATAAGAGAGCAATCTCCTTTGTCACATAGTTAATTTATACAACAACATCATGATCTGTACAAATAGTGACGCTATGGGTCATAACTGTCCAACATCGGACTCGTGCTTCAATAATCCAATGAATGTCATTAGGAATACCTTTGATCATCAGTAGTCTCATATGTTCCAAGCGAGCTTTGTAGACTTTCATCCTAGAGTTTTAAGGGAGATAAGGAAATTGCTTGTGAAGATTTGTGAGAACGTCTTCCATCCCGAAATAACTTTACCTGCAAAACTTAAACACAAAAAAATAAAACACACCAAATCACAATATATACACTAATTGCATAGGTTGCCTTCCTGTTAGCGCTAAGTTTAAAGTCGTCAGCTAGACATGACTGCCCTAACGTTATGCTGGATATGAAAGTGTGACACTTTCTTTTTGTCGCTCAATTGATTCTCCCCAGTAGTGCTTGACACGCCGACTGTTAACTTTGAATGTTTCATTGGTGTTGGGATCAAGTAACTCAACAGCTCCATATGGTAAAACCTGAGTAATCATAAATGGACCTAACCACCTTGATTTCAACTTTCCAGAGAAAAGATTCAACCTTGAATTGTATAACAACACTTGCTGCCTTGGTTCCAATTATCTGCGCACTATTTTTCAATCATGTCATTTCTTGGTCTTTTATTTGTATAATCTGGCATTCTCATAAGCTTGTAGGCGAAATTCCTCCAATTCATTGAGTTGGTGGAGTCGATTTTCTCCTACTGCTTGTGGGTCAGGATTTAACTTTTTCAGTGCCCAGTATGCCTTGTGTTCAAGCTCCACTGGCAGATGGCACGCTTTCCCAAACACCATTCGATATGGAGACATACCGATGGGTGTCTTGTAAGCTGTCTGGTAGGCCTATAATACATCATCTAGTTTTGTATACCAGTCCCTCCTTGTTGATCCAATGGTTCTTTCCAAGATTCTTTTGATCTCCCTGTTGGAAACTTCAACATGTCCATTTGACAGTGGATGGTAGGCAGTGGCAACTTTATAAGTAACTCCGTATTTGGATAGGAGTGCATCGAAGTATCTGTTGAAGAAATGTATGCCACCATCACTGATAATCGCCCAAGGTGTTCCGAAGCGAGTGAAAATATTATTTTTAAGGAATTTAATCACCACTTTTGAATCATTAGATGGTAGTGCAATTGCTTCAACCCATTTGGAGACGTAGTCTACTACAACCAGTATGTACATGTTTCCGAATGATGGAACAAAGGGTCTCATAAAATCAATACTATATACATCAAATATCTCCACTTCCAGAATGTTTTGCAAAGGTCCTTCATTTCTCCTTGAAATATTTCCCGTTCTCTGGCACCTGTCACATTGAAGAGCAAATAGATAAGCATCTTTAAAAAGAGTGGGCCAGAACAAACCTTATTGTAGGACTTTGGCTGCAGTTTTATTCCCGATGAAGTGTCCGCCGAATGGTGATGAATGACAATGCTGTAGGACACTATTGACCTCCTCATATGGAACATAACATCTCAATAATTGATTAGCACAGTGTTTGAATAGGTACACCCAGACATAATGTTTGACTTCCTAAAAGAACTTCTTTCATTGTTGAGTTGTCCATTCCAACGGCCATTTTCCAAATACTATGTAGTTGACATAGTCAGCATACCAAGGGACATCATGTTGTTTCATGGCAAATAACTGTTCATCTGGAAAAGTTTCTTTGATTGTCAGTTCATTGCCAGCTGTTTCTCCATTCTCGAGCCTCGATAAGTGATCTGCCACTTGGTTTTCTGTCCCTTTCCTATCTCGGATCTCCACATCAAAGTCTTACAATAGAAGCACCCAACGGATCAATCTAGGTTTGGCATCTTTCTTATCGATCAGGTATTTGATTGCTGAATGATCTGTGTAGACCACCACTTTGGGACCCAACAGATAGGGGCAGAATTTATCAAAAGCAAACACAACTGCAAGAAACTCCTTTTCAGTGGTTGTATAGTTGAGTTGAGCTTCATTCAGAGTTCTGCTGGAGTAGCAAATAGTATGGAAAATTTTTACTTCGTGTTGTCCCAAAACTGCACCTACAGCAAAATCACTAGCATCGCACATCACTTCAAATGGAAGAGTCCAGTTTGGTGCTACTGTGATGGGGGCAGAGACCAGCTTCTGTTTCAAGATCTCAAAAGCTTCATGGCATTCTTTGGTGAAGTTGAACTTCTCTAGAAGATTGCACAGAGGTTTAGCAATCTTTGAGAAGTCTTTGATAAATCTCCTGTAAAAGTCTGCATGTCCGAGAAAACTCTGAATCCCTTTGACAGAAGTTGGTGGAGGTAGTTTTTCAATTGTTTCGATCTTTATTTTATCTACCTCAATTCCCTTTTGTGAGATCCGATGTCCCAGGACAATGCCTTCTTGCACCATGAAGTGGCATTTCTCTTAGTTGAGTACCAGGTTGGTATCTTCATATCTTTGTAACACTTGTTCCAGATTTTGCAAGCAGTGGTCGAACGAGTCTCCAAATACAGAGAGAGCATCCATGAAAACCTCCATACTTTGTTCCAGCATGTCTGAGAAGATGGACATCATGCAACATTGAAATGTAGCAGGAGCATTACATAATCCAAATGGCATCCTACGGAAAGAAAAAGTACCATACGGACATGTAAAAGTGGTTTTCTCCTGATCTTCTAGGGTGATGGAAATCTGATTGTACCCTGAGTATCCTTCCAAAAAACAATAGAATTCATGTCCCGCCAATCTGTCTAGCATCTGGTCAATGAATGGTAGCAGGAAATGATCTTTCCTTGTTGCTTTGTTTAGCTTCTGGTAGTCCATGCATACTCTCCATCTAGTTATTGTTCTTGCTGGAATCAGCTCGTTCTTTTCATTTATGACTACAATGATTCCTCCTTTCTTTGGCACACATTGCATAGGACTCACCTAAATGTTATCAAAGATGGGGTAGATGATGCTGACATCCAACTATTTGATAATTTCTTTCTTTACGACCTCCTTCATGATTGGATTTAGTCTATGTTGATGCTCCACTGTGGGTTTCTACTCGTCATTAATCGGAATCTTGTGCATGAAAAATGATGGACTAATGCCTCGAATGTCTGCTATAGTCTAGCCAATGGCTTTCTTGTGTTCTCGTAATAATCTCAGCAATTTTTCTTCATGCTCCAATGTTAGCGACGAAGAAATAATCACAGGTAGTTCAGAAGAGTTTCCCAAGAATGCATACTTGAGATGCCTTGGATGTAGCTTTAGCTTTAGCTGCGGTGGTTCTTCAATCGAGGGCTTGATTCGCTCCTTCGGTAGATCCAAACTTTCCACATGTGGTGTCGATTTGAAGCGAAATGGTTTGTCAAGATAGTTGATGCATTCCAGAATTTCAGCATCTAGCTCGCTGTCAGTCATGTTGGTGATGCAAGCTTCAAGTTTATTCATAGGAAGTGGCATTGCATCAGTATCCTGGATGATACTATCAACAACATCAATTATGAAATATTCCTCCTCATTTTTATCACTCGGGAATTTCATGGCTCTGAAAACATTGAAGGTAACTTCTTGGTCCTGCACTTTCATGGTTAGTTCTCTTTTATGCACATCAATAACAGTTCGACCTGTAGCCAAGAATGGTCTCCCAATGATGATAGGTACATCTTTGTCTTCCTTCATGTCAAGGATAATGAAATCTGCTGGGAGAATGAATTTGTCGACTTTGACCAGCACATCTTCAACTACTCCTCTCGGAAATGCGAGCTTTCTATCAGCAAGTTGCAGAGAGACTGATGTGGGCATTGCTTCTTCAATCTGTAGTTTCCTGTAAATTGAAAAATACATCAAATTAACACTTGCACCTAAATCACATAAATCTTTACCGATGTAATGTTCTCTAATGGTGCATAGGACAGTAAAACTGCCACGATCTTTCAACTTTGGGGGAAGTTTCCTCTGAATGATGGCACTGCATTCTTCTGTTAATGCCACTGTCTCGTAATCCCCCAATCTCCGTTTTCATGAAAGAATGTCTTTCATGAATTAGAAATAGCTGGGCATTTCTTCCAACGCTTCTGCAAATGGAATGTTGATATGCAGCTTTTTGAAAACCTCCAGAAATTGAGTAAACTGTTTGTCCAGTTTGTTTTTCTGGAGACGTTGTGGAAAAGGTGGAGGTAGAGTGATTCTTTATTGATCTTTTTCTTTGCTTCTTTTTCCTCTCAATGGATGCCTTGATTCCAACATCTTTGTTAATTTTAGTATCACTTTTCAAGGTAATGGCTTGACATTGCTCCTTCCCTCGGTTCCTTGGATTTGGTTCTGTGTTGCTATGAAGGTTTCATGGTGGTCTATAACTCTCAGCATTGGCCAGTTGTCCAATTTGATTCTCCAGTGCTTTAATAAAAGCTGATTGGCTTTGAAACATAGCATCATATTTTCTTAACTGAGCTAGCACTTCCGCTATTCCTAGTTCTTTCTCATGCTCCTGACCTTTATTTTGCTGTTAGAATCCAGGTTGTGGATAGTTCTTTTGCCCCAAATTGTTGCTCCATGCGAAATTGGGATGATTCCTCCACCCTGGGTTGTAGGTGTTGGAACAAGGATTGTTCCCTTGTCTGTTGAAATTGTTGACATAATTCACTGTCTCTTCTTGTTGGTTTGGCTCTGGTACTCCTCTATATGGTGAACTTGTGGATCCAATATTGCCTTGCATGCTGAGAGTTTCCATGAATTTTCATATCTGATCCAGTTTGGCATTCACTGCAGTGTTGACTCCAACTTCATAAATTCCAACAATTCGTTGGATCTTGCTCTTTTCTGTTGGCCACAAGGAATTGTTGTTGGCCATTTCTTCAATTAAGTCCCAGGCTTGATCTTCTCCTTTTTCCATTAAAGCACCTCCAGCGGCAGCATCCATTGTGGTTCTCATCAGTCCAGAAAGTCCATTATAGAAAGTTTGGACTTGTAGCCACTTTGCAATCTCATGGTGAGGACATTTTCTGAGTAAATCCTTGTACCTTTCCCAGGCTTCGCAGAGAGATTCTGAGTCATGTTGCATAAAGGATGTAATGTCATTCCTCAGCTTTGCAGTTCTGGCTGGTGGAAAGTACTTTGCAAGGAATTTGGTGGCTAGAGTGTTCCAAGTTGTGATGGAACCTGCTGGTAGTGAATGTAGCCAAGCCTTAGCTCTGTCTTTCAAGGAATATGGGAAAACATGCAATCTCATTGCTTCTTCAGCCGCTCGGTTGTAATTGAAAGTGCCGCAAACTTCCAGGAAATGGCTGAAGTGGGCATTAGGATCTTCAGTTGCATTCCCCCAAAACTGAACTGACTGTTGTATCATCTGAATGCATGTTTTGATTTCACACGCATTTGCTGGTAAGGAAGGAAGTACAATACAGGAAATGAAGCCGTCAACCACTGGAATAGTTCTGTCTCAAATGGTAATTGGTGGTGCAACTTCCAATGGTTCAGGTTCCATGTTGATCAGTGTTTCTTGGCCTTCTCGTCTTTCCCTTCTCAACTGTCTGATGGTTCTTTCAATTTATGGGTCAAGCGGACGGATTTCAAAGCTTCTGGTTCATCTCATATAGGGACTGTGAACCTGAAACACAAGAAAACAAAAATAATAAGTAAAAGAAAATTAGATACAAGTAACGTATCCAACCCCAAAACTAATAGTGAAAGATAAATAAGTCCCCGGTAACGGCGCCAAAAACTTGACCGGCATAATCACACGCGTATAACGCAAGCGCACGTATCGTTCAAGTAGTATAAGAAGTACCGATCCCACGAGGACTTAATACCTAAGCTATTAATTTATGAAGTGACATTTTTACAAGTATCTAATGGATTGATTGTTTGGTTGGATGGTGACTTTAAACTTAAAACAAGTAAATAAAATTGTGCGAAAGTAAATTGATGAAAATTCAAGATTATTAAACTATCCAGGGTTGTGAATCTTTCCAATATATTTTAAAGATGAAGTGGTTATTTCATGTTTGTGTAATATATTGGTTTACTAACCTGAAACACGAAATTATGCAAAAGCCTCCGTCGATGGTCAGATGCAAATACCCAGTGTAACCCAATTAATCATATCTCTATGTCAACCAAGTTACCAGAATTCATTAAGATTAAGTTCTAATTAGAGCTACCCCGCCCAACATGTATATGTCTATCTTGTAAGGAAATCTATTAAAGGGTTATCTATCCTCAAGGAATATCGTGGGCTATTAAGTCTAAGGCTGAAACCTAAAATTCATTTGTCAAGTTTATTTTAAGTTTACCAGATCAATCTTATTTATGGCCAGTTAACAAAAAGCATTAAGCTTAAGACTTAATAAGTAAACCTTTATATTACCCAAACTATAAAATAACCCTTATAAACCAATGATATTGGAATTCATCACAACCCCGGGTAACGGGCTTAGTTACGACACATATCTATGGCTAATAAAAACTTAAATAAAATAAAAGACATAAAGTAAATGCTGGAAATTAAATAAAGTAAATGCTGGAAGTAAATGCTGAAAAGTAAATGCTGGAAATTTAAAAATATAAAAGTACAATAAAAGAAAATGTTGGGGTTAGAGGATCCACTTTTATTACTACTATTTTAGATATCTTCCGTATTATAATATATTAAGTTTGCGTGATATTTCCAACCGACCATAAGGCGGTATCTTGATTAAGTCAAATTAATAATTATTTCCAACCGACCATAAGGCGGTATCCTCATTAAGTCAGGTTTTAAATAGTTTATATATTATAATTAAGGGAGATTAATCTAAATATTAGTAATAAAAGCTTTACCTTTTACCCCAACAGGGGGGAGTTACCTCCTCATTGCGTAAAAGTAAAAACTGAAAAGTAAATAAAGGAAGGTACTATTGTGTAAAAGTAAATTGCAGAAAGTAAAGACTGAAAAGTAAAGAAAAGAAAGTGCAAATGCGAAAATTAATTACTGAAGGCTGTAAATAAACAAACAAGATACAATCTTCATAGTATTCTTAAGGAATTATATAGAAGAAAGTATGAAATGAAATCTGAAATTCAGCATCTATTTATAGGGAAAACTTGGCATCTCGCATCGCGATGCTCGTTGATCTTCAACACGTGTCGCTACTTTTGCGGAGATGGTGACACGTGTCTGGCGGCTGTTGGCAGCTGAATTATTGTGTTGACCTGGCAATGATGTGGTGACCACTGAATTATTGTACTGACATCATTGATGACGTATGTGCTGATGTGGTGATGATGATGTTGGTGTTCCTAGAACATGCCAAGGATCTAATAAGGAAGAAAAAGGTGTTCATAAATTCATTATAAGTTTCGGAATTACTTAATTTGAATGGATTTGAGCTTTTAAAATTTTGAATGAAGATCTCCAAGATCCTTCCTTTGTTGATTCCAAGCTTTGAGTTGGTTTCCAAGATCCTTCCTTTGTTGATTCCAAGCTTTGACGTGTGAATGAAGATCTCCAAGATCCAACCTTTATGTTGATTCCAAGCTTTGAGTTGGTTTCCCTATCACCTTAGAAGACTTCTATAAGTGCTAGCTTTGTTGATTTTGCCACAAAATCAAAGAGAGGAGAAAGGAAGCTCACGCCCATAGCAAGGATGAAGCTCACGCCCATTTGCTAAAATCAATTAGGGTTTTCTTGTGTCAAGTCTTGTGTAATGAGAGAGAGAGATGCCTTTTGGTAAAACCAATTTACCCTTTTACCTAAACAAGGTGGTTGGGTAAATGGTTTAACCAAAACCATTCCAAGGTAGTCGATACCTTGTATCACTTCCTCATATGTAGTCAGTTCGTCTTCCTCAATAAGATTGACATCTTTATGAGGTGAGATCAGAAACCCATACCTCCTAGGTTGTTTTCTGACTCTCTCCGACTAACGTGGTTCTTGTGTATTCGAAGATTATGGTACAGTTTCATCCTTGATGAACTGTTTGTGTTCCATTAAGGACTAGGTGCCTTGAACAGTATTACTCTGATTTTCATCGAGTTTTACTATCCTCCCACTTACCACTGCATATCGGAATTCCTCTTAGGAAAAACACATGGCGAGCAACAATTACATTGTTCTCATGTGAGATGTATAAGTACTATACTTTGGTTTCCCTAGGATAACCTACAATTTAGGCACTTATCCAATTTGGGTTCTAGTTTGGTATCATCCAACCGTATGCCCAATATTCCCAAATTATCAGGAATGAGAAAACCCAGTTTCTTTCCTGTTCATATCTAATATGAAATCTGTCAAACAGATTTTCATGGAACCTTATTCAAAATAAGTATTGCACTGTTAAATGCTTATCTTTTGAAGGAAAATGGTAGCTCAGAGCGACTCATGATTAACCTTATCATGTCTAACAAAATTCGGTTTCTCCGTTTGGACACACCGTCGAATTGACGTGTTCCAGGAGGAGTCCTCATTGAAAGAATACTATACTCTTTCAAGTATTTGAGAAACTTACTGCTTAAGTATTTTCATCATGGTCAAACCGTGATGGTTTTAATACTTTAGCCGATCTGTTTGTCTACTTCGTGTCGAAACTCTAAAATTTTCCGATTTGTGTTTCATAAGAGACACATAACTATAACGCAATGCCACATCCGTAAAGGTCACGAAATACTCATATCCACCTCTAGCCTAGCTAGATATGGGCCCACTTATGTAACTATGAACGAGGGCTAACAGATCGATGGCACTTGCACTTTTACCAAGTAAAAGGTATTTTAGGTACTTTACCTAATAAACTATATTCGTAGACATCATTTGAATGGAATCAAATATGTCCTAGTATCCACTCTTCAAAAGTGTGGATATACTAGTCTTGTTTAATGTGTCCCAGACAACACTGCCACAAATAAGTCTTATCTGATCAAATCAGTTTGAGCTATTTGTTCGTCATATTATATGTTTGAGATTTATTTATATTCAAAATATAAATACTGTTATTCACATCTAATGTGTTTATCTCAATATCATCTTTATAAAATAAAACACTTTAGTGTTCTAGAATATAAAGGTATACTCGCAACGAGTTATACTCGATAGAGACAATGTTTCTAGTTAAACTAGTTACATTATAACAGTTTCCTAATTTAAGTACACACCCGAAGGGTAGTTCCTAAACTTATGTATCTACGGTAAAATAGCGACTTTCGTCCCGTTTCCGATTCGCAGATTAATCTCAATTGAAGTCAGTATCCTGCTCATAGCAGATTCTGCACATCGATGAATATTTATGTATCACACTTAGTATTTAAAATCCAATTTTAATACTAGTAGTGAACATATTTATGACAAACATATTTGAAGTCAGAGCCTTGCTCGTCTTCAATTCCTTCATGTCTGCTTTGTCCATACGGCAGTCACGCTTCAGTGATCCCATTTGCCACAGTTTAAGCAGACATCTTGGGATATGTCCTTTGTCTTCCTAGAAGACAGTAATGATTTTGCATTTGCCCTTTTCTATATCCCAGAAGCCTTTGACCAAGCCTTGGGTTTCTAGATTATCTAAGTAAGGTGCGCCTTGCGCTACTTGCCTTATTGCAAACTTTGGCTTTATCTCCTTGAGAATAGCCATTAACTCTCCAAGATTTATTAATTTCAATTTAATACTTCTAAGATCTAAGAATAGATCTATGAAGATCCTTCAATTTCTTCATCATACTTTAAGGATCTAATCCTTAGTTCTGATTAGGAATTTAAGTAGTCCTTTTGACAAGTATAATGGATTAAGCACTAAAGTTATCATCACATGAATCTTCCAAAGATCATGCTATACTATTTGCTTAACTCTAGGCTTAGGCCTAATATGTTATTTTATCAAATAAAGTAACTTATTAGTTTCCAAGACCATCCTGAAATTTTATTCCCAATTTGAAAAATTAAAGTCGTTTAAACACATTTTCACCCAGGATTATGTTTTAAACACTAATCCTTCATTTATCTTGATTCGAATAGTCTAACTATCCAATCAACGATTTCGGGTACAATCTAATGTAATGATTACTATAGTCTAACTATATAACTAATTCCAATTTTATTGGTTAAAATCAAATATATATTGATTGCTATAATCCAATTATATAATCAACTATAAATGATCGGTAAAATTCAAATATATTGATTACTATAATCCAATTATATAATCAACTATAAATGAAGGGTAAGATTCAAATATATTGATTACTATAATCCAATTATATAATCAACTATAAATGAAGTAGTTTGAATACAGTCCAACTGTTTAATTAAAACAACAATTAAATATTAGTCCAACTAATATATTAATTTATTGACGAAATATTGAAATGAGCGCATATGGCAAGTATCTAAACGAAATTGCAAATCTAATACTTGCCTCCCACTATTTTTCGGCGAGCCCTAACCCTCTGTTGAGTACTCGGGAAACCTTGTTTCCTAGTGGGCTAGGATCCCGTTAAATAACACAGAATCTTGACTTTGGCCAACAAATTGTATGATACTTAACTAGGTAGATCTCTAAGATCAATTGGATCTCATCCAATTCCTAGATCCAGTAGGTGGACATGCAAGTCCGAAACATATATACAATATATATGCCAATATATCCAATATATTTTCCTAACCTTTTTCCTCTGAATCAACTAAGCCTTGGCTTTGGCACAACAAGCTTAATGATTCCAGTTAAGCGGGACCCATTGACATGGAAAGCTTCGTAATCAATGTCGATGGACAAGAAGTGATCTTGACTTTAGCCAACAAATCACGACTTGGACAAGACACCGATATGGAACAAAACTCTCATGAGTCAAACAAATCCGCAATTGACAAAGGTCTTGACTTTGGCCAACAAACCAATGCCAACTTTGGATCTTGAGTAAGAATCACTCAACGGAAGGAAAAATGCTTAATATGTTTTGAGGGTTTTTCGCGTAAATTGGCAACCAATTTATTATCTTTGATTAGGTCTCATCATACACCCTTAAGCATGCATTCTAAAAGCATAATAAGGCGCGATAAATAAATTAATAATGATATGCGGATGGATATGTCACAAATTGTTCCTAGAACAAATCACTCTATTTCCTCTCCCCGGCTAGAACTATTCTAACTTCTACCTAATTAAATAATACAATAAAGAAACCTCATTAACATTGAGGGGAATTGGTGAGAAGAGAATTACAAAGAGTAAAGAGATAAAAGGCTGGACACGCATGTCCAATTTAATAAATTCTAAATTTATTACAATTTCCAAAATTGCCCTCACCCTTCTAATATCTATCCGATATACACTATTCATGCAATACATTCATGTATTCATACAAATCATGTTATTCAATCAATCTAATCCAATTAATTAATCTTTGAATTAATGACCATCCAATGTTCAAACAACGATTTGATTTGAGCGAGTCCAACTCGTTTAAGAATAAATACTTAAAGTACGTATTCTTGAATTATATCGAACTACAACTATAAATCCAATTTATTTGTATTCAATACTAATTCCAAATTTAATTCCAAATTAAATATTTACACTTACTTATAAGCCTTAAAGACTTGGATTCCAAATCCAATCTTGATGGGTCTCAAAGGCCCAATAACATCCAATGTCATTTTAATTAAAGTCCAATGGGCTTTTAATTAATTCTTAAGGCATGGGCTTTAGCCATAATGGGTCAAACCCAAAATGCCAAGGCCCAATAGGAATCACCTTATTGCCTACAAATTAATTTAGGCCCATTAGGCCCAATTAAATTCTTTAAAGGGCCAAGTGATGTATTTTGACTTTATGGAATTGGTTTTGGGCCCAATTGGATCCAATCCAAAAGTCCAAAATCAAACTTGGTCAAACCAAGCCCATTAAGCCCAAATACACACTTTTAGCCCAATTACATAATTAAAGGCTTATTAACATAATTATAATATTCCAAATATCACAATTATTTTAATTAAAGTGTATTAGCCATGATTAATTATTAAACTCAATATTTCCAAAATACCAATTAACTTAATTAATCATGATTAATCCATCAATTTATGCTCAACACAAATTGAAGCCAAAACACATCATTTCATGCTCAACATGCTCTTTGATTTAACATAAACATTATTAACTTTGATTCCAATCCAATCAAACCAACAATCAACATTTAATCATGCATTTAAACACATCCAATGATGTTATAAAAAAAATAAACTGCAGTGCATTACAGTAGGGTATTCGGCCAAGCTAAGTTTTTTCTAGATTTTGATCCAATCAATTTATCTCAAATCTAATCATGCACAACTCTAAGTTAACATAATCTAAGCATGCTCAAAGCATCAATTTGAAGAAATCATATTTAAAACACAAAAGCCCCAAATTTTAGTCTCATGAACCCTAAAATGTTCATGCTTAAAATTGGCTATTGATACCATTGTTGGTGTTCCTATAACATGCCAATGATCTAATAAGCAAGAAAAAGGTGTTCATAAATTCATTATAAGTTGCGGAATTACTTACATTGAATGGATTTGAGATTTTAAAATTTTGAATGAAGATCTCCAAGATCCTTCCTTTGTTGATTACAAGCTTTGAGTTGGTTTCCAAGATCCTTCCTTTGTTGATTCCAAGCTTTGAGTTGTGAATGAAGATCTCCAAGATCCAACCTTTGTGTTGATTCCAAGCTTTGAGTTGGTTTCCCTATCACCTTAGAAGACTTCTGCAAGTGCTAGCTTTGTTGATTTTGCCACAAAATCAAAGAGAGGAGAAAGGAAGCTCACGCCCATAGCAAGGATGAAGCTCACGCCCATTTGCTAAAATCAATTAGGGTTTTCTTGTTTCAAGTCTTATGTAATGAGAGAGAGAGATGCCTTTTGGTAAAACCAATTTACCCTTTTACCTAAACAAGGTGGTTGGGTAAATGGTTTAACCAAAACCATTCCAAGGTAGTTGGAAAGTTGGTGGCTTGGAATAAATGCCAACTACCACATGTGAAGTAGGCCCCACATTTGAATTCAAAATTCAAATGGATTCTACGAATGTTTGCCGCGGCCCGGATTCATTTAATCCGATTAAACAAATTTTCGTCGCTAAATAATTAAATCTAATTTAATTAAATAAGGATGTCTCGCAAATATATTACGAACGTCGTTTACGAATTAATTTTAAATTAATCTGTTCGCTCGTATTAAAGTCCGACTTTAATTTCGTAATGAAATCCAATTCATATTAATTTATCCGATATATTAATTTTAGCCCATACAAATAATTTAAATAGAAAAATCAAATTTAACTATTAAATTTATTTCACCGATTAATTCCAAATTAATCGCATTCTCTCTCTTCCGAACACATTTAATCCCAGATTAAATAAAGCCTCAATTAATCCCAGATTAATTTTCTCTCTCTAAATTAATCCCAGATTAATTCTAGTTTAAGTCAACTGCATCGGTGAATCTTTGGGAAGCGACCCAAGAGACCTCTAGATATGTTGGTAGTAAATCCGGTTATCGGACTATCCGATTAAGTGCGTACCTCGTACCACATGCTTACGGATTTACAAGACATGGTTGGCTTCTAGCAAAGCACCGTGCCTACCCAATTCTCCAGAAATATTCTTACTGGAATATACAATCTATGTCAGGCATAGTATACGTAGTATTGCGTATGTCGATCCAGTATCGGATGTCACGTGCTAGGCCTGGGGCTGGAATTATGTCTGCCCCGTACGAAGCACATGTCGGATGTCTGGTAACTAGTCTCTTTAATCGGATGAACATTACCTAGTCATATCATCCCGATGACTGCAGTACTTAAGAGTACTAGTTCCGTATCCTACGTGACATCATCTCAATTATGACTGGAGTGATACTTCCGTCTTGACATCACACCCAATACACTACGATTCTCAATATACCCAGCAGAGGCGTACACAGAACCGGTTGAAGCCCTGGATGACCAAAACCAAAGCATATTGATTGTCGCAAGTATTAGCGGTGTAAGTCTCAAGTTAAGACCAAATACACCTACCCTGATTTCGGACTTCCATAGACACATAGTCATACTACCAATGGAATTCCGAGGGGTCTATCCAGAGCGAAGCTGTTTTCTGTACCATCGGTAAAACAAAACCTCCTATTACACTTGCATGAGTATCCAATACCCAAATATATGAGAACTATGATGTTATGCTTCCATAACACGCACAAGTGTAATACTAGTCTATTCCACATTATCGATGTCCAGTCTCGATAATACTACGACTAGGGATATTTAATGATTAAAGCTTCGAAGATTGATATTGTCTCATGTCATCTCAATCCGGAACTAATCATATGGACCTCCTATCATTTATACATCTAAGTGATCTAATCACAAATGATAAGAGAGCAATCTTCTTTGTCACATAGTTAATTTGTACAACAACACTATGATCTGTACAAATAGTGACGTTATGGGTCATAATTGTCCAACAGATGATTGTCGGCACTATGTGATGATGACACTTGTCCGGTGCATGTTAGCATGATTTATTATGATATCGACACGTGGTAGGCGCATGTTAGCATGGGCGCATGATAGCAAACTTCTCTGATTGTGACACATGTCCGGCGTATTTTAGCAATCACCGGTGTATTTTAGCGATCGTGACGCAGATTGGCAGCGCGTCGTGACGCCCAAATTATCATTTTGCCCTTTTTTGTCCGTTTTTCATTATTTTGGCCCTGAATTGCTTCCAGTAAATCCTGAAACCTTATTTATCTACAAAATAACACAAAACACATCAAAATATTCATAAAACTCAAGAAAACATACAAAATATTAGGTCAAATGAGTGGGAAATAATGATGCATTTACCACTCATCAACTACCAACTACTGAGGCATATGGGATATGTCTCATTTCCTCAACTTCTTGAGGTGTCTTAGGAGACTATTCCTTTGACAAATGAATTCCATGTTGATAAGGAAAATTACCTTTCTTGGATTTCTGCATCCTAAATTGCACAAGGATCTTGTCGATGTAGGATGCATGAGACATAGCTAACAGTCATTTCTTGTGATCCTGAAGTATCTGAATCCCAAGAATATAACTGGCCTCTCCTAAATCTTTCATTTGGAATTGGTTAGCTAACCAGGTTTTCACATCCGATAATATATTTGCATCATTTCCAATGAGTAAAATATCATCGACGTATAAAATAAGAAAAATCATATTCCCGTCAATGACGTGTTTGTATACACAAGGCTCATCAACATTCTTCTCAAAGTCATAAGAGTTGATTGTGGTATCAAATCTTATATTCCAAGATCGAGATGCTTGCTTGAGTCCATAAATTGACCTTTGCAGCTTGCAAACCTTTTGATTTTGACCTTGAGTTATGAACCTCTCTAGTTGTACCATATAGATACACTCATCAAGACTGCCATTCAAGAATGCAATATTGACGTCCATTTGCCAAATCTCATAGTCATAATATACGGTAATAGACAGAAGAGTGTGGATGGATTTGAGCATGGCTAATGGTGAGAAAGTTTCCCCATAGTCAGCTCCCTCTTTCTGGGTATAACCCTTGGCCACTAGCCTAGCCTTGAAGGTCTATACCTTCCCATCTGCTCCTCTCTTTCTCTTGTAGATCCATTTGCAACCTATAGGTTTTACCCCCATCAAGTTGGTCTACAAGTTCCCAAACTGAGTTGGAGTACAATCTCTACGTTCATGGCTTTGAGTCATTCCTCTTTATCAGAATCATCCATTGCACTACGATAGGTCAATGGATCATTTGTACCATCGCTGGATACGATAACTTGTGCCTCTCTAACTCCTAGATAGCGATCAGGTTGTCGTACAACCCTCTCACTACGTCTAGATGGCAGATCATTCTGATGAACTTGCATCTGACGCTCAGATATCGAAGGTGCTATGTATTTGTCAACTGTCATTGATGATGATGTACTGGTCGAACCAGCAAGTAACTCCCTAAGTAACACTTTACTTCAAGGTTTGAACTCCCTCATATAGTCCTCCTCTAGAAACGTAGCGTTTGTCGATACAAATACTTTGTTATCTTCAAGGCTATAGAAGAATCCACCCATAGTCTCCTTAGGATAGCCTACAAATAGGCACACATGTGAACGTGGCTCCAACTTAGTAGTCTTATTCTTAGCACATGTGTTGGACACCCCCATACATAGAAATATCGTAAACTAGTTTTAAGACCACACCACAACTCTAAGGGAGTCTTATAAATATACTTAGATGGAACTACATTAAGGATATACATTGTGTTTGAAATGCATATCCCCATAACGAACTAGGTAGTGAGCTATAACTAAACATATATCTTATCATGTCTAGTAGGGTCCGATATCTCTTTTCTGTAACACCATTTTACTATGGTGTTCCAGGTGCTGTGAGTTGGGATACTATCCCATGCTCAACCAAGAATTCCTAGAAATCTCTGTCAAGGTATTATCCTTCATGATCTGATCGTAGAGTTTTGATCGTCTTACCTAGCTGGTTCTCAACTTCATAACGATACTGTTTGAACTTTTCAAAAGTATCTGACTTGTGCTGCATTAGGTAAACATACCCACATCTAGAATAATCGTCAATAAATGTGACGAAGTATTCATAACCACCTCGGGCTCTTACATTCATTGGTCCGTAAACGTCCGAATGTATTAGCTCAAGTGGTTGACTGGATCTTATACCTTTTCCAGTAAAAGGTCTCTTGGTCATTTTTCCTTCTAAACAAGATTATAGACTGGTAAAGTTCCAATCTTTAACTGGTTTAAGGCTCCATTCATTATCAACCTATCTATCTGATCAAGGCCAATATGACCAAGTCTAAGATGCCACAGATATATGTCATCGTGAGAAATCTTTTGTCGTTTAGTTTTAGGTTTCTCAACCTTAAATATTTCAGCATTGAGCAGTGACCTATGTGTTAACGGTCTTAACACATACAAGTTATTTTTTAAGTTTTCCGTGCATATGGGTAATTCATTTCTATCGATAATAACAAAATTTCTATTAAAAAACTGAAAAACCATCATCCAAGAGTTTAGAAACAGAAATCAAATTCCTGCGAAAACCATGAATGAATAACACATTGTTCAAATTTAACTAACTATTATTTGTAAAACTTAAACTGGAAACTCCCATTGCTCTTGCTGAAACGGCATCCCCTGTCCCGACCCTCATGGTGTAGTCACCTTCAGCAAGGTCCATCCATGAGTCAAGTAGCTGCAAAGAAGAACAAACATGGTTAGTGGCTCCAGAAGCAACAATCCAAATGGATTTATCATCCTCCACTAATAGAGATTCGATAACAAGTAAATCGTATTTACCTATAGCCTTCTTCTCCTTCAGCTCAGCAAGGTATTTAGGACAATTCTTTTTTCCAATGTCTGTCCTTTTTGCAGTGGAAACACTTTCATTTGGGCTTGGCATCCTTGGAGCCTTTCTTGTTCTTATTCTTAATGTGCTTAGCCTTGGCCTTTCTAGTGCTATTCTTCTTCGTCTTTGCAGATTTAGAAGACTCAGCAACATTTTCCTCAGCACTGGGCTTAAGAGGATCCATAAGCATTGACTCGTAATGGGTAAGCTCATTAAGCAGTTGGGTCAAAGTAAAAGTCTACTTGTTCGTAACATAGTTGCTTTTAAACTGCAGGAAACTCTTCAGAAGAGAATTTTCATAATCATGGTCACCTGGCTACGCTCGTCAATACGAGTACTATGGGTTTCAGCATTGTTGAGATAGGTCATCATCCTCAAGACGTGCTCTCGGACTGATGTCCCATCCTTCATCCTAGCAGTCATCGCTGAGACCATGGCCTCATGACGTTGACACTCTGAAGGCTGCCCGAACATGCCCTGTAATAACTCCATCATCTAAGATGCTGAAGCCATAGGCTCATGTTTTGCAGCAAAAACCTCGGACATCTTGACCGGCTTAAACACACACGTATAACGCAAGCGTACGTATCGTTCAAGTAGTATAAAAATTATCGATCCCACGAGGACTTAATACCTAAGTTATTAATTTTATAAGGTCAAATGATTACTAGTATCTAACATGTTGTTTAATTGATCTGAAATGGCGACGATTCTAAATTTAAAGACAAGTGAATAAAATTGTTCGAAAGTAGATTTTAAGAAAATTCAATATTAAAAACTATCTAGGGTTGTGATTTCTTCCAATATCATTTTAAAGATGAAGTGGTTATCTTAAAGTTGGGTAATATATTGATTTATTAACCTGGAACACTAAATTATGTGTAAGCCTCTGTCGATGGTCAGACACAAATACCCAGTTTAACCCAATTGAACCATATGTCTATGTCAACCAAATTCTCTGGATTCATTAAGTTTAAGTTCCAATTATGGCTACCCCCGCCCGACAGGTATATTCCTATCCTATAAGGAAATCTATTAAAGGGTTATCTATCCTCAAGGAAGATCGTGGGCTATTGAGTCTAAGGCTGAAACCTAAAATCCATATGTCTAGTTCATTTTAGATTTACCAGATCAATTTTATTAATGGCCAGTTAATGAAAAAGCATTAAGTTTAAGACTCAATAAATAAATCTTTATATTACCCAAGCTATAATCTAACCCTTATAAAACGGTGATATTGGATTTCATCACAACCCCAGATAACTAATTTAGTTACAACACATAACTAGGGCTAGTAAAAACTTGAAAATAAAAGACATAAAGTAAAAATGCGGTAAAGTAAATACTGAAAAGTAAATTACAATAAAATAAAATGCTAAGGTAAAAGGAATTACTTTTACTACTACTAATTTAGATATCTCCCATAAAATAATATATAAACTCGTGATAATATTACCAACCGACCAATCTGGCGATATCCTGATTAAGTCAAATTAAGTCCAATCAGCCATTAAGGCAGTAATATTTGTCCATAAACCAGCCATAAAGGCGGAACCAAAATTAAATTACCAACCGACCAATCTGGCGGTATCCTTGATTAGTCAGGTTTAAACCAGATTAAGATTAAATTACCAACCGACCAATATAGCGGTATCCTTTTTAAGTCAATATTTTAAATAGTGAATATATTATTTTTAAGGGAGATTAATCTAAATAGCAATAGTAAAAGAATTACCTTTCACCCTAGCTGGGGAAGTTACCTCCTCATGGTGAATAGTAAAAACTGTAAAAAGTAAAGAAAGTAAATTACTATTATTACAAAAAGTAATTAAAATTATTACAAAACTAAAAACTAAAAATTAAAACGAAACTTAGAGAGAGAAAAACTCCCTATTTACATCAAAGTAATGGGAGAGAATGGTGCACTGAATTCTGAAATCTCGAGCTCAATTTATAGGCGCGGATAAGCTTCCAGCGTCGCGACGCCAGGTCCCTCAGCGTCGCTACGCCAGCTTCTATCAACGTGGCAAGCTCTGGTTCGCTGGTTTGAAGATTCTGGATAAGCTGATAAGGTGACACTTGGCGCGGTGGTTGGGCTTCAATTATTGTGACACGTGGCGGCTTCTGATTGGTCGCTGAGATTCTTATCCGCCACGTGTCAGATAAGGATTAGATACTCAATTATTGATGCTGACGTGGCGATGACGTGGTGGTGACGTGGCGACAACGTGGCGACACATGGGAAAGAGACTGTCGGCACCGTAGAATTGCGACACGTGTCACTTCCTGATTGGCTGATGATGATGTGGCACGACACGTGGCAATTTTGACTTGTTGACTTGCTGACGTGGCTGATGACATGGAGACACGTAGGATGACACATGGCACACGTGGCGATGATGACTGTCGGCACCGTAGGATGCTGACACGTGGCATGGTGCATGTTAGCAGATCGGCTGTGATGGTGACATGTGGCACGGTGCATTTTAGCAAAGTCAAACTTTTCTCAGATTTTGATTTGTGGACCCGGCGCACCTTAGCACTGTTCGGCGCATTTTAGACGTCGCGACGCTGAAGTCTTGGCGTCGCGACGCGCTTAAGACCAAAATATCCCTGTTGACGCGTTTTTGTCCGTTTTTGCCCCAAATTACCTCCAATGCTTTCCAAACTTTATTTATCTGCAAAATAACACAAAATACATCAAAACGTTCACAAAATTCGAGAAACTATACGAAATATTAGGTTAAATGAGTGGGAAATAGTGATAGATTTACCACTCATCACACCCTCAAACCTAATATTTTGCAAGTCCTCGAGCAAAACATAGAGTAAAATAACATAAATAAATTAACTAAGCCACTTTCGTAGGGATCACGGTTGCATTTAGCGTATGCAACAAGCCTTTAAACCCCTAGGTGTCCCTAGTGGAAGAGTTGTAGTCTCGTGAGGGTTTACAGCAATGATACCCACAAACATTTTTACAAAAGTAAAAAGTTAGTTAAAACTAATGCACACAAAAGCAAAAAGACAAGCGAAAAGATAATAAAGATGTTAGTGACTAATCAGGTGAAACTTCTACTCCAAGTTACTAGTTGTTTTGTTTTATTTTAAATTACTGAATAAGTAAATTCTCCGATTATATTTACCATTCTCCATATACACAGCCAACAAAATATTAATCAACTCATTTTTGCCCACAACAGTCATAAGTGCAGTTGATAAGAGAGTAATATTTTTGTCCTAAAGTTTTATCAGATTTCACACCTTTTTGTAGCAATGGAATAATTTTTCTCATTTTTCTGATTTTTTCTCTGATTTTTCTCTATTTTTTTTATATACAATATCTTCCATCTATGTAACGAGTGTTGGGTCGGTGGCTCCCAAACCAGTTGGCTTTAGGGCACCAGGTGTTAAGACACCCCTACGGACTTAATTACTCAGACTTCAAATATATATATTTTTGCAGCATCTTCGATCCATGTAACGAGCTTTGGGCCAATGACTCCCAAACCAGTTGGTTTTAGGGCACTAGGTGTTAAAACACCCTTACAGACTTAATAACTCGGATCTCAGACGTTTTTTTTTTTTTTTTTTTTACTCCATTGCTTTTTGAGATGCTTCCTCCAATTAAACTAGAGCACTGAATATTACAAACTTTTCAATTTTAGCTCATGTCTGTATGTTACTATATATGTTGATAATATTTGCTAACTGAACATATGAAGATCCATTTTAATCCGTTTTAAGGAGAATTCATAAATTAAATAATTCAAAATAAAATAAACAAAAATTAACTTGTTTCGAAAATAGGCTTGAGATACGTATCAGGAGTGGAAACTCCTTACTCAGCTATCTCTTACCAATTTCACTTTTTTAGTCAAAATAAAAACACAAAAACATAAAATATTTTTGTAATTTTTGAAAATTTTGAAAATTTTCCAATTTTTTTTTATATTTTTCGAAAAATTTTGGACTAAAAATAAAAACAACATACAAACTAAAAACAAGGTACTAATCAACTAATTCCCTCCCCCAAACCTAAATGAGACATTGTCCCCAATGTCTTAAACAGTAAAAGAAGGTCGTACCCGGTTAGCTGAAAATCTACAGGAAATTAAAGGTTAAGATCCAGATTAATTCGACGCCTCTTACCACGATCGTCCTCAGACCAATTTATCTTTGAAAGGATAGGGTCAACTTGTGGTTCATAGGCTATGAGTTGGTCTATTAGATCCGGAGCAGCTTTGGCAGTGAAGAGGAGTTCTTTCAAAGGTTTTGACACGAACCCATTTCTCCGAGCATCATCAAGAAACACACAAAGAAAATCATAAAATCCATCAACGTTAAACAGTCCAAGCGGTTTCTGGTGTATGTTCAGGTTCGCCCAAGATAGAACTATAAAAATTTCCTCTAGTGTACCCAAGCCATCTGGCAAAGCGATAAAAGCATCAGCACGGTTAATCATTTCTACCAGTCGTTCAGACATACCTGGCACGATCAGTTCCTCCGCCATATATTAAGTGCATATTCCTTGCAGCTAAGACTCGACCCAATTCCTGTGCTGCTTCTACGTATTGTGGTTTAGTACCAACACTACTACCGCAAAACACACAGATGTTCTCAACTCGTCTTCTTGAAGTGGCTTCCATTTTTTTATGTATTTCTTTCTCAACTCGTGATGCCTTCAAAAGTGCAATGACGGGCTGAATTTATAGTACCTGAAAAGGGTGAGTAAAAATAGCACAAGTATCTTCCAGAGGATGATTATTAGCGAATTAATATCGTGATAGTCAAAAAGGTCTGGATCCTGTCGGAGAAAATAAAAGAAAACAACAAAACAAATCACAATTATTAAGAAAAGACAAAGAGATATAATATTTACAAGAAAAGTAACAGCTTGATTGACGTCTATGCGTCAGGGACAAGTTTCCCATCCAATTTTCTTATAAATTGGCAAACAGGGTCTTTTTGAGTCAGATTCCCGAGACTCAACAGTTGTCTTTCCTTTTGGAATTGTGTATGTAATTTGCGAATGGCTATATGAACATATCCACTGGGATGCGTCTCAAGAGTCGAAGATATATCATCTAAAGACTCCTTACTCAAGCCATCCCTAATGAATTTAATTTTGTCTTCGCGATTATCAGACACCATTCCTAAAGAACGACAACGAGTGTTGCAATTAAATCGTGCATATTTGAAACAAACACCCATTTGCTTAGCTTTACGTTTCTTTGCATAGGTGCTTCTTCCAAAACCAGGCAGATGTGAAATAAAAGAGTCAGAAGACTCACCTGCCAATCGGACTCGTGCTTCAATTACCCAACGAATGTCATTGGGCACACCATGGATCGTCAGTAGTCTCATTCGTTCCAAGCGACCTTTGTAAAGTTTCATTAGAGATTTTTGAGGCAGAGAAGGAAATTGCTTGTGAAGATTTGCGAGAGCTTCTTCCATTTTGAAATGACTAAACCTGCAAAAATTAAACACATAAAAATAAAACACACCAAATCATAATATATACACAAATTGCATGGGTTGCCTCCATGCGAGCGCTAAGTTTAAAGTCGTCAGCTAGACGTGACTGCTCGATCGTTTATGCTGGATTTGAAAGTGTGACACTTTCTTTTTGTCGCTCAAATGATTCTCCCCAGTAGTGCTTGACACGCTGACTGTTAACCTTGAATGTGTTGTTGGTATTGGGATCCAGTAACTCAACAGCTCCATACGGTAAAACCTGAGTGATCACAAATGGTCCAGACCACCTAGATTTCAACTTTCCAGGGAAAAGTTTCAACCTCGAGTTGTACAACAACACCTGCTGCCTTGGTTCCAACTGTCTGTCCACTATTTTTCGGTCATGCCATTTCTTTGTCTTTTCTTTGTACAATTTGGCATTCTCATAAGCCTGTAGGCGAAATTCCTCCAATTCGTTAAGTTGGTGAAGTCTTTTCTCTCCTGCAGCTTGTGAATCAAAATTCAACTTCTTCAGTGCCCAGTACGCCTTGTGCTCAAGCTCAACTGGTAGATGGCACGCTTTCCCAAACACCAATTGATATGGGGACATACCAATGGGTGTTTTGTAAGCTGTCCTGTAGGCCCATAATTCATCATCTAGTTTTGTTGACCAGTCCCTCCTTGTTGATCCAACGGTCCTTTCTAGGATTCTTTTGATTTCTCTGTTTGAAACCTCAACCTGTCCATTTGACTGTGGATGGTAAGCTGTGGCAACTTTGTGAGTAACTCTGTATTTGGATAGGAGTGCATCGAAGTATCTGTTGCAGAAATGAGAGCCACCATCACTGATAATTGCCCGAGGTGTTCCAAACCGAGTGAAAATATTCTTTTTCAGGAATTTGATCACGACTTTTGAATCATTGGATGGCAATGCAATTGCTTCGACCCATTTGGAGATGTAGTCTACCGCAACCAGGATGTACAGGTTTCTGAATGATGGAACAAAGGGTCCCATGAAATCAATACCCCATACATCGAATATTTCCACTTCTAGAATGTTTTGCAACGGTCCTTCGTTTCTCCTGGAAATATTTCCCATTCTCTGGCACCTGTCACATTGAAAAGCAAAAAGATAAGCATATTTAATAAGAGTGGGCCAGAACAAACCTGATTGTAGGACTTTGGCTGCAGTTTTGTTTCCGCTGAAGTGTCCACCATATGGTGATGAATGACAGTGTTGCAAAACACTGTTGATTTCCTCCTGTGGAACACATCATCTCAGTAGTTGATCAGCACACCGTTTGAACAGGTACGGTTCATCCCAGACATAGTGTTTGACTTCTTTGAAGAACTTCTTTCCTGTCACAATGTAGTTGACATATTCAGCATACCAAGGGACTTCATGTTGTTTTATGGCAAAAAGTTGTTCATCTGGAAAAGTTTCTTTGATTAACAGATTTTTGTCAGCTGTTTCTCCATTCTCGAGCCTTGATAGATGATCTGCCACCTGATTCTCTGTCTCTTTCCTGTCTCGAATCTCCACGTCAAATTCTTGCAAAAGAAGTATCCAACGGATCAATCTGATGGGGTCTGATAGGGGTGAATCCGGTAACGCAGCGGAAGCGGTGAAAATCCGATTTTCAGATTTCAAAAACTTTTTCTCAGATAAATTAAATAAACATATTTATTTAACATTCCAATAATCAAATTATGAAAATAAATTCAATAAAACATTTTTAGGTGAATTTACCGAAATACCCTTGCTTTGTATTTTTGTCCGTTTTAGTCCGAAATTGATCCAATCAATTTTGAATGATTCTAAATCATTTCTAAGATGAACTTATGATTTTCAAAACATCAAAACACCAAAGCAACCAAAATCCCCATTTTTCTCTCTCAAAGCCGAGAGCACAAAATGGTGCCCAAGTTGACCATTTGGTCATTTCATGCTTCAAAACTCATCCAAATGAAATCCAATCAACATGAAACTTTGCATGCATCATATACACACCCAAATGCTCAACATATATGAAAACCCCCAAATTTGGAATTAGTTAGAAACCCTAATTTTTCAATTTCCACAAATTGGACAAATTAGGCTAATTACATTAAATCAAATGTTTCAATCATCAATCTTTCATCCAATTCAAGTCTCAACACAATGAAACAACTCAAGATCAAATCTAGGTCATTTAAGAGTGGGTCAACAACTCTAGAATAGCAACTTGGTTTCATAAACCTTACAAGAGTGTTTATTACTACAATAGTTAAACACTTTATTCATTACACATGCTCTACAACTTCACCAAACTTTCCATCACCAAAAACATAAAGAATAAAGAAAGAAATAACCTAAGGATATCATATATGGAAGCCTAGATGTTAAGGAACATTTTCCTTACTAGTAGTAAGTTGGAGAAAACTTACTAAAATCAAGCTTCCTTGGTTTTTCTTTTCTTTCTCAAACTTCTTCAAGCTTTCTTCAATGGTGTTTCTTTTTGATAAAGTGTATTAGGTTAAAATGAAATGAAAAGCAAATGAAACAATTTATACTTGCTAAATTAATGCCTTGGCCGAAATTTACAAGATATAAATAACATTTCATTTCAATTTCATTTCAAATTAATTTGGTTAAAGTAAGTTAAATATCTTAAACTAACTTTATAGATATTTATTTACTTTAATAAAGCAACTATAATCATTACAAATTAAATATCCTAACATAAAATATTATATTTTAATTAACTTAATCATTTAACAATTAAATAATTAATTAATTAATCAAATACAAATATATTAAATATGTATAATATTTACATTAAATATTAAAAACATATATTCATTTAGGATAAAAGTCAAATAACTCATTTTGACTATTAATTAATGTGTATTTAAATTAATCAAGTATTAAATGTAAATACACAATAATTACGTAAATGACTATCGGGTCCTTTTTGCACGTATCTTGCGTTTAACCTTTAAACGACTTTATAAATAATCAATATTATTTATTTATGTTGCTCTAGTGCTCTACGAGTATGTTTCATTATGGAGACTCTCTAGGTTCAGGTATTTCCGTCACGAAATCAAATTTCGTGTCCATAATCTATCCACCCGTAGATTATGACGATCACGGATAATTCTCGCTAAACCATACAGGTCGAGGTCATGGCAAATGTATAATTCCTCCGTCACAGGTATCCGGATAAATCCCAGAGATATAGATGTAAACGTCAAATCTCTATCGGGACTATCCAGTCGACTATTCTATTAGCAATCTCAAAAAGAATGTTTAGAACTAGCTTCTAAACTTACCACGGGCCCATGGTTTTATCTGATTGCTAATCATATGGACTACCTATGCTCTGGTACACAGAACTGACGGATCCTATCTTGATACACATAGGACACCCTGAGGATCTATCTACACCCAACGAACAGGCGGAGGTCTGATCTAAATAGATCGGTGACGTGACTGCCATCTAAGTATAGAAGATGTCTCATGTGCCCACAATGGCATCTCAAGTCTAAGAATCACAAGTGCTACTCAACCCAAGAAGATTCTTATTGACGCTGGTGTACCATCCATTAAGAATCTTCGGTGAGTCGTTCAGTGTTTATCCGCTATAAACACCTACACGTCTATACTAGTCTCCAAGACTTATGGTTCATTGAGAAACCATTGGAATCATATATTCCAGTATACGACATGTACCAGTCTCAACGGGTTTACTATACTGACCAAGTAGTGTAAACCTTGACCAGGAACTGTCTGAGAATGACAACGTCATGATACGACTCAATGTCCGTTGCGACGCTTTTGCAACTGTACCATGACTAATCATTCTAAGGTCATTACGTCTTTACCATATAAGAGAATAGATTATATTATAGAAACTGCATATATTATTACTAATAATAATGTTTTACAGAAGTATTTAACAAAATACAACCGGGAATTGGCGCTCTGAGCACCAACCCCTACAAAATCTCCCACTTGCTCTAGTGCCAATATCGATTGTATCTAATACCCATCGACTCCACGTGTTTATCAAATAACTTCGGAGGTATGGCCTTCGTCAGCGGGTCTGCTACGTTGTCTTCACTCGGCACCTTGCACACGACAATGTCCCCTCGCGACACAATCTCTCGAATGATGTGGTACTTGCGTTCCACATGCTTCGACTTCTGATGCGCCCTCGGTTCCTTTGCTTGCGCAATGGCTCCAGTATTATCACAGTATAACGGAATCGCATTCTCGATACTTGGGACAACTCCCAATTCTGTGATAAAATTCTTTATCCACACAGCCTCTTTTGCGGCTTCAGAAGCTGCAATATATTCCGCCTCAGTGGTGGAATCAGCTGTAGATCCCTGTTTGGAACTCTTCCAACATACTGCACCTCCGTTAAGGGTAAAGACAAATCCAGATGTAGACTTTCTATCATCGGGATCCGATTGGAAATCGGAGTCTGTATACCCATTAACCTGCAGTTCGTTTCCTCCATATATAATCAACTTATCCTTAGTACCTTTAAGATACTTTAGGATATGTTTAATGGCCATCCAATGGTCATTACCTGGATTGGACTGATATCTGCTAGTTACGCTAACAGCGAAACTAATATCAGGCCTCGTACACAACATGGCATACATTATGCTACCCAAACACGAAGCATAAGGTTGGTTAGACATTCTAACCTTCTCATCTTCTGTTTGTGGACACATCTTCTTGGAAAGATGAATCCCATGTCTGAACGGTATGTTTGCTGTCTTACAGTTACCAAAGCTATACCGTTCCAAGATCTTATCTACGTACGTTGATTGGGATAACCCAATCAGCCTCCTTTGTCTATCTCGATAGAGTTTTATCCCTAAAACATAGGAAGCTTCTCCCAGGTCCTTCATGGAGAAATTCTTACAGAGATATGCTTTAACGCTTTGTAACATTCCTAAATCATTCCCAATGATTAGGATGTCATCAACATACAGGACTAAAAATACGACCATGCTCCCACTGGCCTTCTGATACACACAGGATTCTTCCGAATTCTTAAGGAAACCAGACGATCTGATAATCTCGTCGAATCGAAGATTCCAACTTCGTGAAGCTTGTTTAAGTCCATAAATGGACTTCTTAAGCTTACAAACCATACCCGAGGTTTGGCTGGATGTGAAACCTTCCGGCTGTTCCATATAGATTTCTTCATCAAGAAAACCATTTAGAAAAGCCGTTTTGACATCCATTTGCCAAATCTCGTAGTCATGATACGCAGCTATAGAAAGCAAAATCCGGATAGACTTAAGCATTGCTACCGGCGAAAAAGTTTCATCGTAGTCGACGCCAGGTCGCTGCGTGTAACCTTTTGCTACCAGTCGGGCCTTGTAAGTTTCAACCTTACCGTCAGGCCCGCGCTTCCTTTTGTAAACCCATTTACAACCGATAGGAACAATTCCTTCGGGAAGCGGAATCAAGTCCCAAACTTGATTTTCATGCATTGAATCTATCTCGGATTTCATGGCACTTTGCCATTTCACGGAGTCGATGTCCAACATCGATTCTCTATAGGTGAAAGGATCGGTCTCTTCAACTAAGAGAACATCCAGACTCTTTTCTTGTATCAAATACAAGCGTTCAGGAGGTCTAGATACCCTTTCGGACCTACGGAGTGTGTGTGTTGAAGGTCCTTCATCTACTTGAACTTCAGGTTCCTCCGTTGGTTCGTTGTTTTCAGGTTGGACTTCATCAAGTTCAACCCTTCTATGATCACTACCTTCTGACAAAAATTCTACTTCTAGAAATTTTGCGAAGCGAGCTACGAAGACATTTCGATGCTCGGTATCATAGAACAGATATCCCCTCGTATTTGAGGGATATCCAACAAACCTAAACTTTTGCCCTCGAGGGGAAAGCTTACTTTGCTGAGTCACCCTGACATAGGCAGGACAACCCCAAACCTTAATATAATTAAGATTCGGTCTCCTACCGAACCATATCTCATACGGTGTCGTAGGAACAGCCTTTGAAGGAATCTTATTCAAAAGATGTGCGGCTGTTAAGAGACAGTAACCCCATAAGTAATAGGGCAAATCTGTGAAACTCAACATCGATCGGACCATATCCAATAAAGTCCGATTTCTCCTTTCAGATACACACCGTGTGCTGTGGTGTACTGGAGGAGTATATTGAGCGAGAATCCCATTCTCCTTCATATAATCCATGAACTCACCACTCATATATTCGCCGCCTCGATCTGATCGAAGGCATTTAATATATTTACCAGTCTGTTTTTCTACTTCATTTCGGAACTCTTTGAACTTTTCAAAGGTTTCCGATTTATGTCGCATCAAATACACATAACCGTACCGTGACAAATCATCGGTAAAGGTAACGAAGTACGAATAACCACTGTGAGCAGTTTGACTTAGTGGACCACATACATCAGAATGTACGAGTTCCAGTAAGTTAATGGCGCGGTGTCCAACACCAGAAAATGGGGCCTTGGTCATTTTACCCTGAATACAGGATTCACAAGTTGGATAGGTTTCAATGGTAAGATCTGGTATCAAACCATTCCTAACCAATGGGTAAGGCGCTTAACGCCAATGTGACCAAGTCTCATATGCCAAAGTTCAGTATTATTAATTACAGGTAATCTACGTTTATTAACTCCAGTATTTAATATATCTTTTGAAGTTTGCAATGTATAATGACCATGCTGGTTTGGACAACAAAGGATCTGAATATTATTTCTATCATATAAATACAAAGAACTATTCTTAATATTCATACAAAATCCTTCTGTATCAAGTACAAAAAGTGATATAATATTAGCGACACATCCCGGTACAAAATGACAGTCATGTAACAAAAGTGTCCCATTCGGCAATGAGATCTCGCATACTCCCACTGCAACTGCATCCAGTGAGTCTCCACTCCCGAATCGCAACTGCATCTCTCCAGGCTTCAGCCTCCTACTTTCCTTCAGCACCTGCAACGAATTGCAAATGTGAATGGGACAAGCAGAATCTAAAATCCAGCTGGATGTAACGGCTTCACAAGCCAAAGATAAATCAATAACTGGAAAAATAAAAGTACCTGATGTAGATGCTCTGTCTCTCCTGATCTGAGCAATGTAATCTGGACAGTTTCTCTTCCAGTGCCCGACCTTGCCGCAGTGGTGGCATTTGTCTTCAGAAGCCCTCTTGGGCTTTGCTATCTTCGGCTGCTGTTGAGGACCAACTGTCCTCTTTTTCTTCTTCCCTTTCTTGTTCTTTCCCTTGGACATTCCTTGGGAAGAAGCTGAAAAGAGATAGATCTAGGAGGGCGAGTTGGTAATCCCTTCCTAAGGTCCTCTTCTGCCGTGAGCAACATCCTATGCAGCTCATGGTAGGTGCAGACGGTCCCGTGCATGTTGAAGTACATCACAAACTGTCGGAATGAAGCTGGCAGAGAACCCAGAATGACACTCCTCCCGAGAATGTCATTCAGGATGAGATTATGTTGCCTCAACTGATCGATCAAATCGATCATTTGAAGAACATGCGGGCTAACACTTTGCCCCTCATCCAGGCGCGCATGGAAAATTCCATGGCGACTTTATGAACAATCACTTGTTCTTGGTTCTCGAACGATTGTCGTAATCGTGTCATCATACTGTAGGAATCAATCATACCATAGTATTGCTGTTTGAGTTTCGGAGAGAGCGAACTGAGAATGTATGACTTAACTCTTAAGTCATCATCCTTCCAAGTTTCAAAAACTTGGCGTTCCTCTTCCGAAGCCTCATCACCCACTGCAAGGGGCAAAGGGCCCTCAAGCACATATCCCAACTTCTCGGAGTCGAGGACAATCCTCAAATCCATTTCCCAGTCCGTAAAGTTCTCAGCGCCTTTTAGTTTGTTCGCATCTAGCATACGCGCAAACTGGTTTGTGGATTGACCCGCCATCGCAAATCTATCATATAGATCACGAAAAACGGTTAGCAGAAATAAAGCAGTTTCATATAATATCAAAAGCATAAACTAGATCATGGATTTTTAATCTAATATGCCCCTCCCACTAAATCATGCATTACTGTAATCCCAACACAGAATACAAATATTCAATAATTAAATTAAATATAAATAGTGAAAGGTGGATCCCGTGAATATATTTCAGCTCACAGCAGAGGCACGGTCTCGCCTACGTATATTCATCAGGTAGACAACTCAATTGTCAATCACTCAACAGTGACTCCTAAACTCACGGTCCTGGCCGTTTCTCGTTGTCGCTGCGGAGGCAGGCCCACAAGGAGACGTACCAAGGTAATACTCGTCAATGATAAACTCAAGTTACTTACGTAATCCTGACAGCTAGGGCACGTTCAGAATTCCGCTTTTACTTGAATTTATCTAGTATCAGATATACATCCGGTATAAATAAATCTTTATCGGCTACACCCTCACAGCAGAGGCACGGTCTCGGATGTAGTCACAAAGAAGTATTCATAAACCGTATTGACAAGACGGACCATATAACATGCATCAAATACATAATTACATTAAACCTTATTATTAGGGATTTTCCGCTAAGTGTCATACACCCTAAATCTAATCAAATTAGTTCCTAATAAGCATGCATAAAGTCAAGAAAACATGATTAAACATTGATTCAATGTAGGCTAAGCATTTTAAGTGGCCTAGAATCAGACTCGCTCTGATACCATTTTGATGGGGTCTGATAGGGGTGAATCCGGTAACGCAGCGGAAGCGGTGAAAATCCGATTTTCAGATTTCAAAAACTTTTTCTCGGATAAATTAAATAAACATATTTATTTAACATTCCAATAATCAAATTATGAAAATAAATTCAATAAAACATTTTTAGGTGAATTTACCGAAATACCCTTGCTTTGTATTTTTGTCCGTTTTAGTCCGAAATTGATCCAATCAATTTTGAATGATTCTAAATCATTTCTAAGATGAACTTATGATATTCAAAACATCAAAACACCAAAGCAACCAAAATCCCCATTTTTCTCTCTCAAAGCCGAGAGCACCAAATGGTGCCCAAGTTGACCATTTGGTCATTTCATGCTTCAAAACTCATCCAAATGAAATCCAATCAACATGAAACTTTGCATGCATCATATACACACCCAAATGCTCAACATATATGAAAACCCCCAAATTTGGAATTAGTTAGAAACCCTAATTTTTCAATTTCCACAAATTGGACAAATTAGGCTAATTACATTAAATCAAATGTTTCAATCATCAATCTTTCATCCAATTCAAGTCTCAACACAATGAAACAACTCAAGATCAAATCTAGGTCATTTAAGAGTGGGTCAACAACTCTAGAATAGCAACTTGGTTTCATAAACCTTACAAGAGTGTTTATTACTACAATAGTTAAACACTTTATTCATTACACATGCTCTACAACTTCACCAAACTTTCCATCACCAAAAACATAAAGAATAAAGAAAGAAATAACCTAAGGATATCATATATGGAAGCCTAGATGTTAAGGAACATTTTCCTTACTAGTAGTAAGTTGGAGAAAACTTACTAAAATCAAGCTTTCCTTGGTTTTTCTTTTCTTTCTCAAACTTCTTCAAGCTTTCTTCAATGGTGTTTCTTTTTGATAAAGTGTATTAGGTTAAAATGAAATGAAAAGCAAATGAAACAATTTATACTTGCTAAATTAATGCCTTGGCCGAAATTTACAAGACATAAATAACAAATTTCATTTCAATTTTCATTTCAAATTAATTTGGTTAAAGTAAGTTAAATATCTTAAACTAACTTTATAGATATTTATTTACTTTAATAAAGCAACTATAATCATTACAATTAAATATCCTAACATAAAATATTTATATTTTAATTAACTTAATCATTTAACAATTAACAATTAATTAATTAATCAAATACAAATATATTAAATATATGTATAATATTTACATTAAATATTAAAAACATATATTCATTTAGGATAAAAGTCAAATAACTAATTTTGACTATTAATTAATGTGTATTTAAATTAATCAAGTATTAAATGTAAATACACAATAATTACGTAAATGACTATCGGGTCCTTTTTGCACGTATCTTGCGTTTAACCTTTAAACGACTTTATAAATAATCAATATTATTTATTTAACGTTGCTCTAGTGCTCTACGAGTATGTTTCATTATGGAGACTCTCTAGGTTCAGGTATTTCCGTCACGAAATCAAATTTCGTGTCCATAATCTATCCACCCGTAGATTATGACGATCACGGATAATTCTCGCTAAACCATACAGGTCGAGGTCATGGCAAATGTATAATTCCTCCGTCACAAGTATCCGGATAAATCCCAGAGATATAGATGTAAACGTCAAATCTCTATCGGGACTATCCAGTCGACTATTCTATTAGCAATCTCAAAAAGAATGTTTAGAACTAGCTTCTAAACTTACCACGGGCCCATGGTTTTATCTGATTGCTAATCATATGGACTACCTATGCTCTGGTACACAGAACTGACGGATCCTATCTTGATACACATAGGACACCCTGAGGATCTATCTACACCCAACGAACAGGCGGAGGTCTGATCTAAATAGATCGGTGACGTGACTGCCATCTAAGTGTAGAAGATGTCTCATGTGCCCACAATGGCATCTCAAGTCTAAGAATCACAAGTGCTACTCAACCCAAGAAGATTCTTATTGACGCTGGTGTACCATCCATTAAGAATCTTCGGTGAGTCGTTCAGTGTTTATCCGCTATAAACACCTACACGTCTATACTAGTCTCCAAGACTTATGGTTCATTGAGAAACCATTGGAATCATATATTCCAGTATACGACATGTACCAGTCTCAACGGGTTTACTATACTGACCAAGTAGTGTAAACCTTGACCAGGAACTGTCTGAGAATGACAACGTCATGATACGACTCAATGTCCGTTGCGACGCTTTTGCAACTGTACCATGACTAATCATTCTAAGGTCATTACGTCTTTACCATATAAGAGAATAGATTATATTATAGAAACTGCATATATTATTACTAATAATAATGTTTTACAGAAGTATTTAACAAAATACAACCGGGAATTGGCGCTCTGAGCACCAACCCCTACACAATCTGGGTTTGGCATCTTTCTTTGTGATCAGATATTTGATTGCTGAATGATCTGTGTAGACCACCACTTTGGGACCCAACAGATAAGAGCGGAATTTGTCAAAAGCGTACACAACTGCGAGCAACTCCTTTTCGGTGGTTGTGTAGTTGAGTTGAGCTTCATTCAAAGTTCTGCTGGAGTAGTAAATGGTGTGGAAAATCTTTGTTTTGCGTTGTCCCAAAACTGCACCTACAGCAAAATCACTAGCATCACACATTACCTCAAATGGAAGGGTCCAGTCTGGTGCTACTATGATGGGAGCAGAGACCAGCTTCTGTTTTAAGATTTCAAAGGCTTCTTGGCATTCTTTGGTGAAGTTGAAAGGCACATCCTTCTCCAGAAGATTGCAAAGAGGTTTGGCAATCTTGGAAAAGTCTTTGATAAATCTCCTGTAAAATCCTGCATGTCCGAGAAAACTCCATATACCTTTAACTGATGTTGGTGGAGGTAGTTTTTCAATTGTCTCTATCTTTGCTTTGTCTACCTCAATCCTTTTTTGTGAGATCCGATGTCCAAGAACAAAGCCTTCATGCACCATAAAGTGGCATTTCTCCCAGTTGAGTACCAGGTTTGTATTTTCGCACCTTTGTAACACATGTTCCAAATTTTGCAAACAATGGTCAAAAGAATCTCCAAACACAGAAAAAACATCCATAAAAACCTCCATACTCTGCTCCAGCATGTCTGAGAAGATGGCCATCATGCAACGCTGAAATGTGGCAGGGGCATTACATAATCCAAATGGCATCCTTCGGAAAGCAAAAGTACCATAGGGACATGTAAATGTAGTTTTCTCTTGGTCTTCTGGTGCGATGGAAATCTGATTGTACCCTGAATATCCATCAAGAAAGTAATAGAATTCATGTCCTGCCAGTCTATCTAACATCTGGTCAATGAATGGTAGCAGAAAATGGTCTTTTCTCGTGGCTTTGTTCAGTTTCCTGTAGTCCATGCATACTCTCCATCCAGTCACTGTTCTTGTTGGAATTAGCTCATTCTTTTCATTGGTGACCACAGTAATTCCTCCTTTCTTTGGCACACACTACATAGGACTCACCCAACTGATGTCTGGATGGGGTAAATGATGCCAGCATCCAACCATTTGATGATTTCTTTCTTCACGACTTCCTTCATGATTGGATTGAGTCTCCGTTGATGCTCCACTGTGGGTTTGTACTCATCATTCATCAAGATTTTGTGCATGCAAAATGATGGACTATTGCCTCGAATGTCTGCTATAGTCCAGCCAATGGCTTTCTTGTGCTCTCGTAACACTCTCAGCAACTTTTCTTCCTGCTCCAATGTTAGTGAAGAAGAAATAATAACAGGTAATTCAGAAGAGTTTCCAAGAAATGCATACCTGAGATGGCTCGGAAGTAACTTCAGCTCTAACTATGGTGGTTCTTCAATCGAAGGCTTGATTCGATCTTTCTTTGGCAGTTCCAAGCTTTCAACTGGTGGTGTTACTTTGAATCGGAATGGTTTGTCAAGGTAGTTGATACATTCCAGGATTTCAGCATCTAGCTCACTGTCAGTCATGTTGGTGATACAAGCTTCAATTGTATCTGTGGGATTTGGCTCAGTATTTTGAACAATACTTTCAACAACATCAACTCTGAAGCATTCTTCTTCCTTTTCATCACTCGGGAATTTCATGGCTTTGAAAACATTAAAGGTCATTTCTTGGTCCTGCACTTTCATGGTCAATTCTCCTTTTTGCACATCAATCACAGTTTTAACTGTAGCCAAAAATGGTCTCCCAAGAATGATAGGTATTTCTTTGTCTTCTTCCATGTCAAGGATGATGAAATCTGCTGGGAGAATTAGTTTGTCTACTTTCACCAGCAAATCTTCAACAACACCTCTTGGAAATGCAAGTGTTCGGTCAGCAAGTTGTAATGAAACTGAGGTAGGCATTGCTTCTCCAATCTGCAGTTTCCTGTAAATAGAAAAAGGCATCAAGTTAACACTGGCTCCCAAATCACATAAAGCCTTACCGATGTAATGTTCTCCAATGGTGCATGGAACTGTGAAACTGCCAGGATCTTTTAACTTCGGGGGATGTTTCCTCTGAATGATGGCGCTGCATTCTTCCGTTAATGCTACTGTTTCGTAGTCTCCCAATCTTCGTTTTCGTGAAAGAATATCTTTCATGAATTTTACATAGCTGGGCATTTCTTCCAAGGCTTCTGCAAATGGAATGTTGATGTGCAGCTTTTTGAAAACCTCCAGTAATCGAGCAAATTGCTTGTCCAGTTTGTTTTTCTGAAGACGCTGAGGAAAAGGTGGAGGTGGAGTGATCTGTTCTATTCCTTTGCTTCTTTTTCCTTTGCTTCTTTTTCCTTCATCTGTTGTTCAGCTTCTTTTGGAACTTCTTCTTGGGACATCTTGATTCCAACATCTTTGTTGATTTCAGTACCACTTTTCAAAGTAATGGCTTGACATTGCTCCTTCCCTCGGTTCCTTGGATTGGGTTCTGTGTTTCTGGGAATATTTCCTGGTGGTCTGTAACTCTGAGCATTAGCCAGTTGGCCGATTTGATTCTCCAATGCTTTGATGGAAGCTGATTGGCTCTGAAAGATGGCATCGTACTTTTTTAACTGAGCCAGGACTTCTGCTATTCCTGGTTCATTTGCCTGCTCTTGGCCTTTGTTCTGTTGCTGGAATCCAGGTGGTGGATAGTTCCGATGTTGGTCTGAATTGTTGCTCCATGAAAAATTAGGATGATTCCTCCACCTTGGGTTGTAGGTGTTGGAATAAGGATTGTTCCCTTCTCTGTTGAAATTGTTGACAAAATTTACCGTTTCTTCAAGTTGGTTTGACTCTGGTATTCCTCCATATGGTGAACTTGTGGATCCAGTGGTAAGAGTCTCCATGAATTTGCATATTTGATCCAGCTTGGTGTTGACTGCTGTGTTGGCTCCACTTTCATAAATTCCTGCAATTCTTTGGATCATGCTCCTTTCAATTGGCCATAAGGAATTGTTGTTGGCCATTTCTTCGATTAGTTCTCAGGCTTGATCTTCTCCTTTTGCCATTAAAGCTCCTCCAGCAGCAGCATCGATTGTGGTTCTCATTATTCCAGAAAGTCCATTATAGAATGTTTGGACTTGAAGCCATTTTGGAATCTCATGGTGTGGACATTTCCGGAGTAAATCTTTATACCTTTCCCAAGCTTCGTAGAGAGTTTTTGAGTCTTGTTGCACAAAGGATGTGATGTCATTCCTCAGCTTTCCGGTTCTGGCTGGTGGAAAGTACTTTGCAAGAAATTTGGTGGCTAAAGTGTTCCATGTTGTGATGGAACCTGCTGGTAGTGACTGTAGCCAAGCTTTAGCTCTGTCCTTTAAGGAGTATGGGAAAACACGCAGTCTCATTGCTTCTTCAGCTTCTCGGTTGTAATTGAAAGTGCCGCAAACTTCCAGGAAGTTGCTGATATGGGAATTAGGATCTTCAGTTGCATTCCCCCCGAACTGAACTGAGTGCTGAATCATCTGAATGCATGTTTTGATGTCACACGCATTTACTGGTAAGGGAGGAAGTACAATACAGGAAATGAGTCTATCAACCACCGGAATGGTTCTGTCTCGAATGGGAATTGGTGGTGCAACGTTCAAAGGTTCAGGTTCCATGTTGACTAAAGCTTCTTGGCCTTCTCGCCTTTCCCTTCTCAACTGTCTGATGGTTCTTTCAATTTCTGGGTCAAGCGGTCGGAGTTCAAAGCTTCTGGTTCGTCTCATGTAGTTTCTGAGAACCTGAAACACAAGAAAACAAAAACAATAAGTAAAAAGAAATTAGATACAAGTAACGTATCTAACCCCTAAACTAATAGTAAAAGATAAATAAGTCCCCGGCAACGACGCCAAAAACTTGACCGGCGTAAACACACACGTATAACGCAAGCGTACGTATCGTTCAAGTAGTATAAAAAGTATCGATCCCACGAGGACTTAATACCTAAGTTATTAATTTTATGAGGTCAAATGATTACTAGTATCTAACATGTTGTTTAATTGATTTGAAATGGCGACGATTCTAAATTTAAAGACAAGTAAATAAAATTGTTCGAAAGTAGATTTTAAGAAAATTCAATATTAAAAACTATCTAGGGTTGTGATTTCTTCCAATATCATTTTAAAGATGAAGTGGTTATCTTAAAGTTGGGTAATATATTGATTTACCTGGAACACTAAATTATGTGTAAGCCTCTGTCGATGGTCAGACACAAATACCCAGTTTAACCCAATTGAACCATATGTCTATGTCAACCAAATTATCTGGATTCATTAAGTTTAAGTTCCAATTATGGCTACCCCCGCCCGACAGGTATATTCCTATCTTGTAAGGAAATCTATTAAAGGGTTATCTATCCTTAAGGAAGATCGTGGGCTATTGAGTCTAAGGCTGAAACCTAAAATCCCTATGTCTAGTTCATTTTAGATTTACCAGATCAATTTTATTAATGGCCAGTTAATGAAAAAGCATTAAGTTTAAGACTCAATAAATAAATCTTTATATTACCCAAGCTATAATCTAACCCTTATAAAATGGTGATATTGGATTTCATCACAACCCCAGATAACTAATTTAGTTACAACACATAACTAGGGCTAGTAAAAACTTGAAAATAAAAGACATAAAGTAAAAATGCGGTAAAGTAAATACTGAAAAGTAAATTACAATAAAATGAAATGCTAAGGTAAAAGGAATTACTTTTACTACTAATTTAGATATCTCCCATAAAATAATATATAAACTCGTGATAATATTTCCAACCGACCAATCTGGCGGTATCCTGATTAAGTCAAATTAAGTCCAACCAGCCATTAAGGCAGTAATATTTGTCCATAAACCAGCCATAAAGGCGGAACCAAAATTAAATTACCAACCGACCAATCTGGCGGTATCCTTGATTAGTCAAGTTTAAACCAGATTAATATTAAATTACCAACCGACCAATATAGCGGTATCCTTTTTAAGTCAATATTTTAAATAGTGAATATATTATTTTTAAGGGAGATTAATCTAAATAGCAATAGTAAAAGAATTACCTTTCACCATAGCTGGGGAAGTTACCTCCTCATGTGAATAGTAAAAACTGTAAAAAGTAAAGAAAGTAAATTACTATTATTACAAAAAGTAATTAAAATTATTACAAAACTAAAAACTAAAAATTAAAACGAAACTTAGAAAGAGAAAAACTCCCTATTTACATCAAAGAAATGGGAGAGAATGGTGCACTGAATTTTGAAATCTCGAGCTCAATTTATAGGCGCGGATAAGCTTCCAGCGTCGCGACGCCAGGTCCCTCAGCGTCGCTACGCCAGCTTCTATCGACGTGGCAAGCTCTGGTTCGCTGGTTTGAAGATTCTGGATAAGCTGATAAGGTGACACGTGGCGCGGTGGTTGGGCTTCAATTATTGTGACACGTGGCGGCTTCTGATTGGTCGCTGAGATTCTTATCCGCCACATGTCATATAAGGATTAGATACTCAATTATTGATGCTGACGTGGCGATGACGTGGCGGTGACGTGGCGACGACGTGGCGACACGTGGGAAAGAGACTATCGGCACCGTAGAATTGCGACACGTGTCACTTCCTGATTGGCTGATGATGATGTGGCATGACACGTGGCAATTTTGACTTGTTGACTTGCTGACGTGGCTGATGACATGGAGACACGTAGGATGACACGTGGCACACGTGGCGATGATGACTGTCGGCACCGTAGGATGCTGACACGTGGCATGGCGCATGTTAGCAGATCGACTGTGATGGTGACATGTGGCACGGTGCATTTTAGCAAAGTCAAACTTTTCTCAGATTCTGATTTGTGGACCCGGCGCACGTTAGCACTGTTCGGCGCATTTTAGACGTCTCGACGCTGAAGTCTTGGCGTCGCAACGCGCTTAAGACCAAAATATCCCTGTTGACGCGTTTTTGTCCGTTTTTGCCCCAAATTGCCTCCAATGCTTTCCAAACTTTATTTATCTGCAAAATAACACAAAATACATCAAAACGTTCACAAAATTCGAGAAACTATATGAAATATTAGGTTAAATGAGTGGGAAATAGTGATAGATTTACCACTCATCACATCTCTGCTAGCAAGTAGCAGCGGGCCTTCACATTTGCCGCGACCTATTTCTGGTAGGCATCGCGCACAGCTTGGCCAGTATTTCTGTCCAGCTTGGGAGGACACTCCTCCGTCATGATAAATTTTATGTCTTCACAGCCCAAGATAGCGTTCATGTTATTTTTCCACTTAACATAGTTTTCTCCCATTAATTTATCATTTGAAAGTGTGGAAATAATCGGAGAAACCATGGCTGAAAAATAAATAAACATGCATTTAATATTCATTCATCGCATATTAAAATTATCAAACAATTTTGGCATAAAATTAAACATGATGCATGAACCATGAATAACGAATTAGAAACCTAAGAGAATTACTATATCACGGAAATATATCATCCCAAAAATAAGTGCCGCCGTAGGGTAGGTCAAGTATTTGCATGATAGATCGAGACAATCTCAATTGATTAATATATACGGGAATAACTCTTATTCCTATATTAACCAACTATCGTTTGATATGATCAATGAATTTTGATTAACATTTAATCATTCCTTTATGAGTGTGACCCATCGTTTCGGGACCCTTGGACTTAACTAGTGAAGTGCCGCCGTAGGGTAGGTCAGTTTACCATATACATCTAGAATCCATGTCCTATCAGAATCCAAACTTGATATTGACCCAAAATAGACACCATCCGTAGGGGGACGAAAATAAATCTGTCTCAAGGCGCCTTGTGAATTTCATATTTTCGGACTAACAACGGAGATCGCGAGACATACGGTCGTATATCCCTCTCCCACTTATTATTTTAAGATTAAGGTTTCTATATTTAAAATATCTAATATTTTAATTTACTAGTGTGAATAAATTTATGGCGGCTAAATCATAACTCTTATTTACACTAGTTCACCATTAGTGACCTAACCAATTTTAACTTTTAAAATTTGTATCACTAGTATCCATTAGTCTCTACTAATTGTATTACTCAATTAAACTAATTTAATTAGAGTAGTATTAGTAACCTATTATATTTGAACTCTTAAAATACTAGAACACTAATTAGTTTAAAATTTTGGAATCCTAAAATGGTCAAGATTTTAATTAAACCATTTAATTAATCTAAATGCGTTATAAAATCCAAAGGTACATGGAATTATATCCCGAGTGCAAACCACATTACCATCCATTCGGATTCGACTATGAAATTTTTGTTCGGGTTTCCATCCTATATACCAATGGAATTTATGATGCACTTATTAAGCCCAATATATTAGAATTTCAAATTTTAAACTTTAAAACTAATTAATCCAATTAATCGTTTTCCATGTATACCATATTCCAATTTAACATTTTAAATCACATTTCATGTCTAGAATATATATGCATCTAAAAACATGTCACGACATGTGAAATGCAAGAGTAGGCACCCTAAGCTATATGACATGTTATTCAAACATTTCGAATTAAACATACATATAACATAAGAAAAATATTTTGCATTGACGAGACTCTTATTTTTCCTATACTAATCTAATTAGTACAAAAATTCTCAAGGCATCCCTTAGTCTTCAAATCACGCTCCAAGATGGTGTTGGCTCCTTTTGCGACTTCAGTGCTCCAAATTACAACAATTGAAATATTACATTAGAAAATTAAAATTAGAACAATTGTAAACAATAGTCTTATGGCCTTACATCCCAAAATCAAAACCAACATAAAAATAAGAGGCGGTAAAATTTACGACCAATGCAAAATCCATTCATCACATGAAAAACAATAACCATTCATCTTATGAATATTATTTTGTGCCTACTCATCTAAACATGCATATCAATATTTATAACTCATATAAATATATAAAAATAGTAACTTTAAATCAAAAGAGAAGGGTTAAGAACACTTTTCAACCTTTGTTTTCGATGCCAATTGTAGGAAACGCTTTCCTTGTGCAGCGGAAGCACGTTAGGCACCCGGATCGAACTTGAAAATTTTTTATTGCCCTTCTCACCAAGAGGCTGAGTGATACCAGTACTACCACTGAAATTTTACTCCCGTTTTAGATAAAATTCAAGCCCCGAAACAGCCCCCGAACAACGGCATAAAAACTGTATTATTTTGGACCCGATTCGCGCCCAGCACACTGCCAAAAAAGCCCCTAAAATGCGTAAACTGTTGTGATATTTCAGGTCTGATTTTTCAAGGAAAGACAGCCCCAACACAACCCTAAAATAGCCCTATGTGTTTCCCAAAAATTCTAGATTAAAACGGAAACAAACTGAGCCCCGTTTCACCAACACAAGTTGCGACAGTGAGGAAAAATGAGTCTCACTGCCGTGGGTTATAAAGAATGAAAGAGATGAGTTTTGGTTCAACACCACAAAGTCTTCTGAGGTATATCTCGTTACCAATGGAAACTAGTGTGGGTTAGACTCATAAAATTAATCCCTAAACGTTTTAGAGATTAATGTCACACCAAGGAAAAATTTTATTTTTCTTCTTGTTCTTATTTTTTATTTTCTCAACACTTTGAGAGAATTTTGGAGAAGAAGAATATGGAGGCTAGGGTTCAACAATGAATTAGGTTCCAAAGAAAATCACATTTCCCTTTTCATACCTAGGGTTTCTAATTTCCAAATCACAAAACTCTTCCCCTTCCAACCTTAAATTTTCGGCCAACACATGTGTGAAATCAAAAATTTTGTAACAACAATCTTAATTACCATAATGAGAAAATGATTAAAAATTAATTATTCAATTAAACTTTTGAAAAACATAACTTCCAAAAAATTATCAAGGGTTTCCAAAACCCAAAACATGAAATTAATTTATATCATATATAATTTAATTTTATACATTTAATAATTATCATATAATTATTAAAACCATATATTAACTTTTAATATATAGTTTCAAGTGTGAAAAAATAATATTATTAATCATATTAATAATATTTATACATATGCGAGTATATAATTGGACTATCCAATTATACTAAATCCGCTACAATATATTGAGCTAGAACGGGGACCAATATATTGAGCTCGGAATATCAATTAAGCTCTTAATTAAATATTTCAAATTATTAACTTCGAGTTATTCCATTAAAAACCCGAAGCTGCACTATCGTTGCCGCAGATAGATATTAAACCGAACCACATCGGTGTCCATCGATATAGTCATTACATACGGATTAACCCTTCACGAGTATCTCGTAATTAGAGCAGGGTCATAATGTCTGTTATACCCCTCTCATTATTTTTACCTTAAGTACCATTGATTCTCTAGTGAACGATTTATTCATAACCATTATGAATTTTAATCTTTCTATTCGTAATAGAAAGACTCGAGCGCTCTAACTGTTCAAGTACTGAATCAACCCTTAAGGACGATACTCATCTACTTCTCACAAGAATGAATGAACTCCATATCTGTGTAAAACATCCCCAGCTACATACCAGACCATGCCCCCAAAGTACATAGCTATTGGTCGGGACTACTACACCAACCTCATCTTTGTAAATCAAAGGACATAGCCTGTCATGCAGAAGTTCGTAGTACACTCATGATTAAGATCAATCCATATATGACCATCTAGTCGATCGAAATGAATTTCTTTATTTAACGGATATTATAAGAAAGTCATTTCTATCTGGGTCCAATCCTAGATGATCACATCATACAAGGTGCCTCCATTCTCAAGTCTCCACATGGACGATCCCGGATCAAGATCGCCATACAAATATAGAATGGACCGCAGCTATAGATAAACCACAAACAAAGTGCCCGCTTTATTTTCTCTCTATGGACTATTTTAGATTACTAACTTCAGACTTAAATCCTCTTGTGTATGACACTCATACACTAAGTCTGAAGGCACATGAGAAATATAGGGTAATCAAGATAATTTACAATATGCGATATTTAAAAAAAAACACTTTGATAAATGAAAAATGCATCATTTTATTTCATAACATATAAAACCGTTTACATTACATGAAGTTCTAGGACATATATCCCAACATTGACATCTCTATAAACTAAGCTATTATACCCTCTGCTACACGTTACCTCCAGCCTGTAATCTATCATCTTTCATGTGATAGTCTGTTCTAGAAGATAAGTCGGTGACCTGCTCTTGTCACGCTAGACCTTATTGGAAGGTGCAAGTTCTCATGTAGGGCTTACGTCATCTGATCATGATCATATCATTACCACTTCGACCCGCACTACCAGGTCAGGAGACATAAGCAATAGTTATCCTGGCCTCCTGAGCCACCAAGTCTGGTCGGTCTTGAGGCCTTGCTTCCCATTTGCTTCTCTGAACATCTTCTCATCGGGTGGGTATGATCTGTTGAGCCGATCCTTATTCTGAACTGACCACATTGGACCTAACCACCTCGGATTCACGCTCCTCTGTTTGACATCTCATCCTCATAAGGACCTTGGGCCTTTATCTATCAAGTGTAAACCCCATTTTACCCTTTCTTGGGATTCTGATTTCTTGGGGTTTAAAAACCACCATCAACAGAAGTCATGGAAGATTTAAAGGAAATGATCTCAAGGTTGGATGACATCATGTATTTCTCCTTTTAAGTTGAAGGAAATGGTAGATATATTAGAAGAATTCCTTAAATCATAGGAGGAAATTCCAGTATTTTATTTGTAAATCGCATTTATAACAAACAAGTCATATGTTGACTCATTCTTTTTAATCATGACAAATTCACAATTGGCCAAATGTTTACAGGATATTGCGTGTTTTTTTTACGTAAATAAACCAAAAATTGGTGTACCATCTTATTTATAATTAAAAATGGTCAATCAAACTAAACTTTTTACAAAAGACAAGAAATGAAAATAAGAATATGAAATAAAGAACATAGCCATAAAATGGCAACAATATAAAAATAAAATAAGAAATTATAAGAGATAATGAAAGATTTTCAAATACTTGGATTAAATTCAATGGCTTGGGCACTCACTCCATAATAAGGCTACTTTTTTCCAAGTCAAAAGAAGATGGACTTACAATTCTTACATGTGTTCCTGTGATATTTTTCTCCACATTTTGTCTGGAACGATATAGTCAATCTTGTTGTGGCACAAAAGAGAATTTCTTCCCCTATAAAAGTTTCTCCCACAAATTGTTCTGATTCCTCTATTATATCATATGTATTACTTATTGATGCTTGATCTTTAGTAGCTTTCCTGTAAAATTTTGACTTTGCATTCACATGATCCTGTAATGATGTCTCGATTCCTTTTAGAGTAACCTTTTGGCATATGAGTCTCCTTTTTCGGGTATGGAAAAATTTTCTCCAGAAACTTCTTGTTTTCCACTCTGTGCATGGCCGAAAAGTTACAAATATTTACCGTCTTACCTAAAAAAATGGTAAGAGGTGGTTGAGGACTTGGAGGATGTCAAACCTAGATTGTCTGTTTCTCTTTCAGGTTCCACCCAACATCATTTTCATATACCAAATATTTTTTAGGAATCTAGGCTTTGCGAATAATCCTTTCTAGATGAATTTTCTAGGCCTCTTCTCTTTGTCTCCTATTTACATTCAACATCGTCCGCAAGTCAAAAGTTGAAGCATGGTTTCCTTGTTCTCAGGAAACTTAGTTTTCATTTGTTGATTCTGTTTTGCACAATATTTTTAAATTCCAATTTACAGTACTCTCTTCTTTTAAGTTCTTCCTTAGAAGGTATTTTCTCATGAAATTTCTTGTATTCCACTCTGTGCCATTAATTTTTTGGCCTGACCATTGGAAAAGTCACAGATTTTGGCTCTCTTATCTTTAAAAAAAAATGGTATGAGGTGGTTGAGGACTTTTAGGATGTCAAACCTTGATTGTCTGTTTCTCTTTTAGGTTTTGCCCTACTTCGTTTTCATGTACCAAATATTTTTTAGGAATTCAGGCTTTGCGAATAATCCTTTCTAGATGAATCTTCAAGATCTTTCTCTTTGGCTCCTCATTATATTCAACATCTTGTGCAAGTCAAAAGTTACAGCATTAACGTTGGCCATTGGAGGAAAATGATCTTCATCAACTAAAATGGTTTCCCTAGTTCTCATGGAACTTAGTATTCCTTTGTTGATTCTGTTCTGGATAATATTTTTAAATCCTCAATAAAATTTAATTGAACGATTATATGAGTTGTGATACTTATAGTACTCCCTTCTTTTGAGTTCTTCCCTATAAGGTATTTTGTAGAAAATTTCTTTCTGAGGAAATAAAAAATCTCTTCAGTTTTAACAATATCAAAACAAAACTATGGGGTAGTATTAGAATTTATTGCTTTCTACCAAGTCTCTTGTGCTTTCTTAATGAGAAGATGACAAACATGTGTTCCAAAACTTTCTAAATTAGCCATTGTTATTTCATGAGTGTCCACTTTTAGGCAGTAGGCTCACGTGGCTTATTTCCTCCAATGAGTTTCCTCTCGCAATAATTCTTTGTAATCAGCCACCTTAGCGGTCAATTCATAAAAAAAAATTTAATAACATCTCCTAAAATTTCCTTATCAACTTTATATCTATGCCTCTTTTTGACACCTCAATTTCTGACAAATAAATCTTGCACTTATTTCTCATGTTCTTAAAATGTGCAATGAAACATTTTTCATCTCCCTACTTATCTATGTCACTCGAGACAATTAACTCAACAATACACAACTTTGTTCGACTCTGAAGAATCAGGTACGAAGATGCCTTTTCATTTTCTACCAAACAAACACTGAATTCATTGGAAGAGTTGCATATTATGTGAAAGTTGTTCCTATAAGAGAATTAGGGAAAAACCTCAATTTCAAATTATGAAAATTATCATAATTTACTAGTTCTTCATACTGAATGGTGAGTTTTTGAATTCTCTATAATATTGATTAAATTTGATCTTCATATACTCATTTGACAAATATTATCAACATACATGATGACATATGATTGTGGGTTGTAAGTGAAAAATTTGTAATATTCAGTTCTGTAGTTTGTTGGAGGTAGCACCTAAAGGCAGTGAAATTTATGTTTTTATTAAAAAAAAAAAAAAAAACTAATCAAGCTTTTACTTAGTAACCGGACATCTTGTCTCAACAAGCAGTGATTGTTCGCATAAAACGGTAGAGCTTGAGTTAGTTTTAAAAAATGATAATAATAATAAATCAAAGTTTTTACTTAGTAACCGGACATCTTTCCTCAGTAAGTATAGATTGTTTGCGTAAAACGGTAGAGCTTGAGTTTGTAAAAAAAAAATATGGGTGAATAAGTTTGATTTCATAACCTCTTTAACTCGAAAAATTAAGTCCGTATGGGTGTTTAACACTTAGTGCCCTAAGACCAACTGGTCTGTGAGTCACTGACCCAAAGCTCGTTACATGGGTTAAAGAGAAAGCTTAAGGAAATCAGACACTTCTTCTTTATAACATCTGAGATCCGAGCAATTAAGTCTGTAGGGATATCTTAACACCTAGTGCCATAAAACCAACTAGTTTGGGAATCACTGGCCCAAAGCTCGTTACAAGTGTTAAAGATGTATTATTATTAAAACAAAAAAAAAAACTATTTTTGCATATAAATAATCTGTCATTGCCAAAAAGTATGAATTTTGATATAACTTTAGGACAAAAATATTACTATCTTTTCAACAAGACCTGTGAATATTGTGGCCACAATGAATTGATTGATACTTTATTTTTGTGTGTGAGAGAATGGTAAAAAGTACATGAGAATTTGCTTGTTTGATAATTTAGAAAGAAATAAAATAATTACTAACTTTGATAAAAATTTGTCTTTTTAGTTTTCGCTTAAATTACTATGAACTAGTAATAAGCTGGTTGGGGTATGACAAACATTAAAAAAATACATTTATTTAAAAAAATAATCATTTTACACTTGTAGTTTCATTAATTCCCTTAATTTAACACATTTGTGAAATAATAATTAAATTTATGTTTTATATATTTTTATTGTGATTTTTATTTCTTATGTAGGTAAAATAATACTTTGTAAGCATAACTAGAAAAATGGACATGACATTTAGATTTTGGAGGCCAGAAACTTGAAAGTGAGTTCTAACGGTGTACAATTTTTAAAATTTCATTTTTGGGTAATTTTTATAATTTGGCCATAACTTTTTTCTCCGATATCGGATTGAGGCGATTCCAGTTCCAAATAAAAGAATACTCAAATATCTACAACTTTGTGCTTAACAAGATTTTCTAGTTCTTAGGTTTTCAAGGTCGCAATTGGTGAAGAAATCAATATGAGTTGCATGTAATTTTAATTATTAGAAAATAAAGTAAAAAAATAAAAAAGTAAAAAAGTAAAAAATAAAAGTTGAAATGAATGTTTGCAAAAAAGAAGTCAAAAAATGAAAAAGAAAAAAAATAAATTAGTAAAATTTTATTGTTTGTATTTGATTTGGAAAGTTGTAATTAATAATTGAGAGATAGACACTTCTACTATAAATAGAGTTTCTCACCTCTCATTTTCTTGATGCTTCTTTCATTTTCTCTCTTGAAGAATTTGGAAGAAGTGTCTTGTGTGTTTTATTTTTCTTTTAATCTTTTTTCTTTCAGTAATAAAATTATGCAAGTTTTTATTCAAATCATTAGTAGCTAATTCTATTCTGCTGGGGTAAATGGTGAAACTCTAAATATGAGATTATAAATGAATCTTACATATATTATAATATATGAATTGTAATTTGAAGATTAAAATTTAATATTTTCTTATATTTGCGGATGTCTTGATTCTCTGTAGACAATCAAATCTTGGTTATCACAATTAATATTTTACCTTATATTATATGAAAAAGTAATTTAAATTTAAATTAATTATTGACAACTTTGTTACCGTATTTTTGACTGATTTTAATTATTTGGCATAATTGAGTACCTAACTGGACTTGTTATAAACAAATGTTATCATCGTCTTTATAACTGGTTTAAATATGTTTTGGCATAATTAATTCTTGAAGTAAATTAATTGGGTAATAATGACAATTTATATATTATAAAAATTAAGATTTCTTTATATTTTAAATATCAAGAGTGGATCCCATAACCCCAACATTCTACTTTATTGTTGCAGTTCAATTTAAAATTGTCCATGACTTCTAACAATTCAACTTTTTTTGTCATTTGAATTATTATTTTATTTAACTAAATATATTCCATGTGGATCGACCCCGGACTTACCAGATTATTTTATTACTTTGACACTCCTATACTTGAGAATAAAAAATCAATTTGTGAGTGTGTCATTAATCCCTGTATTTATACTCCTACAAGCAATTGTTCCCTCCTTTTATCTTTCCTGCAAGCAACCGTTCCCTCATTCTTACTGTCACGTCTCTCCTGCAAGTATTGTTCCCTCCTTATTGTCACTCCACTTGCTCTATTAGAGGAAAATAGTGTATGATAGAGGAAAATCAATACATGTTTGATTTTTGAACAAACCTACTTTATGGATAATATTTATTCTTAACTCTCATGGACTTGGACCGAATTTTATTATTAATTGAGTTGGACTTAAATATTTTAGGTGAAAAATTATTTACAATTATTGTTTGGTTGCAGGCACCTTGTCCATATACCGAATTTCATAGCCGGCGCTGGTATTCATAGAGCTCATGCCATTTTTATTTTATTTTTTGATTTCTGTTTTAAATCTATAAATTAAAATTTGGGTCATAATTTTTCATTCGTATACATCATATCTTCATGCACGAATACAAGTGATGCCTGTGAAAGTTAGGTAGCAATATTTTATTTTAGTATTACAAGGCAGGGAAAGAGACGGTGATACAATTTAAAAATGAATGATATATATGTTGATTGATTATTTCATATAGATGTTAAACGGATGAAGCTTCTTATTTGGTGGTAAACAGTTTAAAATTTAGTTGTTAGGTCCCGAGTTCGGGTTTAAAAGTGTATTTCTTATAAGAATTTGTGAAAATTGAGAGTTTTATTCATTCGACTTAAATCCTAATCGGATAATTTGGAGGTATGATTTCTAGCGTTTTAGAAAATAAAAATAAACAGTTAAAAGTATAATTTGTTGTTGTATTAAAAAAAAAAAAAAAAAAAAAACCGGTTATGAAAGTTAGATAGCTAGCAAATTTTATTTTTTTTGGTTTTAATTAAAATGATATTTTAAATTACGGAAATCAACTAACAGTAAACAGCCTGCAGGGCACTGAGGAATCAAGCGAGTCTGAACATCGGAAAATGGCCTCCCTGATTGGTGGCCCCACAGAAAAACCAGAATATCAACGCGTGTAATAATCACGGGGGTTGATGGTGGGCCTGGCACTGCACTTACCACACAGTAAAACGCAGTAGTACCACCAAACAGCTAATCCTAAACCCACTCAGCTTCCACAAATGTGGGGCCGATACCACGTGTAACGATCACGTGGTGCCGTGATGGTGTCAGTTCATCTGCGGGCCTTTTGCCTGCTGCTTGTTCACCTTTACCTAATACAAAACCTTACAATTTAATTATATATATTTTTAAAATTTTTTAGTATCATAATCTCACATTCTCCTATCATTCGTCAATACGATGTAAACAATATTAAATAATACAATAGGTAATGAATTAATTATCACCAAACATATGATTACATTAATTAATGTAATGTAAAATGTGTAATACACCTTAATCTAATATACCAAACACATCCTTAATGAATAATACTTTTTTTTTTTTTTTTTTTTTTGAAATCGTTGGAAATCCCGCCACCAAACCACCCATTCTGGGCCGCGGCGCAGGTAAAACCCCCGGCTGTCCAAGACTCTTACAAGAAGTTGCACCCCCTGGATTCGAACCCATAACCTCAAAGTGAGATTCTGGACCCTTCACCACCAAGCCACACCCCTTGGGGGCTTAATGAATAATACATGTACATGCTACTACCATAATGAATGAATATGGACTTTGTACTCCCAATTCTTTTAGAAACTCAAGCCTAATCTAATACCTTCCTAGATTTCAACTCTACAATTACAATCTATACCTACTACCACCTCAATTTTCTCGAGAAAATTCAAAAAGAAAAAAGTAAAGAGCAATGATATACACACATACAATCTCACTAATAAAAATTACACCCCTCTCATTGTAGCTACAGTGATTGCTACAGTAATTGTAGCTACAGTGAGAGAGGTGTAGTTTTTGTTAGTGAGATTGTATGTAAGTGTAGCATTTTTCAAAAGTAAAATTAAAATAGCTTTAGATAGGTAAGTAAAAGAAAGTACGATGGGTAAAAAGCAAGTGGCATTTACATATTAACACTGGCCGGCCTTCTCGGTGCCCACAAAACAAAAATGTATATTTCGCCATCTTATCTAAAAGCTGGAGCTGTAAGTTACGGTTGCTGCTGCTGGTGGTAGCTCTCTTAATTGGAGCTCGCGCGTGTTTTTTTTTGCCTCCGATTATTATCATCACTCACCTTTCTTTATTTTATTTTTTCCTGAATCTTCAAGTGGCAGTACGACGCACGCAACAATCCCTCACCTGATCAGATTCTTGGATTAACTTGTCTTTGTTTTCAAAAGCCATGAATAACCAACTGGACCCCCCGCCGCCGGCTGGAAAAGGCAAGATGTGGGAAGAAGATCAAATGGAAGGCAGCATGGATGAGCTTTTCGCTGTTCTGGGTTATAACGTGAGATCTTCAGATATGGCTCAAGTTGCTCAAAAGATTGAACAACTTGAACAAGTTATTGGTGCTTTTCAAGAAGATGGTCTTAACCATTTATCTTCTAATACTGTTCATTACGACCCCTCTAATTTATCCACTTGGCTCCAAAGCATGCTCTCCGAATTCAATCCCCCCACGGGTTTGGGTCCTGTCCCTTCTGTCTTTGACGACTCTTCTCTTATCGCTCCTGCTGAATCATCGACAATTACATCCGTTGATTTTACCCATCAACCAATTTTAGGAGAATCCAGTACATCTGATTATGATCTGAAAGCAATTCCTGGTAAAGCTATGTATTGCTCTAACAATTCTCAAAATTGTCATATACAATCATCAGCGTCATCACCAACAACTAGAGAGAACAAGCGCTTGAAAACTTCTTCTCCAACTGAGTTTTACCCATCCGAGTCTACTCGACCTTTAGTCCTAGCCGACTCACAACTTAACGGAATCCGCCTTGTCCACGCTCTAATGGCTTGCGCTGAAGCCGTTCAACAAAACGATCTCACTTTAGCAGAAGCATTTGTCAAACAGATTCGGTTTCTAGCCGTTTCCCAAGCCGGTGCCATGGGCAAAGTAGCCACTTACTTCGCCGAAGCCCTAGCTCGTCGTATTTACGGATTCCTCCCTCAAAGCTCAATCGATCATTCTTTATCACAACTTCTTGAGATGCAGTTCTACGAAACTTGCCCTTATTTGAAATTTGCCCACTTTACTGCTAATCAAGCGATTCTTGAAGCTTTTGAAGGGAAAAAGCGAGTCCACGTTATTGATTTTTCTATGAATCAAGGCATGCAGTGGCCTGCTTTGATGCAAGCACTAGCACTCCGGCCTGGTGGCCCCCCCGCTTTCCGGCTCACCGGGATCGGTCCGCCGGCGGCTGATAACACTGACCATTTGCAACAGGTGGGTTGGAAGTTGGCTCAGTTCGCTGAATGTATTCATGTTGAGTTTGAATACAGAGGCTTTGTTTGTAATAGCTTGGCTGATCTGGATGCTTCCATGTTGGAACTCAGATTGAGTGAAGTTGACTCAGTCGCTGTCAACTCAGTGTTCGAGTTACATAAGCTGTTGGCTCAGCCGGGTGCTATCGATAAAGTGCTTTCTGTTGTTAAGAATATCAAACCAGACATTTTCACTGTTGTTGAGCAGGAAGCTAACCACAACGGTCCGGTTTTCTTAGACCGGTTCACTGAGTCATTGCATTACTACTCGACTATGTTCGACTCATTGGAGGGATCCGTAGATGGTCCTGATAATCATAAAGCCATGTCGGAGGCGTATTTGGGGAAGCAGATTTGTAATGTGGTGGCTTGCGAAGGAGTGGACCGGGTTGAGAGACACGAGACACTGGTTCAGTGGCGAACCAGATTCGGATCAGCCGGATTGGTTCCGGCTCACATTGGATCTAACGCGTATAAGCAAGCTGGCATGTTATTGGCCTTGTTCGCCCGCGGTGAAGGGTATAGAGTTGAAGAGAATAATGGGTGTCTCACTCTGGGTTGGTACACGCGCCCACTCATTGCCACCTCGGCTTGGAAGCTCGCTAACAATCTGGTTGTCGCTCACTGAGTTGACTCATCGAGTTAGGTTTAAAAAAAAAAATATCTAGTGGGGTATCTAAGTTGTTGTCAATGTGCCCTTGTGAGCTGGGAATAGACCCACCACTTCTGCCCTCTCTCTATCAGTCTCATTTTCTTATTTTCTTTTCCATCTCTTTTTGCTTTTAGAATTTTTATTTTCTTTTGTGACTTTTGTCAGTGTTTATATTTTTTTTTGTCTATTTTCAAATGGGATCTCTTGTAATTTTCCTGGGTGAATGAAAAAGATCTACTCGAGTACATATATTATATATATCTTTGGTGGTAATAGAATAGAGTTTTTTTTCCATCAACAAAAAAAATGGTGATATTAAGTTAAGGAGTAATGATACATTCATACACATTTTTATCGAAAATTTTACAAACTATCTCACTGTAATTACAATGATTTACTGTAAATCATTGTAGCTACAGTGAGAGTGTTTATAAAATTTTCGATATAAAAGTGAGAGTGTTTATAAAATTTTCGATAGAAATGTGTGTGAGTGTATCATTTTTGTTAAGTTATTTCATAAAATTATAATATAATAATAATTAAAAAAAATCCTTTCAGTGAGTGTTGGACTTGGATGTACTTTTGTCAAAATATGAGAATTTAAGGTGCCATAATTGACTTGTTTAAACAGTGGAAGTGACGAGTCCATTTATTTATTAATAAAGCTGAGTTCAGCTGAAACAGTGTTAATAAAATTTAGGGAAAACTATTTTATTGCAACAGTGAAACCAAGAAAGTAAAAAGGTTTCTTAATTATTTCATTTTAGAGATATGGTTGTTCTGGATTATTATTATTATTTTTTATTTTTTTGAAAAGGTCTGCTTTTACAATAAATTTATCATCATCCTACTTGCAACCTTTTTGGTTGATCTCTTTCTTTTAAAACTCCTATTTCCCTTGCACTTTAATTTGCTTTTAAACCATGAAAAGAAAAGTAAGTGTAGCGTTAATTCATGATCGCATTTAACTATTTTTAGGCCTCTAGGGTTTGTTTTAATTATTTATTATTATTATTATTATTGATAAAGTCTTCTTGCCAAAGTAATCTTTTAAGAGACTTGATCTTAGATAGTTAATTTTTTTAATTTGCAAATTAAGTTTTTCACTAATTTATAAACACATATTTTAATAAATTTTTAAATTGGATGAGAATATCTGCATTATTTAAGAGGTGGTTCCAACGGCATATCATTGATATGAAATCTCTTTCCCAATTACTTTGAAAGTGAAGCATTCTAAACACATTAAGAAAAATTTAATCTAATTGTGATTTTTTATTCAAAATATTTGACAAATTTACATAAATAAGGCAGTTTTTTCCTTTTTTTTTTAATCTAAATTTAATACCACATACTTGCGATCCATTCCAAAATGTGTACGTGTTAAAAATTAGATTGAATAGGCGTGTGAATCACGGGATCGCTCTATTTAAATTCAATTTATGTTTTTTTTTTTAATCTCTGGGGTGTGTTTTTGGGTGTACTTTTCATTCATAATCTAACAGTAACCAAATCCCTTCTTCACTAACGTTAAAAATGTTTGATTCTCAAAATTTCTTTTTTATAAGATGACTTGAGATGTTTTACATGCTGAACGAATCGCACAGACTATAGTTGATCGCGATATTATATATCTACCACGTAAGTGTACGTATCGGTAAGTAATACAGTGACTGAAAGTCGGATGTCGAATCCACAAGGACTTAATGTTTCTCTTATTAATATCATGACTAACTTCTTTTTTTGGAATTATTGGAAACCCCGCCGCCAAACCATTCTTTTCGGGCTTAAGTGGAGCAGGTAGAACATCTGGTTGTCTCAGACTCTTATAAGAAATGCATTCTCTGGATTTTAACCCAGGACCTCAATGTGAGATTCTGAACCCTACATCACCATGTCACGCCCTGCTTAACTTACTAAACTATTGAGAACGGAAGTTGATTTATTAATCTAAAATTAATTGAAATAAATAATGAGCAAACAAATAATAATTATGGAGATAAAATTTATGAGTGAGAAAAACCTAAGGTTGTAATTTCACCTAAATATGCACGCAATGTGTCCAGATAATTTTTATTTCATTGGGTTGTTGTTATTAATTATTAACCAAAAATACTAAATTATTCACAAGCCTCTTTCGATGGTCAGGTGAATATTTTCAAAATAATTCAATTAACATATGTCAATATTAATTAAATTAAACTCAATTCCTTAAAGTTAGGTTCTAATATTGGCTACGTATGCCCTTTAGGTATATTTCTATATTGCAGGGAAATTTATTCAATAAATAAATTACACGCTATTATTCTCACGACTAACCCAAATCTCATCAGTCGAGTTCCTAAGGATTTACCAATACTATTTTATTATTGGTCAAACAAATAAAATAAGTATTCAAGGCACATAAGATAATAAATAATAAATAACAATCCCAAAAGAATAAAAAATATGTAAATAATTAATTAAACATGCTTAAGATCATTACAACTAAGTGTGGCAATGGGCTGGGCTGGGCCGGCCCGAGCTTTGATAAGCTCGGTAAGAAATTTTTTAGCTCGAGCTCGGAAAAGCTTGAACCGAGCGTCTGTCGGGCCGGCCCGACTCGAGCCCCGGCTCGGGCCAAGCTTTATACGGCCCGATTTTTTAATAATAAAAAAATTATTTATATATATATATATAATTTATTATATAAATATAAATATATATATATATAATATTTTTTTAAGCCCTGGCCGGGCCGACCCCGAGCCGGGTCTCATATTTTAGGGCTCGACCCGAGAATTTTTTATCCCAGGCCGGGCCAAAGCCCTGGCGAGCCGAACCAGACCGAGCCCGGACTTTTTTACCATCCCTAATTACAACCTTAAATTTAATGAATTACCTACTCATGATAAACAATAAACACAAGCTATTCATTATTACAAAGCAATAACTCATAAAAGATAAATTAGAAAGTGAAGGGAAGAAAGAACTCTCATTTGCAGTTATCAGATTCAAAATCTAACTACGGTTGATGCACTCGTTCTTGTCTTGCTTTAGGCGTTCTTCTGTGCTCCGAGACTCCATAAATGTGTTATGAGGCTTGATTCTAGGTTTTGGGACGAACTTATGCTTATATAGGTGTGGGAACACAAACTGGGCGACGCATGCTGTCCCGGGCTCGCGGCCCGGTCGGGAGTACGGAGTAGCCACGGGGGACTAAACCGGAGAATAATGGAGTCGCCACCCGGTGTGAACCGGGAAAATGAGATTTAAGGCCGCACTCACCCCTCGCAAGGGAAGGCCTCAAACCGTTGGGTTCGGAATGGTCCCTTACTTATGTCACTTGTAATGAAAGGATTTGTGTAATAATTTAATCAAGCTTAAGTAACACTTATTTCCAAGAGTATCATGCTTCTAAATTCATATGCACAAAAATAAAACTTACACCTAAATTTGCATATATTTCACATCTAAGATTGCATGCTTGAAAATACGTCAAAGTAGCAACGAACATACAACTTCATTGGCATATTATATTCATGGAAACACAAGCACACACTAACCACGCAAGCACACATAAAAGCGATTGAACACAATAAGCCCATGCGTTTTTCATTACAATGCGTACAAAGATAAAGATAACTATATGAAACTTCGTATACCCGATTGAACACATCTTACATTCAACCGAATATACATCAACCGGCGCGGCAAAACATCATAGTAAAGGGTTTTAACCCCTCCAAATAGGGGACATTTAATCCGACTTACTAAGCCCATGCGCTCGATCGCATCATGCATACAAAGAATAAAGACAATAATATCAAACTTAGTATGCCCGATTGAACATATCTTACATTCAACCGAACACACATCAATCGGCGCGGTAAAGCATCGTGGTAAAGGGTTTTAACCCCTCCAAATAGGGGACCTTTAATCCGACTTACTAAGCCCATGCGCTCGATCGCATCATGCATAAACAAGTAACATGCGGAATTTAAATGACGAATAATAAATCAAAGCAACATAAAACAAAAGAAAGTGCTGTTTACTCAAGCAGTACGTGGAGTTGTATCCCGAGTACAGATCATACTATCGTCCATTCGGAATCGGCTATGAAATTTATGTCCGGGTTTCCATCCGATATACCGCGAGAGTTGACACGTCTTTCATTTTATTCCAAGGCCACAACATACAATATTTCGTAATCCATGCATATTTATCTACTCAAGGACCACAACATGCATTTTAACATAAAAATCATGCGAACAATACTCAATGAATAATAAAAATAAAACAGAAAACGAATGTGGAAAATACCCTCAGGTCTAACCGTTTTTGCCGACTTTCGGACTTGCGTTTCACGGAGATCGGAAGGGTAAAGCTCCTCAACTTCTTCGGTTCAATGGTTTAGCGTCTTAGCTCACTGTTTTGTTGTTTTGCTTGCTGGTTGACCTCCATTTTGCTGCTATTTTCTCTATATTTTCTGCTCACTTTTCAGGTGTGTTAATGGACTGTTTTGGGGAGTTTCGGGGTGCAGTTTTCGGGGTGTTTCTGGGCTATTTTTTGGGACAGTTTCAGGATAGTGTTCATGCGTGAGGCAAAAGGGACTTACGTGGGATGTGTGTTGCTGGCAGTGGGCGTGGCTGTGAAGATGAGGGCTACTACGTGAATTTGTGGCTGAAGAGAGGGGTTTAGCGTGAAGAGCTTACGTTTGTGAAGGCTATGGCTTGAGGCGTGATGGCTGGCATTAGGGAAATTTGTAGTGTGAGGCGTGGGGTTGTTGCCGAGAGATGTATAGGTTAATGGCTGTGTAGTTGGCGAGAGGCTAGGTGGCAGTGAGGGAATTTGTAGCGTGAGGCGTGAGGTGTAGTTTGAGGGTTCTTGTTTTTTTGGCCGTGTGTCTCTTTGTTTATTTGATCGGTGGCTCAATGGTTATTGGCTTTGTGAGGGACGTTTAGGGCTGGTGTTAGTTGGACTTATTATTTTGTGTATTATTGCCGTGAGTGAGAGAGAGATTGGAGGCGGGGTCTTAGGGTTGTTTTAGTGTGTGTTTTATAGTTGTCAATTAGGGTTTGCATGGATATGGATTTGTAATATCTAATTAGTGTCACAAAAGGAAAATATATATTTGATTGGGGACAAATTTTGGTGAATTAGGAAGGTTGAATATTTGATTGGCTTGGTTTAGGAATACAATTTGTTAGATTAGGAAGTCAATATTTTTAATTGGTTATGATTGATTTTAATTAGGCATAATATTTCTTTAATTTAGTATATAATATTTTTAAGTTAGGAAGTTACAATATTTTAATTTGGTATAATTATATTTTATGTCTTATTTAATTTGGTAAATGGTTTAATTATTTTATTTAATTCAATTACATTATTGAATTAATATTTAATTTAATTGGGTTATATTTTGAGGGCCTTGGGCGTGTGGGCCAAGTGTGGTGGGCTATGTGTTGTGTTGGTTTGGTGACTGGGTTTGGGCCAAGGTTAAATGGTTCTGGGTTTTTTAGGCCAAAGGTGCTTTTAAAACGGAGGTCCAACGAGCGAGCTTGGAGCTAAACATGCGGATAAAATTTAATGAAATGCCGATTCCCTTCCGACAACCATTTCCCGCAATATCCTTAACTAAAAAGTAGAGCCTCCAACTGAGACTCATCATCGGGTTTCACATGCAAAAATGCAATGCCTATAGTCGCCCCCACTTTGATGGGACTTGTGCAGTGTGTGACTTTGAACAATCCTATCAAAGTTATGCAATGCATTTTCACTTACCTGGCTCGCCAGCTGCCTCCTGACTTACCTGCTGTCTCGACCTGAATTTGATGACGTGCCATTCTTGGCGTGCTAAACCCCGTACTTAGGGTGTCGCGGTAGTCCACAATAGTCCACAGTAGTCCACGATAATCCACGAAATCCACATAGTCCACGATAATCCACGGTAATCCACGGTAGTCCACGATAGTCCACATAATCCACAATACTCCACAATAGTCCACGGTAGTCCACAACATTTCACGATAGTCCACGGTAGTCCACATAATCCACAACACTTCAAGATAGTCCACGGTAGTCCACAATATTTCATGATAGTCCACGGTAGTCCACATAATCCACAACACTTCAAGATAGTCCACGGTAGTCCACAACACTTTACGATAGTCCACGGTAGTCCATAACATTTCACGATAGTCCTCGGTTGTCCACATAATCCAAAACACTTCAAGATAGTCCATGGTAGTCCGTAATATTTCACGATAGTCCACGGTAGTCCACATAATCCACAACACTTCAAGATAGTCCACGGTAATCCATAATATTTCATGATAGTCTACGGTAGTCCACATAATCCACAACACTTCAAGATAGTCCACGGTAGTCCACAATATTTCACGATAGTCCACAGAAACTGGACGACGCATGCTTTCGCGGGCTCGCGGCCCGGTCGGGAGTACGGAGTAGCCACGAGGGACTAAACCGGAGAATAATGGAGTCGCCACTCGTGTGAACCGGGAAAATAAGATTTAAGGCCGCACTCACCCCTCACAAGGGAAGACCTCAAACCGTTGGGTTCGGAATGGTCCCTTACTTATGTCACTTGTAATGAAAGGATTTGTGTAATAATTTAATCAAGCTTAAGTAACACTTATTTCCAAGAGTATCATGCTTCTAAATTCATATGCACAAAAATAAAACTTACACCTAAATTTGCATATATTTCACATCTAAGATTGCATGCTTGAAAATACGTCAAAGTAGCAACGAACATACAACTTCATTGGCATATTGTATTCATGGAAACACAAGCACACACTAACCACGCAAGCACACATAAAAGCGAATCAAATAATGGCGAACATGTGATTTCATAGACATATCATACTTATACGTGCGGAAGCATAAACAAATAGCCATTACATGTCCATGTGTAAATAAAGGAGTCAACTAAGTACATAATGCAAAAAGACACTTAAGGATGCAATTAGGCATTAAAGTAAGCATGCTATGACGTGGTGCAAAAGAAGATAACTAATATGGACACAAACACACATGTGAGCACTTTTCCAAGTGGTACGTGGAATTGTATCCCAAGTACAGACCGCACTACCATCCATTCGGAATCGGCTACGAAATTTATGTCTGAGTTTCCATCCGATATACCACAAGAAATAATACTCAAATGCTATCATGACATGGATATATGAATTGTAATACGTTAAGCCAAGACTAAGGGATAGATTATGCAATCAATATATGAAAGACGCGGCAAATATCGTGGTAAAGGTAGCCTTTTAGGCTTTTCTTTCCCCAAATGGAGAACCTTTTTAGTCCAACACAATAAGCCCATGCGTTTTTCATTACAATGCGTACAAAGATAAAGATAACTATATGAAACTTCGTATACCCGATTGAACACATCTTACATTCAACCGAATATACATCAACCGGCGCGGCAAAGCATCGTAGTAAAGAGTTTTAACCCCTTCAAATAGGAGACCTTTAATCCGACTTACTAAGCCTATGCGCTCGATCGCATCATGCATACAAAGAATAAAGACAATAATATCAAACTTAGTATGCCCGATTGAACATATCTTACATTCAACCGAACACACATCAATCGGCGCGGTAAAACATCGTGGTAAAGGGTTTTACCCCTCCAAATAGGGGACCTTTAATCCGACTTACTAAGCCCATGCGCTCGATCGCATCATGCATAAACAAGTAAAATGCGGAATTTAAATGACGAATAATAAATCAAAGCAACATAAAACAAAAGAAAGTGCCGTTTACTCAAGCGGTACGTGGAGTTGTATCCCGAGTACAGATCAACTACCGTCCATTCGGAATCGGCTATGAAATTTATGTCCGGGTTTCCATCTGATATACCGCGAGAGTTGACACATCTTTCATTTTATTCCAAGGCCACAACATATAATATTTCGTAATTCATGCATATTTATCTACTCAAGGGCCACAACATGTATTTTAACATAACAATCATGCGAACAATACTCAATAAATAATAAAAATAAAACAGAAAACGAATGTGGAAAATACCCTCAAGTCTAACCTTTTTTGCCGACTTTCGGACTTGCGTTTCACGGAGATCGGAAGGGTAAAGCTCCTCAAATTCTCCGGTTCACTGGTTTAGCATCTTAGCTTACTGTTTTGATGTTTTACTTGCTGGTTGACCTCCATTTTTCTACTGTTTTCTCTGTATTTTCTGCTCACTGTTCAGGTGTGTTAATGGACTGTTTTGGGGAGTTTCGGGGTGCAGTTTTCGGGGTGTTTCTGGGCTGTTTTTTGGGACAGTTTCAGGACAGTGTTCATGCGTGAGGCAAAAAGGACTTACGTGGGACGTGTGTTGCTGGCAGTGGGCGTGGCTGTGAAGATGAGGGATGCTACGTGAATTTGTGGCTGAAGAGAGGGGTTTAGCATGAAGAGCTTACGTTTGTGAAGGCTATGGCTTGAGGCGTGATGGCTGGCATTAGGGAAATTTGTAGTGTGAGGTGTGGGGTTGTTGCCGAGAGATGTATAGGCTGATGGTTGTGTAGTTGGCGAGAGGCTAGGTGGCAGTGAGGGAATTTGTAGCGTGAGGCGTGAGGTGTAGTTTGAGGGTTCTTATTTTTTTGGTCGTGTGTCTCTTTGTTTATTTGATCGGTGGCTCAAGGGTTATTGGCTTTGTGAGGGACGTTTAGGGCTGGTGTTAGTTGGACTTATTATTTTGTGTATTATTGCCGTGAGTGAGAGAGAGATTGGAGGCGGGGTCTTAGGGTTGTTTTAGTGTGTGTTTTATAGTTGTCAATTAGGGTTTGCATGGATAGGGATTTGTAATATCTAATTAGTGTCACAAAAGGAAAATATATATTTGATTGGGGGACAAATTTTGGTGAATTAGGAAGGTTGAATATTTGATTGGCTTGGTTTAGGAATACAATTTGTTAGATTAGGAAGTCAATATTTTTAATTGGTTATGATTGATTTTAATTAGGCATAATATTTCTTTAATTTAGTATATAATATTTTTAAGTTAGGAAGTTACAATATTTTAATTTGGTATAATTATATTTTATGTCTTATTTAATTTGGTAAATGGTTTAATTATTTTATTTAATTCAATTACATTATTTAATTAATATTTAATTTAATTGGGTTGTATTTTGAGGGCCTTGGGCGTGTGGGCCAAGTGTGGTGGGCTATGTGTTGTGTTGGTTTGGTGACTGGGTTTGGGCCAAGGTTAAATGGTTCTGGGTTTTTTAGGCCAAATGTGCTTTTAAAACGAAGGTCCAACGAGCGAGCTTGGAGCTAAACATGCGGATAAAATTTATTGAAATGCCGATTCCCTTTCGACAATCGTTTCCCGCAATATCCTTAACTAAAAAGGTAGTGCCTCCAACTGAGACTCATCATCGGGTTTCACATGCAAAAATGCAATGCCTACAATAGGATATCCTATGGGTCTTTTCTGATAAAAAAATCGAGTTTCGGACGAATCTGGGTTGACTTCCCCGTGTCGCGATGCGCTCACGTGCGTCGCGACGCTGCTTGATCCTGACGGCGTGTCGCGACGCTACTTGCTTGGGGTTACGATGCGCCAAGCTTCTCTCATTCTCGCAATATTTTGTTAAACCGCACATTGAGACGCGCTTCCAGTATGGAGACGCGCGGCTTGGCTCTAAATTATGGCCCATTTTCACTCTGAATTTGGCCATTTTTGCCCATTTTTGCTCTGAATTTGGCCATTTTCATCCATCGTTGGGTTGCGATATTATTTTAACCTACAAAATGAACCCAAAACACATCAAAATGCCTATAAAACTCGAAATACTCCCAAAATATTAAGATATATGGCGAAAAATATATGTATATTGACCGCTCATTACACTCCCAAACATAACATTTTTCTTATCCTCGAGCAAAATAAAAAGAAGTAAAATAAAATAAAATAAAACTAAAATAAATTAACTTAAGCCACTTTCGTAGGGATCACAATTACATTTAGCATATACAACAAGCCTTTAAGCCCCTAGGCGACCCTAGTGGATGAGTTCTAGTCTCGTGAGGGCTTACAACGATGACACTCACAAACTTTATTGACACACAAGTAATCACACGCAAATACAAATACAAAAATAAAAATAAAAACTAACTAATTAAACAAAACCGTCCTGAAAGTTACACATAATATCGTCCTCAGAGAATGCCCTGTAACGAAAACAATGAACCTTTAAAGTACCCAACACAACTCAAATCCACATTCTTAAATAAATCATCTAAGTTAGACTCAAGTGTGTTTGTGTGTAAAGGTCTAATCACAGCTCGATTCCTAAGTAATTCAACTCAATGACTTCATCTCAAAATTAAGAACCGATGGGTTAAACCAACTTAGATGTCTCAAAAGTATCAGTGTCTATATTTCTTTGCTTAGTATGATATGATTTTTCTCTCTTCTTTTTTCCAACACACCTACCCTTTAAGGTAGCATTTCTCCTCATGATGGTCCTAACACTCGCCCATGGGTAGCTTCACACTTATCGGTTATAGGTGGTTTAACTTAAATTCTTTTTTCCCCTTTTTTCTTCTTCTTTTTTCAACCATACCATACATCATAACATTAGCAAATCGAAATAGACATCTAAGTAAAAGGGTCATTCATCGTCAAGTAATTTCTTCAACTAGTCACTTTGCCAACTACCTAGGCTCTCACTGTTAGAAACTTACTTTTAAGTACTTACAAGTCTAACCTAAATCGCCTACTCAAAACATTCGATAAAAGTTAATTGGCCACTTATCGTTTCCTAAGATTTCATCCTAAAGAAAACAAACTCATCATTTAGACTATGTTTTACTACCACATGACTAAATTTATTTATTTTTTAAAGATATTTTTTTTTATTTTGATTTTTTTAATAAATAATAGGAACTAACACTAACATGCACACATACCCCCCCAAACTTAAAACTTGCATTGTTCTCAATGTAAGATAAGCGTAAATAAACAAAGAGTGAGGAACAACACTACCGTGCATGGAGTTGAACAGGCCCATAATTGTCAGAATTTGGCTACGCGAGCTGTGTTGGTTGAGCTAGTACCTGCATAGGTAAACCTTCAATCTATTACATATGCAAATAACACATAATAAAATAACTAAATAAATGACAACAAAAATTAAACGCGTGGGTTGTCTCCCCGCTGGAGCAAAGTTTAATGTCTTCAGCCAGACGTGACCACCAAAATACTTATAGTGGTCTCAATTCATGCGATGGGTTTGTAATCGCATCCATCTCGATTGCACGCCTTTTCTTTCTGTGCAACAATATATATTTCAACTGATTTGCACTGGTCTACTTCCCGCTATCTTCCAGTCTTACCCACATTTGTTTTCCTTTACTAGTGATTGTAGAGGTTGCATTTGTCGACTATACTTTCCCTTTTTGCTTGGATGGACTGGGGTCTAGCGATTTTAGTGGTGTAATGACTTGATGTAGCGTGGTGTCAAATTGCTGGCACACCGTAGCTATGCTGTAGTGTTCTACATGTAAATCCACCTTGAAGGCCCTATACACCACTGCTTCATCAATCACATTTTGTTTGCTTTTCTGCTTTTACTTTCTTTTTACCTTCCCTTTGCTTCATTAAAGCTATATTTTATTGACTTTCTTGGTCTCCCGCAAGGTCGAACATTCTGACAATTAACGTCTCTCTATTCACTCAAAAAGTGACCTTATTGTACATATATTAACGCTCTCGTGACTGCCAGGAAAGGTCTTCCCAAAATACATGGTATATCTACATCTTCCTCCATGTCCAAAACAATGAAATCTGTTGGAAGCTTAAACTCTCCCACAGCTACCATCATGTTTTCTATCTTTCATTTGGGTATTTTGATGATTCTATCCACAAATTGCAAAGTCTTGGAAGTGGGCTTTAGATCATGATAACCCAATCTCTTCGCCATAGGAAACAACCTTAGATTAATTATTGACCCTAAGTCACATAAAGTTCTTAACTCACAATCCACAATAATGTAGTCTATGGTGAACACGCTAGGATATTTGCATTTGGTTATAGTCGGTTTTTGTAATATGGCACTACACACCTATGTGAGTGTCAATTTTTTATTGTGCTGCTAATGAGTGAAATCGTCGCTCTCTTCGTCTCATTCTCTATGGATTCCTCTAGTGGAGGCCGCGGTTTAGGTCTCAAACTAGGAGAAGTGTCAAGAGAATTTGTGCACACCCAAATTTCATCATTAAGCTCTTCATCAGACTTATGCGAAATGTGCTCATCCTCTACTTCTTTATGTTAGAGTTGGTACTTAGAGCATCAATCTGAATAATATATTAAACATTATACTAATAAAATTACTACATTTTCATTTCAAACCTTATTAATGGTAATGTCATTTTGCATATTAGATTGATATGTAAATATGCTAAGAATGACATTGACTTTAGAATAGTCATGTAGTAATACTGGACACAGGGTGGTTCGACATTGGGATAATATTACTATTATAAATTATTCTTAAAGTAAATATTCCTAGTAATTGGTTTTGGAATACGGTCGAATTCCTATAACCTAGAAGACTAGCACATGTCGTATATTGGAATTGAAGTTTCAATGATTTAACCTGATGTACCATGAGTAATGGAAGCTCGTATAGACATGTGGGTATTCATTGGGGCGAATACTGAATGACTCAATGGTGATTCCTAATATTTGGAAGTACACACCACTATCAATAGGAATCTCCTCGATTTGAGTAGCATATGTGATCCTTGACTATAGGATATCATTGATTTTGTGTGTGATCCTTCATACTTTGATGTCATATATGTCAGATACCTTTCATGG